>CM030800.1:27507891-28707891 GCA_018127125.1 Rhododendron griersonianum
GTAGGACTAGTCTAATAAACTTTCATTTTGACCGCGGGATCACTGACGAAGCAAAAGACAGATAATTCACCATAGCTCAAGTTAGCTTTCTGAAATTGCATACCTATACAAGGGAGTACCGGCAAGACCGGCGCCTTGTTCTGCCATTAATAAAGAAGAAAGCCAGGGCTATTCATAACTTGTTGATAGCAGGGATTATGATACTAATGAAGCAGGTGTTAAGGTTAGGAAGTCACTTAGCCGTCTACAAAGGAAGGGACGGTGTCATGTCAGGTCACCGGAAGGATGAAGTCCACGAAACCTGAGAAAGATCATCATAACTCTATCCCTGAGCTCCTTTGGAGATCCTAGGGGTTTACTCGCAGAGGCGTCCACGGAGGCAGTTATTCTACTGTATTCCTAGGATTACCTCGAGTCTCGCACTCTATAATCGGTTAACCATGCGGGTTTACGATCGCTGGTCTAGACAAGCAGGGCCCACCTCCCCACGTCGAACGACTTTTTACGAGAAGCTTCAAAGACAGGGTGCAACATATATGGATAAATGAAGGAATGAAAACTTTATTTGACTTTATTAGAATTAGAGCGCTCTGGTACGCGGGCTTGGCTGGGGACTTTGGAAAGTCCCCGACGGTTGGTTGGATTGCTAAACAAGATTCCGCTGCTATTGGTGTTTGCTCTGGAAGTTTGTCCAAAGAGATTTGCGTTGCGATATACCTGTTTAGCAGGTAGGTATTGAGATTTAGGCGTAAGGCGGGGTGTGGAATTTACAAGACAACGCACTAACAAAAAAGAGTTCATTGGCGTTTATTGGGAGTTGCATGGGTGTTCAACGGGCGTTCCACCGGAGTTCAACGAACAGAGCTCTCCTAACAATCCAAAAGAATCTTTCTGGACGGTTCCCCGCCTAATGCTACCCTTGATTGACCGGGAATTGGTTGGTGCTGCCTTTCCTACCCTTGCTCTAGCCACAGCTTTTGGCTTTCAATATTGATCTCCAACTTGATTCTATAGGGCCTTGGTCAAAACATCAGTAGTTGAAGGTGCCAAATCCGACCTTACTTTAGGGGTACGGATAACTCTTTCCTTCTCTTCTGCTAGCAAGGGTGGCCCATACAGTTTTTAGCTCTCCACGTCTATTCCGGAGTACATCCCCATGTACGGAGGTGAATCCAGCCTAAAAGCTAATCGTTAGATACTCCCCCCCACAAAAAAATGGTGAATGGTCCGTATCGCAAAGTAAGCTTCAACTTCACAGGCAGCTTGCTTGATAGAGTGTGGTGTACCCTGCCCTAGTTAGTAAGGCTGGTGTAGTTGACTCGACCCGCCATCTCTTTCCTTCAATAATGCCTTCGCTTCAAGACGCTATTTACCAATAAGAATAGGAAAAGGACACTACCTTTTTAATTGAAGAAGCCGAAGGGGTGAACGAGCACTGCGGTAACGAGCCGTAAGAAAGATGAGCAGAGCATTCCTTCCGCCGGCAACAGCTAGTTGCTCGGACTTAGTCTTGGGCGGATCTCACACTTAAATCAACCCCTTCGTACTTCGATTCAATCAATCGATCGATCAAGAGGCTAATCTCTTTTGTTTGGGCCGGTAGCTAAAAGAAAGTCCTCACTTTTTCTTGAACAAGGGAAGGGCAACATAGCATTAGCTTCAATTGAAAAAGCTCAACCTTGAAAAACAAACAAAGGTGGTAGGCCGAAGAACCGTTGAACGCTTCAACTTGTCCACTGAAGAAGGCGAAGGCTGGGCGAGAGACTAGGCCAACTTACTGCTTACTGCCATGGTTGAAGCTTTAGGCTCCATAGACGGAACTATGTATTAGGTATTAGGGGGGGGGGAGGACACCACTCAGCACCTAAGGTGGGGTTCAATGCCTAACAAAAACGGCCAAAGAAAAAAAAGGGGAGGAGAGAAAGAACGCATGCATGGGGATTCTGTCTGTCGGAGGTTCGAGAATCTATGAAAGGACATCTAAGACTAAGGAAGAATTAAAGGAAGTCCATTACTGAGAGAAGTGGTGATCTCGTCTTGCTTGCTGGGAGAGAGGAAGCTTCCAGACCACCCTTTCCAGCCAGATAGCGAGCGATCACTCAGCAATGAACACTGGCGGAAAGCGGCCGGGAATTAATACCTATCCCTTACGGGAATCGAACCCGTGTCTTCGACATGAAAAGACGATGTCCTAACCACTGGACGAAAGGGACCAAAAAGCCATTCTTCATATACCTAAGCTCCGAGAATAGAAGTGGTTCGTTTTCTTTCTTTTCTATACGCAATTCAAGATTTCGTTTGTGTTCATGTTGGCGGTTTCTGATGTGAATTCGGTGGGTCGTCCCCCCTTCCTACGGGTTCCCCCACCGACCCAGTGACACACCAACCACGCCCCTTCCCTTTCTCCGATCATAAAGCCCCCGGATCCCTTTCTTTTTCTTTCATCCTCCCTGAATAAGTAAGGCCCCGCTCTTTCTAAAAAAAAAAGGGCGAAGCGCCCGTTTGAAGTGGCGAAGCCCTATGCTACAGTAAGAAAGAAAGTACGTTGAGGTTAGGAAGTCACTTAGTCAAACTAAAAAGAAAGGGAGGCCGAGGTTACGAAGTAAGGTCAGCTGGTTAAGGAAAGCTCAGCTTATGAAATCACTTAGCCGTTAATTAAGTAGTAGTTAAGGCGTCGGTACGGAGTTGCGTCAGCTGTGGATATAGACTAGGCTAAGGGACGGACTTCATCTCTTCTATTCTCTTCACTTACACTTAACACTTCCGCTGAGTCTAACGAGGCTCAGGTGCGGAGCCTTCCACTGTGGACCGAGACTACCCAAAGGTAGAACACCATAGAAACTTCGCTGACTTTATCATAAACCTTGATTTCGCTACGAAAAAAAAGAACCCGGAATAGCGCAAATCGGTGCGTGTTCCACTTCCAAAGTCAGTCGTCTTTGCCCAAGTGTGAACTGCAGACGACTCTCCAGTGGTTCCATTCCTTCTTACAGTACTTCTGGGTCAACCCAACCCGAATGGTAAGAAGAGGGTCAGCCAAACAGCGGGCAGCTCCACTTTGTACGTTTGCTGAGCAGACCCATCAGGCATTTTCGAAAAGGGAAGGGAACTTCTCACCGAAGGAGGCAGTAGGAATGAAGGAGGCGGGAAGCTACCGTTTCTAGAATGCAAGCTTATCCTTGACTTTTTTTTAGAGCGTACCGGTATTTTGAAAAAAAAAAGTGATGGATGAGGAAACCGGAGAAAGTCGGGAACCATCGGTTACTTTTTGAATCAAAGTAGCGACGAGCCGAGTACTCCGACTACAGGGGGGGGAAGCAAAGCTTCGTAGACAGCTTCGCTTCCTCGTCGCTTCTTTCTGGCGACTAGCTTCTCAAGTGGGTGGCTTGGTAAGCAAGCTACCTTCAGCATCGGTAAAATCCCTATCAATAATAGGCCGGAATGGTGGGGAAGGAGGCCCTCCCTACTTCAATGGAAAGGGGGAATCGCCGTTTCACAGCCGCTCCTCTACAACTACTTTTCGCCCAAGATGATCACGAACGAAGACAGAGAATTGCGTAGATAGGAGGAGGAAACGAACCAACCCACTTGTCCTGATCGGAACGATTGAAGAAAGAAAGAGAATGGTGGCCCCTTTCGCCCAGGGGACATCGTCGGAGAACAATGTCGGGGACAGGGTGAGAACCTTCCGTTGGTTACGCCCTTTAAGTGTTGGTTCTTCCATATTTAGATATGGAGATAGATCTATTGATAAATGGATATTGATCCAGTTTCAAGATCTATGAATAAGAGAGATCCCTAAATATCCATTTGAAAAAAGAGATGAATAGATAGGGCGGAGCCAGCTGAAGGAAGGGCGCTAACGCGCCCCTTATTGAAAACTAAAGCAAGAAACGAGAAAGTTGACTTTGAGAAAGAAGGGCCAACTCTTTATATATATATTATAATCTTAGTAAAGGAGCGTTAGCGCTTTAGTTTGATTGCTCGTTAGCGCCTCCCTACCCCTATTATATTAGTTTCGTAATAAAGGAACAAAAAGAAAGCCTTTTGACAACCTTACTAATGGAAAGGGGGTGCGCTTAAGCATGCGAAGAAAGCTCTTCGAGCTTCCCTTATATTATGGAAAGGTTTGTAGAAAGGGGCTTCTTTAAATATCCCATAAATGAAGTCAAAGTAGGAGCTTCAAAGCTTGTAGTTTAGGGGTGCGCAGGTTTGGAACCCTATACAAGAGGCTAGCGCGCAATGGCTTTCTCTGATAGAGGCTCGCTTCTCATTTTGATAGGAGTAGGTGTTTGCTGCTCGCTCGCTGTCTACTAAATGAGCCTTCACTGCCCGCCCGGCCCCTTTCTTTAATCTTAAGTAAAGTGAAGTCAAATCAATGAAGTGAACAGCCCAACCTCTTTGTTTGAAGCTTTGCCAGGAAGCTTCTACTTGTTGAAGCTTTGTTTTTCCTAATTCCGAAACACAACAATAGACTTGCAACTATAGTATAGGAAAAAGCTTCTCTTTGATAGCGGGAATAGGGAAGAAAGGATCTTATCGTAGATAGAGACTTAAACCTGTGCGGGGGTAGGGGCGGATGTAGCCAAGTGGATCAAGGCAGTGGATTGTGAATCCACCACGCGCGGGTTCAATCCCCGTCGTTCGCCCATCAATAAATGGACCATTTGTTACGGAGACACAAGACAAACCTAGAAAACATTTTTTCTGCAAGTCATCTTGAGGCTTTCAAACGCATCCAAGCAATTGGTATCCGATTGAAACATAGAAAGCGGTCGTTCACGTCATGTTGTTGAGAGGAACTGAAGGTGCTTTGCTCTTATCTGCATACAACTGGCACTGGTGACATTACATACTTCGCACAATCATGCTCCATTGTGAACCAGTAGTAGCCCATTCTGAGGATCTTTCTGGAAAGCATGAAGCCATTCATATGCGCGCCACAGTCACTACTGTGCACCTCTGCCATTAACCGGTTTGCTTCGCCCGTATCGACACATCTTAACAGCATGCTGTCATAGGATCTCTTGTACAGGGATCTCGATCGGAACTAAAGTCAAGTCGTTAAGCTATAGTCTCTTCTCCCCTCTCCCTACGGTCGAGTTAGTAGGGAAGTAGTTTGGTTTCAGTTACATACTCGTTTTGAGCTTCCTATTTTGAATGGTGCGCTCATTCCGGTTCTATTCTATGTATCAATACGTTTCCACTATTTCATGTTTCATTTAGCTGGTTTTTCATACAATTAAATGAAATGCTGTTCTTTCAAATTCATCAAAAACAAGGCAGTTCGATTCAAGTAGTTTCATATAATTAAAGCACCGAACGATTAGATGCGGCTAGTAGATTGAACACTCTACCAAGGATTTGATCCAAGCCAGCATCGAGCCGCTAGGTGTACTAGTAGTCGCGATTCTTTTCTATAAATCAAAGATGTTCCCCTGATACAGAGCAAGGGGCTCCGTTTCTGGTACTGCTAGGTAGGTAGGTAGGTAGGGCAGGGATCCTTTCATCGGAATAATATTATCCCCACCTTGAGTGAGCTACAAAGAAGGCCTACAAGATGCAATAACTAAGATGACTCAAGCTAAGTAAGAGGCACAGGATGAGTAGCAGGCAAAGCAGGTGGATTATATGGTGGATGGCCTACTTTGATATGAGTAGTGATACATACGTCAGCCAAGGTTACCTCCTCACCCTATGATGAAATGTGCCTTTTGGATAGGGGTGCTTTGACCAGATGTAGCAGGTGCCATAGATGTAGATAAGGAGGTTCAAGAGGAAGGGGACTAGTCTCTTAGTTAGCCAGTCAAGGCGTCAAACGAGCAAAGCAAGGGCTAGGTCAAGGTCAAAGAGAAAAAGGGTAAAGGGTTCTTTCTCGTAAAGCACTCTTGCTATCATTCCTCGCCTTACTACCAAGCGTAATAGCTAAAGAGCTAAGAGTGCTAGTGTGATTCTGTATAACAAGAGTGTCATTCCGTCTAGCGATAGTGGGCCAGTAGTACCCGTATGTATCAATTGTACCAGTAGTTGCGATTTTCATTCAACATTTCATCGAGTATATCCATTTCCAGTTCTTCTCTTTCTCCCTTTACGCGAGTTGAAGTTTCAGTTTGAGGGGTTGGAAGAATCATTATCCTCCTAACATCTTCTTTCTTTTCTCTCCCATCCAGTAGGCCAGCAGCTTCTAGAGCAAATAGAGCTCTCAAAGAAGACAGCTCCCATGCTTTCATAGACATCAACAAGAGCTCCTAATAGCATCGGGATATCGGGGGCTTACCTCAATATCGGGCTAGCCGGGCTTACTTACCTCAATGAGAGTAGACGCTTTTGCACCTACAATTCATGAAATAGAATCCTATTAAGAATCGTCTGGATACTGACGATAGGCAGGTTGAATCATTCTTTGGGGTTAGAGGGGTTATATAACCCAATCCTCTATTTAGGAAGAGGCGGGGAAGCAAAATAACTTATTTATTGAGTTAGCAGCCGGCGCGAGAGACCTCTCTTATTCAAATAAACAAAAGCACTCACGTGGGGCGGAATTCCTCAATCAAAGAAAGGAAAGCCACAAAAGAACCATCTGGAGAAAGGGCGACTTCTACTTCCATTAAGAAAGAGTTCTTTCATAGGTCACCCAGTGAGCGCATAACTAAGGACAGTCGGTACAGTGCCGGATGAGAGATTGCGATATATTCCTTCCTTCGGTACATTCGGTACCTTACTGACTCTTGAGTTCCTGACGTCTCTCCCAGTTAGTTACATAAGGCCTGTAAGCTTCTTGTTTGAACTTGCTAGTCAACGCATGGCTATGCTCTATCCTAACCATTCCTTGCTTCTCTTTGCGGTGTAGGAACGAAGAAAGGTAAGTCCCTAATCCACCCCCATCTTTTGGAGCACAAAGAAAAAGAAGAAGCCTATAAGTGGAATTATATCCGCCGGAACTGACAATCGGAATAAGAATAACAGGAACAACAGGAACTGGTCTCTTGTCACTCTCCCCTCGCGCCACTAGTATGGAATGTTCCACATAAGGGAGTGATAACTAAAGGCATAAGCAACTGGATCCCTTCGCTCAACTAGATGAGATGATGTCCAGCAAAAAGAAGACAAGACAGGAAAGAAGAGTCACGGTGACGGGTCTCGCTTTCTTGCTTTCGTGTGTCGGCCCAGCCAGCCCTTGCTTTCTCGTTTTAATGTTCTCAATGTCGTCTACCCCTTAGCCTCCTTCCTTAGTGCACTTTCAGAAAGTAAAGGAAATCTTCTCACTTGTGAAAAAAGTGCATCTCATATAGATGGAAAATCCCAATCACTGATTTTCCTTCGTAAGAGGGGGATCCAAATGAGAAAAGTGCATTTTATATAGCAGCAATTTCTACTCATTGACTTTTCCTTCCTGAGAGGTCAATCAAAATGATCAAAGTCCATCTCATATAGTGCCAAAACCTTGTCTTTTTGACCTCTTTTCGATCTCACTTATTAGCGAAAATGACCTTTTAATCAAAATCCCCGGTAAAACGCACGAAGATCTGATTTTTATGTCACGTATGAGGGGAATTCGACTTGATAGAAAGAACACCTATACGAAACGAACGAAATGAAATTACTCGACTGCAGCAAAAACACACTCATTTCTATCTCCGGAAGGTGTAAGACTCATTCAACAAGCTGCAATGATCAAAGATCTGGTGCCGCTCCATCTCACTCTTTGCCATCAGGGGTTCACCTTACCTATGAGAAGTGAAGGGACATCTAGTTTCGCTTTTGGGACTGCAGTTCACACATTCTATTCTATTTAGTTGCATAGGTGTGGGGTTCGAATCCCACTCGCGACTCTGAAAAAACTTCCTTGCGGAGAGGAGGTCGCTACTCGCCCCCCTTCCGAGGTCGGCTGTTAGGCCTCAACAGGACCGGGTCGCTGCGCTACGTAATGGTGCTTGACGAGACGGAAGGCGAGAAATCGAAACCAAACCCAAGGAGAATGGAATGACATGGAATGAAATGCCAAGTTAGCTCATCAAGAATCGAGAAATAAGAAAGATTTCGAAAGAATAGACTGATTGTCCCTTTCAAACGGCGAGGGAATACCCTCACTCAACTAAGAGGAAAGGCAAGGGCTTAGGCTTCTTAGACTCTATTTACGCAGTTAAGGAGACAAAAAAAGCCAGCTGAAGGAGCAATAAACTCACGATTGTTGCCACGAAGAATGGGCATAGAAAAGGAATGAATAAAGGAACGCTAAACCCCGCCTTCGGCTGCCCACACGGGGGGAAGAGCTACTAACAACTAGAAAATAGAGAAAAGAACGGAAAGACAAGAGCTCATACTCCTAGAGAACAAGGAAAGAGAACGGGGGAGCTACCTTATAACCACTCAACAAGGGCAGGAAACCCCCTTAAGGAGGAGCAAGAGAAAGAAAGAACAAAAGCGGAGCAAGCGGACGAATTCCGCGAAAAAGTATATCACTAGAGTGAAAGGCGAACAAACAAAAACAAGCAACGAAAGGGAACACTACGGACGGAACACTAGGAGGGAAGAAAAAACAGCAAATAGACAATAGAGATAATCACTTAAAGTTCTTTGCCCAGAGGACTAGACAAAAAAGCAGATGCTTCCTTAGGAATTTTTCGCTATTACGCCCTTAACGAACGGACTGAAATCACTCTTATAAACACTGCGAAATGCCCTACGGATCAGCAGGGAAAACAGGAGACATATAAGAAAGAAGAGTTACAAAAGCTACTAATAGAGGCATCAATACAAGGGACGCCGCACTCGTTCGCCGGGTAACAGATCACTTCCCTTTCTAACAGAAAGAAAGAGAGCTACAGGAATGACTTCCTCGTAATCCCTTAACGGCCTTCAAGCACCCTCAAAAGACCAACGCGATCAACAGGGAAAAGACAGAGGCATCAGAGTTGCATTAGCTACTAATAATACAGTCTTACATAGAAGAGGACGTTACTCTCGTTCGCCGGGGTACGGATCACTTCGTTGGCTCAGAGAAGAAAAGGATTCATTATTACTTGCGATTCCGCGTTCGGGAATGAAGCTGCCATAGAAGGGCGCTTTAACCACCTTCAATCACTATAAGAGGAAAGACCCCGGAAATGCCCTACGGATGAAGAGGGGTAAGACAGAGTAGTGGATGGGGGTGTATTAGTGACTTGATAAAGCCCTTCAACGGCTAACTACTTACCTGTACTAAAACGAGTTCCTTAGTACGGGATTAAGGGATTAGACCTTTAGCCGCAGGTTTCTTTCTTTAAATTAGGCTTTGCCTCCCTTTAGGTCTCCTTCGTTGCACTGCTCATTACAAGGGTGATGAAACGTCCAAAAACAAATAATAAAACACTTGCATGAAAGTTCCTGTTCTTTTCAACACCATATTATGCAAAAACCATATCTTTTAATGCTAGGGGTATGGACTCTTCATCCGGATCTGTAAGTGACAAGTCCAGGCAGGACTCTTCAGACGGGAACAACTACGGTCCAGGTACAGTATCATATCTCAAGGTTTGAGGTCAGTACCTCAACCTCCTAAGGCAGATCAGGCTTTGTCAGACTTCCAACGTGAGCTTTCAGGCAACAAAGGAGAGTTCAGAACACCCTTACAAAGATGAAGAGTTAGGATTATACTGTTTGCGAAGACAGGCTTGCTTCCCTGTTTCGGGGATAGAGACCGGGTTCAGAGTGAAGATTGAACCTTACACGGACGAAGTGAATTTGCGCTTTGTTCACCTTGAGGGACTTACTTCAGAGTAAGGATTCATAGTCAGTGGGGCGGCTTCGCTTTGTTCAGGAGATGAAGATCAAAGTCGCTTGGTCGCCCGGTATCTTTAAGACCCTACAAAAAAGAAAGGTGCTTTCTATTGAGCGGTGCTGAACTTATACCATTTATGGTCTTGATGAAGTAATCCAAACAGAGGCTCCTAGCTAAAGGTAGCTTGTCTCCACTGCACTAGATGCGCATGTAGTCGTAGCAGTAGTCCTGCTTTCCGGCTTTGTTTCGGAGATTATTAGTACTGCTATTCATTTGGCTGGATTGTTTTAGGAATGAAGCAAAATCGATACCATGCAGGAACAGCCTTCATTATACTTAGTAGGGGCAAGGATGGTAAGTAGGTAGGTACGGTCTGTAATAGAACGCGCACTGTACTTTTCTCTTCCGTGCCTTACTTTCGCTAGTTGGAGATTCTGGTTTGATTGGGACTGGTTTAGAGATCCAATTTCTCGAGAAGGAAGGAGAGGAGTTGCTTAGGAACCTACGGAGCTAGTGACCATGCCTGTCTGTTGGAAGCCAATAGATAGATTTGGGTTTTTCCGGTACAACAGCAGTATATAAGGAAAGATTACATCTGTGTAGACATGATTTGACGCATTTCAGGAAAAGCTAGCGATCGGGCTAGAAGATGGATGGGTCTCCAAGAGTTTCATTCGAGATGGATTTCGCGCAGGTTTCAGAATCCCTCATAGGCTTTTTCAGTTAATTAGAGTGTTGGACATCACAGGTTCTCATTGGGAAGAGCTGAGGATAGATAGAGAGAAGACACTCGGGAAGCCGGACCTAGTCAAGGATGCTGAAGTGGTGCGCCCACCACATGGCACACGGGAAAGAGGACTTTTGGCCGGGCGGCAGACACTTCCAACTTATTCAGCTAGAAGACCGGGAAACGAGAGAAGCGGTTAGTTTTCTCGTAGGAGTCACATCAGTCCCAGTTCCGGAGTGTCGCAGAGAGCAGAGAGAGCTGCTCGAGATGTCATAGGTCCGGTTGAGCTTGAAGAAGAAGTGGCTGGCTAGGCTAGGCTTACTTGCGAGAAAAGGGGCGGTACCCATTCATTTTAGTCATTTGTTCAATGATGCAACGAGAGTGTCTTGAGAAGGGGCTTTGAGGTCCAAACTTCTTGCTTTGGCCGCTTAAGGAGGGTGGTCCTCTCATCAACTTGATCATCGGAAGCGGTGGTCATTATCCCTTCCTTTCATAGAAGGATGCTTAAGTGGGATTGAACGAGATGCACTGTGCTGCATTCTCTGGGCACATAGGCAAGTTTCATCGTGGAAGGTATCCGGAGCTAGTTTAGCCAATGAGGAGCTAGTTGGAGATGGTAGGAACCTTCGTAGACTCGACAAGTCGCCCGAGTAAGCAACGAGAGAGAGTTATTCACCCTCGATCAGTTGGTCTTGCTAGATGCAAGGACAGGATGTAGAAGACGAACTGTTCGGCAGATTCCAATGGCACACACTTTGGAAGGGTCCGGACTATCCGCTCGTTACCGTATAAGTATTCTCCCCCTCCTTTCTTTATTGACTCGGACTCTTCACCTCGACCACGAAAGCCATAATATGGAACTGGAACATCTGGCTCTTAGGCTGGATCACGATCACAAAGGTCAGAATTGAGTGTTTCAACGGGAACTAGAGATGCTCGTATAGACTGAGTCCAGATAGGAGCGATTGGCTTTAGCAATCAAGAGCTAGTTCAAGCGGAGCTACGATAGGAAAAAAGATGGAGAAATGCTTGATTTTCGGGTCCGTAGTGACTTAGCATCCTTGGTATAGGAGTGAACCTTACTCTTCAAGGGACTTCCTTCCTCCGACAGCATTGGGAGAGTGAAGTACCCTTCGTTTAGCTTGATCAGTAAGGCTCCTTGGAAATAGTCTGATCATAGGACCATCATCATGAGCCACTGAAGCATCTTGGGTGGGCATAAAAGGATTGAACGTGCGAAAGGGGATCCCCCGCTATGTATGTGAAACGTCGGGAATTTCGATACCTTTCCCTCTCATTCCTTCAACATCTAAGGATCATAGGGTTGAGGACCTATGAATATTTCCTGTTTATGCTTCGAGTCACTGTCTCTTGAAGCCTTTGTAGCTGCTCCCAGACTCTAGCTGGGGTCTTCTCAACACAATTGGGTTGGGGTGGAACAGCTTGACCAAGTGGATTTTGGAAGAAAGGTTGTTGGCAAAAGCCGGGATTAGATGGGCAAGATTAAACGCGCTTCACCCCGTTTAGCAATCAATCCGATTTTGGACCAATGAGCCGGGCTTTGACAAGAGAAAAAGAAATCTCTCAGTAACGGGGTAGAGAAGATGGAACAAGGATGGCCGCAGGAAGGGAAGAAAGATGTTCACCGGGAAGAGAGAGACTAAGTATCAATCCTTGGTCGTCAAATGTCGGAACCCCCGCTTAAGCACGTACACCGCCATGCACTTACCTGAACCACCATGATTAAGGGAGGCAAAGGCCTTCGTCTAGCCCACAACCATCATCCAATGAGAATTTGCATGTAGTTTCTGGTCAATAATGGAAGCAATCATCCCAGTCTTTGTTGCAATTATCTCTCTAGCCCTGATTCCAATTCTTAATACTGGCGAAACCCATACATATGGACCGAACGGACATGAAGAAAATTAACAAGGAGTCAAGAGGTTCAATCCCTGATCGATCGGCAGGCAGGGTTCAGTTCTTCCATCTGACCCGCCCTTGAAAGAAGTGATGTAAGCTTCGATTCGAACTACCTCCTATCCGTAGATAAAACATTCGTTGTTCCAACCTCTCGAGAAAGATGTGTTTGGGATGGACGACAGACATTGCCGCCAGAGACGGATAGAATAGGAAGATAATAGTATTGCCCCACCTTCCTATTCGAACTTCTTCCCCATTCCCTCGGGTTGTCCACTTGGTGCGAGTTCATCAAGAATCTTTCTCGTGCCAATCAACTCCTTCCAAAGGCTCAGTGGATCTTGCCCTTCCCTATTTCCTGTTGCCCTTTTCTCAACGGGCCTTATGGTAGGTCCTTTTGCTCTTCTATTGAGCAACTCGGTGGGAATTTCTCCTTCTTTGTCCGACGCCTTATTCACTTTCACTAAGACTGGAAGTCGTTTTCCCCCCTTTCCATTCGTTACGTTCAGTTTCCTCTGTTCTCTTCGCAGTGGCATTAGTTCTTGTTGTTTATGAACTATAGCAACCTGCGCTAGCTTCGCCGTTTTAGCAACAAAAGGAATCATGCTCTGATCTTTTGATTTGTCACTCCTAAAGCGACACGATCTCACGCTCCCCGTGTGCCCCTTTTTTGTTGTTTTCCTCGAGCCCAAATGCTATGTCTTTGGGGCCTTTGCTCAGCTAAAGTGAGTGGATGCCTTGTTTAGGCAATAACGATTTGGGAGAATTGGGAATGTTCAGTAGGCTGGGACTGAAAGAGGTAAGAACTGATTGACTTAAGCGAGTAAGAATGTCGTTTCTGTAAGCTGTAGTAGTAACCTTCCTTTCTGCGCTGGTAGTTGAATAAGGAAGAGTGTCCACCAGACGCCCGGATTTCATTCCATCTTCTACACGTTCTCCAACAATTACCAGGTCAGCAAAACTGGATGTGGTGTGCCCAATGATATGGGCATAATAGGGATCTTTCAAAGTGTTGAGAAGGGTGGTGACCCTTTCTTTCTCTAACATTTGGGGTTTGACTTGAGCTGCTATTTTCCTCCATCTCTGTGCATACGTTCTGAATGATTCGCTACTCTTCTTCTGCGTCCTCTGAAGCTCATACCGGTCTGGTGCCATCTCGGTTTTGAAACGATACTGGGCCAGAAAAGCATTGGAGAGGTCGCTCCAGGTCTTGATTTTATTATGGTCCAATTGGAAAAACCATGTAAGGGCTGGGCCGGTGAGGATCTTCAGAAACTGGAGGTTTTTATTCCTCTCATCATCGCCGTACTGGCACATTTCTTCACAGTAGATTCCGAGATGGGCACCCCTTTCCATTGTACTTGTTGAACTCAGGGGTCTTGAACAACTAAGGAAGTTTCAAGTTGGGGAAGAAAGACAAGTCAGAGAAACTCGTGCTTCCATTGTTGTGTATGAGAAAATGTGAATACCGAGAAACATCTTCATAATGAAAGAATCGAAATCCCAAATAAAGATGAAAATGAAAACTAGTATTATTCGAAGATAGAAAACTTGGAAGTGAACAATTCCCTGATAGCGTCATGGATGATGAATTCGGTAGATCCTAGCATTGCTAGAAATTTCACTAGATATGAGTCGGCTAGCTAAATTTGGGACTAGAAAGAATACACGTTCCGTCCAATTCTTCGAGGTATTATCAGTTTGAACAGGACCTGGTGTCCATGAAAGAGGGGGAGATGTCTGTGCAGGAATAATTCATTCTGTAATGGCCAACATATGGGATGAGCAGGCCCTCATAGATCCCATTGACGTTGACTGGAAATACCGAAACCAAAACAGACTGTTTAGGCAGACTTAGACCTGAATATGAAAACATTCGGGCTGCAAATTGCAATCCTTCATCGTACTCCATTACCATCTGTAGAAGATGCCCTATCAGATCTAATGTGAGAAGAAACCAGACTTGCTTCTTTGTCTGTCGTGCATACATCCAGCAAAACGGCTTTCGTTTCGACGATCTGGAAATGTTGTTCCGAACAGGGGATGTGGAGGACAATAACTTCACATAGGGTATCATCGATCAGGTGCTTTTACTGGGGACATACCATATCTATCAATGAGTGTCGGACTTGCATGAGGGTTTCAGAAAGAGGGCATCAAAGAGCAGTTCCCTGTGCCTGCATTGGCTGCTTCACTTCTTAATTCAAAGGTCCAGTCAGCCACCTTGGGCATAATATGTCAAAAATTGTATTGTTAGAGAAATCCTGTTTGCCCAGGAAATGAATATACTAATGTTTGTTTCTGTTATTTTTTTCCAGTTTGGTCGTTTTGGCCATTTGGTTTCCGTGGACCAATGCAATCTAAAGGAGGCAAAATACCCCTTCTAACTACAACAGTGGTCATGTTTTTTACGTCTCAACATTTCAGTCATTTCTAGAAGTTTACTTTTTCGTTTATTACTCAAGCTCATGTCTGATCTTAAGATGCCAAGTAAAAAAATGAATTTATTTTTTACAAGTACGAGCATTTAACAAAGGATGAAAATAGGTTTCTCAAGACTATAAAATGTTCATAAGATCAGGCGATTAAATCAGAAAATAATGTTAATCAAGGGGATGCTTTGCACACAATAAAACTCAATAGTCGAAATAATATTCTCATCCATCCGGAATCATCTAAATGCATGAGTGGACAATGATGTATTTCTTCAGACCTTAATCGGGCTCCAAAAGCTAAAAAGTGAACCTGACATATACTAATGGACAATTACAAACTCAATCCAGAAATGCTTTTAACTGCAAAAAAAGTTAGGCCTTTTCCATAGCATCAACAAAAGTGGTAATTCATAAGAGGATGGAGAATCTGGAAATCTTCAACTCCAAATCACCCAAGACTTCATGCAAATGGAGAGAATGCTATGCACTTTATTTCATTTTATACTGAACTAAATTTTTTAGCCAAGGATTAAAGGTAGAAAATGATTCATAGATCAATACGTTGAAACTCACAATCAGTGCTTAACATGGAGTATAGCGATTAAAGGCTTGCCACTTCAGTAAGCAATCTACTGATCTATGCCGATGACGGCATCGAAGGGTGATTATAATCCTGCCACTAATCCATATAATCAAAATCCTACCTGAAACAAATAAAATTGACATCAGTACTAATAACAAATTGCATAGCGAATTTTCACTCATCTACCTCTGTTTCTTTACCCAAATCGTGACTTTCTTAAATGATATCTATCTTTTGTCCCTCTACGTAAGACTATAACATGCTCATGGGGAAATGGGAGGGAGTTTTGGGCTGTTATGCATTACAAGCCGGACACAAAACTTACTCATAACTGGTTTGACATGTGGATAGTTCTCCTTCCAAAATGAATTTTACAGGTATCAGTGAGGCAAAAACAAAGGGGTTTTGCAAACTAAATCATAGAAGCCACAATTAGATAAAAACGATCACAATACTCACTATCATCCACAACGCATTAAAGGACTTCCAAATGATGACCATTAAAAAACTACTTTTGTCCCATGAGATTGAAACGTAATTTTTTCCATTAGATATATAACACCACTAAACTTATTATTTTATCATAGATCAATCAAAATAAAAAATCCTAAAAATAACTACCCAAAAAAGTATTCCAAAGAACTTGAAATGCAACCACGGGTTGCCACACAGACAATATATAAAACAGTTCAAGCTTTCACAACATCAAAAAATGATACCGCATCACACTTTCCTCTCACATAATTCTAGATGAACCATTAACTTCACGCTTTCATCTATACTAGTGTAATGCCTCGTGCTTCGCACGTTTTTGCATGCTCATTGCTTTTATCTTTTGGTTACATGCTATGTAGCACGGACACGGACACGGGACACGGACACGACACGACACCGACACCGCGACACGTAAATTTTCAGAAAATGGGGGACACGACACGTTTGGGGACACGTCTATATATATGTATATGTATATATATATCAAGAATACAAAAAATTCAAACAAGATAAAAGTTAATAATATTATATCCAGATAGCCTTGTTTTCACCTTTGCAGTACATTGTTTTCCAAGTCATTACATCTATTATCTATACTTTGCAACAAAAAGTGTCCCAAAAGTGTCTGTCAAAAGTGTCTGGAAAGTGTCCCCGAAGTGTCCCAAAAGTGTCCGAAAGTGTATGGAAGGTGTCGGACTCCAAATATTGCCCAAAATAACAGGACACTTCTGGAGAAGTGTCCGACACGTGTCGGCCGAGTGTCCGGTGAGTGTCGGTGTCCGACACGTGTCCGACACCAGTACGTCACCCCTAGTGGAGTGTCGGTGCTACATAGGTTACATGACAGTAATTTTAATATGAATGGTAATATAGTAACCAAAACAACTTAACCATCCCCGATCTCAACATAGCCCAAGGATAAAATAATTCAATTCAAATCCCGGCCACCTTATGAAATGTGTTCACTTGTCATACAAAAACTTGCTCTTTTAGCAATAGATACATTGTCGGATTTATACAATATCAGAAGATTTTGCAATGTGGGATTCAGGGAATAATTTACAAAACTCACTGCAAATTTGAAGATCCAAGCTACACGGTGAGAAGATTCAAGGAAATGATCCAAGCTATCTCGTTCAAGACCTCTCTTATCACGGAAGCTGCCATAGAAAAACAAAATTGGATGTGAAAACAGATGGAAGAAGAAAGCATTTAAAGCTAAGAGTTGTGCATGTCAAAAGAATTGCAACTGCATCTTTGGCTATATCCATGCATCACTATATATTGTTGAAACCTCGAGCTACAACTAAATTTCAGCACCTTTCAATACAAATAAGTACCAAACCCCTACAATTATTAGTACTGCCAAAACCTATCTAAACTAATATAAGATTATATTATACCATGTAATATGGCCGAAGATATTGAAGCTTATGAAACTAATGAACTACTTAGTACATAATAAATCAAAAGACCATAAAGTCAAGTATCAAAGAGGCAAAGAGGGTAAAAGCAAAGAGGAAACCTAAGAGATCAGTTCGGCTTTCTTCAACAGGGGGAAAGCTTAAAAGCCTTTTCCTGCAATCACAACCAACATGCTAGTTCCTAAAACACCAAGAATTGTCACGTTGCATGCTGTGAGCATGGGCATTGAAGCCATGATGGTTAATAATAGCTAAGTAGCCTGAGCATAATCCTTCTAAAAGAAAACAGAAATTTGAAAATGGACAGAATGGGTGCGTGGTTTCAGGTTTGTGATAAGCCATGCCTTGAATCAGGAAGACTATGCACAAAGTCGAATACTGAGAAAAAGGCCCATCACGGATCATGACCTTTTTTCGAATGGATTCCTACGAGATCAACTCTTCCACAATCCCTCGCAAAAAGTACAAGACAAAACAAGTTCTCGTTTATGGGCCGCTGAGTGAATGCAAATACCATCATTAAGTAGAAAAGCATGCAATTTGATGCGAAAAGGGAAACTAAGTTGCAAAACCCAGGCACACTAAAACCAGATAACAATGTTAATTTACAAAATTGCATTTTGATTCAACCACCAAAAGCTTAAATTTTAAATGCAACTCAGCAAAAAAATTGGGTGGGCGCTATTCGCAGCGTAGTTTGTGCTACTTGCAGCCGATTAAATTTTTTATCAATTATGGACAAAAATGCCCTCATGCAATTTGACCATTATACCCCTAAGACATCATGTTATTTGACCATTTTACCCTTTAAGAATAATACATAACCCCTTACATACAACCCCCAAAAATCATCACCTGAGATTTCCCTCCCTCCAGCCCAGAACGTGTCCTTCGTCCCCCATTCAAACTTCTCCATTTTCATTCCTACCCAGCTGCCATCACCCACCACCAGGCCCTCCCACCAGCAGCCAAGTCTACCTATCTTCCTCCCCTCCTCTTCCTCCTACATTGTGAATGGAAACCTCGATTGCTTCATCTCCCTCCATTGATAAACAAGAAATAGGTGACCCATCAATACACCATGATTTGGAGTCGGAAGATTGTGCAATGGAAGTTGAGAAACAAGTCACAAATGTTGTAGTGATGGAGCAAAAATCGCAGCAAGAGGTAAGCCCGCTCTCCATTTTCAATTTCAGAAGCCCTCCATTTTCAATTTCAATTCTGGCCCGACACAATTGGACACACAGTGCCAAAACTTTACTAATTTTTTGGATTCTAATGTCTGAATTATGTACAACCATTCGGATATTAATATCTGAATATTGTCAACATTGTTGGACTCTTATATCCGAATTTAGTGCCAGTTTTCAGATATTAATATCTAAATGAAACTGCAGAGAATCTGCACTTACAGTTGGACACACAGTGCCAAAATTTTACTAACTTTTCGGACTCTAATGTCTGATTTATGTACAACTATTTGGATATTAATATCCGAATATTGTCAACATTGTTGGACTCTTATATCCGAATTTAGTGTCAGTTTTCATATATTAATTTCTGAATGAAACTGCAGAGAATCCTCCACTTACCTGGTTTGTCTTTGGGTGTTACAGGGTGATATTTCAACACTTGGTAGTTATGTAGGGCCATTGACTATACCTACTTCCACTCGTCCTCCATACGATTGTACGGAGTATTTTACAACGGAGACGGTGAGTGTTTTTGATAGAGTATTTATCATGTGCAATCTTATATTACGGGCTATAATTTTTGTTATGTGTGTGTAGGTTTTTCCGTCCGATGAAGCGTTGGTAGATTGGATAAGATGCACTCGTAAACAACACGGGTTTATCATTATGATTATGGGTTCTGAGAAATGTATTAAGAATCGCACACCTAGGATGAGGTTTTCATGTGAAAGGAGCGGTAAGTATAGGCCGTTTGTGAAGAAGGTTGATGGGAAGGAGGTAGCTGTGAAGAAGAGAGTACGTTCCACGGGCACCAAAAAATGTGAATGCCCATTTGAATTGAAAGCTGTAAAGGGCAATGATGGTTGGACTGTCTCTGTCCATAATGGCACTCACAACCATCCTCCAGCGGTGTACTTGGAGGGCCATTCGTATGCCGGGAGGTTGTCGGCAGAGCAGACTACCACAGTGGTTGATTTGTCAGTCGCTTTGGTCAAACCCAAAGAAATCCTAACCCATTTGAAGGTTCAAGATCCTGAGAACGTAACTTGTATCAAAACCGTGTACAATGTACGACACAAGTACCGAGTGACAGAGAAAGCTGGAAAATCGCAAATGCAACATTTGTTGGATCGGCTAGAAAGGTACCAGTACGTTCACTGGACCAATGGGAACGAGACTGAGAATGTCACAGAGTTGTTCTGGTCTCCCCCATCTGCCGGGGAGATGTTACGTGCTTTTCCCCGAGTGTTAATGATGGATTGCACATACAAGACAAATAAGTACAGGTTTCCTTTGCTTCAAATTGTTGGTGTAACATCGACGGAGATGACTTTTTGTGCAGCGTTTGCTTTCATGGAGTGTGAAAAAACGGAAAACTACACTTGGGTCTTGGAGAAGTTAAAAGGCATGATGGATCCCAACGCGCTTCCGTCCGTTATTGTCACGGATAGGGAGTTGGCACTTATGAATGCCATCACAAATGTTTTCCCTCATGCTACCCACCTCCTATGTAGGTGGCATATTGGCAAGAACGTATTAGCCAAGTGTAGAAAGATGTTTGATGACAAGATGTGGGAGGAGTTTATTTGCAGTTGGGGCCTAGTTGTCCTTTCAGCGAGTGTTGCACAGTACGAGGAGCGCCTTTGTGTTTTGAAGCGTGATTTTGAAATGGTTCCTGCAGCACTTCAGTACGTTGAGAAAAATTGGTTGGTACCCTACAAAGAGAGGTTTGTAGGAGCTTGGACGGACAAAGTCATGCATTTCGGAAACCTAACAAGTAACAGGTAAACGCTTCGTTCGCAACTCTAGCATTTTCCTTAATATTCATGTTATTCACGCGTTTTTGGAAATTTCTCATATATTCACGTTATTTGCTACGGCTAATATCTTGCCATATTTATTGATAGGGCGGAGAGTTCACATTCGAAGCTAAAAAATCATCTTGAAAACTCGCAATGCAATTTTGATACTATATGGGAGAAGATTCACAGATTGATGCTATTGCAAGTTACTGAAGTCAAAGCTTCTTTTGAGAAGAGCCTAAATTCTGTGCAACATGATTTTAGGACAACTCTATTTGATAGGCTAAGGGGAGTTGTTTCGTCGAATCCATGACACTTGTTTTAGCGGCATCCCATCAAGTCGAATGGTTTGTGGAATCAAAGCGTCAGTGCGAGTGTTCTTTGAGGCATACTCATGGTTTACCTTGCGCTCATGAGATTGCTCCTTACAAGATGGGAAATATCCCCCTACCGATTGAGTTAATCCATGACCATTGGAAGAGGCTTTCTTTGCTTGCACCCCAAAATGAGGGTTCGATGGAGGAGACGCTTTTGGCTCACTTTGATTGTTTTTACAACAAGTTCTTGAATGAAGAAAACTATGATGCAAAGGTCAATTATGTTAAGAAGATGCAAGAGCTTGCGCATCCGAAAAGCAGTTCTCTCCTTGAACCCAAAGTGAATGCACAACCACGCGGTCGGAAGTCAACGAAAGAAAAAAATGCAGCCAAAGAACAAAATTCGACGCGTAGGGATCCCTCGGAGTTTGAGCACGTTCTGGCCTCCCTTGAAACACCTAAGCCCGTGAAAGAGAAACCGCGGCGCAATTTGAAAGGGAAAGCAAAAGTTCCAGCACAACTTTATATATGCCCCTTCATCAATCAGTTCCCGGAAGCAATAAGACCTTACATAGAATCAGTCAAGGATGTTGACGATGATGGGAATTGTGGGTTTCGGGCAGTGTCGGGCTTTATGAAAGGCGATGTTCATGACTGGTTAATGGTAAGAAGTGATTTGCTGAAAGAGTTGGAAACACATTTACACCTTTACGAACAAGTGGTAGGGGGAACCCAGAGGGCTATGGAATTACTTCACATCTTGTCATGGTATGAAAGTCCGGCGCCACAGGAACAATGGATGACAATGCCAGACATGGGTCACATCATAGCATCTGCTTATAATTGTGTCCTTGTCCATTTATCAAATGTTCAATGTCTTACATTCCTCCCCCTCCAATCGAAGCCTTTACCCTCCATGAAACGAAAGGTTATTGCTATCGGGTTTGTTGATGGCGGACACTTTGTACAGGTATTATTTTGGTAAATGATTTGCTGTCTTCTATATAATGAATTGTGCTCCTTAAGTCCAACTTAATTTATCTTTTTTGACTACCTAATGCATTTTGACAGGTATTCCTAAAAAAAGGTTCCCCTATGCCGCCAATAGCTTGCAATTGGAAAAGACATCGTCTTTCTATCGCTAAAAATTGGGATGCAGCACATGTTGCGGCCATTCAAAAGTTCAACGACATCATCGGCGTTGATGTAGCAACAAAGGAGGTCATCCATGTCAAGTAGCCATTTTTAGAATGAGAAACGATTTAATGTGTTGTATTATATACTGTGTTCTAATGTTATCAAAATTGGATGATTACGTCTGCGTGTAGTTTTCGGATCGTCAAGGAAAATCTTATATTGTATTTTTTTTTTGAAAACTCATAGTTGTCAAGTCTGTGACATTCTGTTCAGAAACTAGAATGGTGTCATGCTATCTCATAGTTTTCATTCTGTTAGGAAATTAGAATCCAATTGAAGGTATACAAATCAGATATTAAAGTCCGAACATTGGTATAAATATCGGATATTTGTTTCCGAAATTATTTATCCAATTCGAACATTAGTATCCGAATGGTGTCATGCTACCTCATAGTTTTCATTCTGTTTGGAAATTAGAATCCAATTGAAGGTGTATAAATCATATATTAAAGTTCGAACATGTGTATAAATTTCGGATATTGTTTTCCGAAATTATTGATCCAATTCGAACATTAGTATCCGAATGGTGTCATGCCATAGTTTTCATTCTGTTCGGAAATTAGAATCCAATTAAAGGTGTAAAAATCAGATATTAAACTCTGAAAATGGGTACAACTTTCAGATATTTGTTTCCGAACTTATTGATCCACTTCGAACATTAGTATCCGATTGGTGTTATTCTATTTGCTAGTTTTGTTTCTGTTCGGAAATTACAATCCGAACAGAAATATAAATCAGAAAGTAAAGTCCAAAACTTGTTATATATTTCGGATATTTATTTCCGAATTTAATTCTCTCTGAATGAATGGGCTATGGACGAAAAAAGTGCGAATGGGATGTAATTCTTCATCGTATAACGTGCCCACATTAAAATATATATTTGTAGGAATTTTAGTCATTGTAAAACGTGTTCGTGTCCAAAAATCCAATGATGCTGGCATTTTTTGGAGCAAGAGTATTCAATGACACTTTAGATTCTTTCATTTGCGACCAAATTTCCCCATCCCACCTATTGCAAGGAATTGGTATATGCATCACTACTCATTCGCGGATGGATGGGATACACAATATTCAAACAAGATCGAAGAGTTTAAAATCATAGTGGGGAACGATGTGGCAACGACGGACATAATCGAACTAGATTAGGTTGGCCTGAAGGACTTTTATGTAAAATTGTAGTTCATAGAATCTTATTGTAAAATATGAAATTTATGCAAACCCTTTTTTTTTTGGTAGTGTTCTATGTTTGTGTAGAGCATTGTCGGTTCGTACGACACTCATCATTTAAATCTAAATTTTCACATACGAGTATTGTGTAGCGAATTATTTGTGCCTAGGAAAGTATCAAGAATGATTCAAACCATAAAATTTACGTTTTGGTGCCCTACGTAGCATTCATATTGTCACGGTATCCAATTATCACAAATATCCTAATAGTTATCCGCAATAAAACAAAAGTCATTCCACCACGGAAAGTAGTCCATAAACCATGGCCATAAAGTGTCCAAAATAAATACAAGGCCATAAAGTCCATCAAAACAAGTCGTAGAACACCAAGTCTCAAGTACGGTCATGGCGCCGGCACCTAGTGTAACCACTCGAGTAACGATCCGAACTAGGGCCTGCTATGCTCACTTCAGCAGCCTCTGGTCCCCTCAAAGTCCTCTGCACTTCAACAAGTGCTTGTCGTAGTTCATACGGACAAGTTGAAGTTGTAGCCCTAGTCCCACCCAAAACACTGTCCAAAATGGCCAAAGCCGCTGCATTGCGCTCTTCCACACTCTCGGTATACGGCACCTCTACGGGATGGGGTGAGACCCTGAAGTAGGAGACCGTCAAAAACCAAGGAAGGTAGTCGGGGTGTGACTCCCACGGGACTCCATGCTGAATCGGAACTCGTTTGTCCGCATTCATGACATGATCGCGCCAATTTTCCCATTGACCATCTGTGTATGCATAGACCACACTGTACGAATGACTAGTAGCGCCTCTACTACCTCGCAACGGGACTAACGGAGGCCCAGGGACCAACTGCACCATGTCGAACTGCCTCAATACTCTATCAGGTAGGTACGGCTCAAGAACGGCCATGGCACGGATGCAGCCCGTGTAAAAAACAACATCTGCGACTACTTGCCTACGATCTGTGTATGGGTCAAAAATCACCTGCCAAAACAAAAAACACGTTACAAAACATAATTTCGTATTTGAAGATAACTATCCAACTCAAAACATACTTAAGCTTTCCACTAACCTGACTAGGACGTAGATCGTCTACCATCCCACGGTAGTGGTAAGTGGTCTCCATGGTAGTCTCCCGACGCGACAACCAACGTGCTGCCAGTGGTAGGTCCTCCGTGTAGGCTGGGTCCCTAGCGTGTCGAAACATAGGAAAATGCTCCCGAATCCATGCCTGCATTTTATTACACATAATACATATAATTACTAATGATTAAATGGAATAAGAATACGTCACAGTTATGAATGTGTTCGAGTTCGCATCCAAGTCTCGCTCACAGTTAATGTCCCATATCCGTGTTGGACACGATGTCGTGTCTGTATCTGTGTCCGTATCCAATTCTAACTCATAGTTGTCAATGTCCCGTGTCCGTGTCGGACACGATGTCATGTCCGTGTCCTTATCCAAGTGTCACTCATAGTTATCAATGTCCCGTGTCCATGTCGGACACGGTGTCGTGTCCGTGTCTGTATCTAAGTCTGACTCATAGTTGTCAATGTCCCGTGTCTGTCGAAGTCTCACTCATAGTTATCAATGTCCCGTGTCCATGTTGGACACGGTGTCGTGTCCGTGTCCGTATCCAAGTCTCACTTATAGTTATCAATGTCCCGTGTCCTTGTCGGACACGGTGTCTGTGTCTGTGTCCGTATCCAGGTCTCACTCATAGTTATCAATGTCCCGTGTCCATGTTGGACACGGTGTAGTGTGTCCGTGTCCGTATCCAAGTCTCACTCATAGTTATCAATGTCCCGTGTCCATGTTGGACACGGTGTCGTGTCCGTGTCCGTATCCAAGTCTCACTCATAGTTATCAATGTCCCGTGTCCATGTCGGACATGGTGTCTGTATCCGTATCCAAGTCTCTGAGCTAAGTTATCAATGTCCAGTGTCCTTGTCGGACACGGTGTCGTGTCCGTGTCCGTATCCAAGTCTCACTCATAGTTATCAATGTCCCGTGCCCATGTTGGACACGGTGTTGTGTCCGTGTCCGTATCCAAGTCTCACTCATAGTTATCCATGTCCCGTGTCCGTGTCCAAATTAATGTAAAAAATATAATTGATGAACAAAATATACTTGAATATAACTATGTACCTCCAACAAAGACGTGTAGCCACTCAGCTGCTTGCAATTACGTCTGCTTGCTTGTCCAAGTTGTCTGTACAAATGGCCCAACCCTCCTACACCCCAAGTATAGTCGCGAACCCGTCCCAAGTCCTCCAAAAGCGTGAGGAACTGAACAGAAATTGTCGTCCCAGTCTTGTCAGCAAAGAGAGTGCTGCCAAGGAGATAGAGCAAGTAAGCCCGTGCGCAACAATCAACCCTTTCCTCCGAGTCCCCATCTGCCACCTCACTAA
This sequence comes from Rhododendron griersonianum, assembly GCA_018127125.1. NCBI lineage: Eukaryota > Viridiplantae > Streptophyta > Magnoliopsida > Ericales > Ericaceae > Rhododendron > Rhododendron griersonianum. Next base: position 27,533,336 of record CM030800.1, read on the forward strand.
AAGTTTCGATCAACCATTCAAACTCAACACGATTGTTTGTTGTAACTTTATTGTCCGCAACATCCGCCTCCACACCAAGACACCTCTGTACCATTGCCAAACACTCCTCCCTCGTCTTCTCCACTGCATGCACCGCTAACCCCTCCACTTGAAGACCAACAAGCTGCGGCACGTCATCCAGTGTAATAGTCATCTCCCCAAATCGAAAGTGAAAGCTATTTGTCTCCGGATGCCATCTCTCCACAAAGCCAGACAGTAATACTTTGTTGCAGTATGAAGAAATAATCTGAGAAAGTGGAAACAACCCTGAACTTTTGACCCTCATAAGTAACCTCTCATTTGCCTCCGCTATTGACCACTTCTTTAAATTACGTCCGTGCGAGTGCAGTTTCAACAACGGTCGCTCCCTACCGTTCCAAATATCAATAGCAACATGGTTCTTAAAATCCACTAACAAACTCCGATCTTGTGGACCAACTGCCTCATCGTCTACCTCATCTTGCCTCGCTTGACGCCCTCTCCCCCGTCCTCGTCCTCTCCCCCGTCCTCTCCCCCGTCCTCTGGCTTGTGTCGTTTCCTGTATATATTGCAAACAATAGTTTAGTCTAATAAATGAATTATAAATGAAACATAAACAAAAAATTCTAGACTAGTAGTAGTAGTAGTTCAGTGAAATATATCTATCCAATTCAAAGCTAGAAAACACAGAATCGTATTCTAACTTTCATGTACCTCGTCCTCCTGTTGATCAGACTCATGCTCATTCTCCCGTACATCACCATGTACCTCATCCTCACAAATTTCAGCATGTGCCTCATCCTCCCCTACATTAGCATGTGGCTCATCCTCGCGTAGAACAACATGTGGCTCATCCTCCTGTACCTCCGAATGTATCTCAACCTCCACATCCTTCTCTACCTGAGCATGTTGCTCAACCTCCACATCCTCCTCTATCTCCGAATGTACCTCAACCTCTTCTTGCCTCTGCCCTTGTCCTCGTCTTTTGCCTCGTTTCCTTTCCAAAGTTAAAGTTTGCGCAGCCTTCCTCTTCCTTACAGAAACGGTAGGAGGAACTCGTTTCATTTCCTGTACATTGCAAACAATATGTTAGAACCGTAGTTGTCAAAATCGTATGATTTACGAACAAACGTACGAATCTATACATGAATCAAGGTTTATCACATTATTGCATTTGACTAATATGAAACCACATGCAAAACTATAGTATTTATTTTCCTAATAGGTACTAGAGTCTACCTCACGATGTTGCTCAACCACCACATCCTCCTCACCCCCAACCTCTTGCCTCTGCCCTCTTCCTCGTGTTTTGGCTCGTTTACTTTCCAAAGTTAAAGCTTCCTCAGCCTTCCTCTTCCTTGTAGAAATGGTAGGAGGAACTCGTGTCATTGTATTTCCTGTACATTGCAAACAATACATTAGTCTAACGCTTGAATTAAAGGTAGGTGAATCGGATACTAATTTCTGAATAAAGATACATAAATCGGTGTCACACCCCGCGTCTAGAAACACTCAAAACGAAGTTTAACAAAGAAGAAACTACCGTGTCAAGTAATCCAACGACAGGCCACATAAACCTTGGCTATAGAATTATATTAGAGTTAAGAACCACGAATTTATAAGATCAACGACAGACCTCATACACCAGCAGTGTCACACCAACTTGTAAATTCTGCCAAGATTAAAGTATACACCCAAATGACTTGGAATTTGGTATAACTCATAATAGCACATCAAAGTTCATCCTTGATTTTTCCCGAAATTTTATAAGCAAGAGAACCAAGTCAAATTGAATCTCAAAGTCAGAAATTCTGTGCATGAAACATAGTTTTTCAGCAGAGCAGTCTGTGATCGAGTATTCATTATAAATCGTGTACTTCATATTTTTCGATGATTCCATCGCCAAAACAACACCAACTTAACAATCTTTAAGACTCGAAAGGACTCATAACCAATAAAATTGTCTAAGTATAACAAATTTGATGAAAAACGCAGCTTTGGATGTTGCCCAGATTTTTCAAAATTTCTCAACATCAATAGTAGTAAGCAACTTCAAAATTCTACAAGTTCATGCTCATAATCCATCTATATACCAACTAACATGCATCAATCTTGGGTTTCCATGATCAAAATCATATTATCCATACCAATAAACAATATTTGAGAATTTAAGATGAATTAGGTATAAAATCACCATGTAAGCACTATAGAACCCTAATTCTTAAATCTCTTCCATGTAGGTTGATTCTATATGCACATATTCATCAATACTCATAGTTTAAGGAAGATTTCTTACCACAAGAAGAGAAATTTTCAGATTACATGTCAAACTCCAAGAGATTACTTCAAGTTCTTCAAGCCAAACTAGGGTTTTCCTATTCTTTTTCAATGGAGAAGAAAGAACTCCGAGTGGGGTAATGTTATGAATGTTTTATGGGTTCTCACAATCGGATTCTAATGACTGAAATTGAGGGGACAAATCGGACTCTAATGTCCGAATGGGGTAAAATACTTTGGATATTAAAATCCGAATGAGGCAAAACATTTTAGATATTACATTCTGAATGACCTTACCTTACAAATTCAGCTACATATTAAAAATCCGAAAATTTTGTCAATCATTCCTGGACAATGTCAATGGTTCGTGTCGGGTAAAATTTAAAGTCCGAATGGGGTCAAATACATACACGACTGGGACTCTAATATCTAAAACGTCTAGAAACTTACGGAGACCGATTACATAATTGGGGTAAAATACATACACGACTCGGGTAAAATTTAAAGTCCGAATGGGGTCAAATATTTCGGATATTAAAATCCAATGAGGCAAAAAATTTCAGATTTTACATTCTGAATGAGCTATGCTAATAAATTCAGCTGCTGCTGTAATACCTATCCAATCGACCAATTGGATACTAAAATCCGAATGAGATAATAAATTTCAGATATTAAAATCCGAATAGGGGGAAAACAATCAGACTTTAATATCCGAAACTGTGGAAAACAATCGGACTCTAATGTTCGATCAAATCTGAAATATACGAAATAGCAACGGGGGGTTTCTTAAATAAAATTCAAACAAATCGAACAAAAATAAAAAAAACCCCGCGAAATAACAAGATTCAAAATTTTACCGATGTTCAACTTCGAAATAGTTGGTGATGCCGGTGTGTTGTGCTTTCTTCTCACACCTCCTTCGCCTCAAAGTTGTACTGCTATTATGGTGTGGTGAGAGTGGTGCTGTGGTGGTTGTTGTGACAGATGGAGGAGAACAAGAAACGGGGCTGCGAATAGCGAGGAGAAGAAACGGGGGAGAGAGAGAGAGAGAGATACGGGAGGTGGGGGTTGGTGGTGGCGGTAATGGTGGGTAGGTAGGTGGTGGCGGTGGCTGGACTGGTGTGAGAGAGAGAGAGACGGGAGCTGTACTGGAACGGAAAAGAAGAAACGGGGGAGAGAGAGAGACGGGAGGTGGGGGTTGGTGGTGGCGGTAATGGTGGGTAGGTAGGCGGTGGCGGTGGCGGTATTGGACTGGTGTGAGAGAGAGAGACGGGAGCTGTGGATGGAATGGAAGCTGTAGAAGAAAACCTAGAAAAGGGAAATGGAACGATCGACTGAATTTTGGAGCTGGGTTGTATGTTAATTGCATAGAAGGGCAAAAAGGGAAATTCAGGGATAATTTGTTGGCTGTAAGTAGCAGATTCTTATAAGGTGGTGGTTTGTAGGTAGCAATCGTCTGCGAGTAGCACAAACTGGGCTGCGAATAGCGGCGGCCAAAAATTGACTACAAGGAGCATGAACTTTAGATGGAAAAGTCGAATGTCATGGCATCTACATAAGTGCAAATCTAGCAATCTACAGTTCTTAGGGGATACAATGTCAATACCTAGCCAAACACAACAAATGTGATCACATATCTCCTGCAGGCAGCTAAACACAAGAAAATTTACACACAAACACTAAGGCACCGTCCTCTCACACCACTACAAGTTGATTCATCAAACTTATATAGTTACTCGTATTACAATATACTTCATATACTTATTTATGGGTATTGTCCACTACAAATCTATGTGCTCCGCAATATACAAAAACCAACAGGAAATAAGTTATCAACAATTCTAGGCAAACATAGAGAAGCATGCCTATAGAATAGTACCTTATGTTTGTACCCTGCATTGTGCTGTTTTATGACAGATGGCTGAAATCACACACACACACACACACACAAAAAAGGACGATAAGTGATCAATATGGAACTCAAATATTGCTACCCACTCATGGTTGCATGGCAAAGAAAAGAAAGTGAGGGAGAGGGCCAAACATGACAATAGGACATATGGTTTAAAGTTTAAACTTCAGAAACAACCATGGCCTAGCTTAGCACCCTTGAAAACCACCAGGTTAGTTATTCCTTATTCATAAAATTATGCTCTAACAACTGTTACAAAAGAACAGGACAACCTTTTCGGTCCTGCTGGATTGGTGTGTGCAGGGAGAGAGAGAAACCCAAATGATGTAACAGTGAAATTCTCAAGATGAACTTGCATAAAAATGTCACTGCATAGCACAGTAAAACATAGAAAGACACGTATTAAAAGAAAGCACAAGTGAACTTACAGACACGTGTCAAATAAGTGTCACAATAATACCTGAAATCCAAACATTATGAACAAAGGATCACCTCAAACTTTCAGGAGGTACATATTGCATCTGCAATCACAATTGCTTTAATAAAACACTTCATACCGAGGCATGCTTGAATCAATAGTATAATCCAAAGCACCTGAGAAAAATAAAGTGTGACAACACAAACATGAGCTGACATGAAAAAATAGAACTAAGGTCAACAGTATATCAAACCCAAATCGATGTATTAATATCTGAACATGAGATATTGGTGATAAAATATATGGAATTCCCATCTCTCAAAAAATAAAGCCATCTCAATTGTACAAGAAAAATTGTGGGTAGACCCAAACTACAAGATGATTTAGCTATCTGAAAAGCATGAGAAAATTACTCAATCTAGATATGACATTGAACCAAAAGTAGAAAGGAAAATTACCACTGAGGGAGCTGATTACAACTTACAAGCTCTGTAGGGAGAAATAAGACAAAGAGGACGAGGAGATAGAGCTCAAAACAGGAAAACTAAGAGTCCATGATGCTCTAACCCTAGTCCCGGGGAGAGAGAGAGAGAGAGAGTCTATAATGTTCTGAATCGTCTGATCTTCAGATTAATTTTGATTTTGTCCACACAAAAAAGAAATACAGATCAATTTGAATCTCATATTGTAAACTCTGAAATTTTTTTAATTTGACTAACAACCCCCCATATTAATTACCCCAGAAAACATTGTTGGCAGTGTACAACACCATACAGTATATGACATGCTGAGAGAGAGAGAGAGAGAATACCTTGAGTTCTAGTTGATTAATCGAATTGTATTTGAACACGAAAGGGCTTTCCAACCAGTTTCGAACTGTTAAAGCTAGAAGAACATGAAGAGGAAGAAATCGATCTGCTTTAACACCAACCAACTAGATGAAGAGCCACTAGAACTTTAACCTCTCAAATCACTCTTCGGCGCCGTACATAAACAACGGCAACAGCCGCCACAACAGTGTATTGAAGCGGAGAAAGTACTTTTTTTTGAGTAAAATAAGGAGAACCGAGCATTCCTCTCTCTCTTACTCGCGAACGATCGGCTCAGGAAGTACATAATTTTTGTAAAATCCAGAAATGAAAGTACAATATCATTGAGTAAATTCCGGGGAACCAAGCATTCGTCTCACTCTCAATTGATCGCCTGAAAAAGTACAGGTGATTGAGTAAAATAAGGAAAACATAAAATACCTAAACTACCCACAGCTCAACACATGCAAGAACCAATTGGAAGACAAATCTGACGAGGGCAATTTCGTATTTTCACCACGTGGTTTGGCTAGGCAGCGTTGGCTCTTTTAGTAAAACTTAAAACTAGTCTAATGCCCATGCTTCGCACGTTTCAGCGTGCTCATTGGATGAATTGGTATCGGAAAGTGTTTTGGGTTTTCTTAGTGATGATAGTAGAAAAAGATCGAGGTGTTCTTGATGCAGAAATGAGTTTCGTTTTAGTAGGCATTTGATTTGTTTTTTTTGGCACATCTTATGTGTTACACAACTATTGTTTTCTGATATAGGTGTATTGTATGTTACAGTTGTGGACCAGTGTCAAATTGTGTGGTCAATGGAGGACAGTTGGTACTTACTGTTAATGGCCATTGTTACCTTGACACTTGAGAAGGTTCAGGAATTATGTGCAGATAGAGATACAGTCAGTGGAGAGGTTGCTGAGCTTATTCAGGAACAAGATCCTATCATTGGTTTCAGTCAAATGAATTGTGTTTTGGTAGTAATCTGAAGTTCATTAAGGACATACAGGTAATAGTTTATGGTTGTCATGCACATTGGAATTTTCAGCATGCACCTACCATCAACTTGTGACTAATTCTGTTTCCAGGACCGACTCTCTTCTCACTGTCAATCCAGTAAGATGGAATTCCATGATCCTCCGCAATCTCTTGCAAGTGAGACGTTTTATTTGAGTTGCACAAAAGATCCAACTATTGCTCCACCAACTTATACATAGCGTCTTGCCGCTTCTGAAATGGACAAGATTTAATTAGAAGAGGCTTCATGAAGGCCAAAAACACCTAGAAGGCTAAAATTGGTTCGTGTTCTTTTTGATGAGCATTTATTTACTTTCTCTTAGAAAGAAAAAAAAAAGGAATCCAGACAAACATTTTAAGCGCATGTTTTTTCTTTTGTAATCTGAAACAGTTTTCAAAACCAAACTTCAACATTTTGCAAATAAGAAATGAAAAACATGTGGATAAGCAGTAAGTGGAAGGCTCTTCAACCTCTCTCGAGAGCAATGAGCTTCGAAAACCAAATGCACACGCACACCACCCAGAAAAAAACTGTTACATAAGCTAAGTTCTAATGACAAAACACAAATAAGTGAAGGGAAAAGATAAAACATAATAATGGAAAGATGAATAACAATGAGCACCCCAGTATATTATCCGATGGTCTAGTATAATAATCATTAGTTATGAAAATGAAAAAAAAAAAATCAATAGATCAGAGGAGAGGAAAATACTTGAGTGGCATCACAGATCATATTGAAACTTATGAAGTGCTCATTGACGTTTTCCACTCCGTACTTGCGCATCATTGTCTTCTACGCTAATTTTCCTGTGAAACAACAAAACAAACTCAGAAACCACAATTTGCAATCTGTTGGCAGATATGATAGAATGACATAGTGAAAAATGTAACTAACCTATCTCTCAAACTCAGAAACCACAATTTGCAATGTGTTGGCAGATATGATAGAATGACATAGTGAAAAATGTAACTAACCTATCTCTTCAGTTTCACTCATAACCAAGTCGGTATTTGGATCAAACCCCTTAGTAACTGCAAATTTGAATTTCTGCGACAAACCAAAAGTTCTTGCATGAGACCTGCCATTATTCTTAAACCATATTGAAATTAAGGTTAAATGAACATGAAACACTTTACCTCTAAAAATGCCTCTTTGGTTGAGCTAGATCCATCAAGCTCACCCCGATGAATGTAGTCACAAACGTATGTAGCCTGTGTTAAGTTGAGAATCCATGTGGATAAAAAAAATCTTGCAGCGAAGACAGCTTAATATCTTAAAGATACGAAGAATAAAGAGAACTCAAAGAACAATAGCAGCCACGATAAAAGTACCTCAGCCATGTTCTTCACGATGATATACTTTCCTGCAATTGATGCAGTTGCTATAGTCTCCTCATGAGAATATTTCCCATGAATAATAGACGTTTACTCTCCCTTGTGCTTTTCAACAGAATTCCAGACCTTCATAGACATTGGGAATGTCGTATCTCAAAGACTTGGGACTAGAAAGCTTTTAAGAAAGAGCGACAAGCAAAAATATCAAATCAGCAGCAGCTCAGTCAACTGAAAATTTACCTTCGATAACCATGGACAGGTTGTATCAACAATTTTTTTTATTTTTTATAGCTAAGGCCATCATCTCCCCTCCACCGCAGCTCCAAAAGAAGGCAAAACCACAACATTGCCCTTATCAACAACATCAAATTGTTTACTCCCATCCTTAATAGGGATATTTTGCACCTCCATTTCTTCCAATCTCTTAAATGACCAAAAAGGTTAAGAGTCACAATGAGTGGTGATATATAGAAAGGGAACCCTTAATACCAGAGAGAAGGCTTTTCCAACCCCCCTTCTCTAATAATAACAGAGTTAAAAGACAAGCTTAGCAAAATGGGTATCAAGTCAACCAATATTACAGGCCATGTAGCCGAGTATATAAGCATGGACTGTGGTTGTATATACGAAGAAATCAAATAAAAGCAGTCTATACGAAGAAATCAAATAAAAGCAGCATCAAAACTTGTCGAAAAATAAAGAAAGAAACCAGAAATTCAATATTTCAGAACATAGTATGATCTGTAAGAGGATACTCAGAATACAGCTACCAAAAATGGTCCAATGATAGATGGCTAAATGTTCAGTAGTATAAGAACCGGATTCATGCTTTTGGCCAACACCTAAGTGTGTAACTAATGATCAAGGTTGCAAGCCCACAGACAAAACAAATATGAACCAAGGATACGCAGTTCTGTCAATTTGGGTAGAAAACTATAGACCTCGTTGACTAGGATTGTGAATAAAATTTCATTAATTATCCAAATCTTCTCCTTGGGAAACTGTTTTCTCGCCTCGTAAGCAATCTGGACAGCCCGCTCAACTCCAAGCAAAAGCCATATGACTCCGCAAGTTTCAATCACATTTCCCCAAGTATACGCATTCCCACTCTCCTCCAAGGTCTTTATGATATCACCTGAAATCTTTCATCAAATTAATACCATAGCAAACACAGTCCGATCCTTACCTTTCCACAGAATTAATTTATTTATTCCGCAGTCATCTATTCTACATTAATTCCGAAAATAGTAGAAGAACAAGAAAAGCTCCTAGTCAAATTGAGCTCTTAATCTTTACCTTAGAAGCTCAATTTTCTCAATTTTCTTTTCTTTACCTTAGAAGCTCCTACAACAGAACATGAAACTCTTATCCTTTCTTTTCTTTTCTCAATTTTCTCAGGAACCAAACAGTAGCGCAAGAACTGGATTTCCAGTTTAAGGCCAAGTCCGAATGATTTTGTAAATGTAATATTGTGAAGTTTAAAAGGTCACCACGGATAACACTATAAACAATGAAAATCGAAAGGCACCAAAAGGTATTCAGTTACATCTCTTTTCATCCCCTGTCTAAGAGCATCTCTAGCCCTTACCTTTTTTTTTGAACTCAAACTCAAAATTTGAGTAAAACTCCCTAAAAATAGACAAGGATAAACTTAAAACAGGACTACGCAAGGACTTTAAAGGCCAATCATGCAACGTGCGAAGATGACAAAGCAATTCGAACAAATAGAAAACTGTATCCCCTACTGCATATGAAATTTGAGGTTCGATCAATAACTTTGAAAACTGAATCATCACATCTAGTCAATTTCACATATCTGATGGCCCTATTTTATTAACAGTGTAAACATGCAGCACAACCCACGCATAGTATATGTTTCAAGTAAGTTTAAAACAGCAATACACGAGCTCTAAAAGGCAATCAGGGTGTTCAAATGGTGCACACAAAGAAAATGACAAAGGGATTCGAACAAGGTCAAAACTGTATCCCCTAATATACATTTAATTTATCCTATTGAACAAGGCCATATTCTATTGAACATCTAATCTGTTCAACTACCTTAATTATCCTTTATTAACAGTCTAAACATACAACACAAACTTAATGTATCCTTTATTAACACTCTAAACATACAACACAAACAAAGGATATTGTATCTCTTTACTCAGGCTCCATTGTCAAAATAATGAATCCATAATCTAGGAAACTCATCACCACATGAAACCTCCAGTGTCCCACCAATTAGTATATTCAAATCATAGAATTGAAACTTGAAAATCAATGAAAATTTACCTCTGCTCATGCGTTTTCTTTGATTGTAGCCCTAACCACGCCAGGAATGATGAAGCAATAACAAATCTCGGCTCTCCTTTAAATGACAGCAACAGCCGTAAGAACAATGTTGTGAACATGAGATAGTACAGATTCTTGAGTAAATTAGGGAGATCAATCGGCAAAGCAAGTACGAAATTTCAGTAAAACCCGGAAAAGAGAGTACAATTTTAGTGAGTGAAATCCGGAGAACCGACCATCGTCTCTCTCACTCTCGATCGATCGATCGCGGAAGGAAGGACAGCTAATTGCGTGAGTGAAGCAAAAGACAAAAAATACCCAAACTACCCCACATCTCAACACATGCAAGAACGAAAATGCAGACAAAACTTAAAAGAGCATTTCCGTAATTTCACCTCATGGCTTGGCTTGCTACCGTTGGTTCTTTTATTACAAGTGTATTGATAAGGAAAACATAAAATACCTAAACTACCCACAGCTCAACACATGCAAGAACCAATTGGATGACAAATCTGACGAGGGCAATTTCGTATTTTCACCACCTAGCTTGGCTAGCCAGCGTTGGCTCTTTTTATACATGTGTATTGATACGTATATGTAGGGCTAACAAATGAACTAAACGGCTCAAGAGAGACTAACCGCGATTTTAGGAATTTGACTTCGAACTCATGCTCGCTTGTTAAGCAAAAAGAAACATATGCGTACATATATAGAGCTTTCAGGGCTAGTTAATACAGTGTCAGCAGAGCTAGACATGGTCTTACATCTCAACATAGAAATAACTTCTAATCATGGCATGGATCAAACCCAAATCAAGAAGCGATATCAAAATGAGTGAGGAAACAGAGGCAGCAATATTTGAGTAAAGGCTTTCTTCCGTGATTCCCTTGCCTAGAAGACAAAAGTTGTAACAATGCCTAACATGCATACAAGGAGACATCACAATGATTGTAACAAAGAAAAAGTTGCTTCCAATAAAATACCTCACGGTTAGCCTTTTTTCCTTTATGGACCTTCTCCATCACAAAAATCCTGAGACAAATAACCAAAAGATAATCATACCTACTGACTTTTGTTTCATCACATGGAAGATATAAGTTGCTTACTACTATTTAGTAAAATCACCTAGAAAGCGTCCTTTTGGTCTGTTGATAACTCTTTATACCATCTGCAGCACAAGACCAAATTGTTGAAACAGACAATGGAGAACAATACCAGATGGTATCCTAAGAACATTTCAATTAGACATCACAATCATGAGCTCACAAACAAACTAATGCAGGAGGAGTGCATACCTCAGAAACTCCTGAAATGGAAAGAAAGCCGCCGAAGAGAGGCATAGCATCATGCACATATACTCATCAAACGTAGCATCAGGTTTGAGGAAGAATCCACTCATCAAAGCTATCTTCCGAAAGGTTGTAACACATAAAGCTATTGCACTAAGATAACCCCAAGTAGTGCTTAGTTTGCTTGATTCAAAATGAAGAAACATCTTTGCTTTAGGTTGTACCATACAAACCTTAAAAAAGCCAATAACAATGAATGGTGGGGTGATAAATCATGAGATAGATTCTACGATTAAGAAGAACAGTGCAGTAAGTAGACTCTAGGAAATGTGACACCAAAACTTGATCACTTGCCATTCCCAAAAAAAAACTTGATCACTTCTTTAAAAATTACTAATCAAAAGTAAAGGTACGACATAGCAATTAACATTCAACATTTTCTGATCTTCAAGTTACCAAGTACCTGCTTTGTAATGTCATTATCTTTCTCTTCGTAAGCCATAACACAACCTCCTTCCCTGTTGCTTCTGATAGTTTTTCCTCCAATTTGGGTCTGACTTCTTGACAAGTTTCCTCAAGTTTCGAATGAATATTCCCCCATCTCCAAATCTTCTGACAGAGGTCGCAAAAATTGTATCAAACCTGACTTTTTGCCATTTCAGAATCCTCACAAGATTACAACTTTTCCAAGCTCCTAACTTAAACAAAGCCACAAAGGTAGAGGAAGACTACTAGTCTCAGAGCCACCGCCTGTGCCTGTGGCCACCAAAAAAGAAGCCATCGCTGTTGTTGTTGAGTTTAAAGGGAAGATACCAATACATTTGATCACTTCTTCTTCTTCATTTCCTTTTACTTCCTTCCGTATTTGCACCAGGTGACGCATTTTTTTCCGTTTCTCTTTTTCTACTATTAGATCTCAATTTGTGTTCTTTTAAACAAGTACTTTCAACTAATTGATATACGTATGGATCAAGAGTCCATTAAAAGGAACCATTGCAAAATTGGGACGAAACAAGTAGGGATTTCCCATTCTCACCCCGCACCCCACAGCCATTCTATCCTCGCCGAAGTGCAAACCCTAGAAAAAACTTTGACAGAAGTCGCACAACATCGTTTGCAGGTTTCGCATCAAGGCAACACTTCACATTGAGTAACGAAGATTCTGAGGCGATTTCATCCCGGAGGCGATTCTCAGGTTCTGCTTTCTTTGTGATTTTCTCTTCTTTTCCATGGTGATCTTAGAGTTGTAGTTCGTCTCTGTTTCTGTTTAGTTTGATGGAGGTAGATGATCATTTTCCAGCTTTACTTTCGTCTTCGTTAGTTAAAACCCCTAAAAATGTGCAAAACCCTAAAAAACCTAACTCATCGGCGGCGATGAATGTACCGTCTCTAATCCCTGTTAGCTCTGGTTTGGCTGAAACTGGAGGTCATTCTGTTAAGCTGTTGGATTATTTGGAGGCAGCTTCTTTCTCTATGGTGCCTACTCCGGCTGGTGGATCTCCGCCTGGCCTAGGAAAAGCTCCTACTGTGGATATGATTAAGGAATTGCCTCCACCTACCTTGCCTCAATCCTCCCCTTCGTGGAAGGCTAAGATGATGGAGGATCAGCAAGGTCAGGGGCGATTGAAGTTGGAATTTATCCCACCATGTATAGAAGATGATGTGATTGTTGTTTCCCCGCCAATTGAGGTTGAGGAACAGGGTATTGATAGATGGAGGAACTGCTTGGTTGGACACTTCCTTGACAAGAAGTTGCCATATCGAGCTGTTCGATCCATAGTTATGAGGATTTGGAAGCGTTTTGGAATTAAGGATGTTATGGCTAATGAGCATGGTTTCTTCTTCTTTCTTTTTGAGCATGATGGTGCTTTGAGTAAGGTCTAGGAAGCAGGGCCATGGCTTATTGGTGGGAAATTGTTAGTCCTAAGGAGGTGGCAGCCACATATGGCTTTTGTTAAAGAGCAACTGGAAAAAATTCCAATTTGGGTTCAGTTTTACAATGTTCCCTTTGAGTATTGGACTACTAGAGGACTTAGCCATATTGCAAGCTCGGTAGGAGTGCCTCTTTATGCTGATGAACCTACAGAAAAGTGTGAAAGATTAAATTTTGCTAGGATCTGTGTAGAGGTGAATCTTGATTCCTCTTTTCCTGACTCTTTTGAGTTAAGATTTCCTAATGGTGATTCTGTGGAGGTGGGGATTCAATATCCTTGGCATCCTTTGAAATGTATGGGGTGTCGAGTATTTGGACATTCCGATGGGCGATGAACACTGTCGCCAAGGGGTGTGGTGTCCAATTTATCTGAGGGTTCAACACTTGTCGGGCCTGTTGAGGGGTCAACGCTTGTCAGGCCTGTTGCTACATCTGTGGGTGCTGAAATGAATATGGGAAATTCTGTGTTGCCTGCTCAAGGAGTGGAATCTGAGGTGGTGCAGATTATTGATCCAGATGGGGGATCCAACATAAGGGATTCTGTGTTGCCTGCTCAAGGAGTGGAATCTGAGGTGGTGCAGATTATTGATCCAGATGGGGGATCCAACATAAGGGATTCTGATACTATTGTTTCAGGGCTGCCTTTGGGGGCCTCTTCGTCCGGTTCCAAGTCTCCTCCAAGGGTAATCTTTGATAAATCTCAAGGTGCTTCTCGAATCCAAATCTGTGATGATGCTGCAATTGACTTGGTGGTGCAGCAATTTACTCCCTTGGTTAACTCTGGGACTTTGGAACCCTCATCTCCACTTCCTTCTGGTAATGAGATGGGGGAAATTGGTTTTATTCCTAGCCCTAAGATTGGCTCCTGTTTACCGGGAAATCAGTTTTCTCCTCTCTTAGACATGGAATTGGAGCTGGATAGGGTTTCTGTATCTGATGCAGGTGGTGTTGAAAGACAGGATGTTGTTGAGACAGGGTTTTCTTTTGAAGTGTGTGCTGACTCTTAAAGTATTGGAGAACCTGCTATTGTTCCCAAGGTTGGGAAGGGGAAGAGGGGAAGAGGGGGTGGTAAGAAATCTAAACCTCCCCAATGATTAAGATTGGAATCTGGAACATTAGGGGTCTAAATGATCCCTTGAAACAAAAGGAGGTGTCCTCCTTTGTTAGAGTTAACAGATTATCTCTGTTTGGTGTTGTGGAGACCAAAATTAGGTCTGTCAATTTACCTCAATCAACAGCTAGGTGTTTTCCTGTTCACTGGCAGTATGTTCATAACTTGGATGTCCTTCCAGTGGCAAGGATTATTGTTGGATGGGACCCCCAGCTGTTAGCTGTGTCTTTGGTGTTTAGCTCACCTCGAATGATTGTTGTTTATGTTCAGGTGCGATCTGATCAGAAGAGATTCTACGTTTCTGTTATCTATGGGTTGAATTTGGCAAGTGAAAGGGTTGGCTTATGGAGAGATTTGAGTTTCCTGCATTCCAGTTTTGGCTCTGATGCTTGGGTTCTTATGGGGGACTTTAATGCTGTTAGAAGGCCTGATGAACGCCTAGAAGGCTTTGATGTTAGGGCTGCTAATGACTTTAATTCCTGCGTGGAGGACATTGAGATGGAAGAACTGGCAACCAAGGGTTATTGGTATACTTGGACAAACAAATGAGGTGGTCTGGGGTCCAACAAGAGTAAATTGGATAGGACTTTCATCAATGGTGCTTGGGTGGACTTGTTTAGAGATTCTGAAGTTGTTGGCTTTGCTCCTGGAGTATCTGATCACTGTGCTCTAGTCATGACTGTGATCCCTAATTCTTTTAGGGCTTGAATGTCCCTTTAGATTCTACAACTTCTGGATGAAGGATGATCGTTTTGGTGCTTTGCTGACCTCTTCTTGGGGGCAGTATACTGGTGTTAACCCAATGGCTATTCTTAGTCTTAAACTTAAAAAGGCTGAAACCTCTTCTTAAAACCTTCCATAAGCAGAATTACAGTAAATTGAGTGGAAGAGTTATGACAGCCTGAGCTAATTTGGCTAAGATCCAAGATCTGTGCTTCAAGCTTCCTCAGAATTAAGATCTTTGTGACCTTGAGAAGGACTTGGTTCAGCAATTCATGGCTCTTAGTTCAGCAGAAGAGGCTTATAAGAAACAAAAATCTAGAATTAACTGGCTGGCCCTGGGCGATAAGAATACCAGATTCTTTCATCAAAAAATGAATTCTCATAGGGTAAGGAATACTATCCTCAGTTTGATAACAGATCAAGGGGTTCGATTGGAAAATCCAGCGGATATTGAACAGGAAATTTTGGGCTTTTATCAGAAACACTTGGGTACTGCATCAACTCAGAGGGTGGATGCTGCCAATGCCTTGACTGATGTTATTCAGAAAACAGTTCCTATGGAGTTTCGTGCTGGCCTTGATAGTGATGTGTCTGAGTCAGAAATCTGGAATGCCTTGAGATCTATTAACAGGGATAAGGCTCCGGGCCCGGATGGTTTTAACTCAGCTTTTTTTTCATGATAAATGGCCTGTGGTTAAAAATGACTTTGTTGCTGCAGTCCAATATTTCTTTGTCCATGGTACTATGCCGAGGGGCTGGAATGCTACAGCCATTACACTGATTCCTAAGGTTGCTGCGCCTAGCTCTATCAAGGAGTACAGACCTATAGCTTGTTGTAATACTATCTACAAATGTATTACTAAGGTCCTAGCTAACAGGTTGCAAAAGGTGCGATCATCAGTTATTGGCCCTTCCCAGTCAGCTTTCATCAAAGGAAGGTCAATCATGGACAACATTCTTCTTATGCAGGGAGTTGTTAGAGGGTATCACAGAGATCAAGGGCAGCCTAGGTGTGCTATTAAATTGGACATTATGAAAGCCTATGATAGTGTTGAATGGAGTTTCTCGTTTTTTTTTTTTTTTTGATCCGCTGAGTTTCTCATTTGATGTAATGCATCTGATGGAGTTTACCGAAAGATTCATTCGCTGGGTTCACACTTGTGTGACCTCCCCTTATTTCTCTATCATCATTAATGGGGAGCATAAGGGTTTTTTTCCAGGCAAGAGGGGTCTTCGGCAGGGGGGATCCTATTTCGCCCTACCTGTTTCTCTTGGTTATGGAAGCCTTCTCAGTCATGCTTCATCAAAAAATTGCCTCTGGATCTATTACTTTCCATCCTAAGTGTGCAGCCATCAATCTCTCTCACTTGATTTTTGCAGATGATATGTTCATTTTGTGTGGTGCCAATGTTAACACTTTTCAGTCCATTCATGAGCATCTGCAAGATTTCTACTCTCTTTCAGGGCTACAACCTAATCTCAACAAGAGTGCTTGCTTCTTTGCTGGGGTTGAGGAAAATCATAAAAGTGTTCTTAAGATGGTGCTGAATATTCCCAAGGCTTCTTTTCCAGTAACGTACCTGGGGGTTCCTTTGATTTCTACCAAGTTAAGATCTGCTGATTGTATAATTCTGAAGGAGAGAATTTTAAGGAGAATTCAGTCCTGGTCAAATAAACTTTTGCCTTTTGGAGGAAGAATGCAACTCATAACCTCAGTTCTCTTCAGTATTCAAGTGTACTGGTCGTCTATTTTTATCCTTCCCTCCAAAATTCTGAAGGATATTGAAAGTGTTCTTAATGCCTTCTTGTGGAAAGGAGTGGATTTCAAATCCCATGGGGTGAAAGTAGCTTGGTCGACAGTATGTCTTCCTAAATCAGAAGGGGGTTTGGGCTTTAAGAGATTGAAGGATTGGAACGTCTCTTCGATGCTTCGACACCTGTGGGCTGTATGCAAGAAAGAAGACATTTTATGGGTAAAGTGGATTCATTCCTATGTGATAAAGGAACAATGCCTTTGGTCTATGAAACTGCCCTCTGATGCTTCTTGGACTTTAAGAAAACTCTTTAGTCTTAGAGGGCAAGGGCAACAATTTATTAAATCTAGAATTGGTAATGGCCTCTCAACTTTCCTTTGGCTTGACAATTGGCATAGTTTGGGTCCGTTGTTTCAGAAGTTTGGGGATAGTGTGAATTTTAGTCTTGGTAGATCTCTCAATGCTAGAGTGAGTTCAATAATTCACAATGGAGGTTGGAGATGGCCAAGACTCGGAAATGCGGCCATTCGTGAGATCATTGCCAACACTGATGCTGGTTTCTTACCTGATATTTCCAAAGATGATGAGGTTATGTGGACCTTGACACCAAATGGTTGTTATTCAGCAAAATCTGCCTGGATGGCTCTTCGAAACCAAGCCCCCACTGTGGATTGGGCTAATATGGTTTGGCATAAAAGGAATGTTCCTCGCTGGTCATTTATTTTGTGGCTGGCTCTTCTGGGCAGGCTATCTACTATGGATAGATTGATGAAGTGGGGGGTTACAAATGCCAAGGACTGTTTCCTTTGTCATGGTGGTCAGGAATCACACTCCCATTTGTTTTTTGATTGTCAATTTGCTACCTTGGTGTGGAATGGGATTAGGTCCAAGTGCCATAGGCATGGGGATAGCATGAGCTTGCTGACTGAGATCCAGTGGGGATCCCAGAATTGTTCCAAGTCGGTGTCATCTACTATTTTCCAGCACTGTTTGGCAGCCTCAGTATATTTCCTTTGGAGGGAAAGAAACTCAAGAATTTTCAGACATAAAGGAGAAGATTCCTTTGCCCTTGTTAAGAGAATTGAGGACGAGATTAAAGCCTGTTTGGCTTCTCTGAAGTCTTCCATCCATTCTGCTTCTGAGGTTGCAGTGTGCCAAGCTTGGGGGATTTCAGTTAGAGCAGTTAGTTAGCCTTGTTTTGTTCACTTGTATGTTGGTGCTTTGTTCAGTTTGATCATTGTTTTGTTAGGCCAGGAGCCTTTGTTGTAAGGACCCACAATTTCAAATTTATTAAAAGATTTAATCGATATTATAAATGAGGAAGATATGAAATTTGTTGAGTTTATTTGATTTGGGGTTAATGTGTTAGAGTGTTATAGTTGAGGGGTTAGTGTGTGTGGTGTGTATATAGGTGTGTGTGTGAGGGAGTAGGGAATAAAATTCCCCCTTTCCTCTCTCTCACTCTCCCGATCACTCTCTCTCGGCTCCCATCTCTCACTCTCACTCTTTCTCTTGCTCTCACCCAAAACCACCTCAAACCTCCACAAAACCACCATAAACCCTTCATCCCGTCACGCATTGCAGCGCGTATTGCTCCGGGTTGAGCTCGGTGGAGGTGCTTTTCGTTCGAACTCAAAGATTGGAGCTAGGGCTTGGAGATCCTTTCAAATTCGTTCTTGAATCTTGAGGTAGGGAGTTCTAACTCTTAATATATGTTTATGACTCGTTTCTTGTAGCTTGATTCTTGCCATTGATCGTGGTTATTGTTGTTGATGTTGTGGTTGTTGAGAAACCCATTGAAATCTGCAGAAAATCTGCTCGACACCCTGTGTTATCGATACCTTACCCATTGTTATCGATAACCTTGTGCTCCAAAACCCAGAAAATCACTTGTTATCGATACCATTTGTCCTTGTTATCGATACCCTTGCGTCTGGAGAGCTTTTTAGTCAAATGGTATCGATACCATTTGACTAGGTATCGATACCTTTGGCTTAGGGACAGTTTTACAGTTTTTTCTAAACTTCATCTTTTTGACCCCCGATCACTTCCAACACCTCTAAAACACTTTTAAACCGTCTCTAAGCTTGGTTGTTCGTCCCTTGATGATCCGTTGATCGTTTCTACTCTTTAAACAATCGTTAAATGTCATTTTAGCTTCGTTGTAAATGAGAAACGTACCGTAAAGCTGGTTAAGAGTACCGTAGGCCATATGGGGTGCCGTAGTCGGTATTATGGGTAGACGTGGGCATGTCTAGCACGATCTCTTGTCCTCTTGATTCGTCGAACTATTAGTTCCCAATGGCGTTTGTTGTTAAAGGTTTAAGTATCGATACAGGCGAGTCGTACGTTATATAACACTAGGGGTTGGTAGATTACTTAGAGCATAATGACATATGTGGGGTATGATATGTGTTTATCCATTAGCCAATGTTATGATATAGTTGATTGTTTAGAATGCTTGGAGTGAGATCCATGTTGTGAAAGAATTATTTGAGATGATAAGATAACTTGCGTCCTCATGACTTGTCGAGTCTTTCAATTTCTTGGGCACTCGTCCTATGAGATTTAAGTGTGGAAACCAATTAGTAGAGTATTATCGGATTATATATGAACTTAATACATTACGTACGATACGGACTACATAAACTAATGAAAAGGCATGAACATGTATATTTGTGGAGTTACATAAATGTTGATTAAAGTTTTGTGGTACAAACAATAGATTGATAATGAAGTTGATTGTGAAATGACGGATGGTCGGTTAAGCGATGTGCGTTTCCGCTAACCAATGATTATTATTGATTGAGGGAATAGACTCGGGGTGACCCCACGCTGAGGGAACTAGACCCGAGGTGACCCATGAGATTTGATGATTGAGGGAATAGACTCAGGGTGATCCTACGCTCGAGGAAATAGACCCGAGGTGACCCAAGTTATTATTATTATTGAGGGAATAGACTCGGGGTGACCCTACGCTCGAGGGAACTAGACCCGAGGTGACCCTAGTGATTATTGATGGGAAACACTTGATTTAAAAGAAAGAAAAGGTCGGTAAACTAGGGATTTGATAATAACGAATGTGGACACAAGAATGATCATAGTATCGTACAAAGAAGGATAAGATGAATAATAGTTGGCTATAGTCTAACGTGGATGGACAAGAGTCTGTTAATGTATCTAGTCTAAGGAGTAAGCGGCTAGTGACATTCTGGTAAAATCTGGTATTCTTTGATCAAGGTGTCTAGCTCGTTGGCAATCATTCGCATTTTTTTGCGTATCTGTCTATTCTCACTCACTCTTGGTGCATGATTCATTTCATCTTCATATAGTTTGAGCATAGAACTCTCTACTGGGCACGTGTTTTGCTCAACCCTATCTTTCTTTCAGGTACACCCGAAGATAGTAACACGAGGTGCTTGGCATGCATTTGACTTCAACCCTTTTGATAGCTATTGCGGAAAATTACTTGGGCATCATTTTGTAAAACTCTTGGGAATGTAATATTAGTTTCTAGTATGACTATCATCTGACATGGAGGATTGTAAACCCTAAAACTTCTTTTCTATCATGTTATTTGGATTGTCAAGCTCGATTAGAAACTTGAAACTTAATTTGCAATTGTGGGAATAAACCATGACTTGGGGTATTATCAGTATTATTGCGAGATATTGTTTATCAAAAATCTTTATACTTTATGTTGAAAATCGAGGGCGTGACATTTGTGTTGGCTGTAGTGTTGTAATCTCATCCAAGGCTATCTCCTTGGTCTTTTGGGCTTGGTCCCTTTATAAAATCGCCTTTTTCCACACAAAAAAAACCACAAAGGTAATATCCCCACAGTTAACGCATACCCTCTAATAGAAACCAGTACATAGCAACATACACGCATGTGTAGATATGACGAATATACATTTCCATACTAATAAAACCCATGTGAAATAAAAAAAGTGTACCTTGTTAAGATCAAGAGCCTTGGGAGTTTCCTCTGCTTGCTCCAACATCTCCTTCTCTCCGGTCAAATTGTCACGAACCAGCTTGAAGGCTTGATAAGAAAACCCACAATTGAATTAACATAGCTACTTTCTCTGTCAACTCTTTGAGCTTCCTATCAGCCCTCTTCTTCTCGAGCTTTATTGCAACCTGAATCGAAGGATTACCCATGAACTGAACCCATTTCCAGGCCTAAATTAAACCAAAGCTCGATAGATCAAGTAATATTACACCCAAATCTCAGAGGTTTTGGCAAACTGGTTATAAACTGATTACTAAATCCATAAGGAAAAGCTTGAGCATAAAGCATAAGAAAATAATAAATCATCAACCAAATGCTCTATATTACAACACATCAGCATAGCAAAGGACAATAATCTTGGGGGGGGGAAAAACAGCATTTCCAAACTCCAAAGAACGATGACAAAAACAAAACTTGAGAGAACCCAAATAGCCCAATCTCAACAAAACTTCATATTTCAAGATTGATTATAACTGACAATATACTGATTTATGTTTATGCATATGCAAATATACCTTGGTAGAGGTAGTTCCTAAGCATCTTCTCTAAGATAATGAGACAAGAAGGGTCATCGTCCACAACAAGTACCCGTAGACCCACCAGAAATTGGTCGGAAACAACGTCGCCGGAGTTCCAAGACAATATACTGATTTTTTGGATGTTCACAAATCGTCTGCCTGTGTGACCACCCCCTCATCAGGTCAAAAAAAGCGACCCCATCAAGTTATCGCAAGTTCATAACACTAAGGTTTCTACATTCAAAAACCATTCAACACATTCAAGAACCATTTTGCATCAGTGGTCGCGAGGGGTGCACTTGGCCATTATTAAAGACAGCAAGAGAAGAGAAAGGAGGAGCAAAATGGCGTAAAAAATAATGCATAAATCAAATCTAAAAACTCAAGAGAACAGCTTACATAAAAGATAATGCATAAATGAAAATCTAAAAAGTCCTAGAAATCAAATCCACTAACTCAATCAACATAAACAAAAACAACTAATTTCATCATGTAATACGGAAAACCACACATCTTCACCATTATACACTGAAAGTGAGAAGCATATAATGTATACTCAACGACTTGGGGACAACAGAACCAAGACATTAAAAACACAACCATGGGACCACTTCAAACTTTATTATTTAAAACCCAGGGTAGGAGACCACATTATTTAAAACAAATTCTGGTCCATCTTTCGCAAAGTATATATTTAAAATGGCGATTTAAACAACGTAGAGCACTCAAATCACATAGACCCAAAAAGAAATCTCTAATAAACAACGCTGAAACACAAATCCTAAAAATCAAACCCTCAAAACGCTTAATCATACAATAATCATCGTTTTTTAATCCTCTGAAAACAATAGGGGGAGAGAGAGAGAGAGATGGTATAAGGGTTCGTGACTTTCCTGGGCTTTCTTCACCGTTGAAATACGACACTCCGTCGCGACAAGAACCCACGAGGCCGCAGTTGCCTTCGCCCGCCGTGTATGTGTATCTGATCGGTATCTGCTTCTCCGGCTTCACGGACCACACCTCCTCCTCCTCCTCTTCCTCTTCCTCTTCCCCTTCTTCTGAGTAATCAATACCTTCCCCGCCGCCTTGTTGATCGGCATTACCAATTTTGTCCTCCGAGCATTCCGACGGAAACCAACCATCAAAACCCCAATTCCGCCACGAATTTGAACCGAAAACCATCCTCTGTAAACAGGAGAGAGAGAGAGAGAGCTGAACGCTCCAGGGCTTTTCTTCGATCACACGCTAGCGCTGATATTTAAAAGAGCTCAAACCGCCAATAAATTCAACCTCATTGACCCTTCATTGATCCAACGGCTGATATTTAAGAGCCGTTTATCCCTTTAAACTTCAAGCGAAACCACTACAAATTAAGAGCCGTTTATCCCATTAATTTTTCATTTAGTATATTGTCATAATTTTTTTATTAATCATTTGTCTTGAAGGAATGAATCAGAAAAGTTAAAAAATGTAAATTAAAGTAGAAAAAAAAATCTTATAGGACGACACTAAGAAAAACATTTGTTTGTTATTTTTTATCTTTAGTGAAACTTTTTTTTTAAACTCTGAGACAATTGACCTATATAAAAAGTTTACCGCGAACCTAACAGGAGTAAAAATTAAAAAAATAAAATTAATACCAAAACCAAAATATAGTAAGAACAAGGCCTTAGTACTAGTGCTTGTGTTGGATGTTATTCAATAAACAAACATTTGGTTTTCTTCTTCTTTATTTTCTTATCACCAACATTATTTAATTTTCTTTTGAAAAAAGAAAATAGATTGAGAGAGAAGAAGGGGGAAAAAAACTCAAACCAAATGCATCAGGCCTCGTTCTATTCCGCTAAGGTTTTTATTTTTTAAGTACTAATTTTCTATTTTACGAGACAAGTCATTTTCTCACAATACATCAACTTTAATTAAAAAAAAAGTATTCAAATAAGTACTTATTTTAGTTAGCGAAACGGGGTCTCAATAGAGAATAGTGTAGTTCTTGAGCAGGCACTGCGAGCTTAGTATAGAAAAATTGTTGAATACTAAAAGTTTTCCATGGTTTTGTTGCTTCACTGAAGGATTTTTTATTTTTTATTTTTTTTTAAGAATGGCAACACAAATTTGATGAGTCGTTTCTCAATTTTCTATTCCAAATTCAGATATAGTCATACATGCACTGATTTTGAAGGACCCACATGTCAATTCACCGGATAGACCTATATTTTTTTGTTACAATTTGATGAGTCATTTCTCACTCTTTAAACTTGAAAAATGAGAGAGCTACACTAAAATAGTGTACCTCCCTTAAAGTGCCTTTTGCTGACATAGCTGTTGAAATAGGAGTATAATTTAATTTCGATTTTTAATACCTCCAAACACTCTAACGAACCCACTAACACTATAGAGCATGCTTATTACAACAAACTCCTAATAGTCAAACTCAATCGTAAATTTACAGGAAATCTTATGAAGACTTAAATGATATTCATCTTGTTTTTCATCCATAATAGAGTCAATGAGTCATTCAAGCAATCTTTTTTTTTAACAGAAAAAACCAAACCAAATCAAACCAATCCGAGCCTTATGTCCCAATCACTTGGGGTCGGTTATATGAATCTTTTTTCTCCACTTGTTCACACAAACCTACTATATTCAAATCTTTGCACACCACAACATCTAATGTCAATTTAGGTCTACCCCTCTCCGTAGCATTGCTACCCAAAGCTATCCTATCCGCTCTCTTTACTACTGCATCTCATGGTCTACGGTAGACATGCCCAAACCATCTTAACCTATTCTCCCTCAACTTCTCTTCCATAGGTGTTACACCTACCATCTCACGAACCGTTTCATTTCTAATCATGTCTCGTTTAGTCTTACCACACTTTAACAGGAAAAAAAAAAAAAAAAGCAATTTTTTTCGCCAATGCGTGTAATATTTGATATCACTCTCCCCTTGTCCAAGAAAAATTTCCCAACGACTATGCAAAAAACAGTAGTTATATTCAAATTCAAGTCCTTGCAAACTGTGCACTAAATCCAATTAAGGTTTAAACCTTCCGAAGATAATCCACCATCAGGTGGAGATTCTGGAGAAGCAAAATTTGCTTCTTCAATTTGTCTATTTAGGTGTGTAGAGAGTGCAACCTCCTTTTTGGGGGTAGAGCCATAGCATCCAGCGCAGGGATTCTATCTAATATTGCTCATTGAAATTGGCAAAATGCTGTAGGCTATAACCAGCAGGATAAAAATGACCCCGATCAATTCGCCATCTATTTTCATTGTTCAACTCATCTTGGGCGAAAAGTAGTTGTAGAAGAGCGCCCCTTTCCATTGAAGTAGGGAGGGCCACTGGTTCCGCATAAAATACAACTCGGGCAACTAACCGATCCCTCTTAGTTGCAGATGCCCATGTTTTGATTCGAAAGCCCTAGTCGTAGTGGGTGGACCCGACTGCGAAATAGGATAATGCGAGAAGACCAAGAAAGCCTATTCTTGGCGGAAACCGACGCCCAGTGGTTAGAGTATTGCTTTCATATGGCGGGAGTCATTGGTTCAAATCCAATAGTAGGTAGAGTATTGCTTTCATACGGCGGGAGATTCTTCGATTCCATTTCCTCCTTTGGTAAGGATTGGCGCTGGAGGAAATGGGATTCAAGTTAACCCATGATACAATCTTCAGGTGCCTAAACTCAAGGTCTCTGTACATAAAATCAGAAAGATCTTTTTCAAGTTTGAATCAATGAGTTGTTGCATGATAAGGAGAGTTGCTTGGTTTCGGCCTTCTTTTCTTGTTTTGTTGCAAGACTGAGGGCTAATAACATCAAATAATAGATGAACTTTTAACCAAGTGACGGTAGGCTGCTTCACACAGGTGCGCTTCTCTCCGAGACACCCACCCAAAGGGCCGGTCATAAGTACTTCGGAAGGGCTGGCTCTGAACGCTAGGCAGGCGAAGCACGTGAGCAGGCTAGTCCCATCACAAGTCAAAATTGTTAGAATAATTAAGCACTCTTGATGCTGTTGGGCCAAATGCCTTTTGGCGTCCAAAAACTCATGATCAGGAACGGAGATGGTCCAATTATAACACAGTTACTAGTTACTACTGTAATCCAACCCCTTTATATAAAACAATTTCTAATATGCAACAAACCATTACCACCCAAAATAGTTAAAAAGGTGGTGTTCCACTTTCTCCAAAAAGGAACTTTCAAAAAAAGAAGGTAATTTCAAACTCAAAAATCATGTTTTTACGCAAATAATTTTCCTAACAATATGAATCTTGTTTGATAGATCTCATTAAGATCTTTTAAATGGTGCAAAAATAATTAAAAAAATATTTTTTAATTTTTATTATATTTGAACTTGAAATTATCTTCTTTTTGAAAAAGAAGGTTTAAAAAGAAAGCGGAACGGTTATAACTAGTTAATATTAACTAGACATCCACTGATACAGTACAAATCAATAATAAGCTAATAACTAAAGAAGAAAAAGGGACCCTACGTTTCACTGAAATAAATATTGAAATATCTGGAGTTGTCTATTCTACGGGTAGAACAAAACCACTGCATTGCGAGATGATCTTGGAAAGCTCAAAAGCTTTTGAGTTGCTCGGACAAATTCCTCTTTCCATTGACAACTCTCCATTAGCTTATCGATGACCATCTTTTGGAGCACCATTGCATTTTCCAGTATGAATTGTACAAAAGACAAGTACAAGTCCAATTCAGAGCCTACCAAGCCGATGAACTCAACTTTTTTGAGACAAAACATCAAACACCTGAAAAACCTGTATTTTGATGTCCAATAGTGCTTTTCATCAAAATTGCAAAGTCCAGGAATTTGTAACAAAAGCGCTGCAAACAAAGAATGCGTTAAGAGATTCTGCGCAAGTTTAAGGGCATCAACACAAATTCAAAAAAGAATGACGTCTCACGCTAATTGAAAGGAAAGGATTCAAAGTCTACTTCAGAGGTCATCAACAAGGGTATGAATGAGTGATTACTCAGTAGTTGTCCTGGAGCACCACGTGCCATTGGTGGAGAAGGCCCTGGAGTAAAACGCGACGGTGCGTGGTGCCCCAGAAGAAATTAATAATTTTCAATTATGAAGACGTAAACATGATGGGAAAATATTTCCAACAGATAGCATCTAAACCCAAGAAATGTCTCATCTACATCTTCCTACAAAGAGGCCACCCACAAATTCACGCTAAGTACGAGTGGAATCACCAACTATGGAAAATAGATAGGGTAAGCCTACTGCCTACATACAAGAATTAAAAATAAAGTGGCTGAGAGTGAACACATCAGCAAGTGGGGCCCACCCCTGCGCAATAATAACCAATTGGGTTAGTCATTTTTTTTTTACCAATTGGGTGAGTCTTTACTTGCTGATTTGTCGATTCTTACTATGCGTCGATTCTCAGAGACTTTCTTTGCTTTAATTCATAGTCTGTAGACTTATTCAAAAAACTTTGGATTAAGTCATATTTACCGAAGTCATTCTTTACAATTTACAAATACATTAAGGAAATGAATCGGATAAAAACACACCTCATGATAGCTGTGTGGGGGGGGTGAATTCCACTTTGATCCTTGTTGAGCGGTGTGGGGGCTCGCCGAGTCTGGAGAGGTTCCTGCCGAGCGTGAGGAGGTGTTTGCCGAGCAAATGGAGGTTGCCACCGAGGAGTGATAATCTGAGCCTGGGATGGTTGCCGAGCCATGAGAGGCGTTTTGCCGAGGAGTGAGATGCCGAGCCAAGGAAGGTTGCCGCCGAGTGGTGGATGTGCCACTGAGCTTGGTACCTACAAACCGGAGGGGGGTTCCTCCGGGTAGAGCCTCCGACGAGCTAATTAGTACCCGGGGAAGGTAAAACGAAACATAAAGCAAAGAATATAAGGCGTTTATGTAGGAGAGGAGTGAGAGAGGTGTTGTGTACCTTAGGTGAGGGGGGGAGCTTGCTTATATAGAGAAAAGAGGCGAAACTTAGTGATGAAGTAATGGCTATTAGTAGAAAGTTTCTATAAATGGTAAGTTGCTATTAATAGGAAGTTTGCTATTAATAGAAAGCTTCTAGAAACTTCTAGAAGGTCGTGACTTGTCGTGTCCACGTACCGAGAAATAACAGAACGTTCCGAGCAATAGCGAGCGACCATATATTTTACCGAACAATAAAGATGTTTGCCGAGCTGTGAAGTATTCCGAGCAACATAAAGATCCTCCGAGCGATACAAAGAACTGCCGAACGATACTAAGAACTGCCGAACAATACTAAGAACTGCCGAGCAAGCAATATAAGAACCCCTACCGAACGATAATTAGAACTGCCGAGCGATAGAAAGAACTGCCGAGCGTACTTAAGACAAATGTTCGGCACTACTTGTAGGATTAATATTTGTTGAAATCGTTTCGGCCCTTTTAGACTTTATGAACTGAGGGAAATTTGGCCCCTTACAATAGCCCCTCAACTCCTTCTTTATCGCTTTGATGAAGGAGGAGTTGAACCCAAGTGTGGCCGAATGACCGAAGTGAATTCCTTGCAAGATACAAATAGACCATAATTGTGCTTTGCATAGATTTAAGCATAATAACCCAAGCCGAGGTGATGTAGCCGAGCCCCAGAATAATAGAATGATAATAGAAGTCCTGTCCTCGGCCAGATTCGACCGGAATGAGAGAGAGCTCCACGGTCAGATTCGGCCGGAGTAAGAGAGAGCCCCACGGCCAATTTGTCCAAAGGTAATGAAATCTGAATGCAATAATAATACGAAATTCCAAATGCTCTTGAAACCGGGTTATGTGCCGAGCATCAAGATAATGACCGAAATAGTATCCGAGAGATGGTAACATATCCAAGCTGTCTTCGTCTTCTTCTTCGCCCGAACGTTGGAGGCCTACAACCCGTAGGAAGGGCTTAGTCCGAACGATTAAATTGCCGAGGGCTACGAGGATTTCACCCGAACGATTAAATTGCCAAGGGCTACGAGGATTTCGCCCGAACGAATAGATTGCCAAGGGCTACGAAGTATACGCCCAAACGGTTAGATTGCCAAGGGCTACGAAGTATACGCCCGAACGGTTAAATTGTCAAGGGCTACGAGGATTTCGCCCGAACCGCCCGAACGGTTTAGAATGCCAAGGGCTACGAGGATTTCGCCCGAACCGCCCGAACGGTTTAGAATGCCAAGATAAACTTTAGGGAAGTAAATGAAATGAAAAATAAGTTGAGCATTTATCCGAACAATTGGGCAGAATGTCACGTAATTGTAGAATATAAATCGCAATTAAAGAACAAAAAACCTGTTCCACGAAAGAGAAGAACGGAGGGTCCTAGATGAGGACCCAAAAGCAGAAATTGAAGAGAGAACCGCGACGAGCCCCACCAATATATGCCACGTTTTTCTTCCCCAGCGGAGTCGCCAATTGTGGGGGGGTGAATTCCACTTTGATCCTTGTTGAGCGGTGTGGGGGCTCGCCGAGTCTGGAGAGGTTCCTGCCGAGCGTGAGAAGGTGTTTGCCGAGCAAATGGAGGTTGCCACCGAGGAATGATAATCTGAGCCTGGGATGGTTGCCGAGCCATGAGAGGCGTTTTGCCGAGGAGTGAGATGCCGAGCCAAGGAAGGTTGCCGCCGAGTGGTGGATGTGCCACCGAGCTTGGTACCTACAAACCGGAGGGGGGTTCCTCCGGGTAGAGCCTCCGACGAGCTAATTAGTACCCGGGGAAGGTAAAACGAAACATAAAGCAAAGAATATAAGGCGTTTATGTAGGAGAGGAGTGAGAGAGGTGTTGTGTACCTTAGGTGAGGGGGGGAGCTTGCTTATATAGAGAAAAGAGGCGAAACTTAGTGATGAAGTAATGGCTATTAGTAGAAAGTTTCTATAAATGGTAAGTTGCTATTAATAGGAAGTTTGCTATTAATAGAAAGCTTCTAGAAACTTCTAGAAGGTCGTGACTTGTCGTGTCCACGTACCGAGAAATAACAGAACGTTCCGAGCAATAGCGAGCGACCGTATATTTTACCGAACAATAAAGATGTTTGCCGAGCTGTGAAGTATTCCGAGCAACATAAAGATCCTCCGAGCGATACAAAGAACTGCCGAACGATACTAAGAACTGCCGAACAATACTAAGAACTGCCAAGCAAGCAATATAAGACCCCTGCCGAACGATAATTAGAACTGCCGAGCGATAGAAAGAACTGCCGAGCGTACTTAAGACAAATGTTCGGCACTACTTGTAGGATTAATATTTGTTGAAATCGTTTCGGCCCTTTTAGACTTTATGAACTGAGGGAAATTTGGCCCCTTACAAGCTGGAAGAGGACATGGTTATGACTAATGTCTCCAGATTATGTGAACTTTCCAACATGTGTGCTATTCCAGGGAGGACTGATTTCCTCATACCCGAAACGAGTGTTAAGCATTCACACCTCAACAGTGGAGAGCGCAATCCTTTTTCTTCCATTATACCTGGCAACTTGCCCCATCGGAGTGAAACACAAAAGAACAAAAATAAGACAAACAATAAGAAGATTCTTGAAGCTTGTTCAAAATCTGCGATAAGGTACTTTGCATATCATGAGAGACACACAGCGTATTCACAAGATTCCTTAATTAGCAAAGCATATTTCACTTCTAGTATCGGAGCAACAGGTAACAACTAAATTTCAAAAGCCAGGCTTGTTTCTTTGCACATAAACTGAAGTACTGGTAATATAAGGAAACTGGGCTTTGGCCATTAGAAAATATTGGGCACAAACACTAAGACTGAAACATGGACAAGGCCATAGCTCTGTAATCTTTTTGTCTTTTCTTAATCAGATGACTCGAACTCAAGATCTTTAAGTTCGTTCAATAACACTAGAAATGAATTGCGTCAATCGAATCCAGGTCCAAGACAACAACTTGACAAAACATGGATGAAAAGATCTGCGACTGCTGAATACTTAGAAAAGTATATAAGAACATTCTTCACAGCTACCTCTTTATGTGCACAGTAATATTCTCTTAACTTAAGAAATATGCACAAACATTGCTAGGGATTCTTTTGGTGTTCTATGATTCACACCCGAATACTGAGTAGTTAGTTTGATCCTTTTAATTATACTCATAGTAAACTCATGGGGGGATGCGGAGCATTAGCTCGATTATATACCATATAAAGAATAGGAATAACTTTGAAAGAATAGGAATAACTTTGAAGAGCAAATGCAACCATTCTTCATTGCTCAGATTTGAGAGCTCAAGTTTCGAATACAATTTTCTAATTCTTACAAAATTCTATGATCTCAACCAACACATAGAACAAATGTTGCTGGCAAGCTTAATTCTTTCAGCGTGACTAAACACTTCAATAATCAGTTAAGTTATGAAGCACATCGAAGTGAATGGCACAAGCAAAGGATTATCAAGAGACCAACCTCTATAGCCCAATTACCCAAAGTCATCTTCTTCACATGAAGAAGGCTCTGGAGAAGTCCTCCTAACATATTTGAATACCTTTCATAATCATTTGAATCATCTGAATCAATCCTCTCGTGAAAATTGAGGATAGAATCTACCAAAGATGATACATTCCCCAACCGATAAATTTTATCACCTAAACGACCCGAAATCCCCAACAAATGAAGATGAGGAGCCGAAATATCTATCACAGAATGGAATTCATCAATTCGATATCCTTCTTCTACTTCTTCTTCTTGGTGTTCCCAAATGTCTCTCGGTATCAATTTCTTCACACTTGCATTGCTGACATGCAAACGATTGAAATCATGAAAGTAATACAACTCCAGAATCTCCAACACAGGACAACTAACTTGGGCATCACATTGCACATAGAAAACTGCTATGCTTTCAACGACGAATTAGTGTAGAGATGCTGTGGTAGCAAGTAGTAACTACCATCCTCATACACCTCACTGTTGTCGAAGTCAAGTTGAAGCTCCTCCGCCCCCCTCCCCGTTGCAAATCGAATCCACAGATTGACATTGGAAGTGTAACCCGGCTTGTACGAAAACCAAACCCCGAATTTCTTTAACTTAGAACAGGTGCAGAGAACTATGGTCTTATCAACAAACTCAACAAAGTCACCAACGCATTTGTCACCGAAGTCAGAGGAATCACGGAAAACAAGGGACGTGGAGTAAGTCCATAGGTATTGCCAGCGTTTGGATAAAACCTGGGTTTTGATGGCGTCTTCGATGGGGTAAGAAGTAGAGGAGGTCGCGGAGTAAAGACTCGGGCAATGCGGTGATTCGATCGACAGCGGGTTTCCTTACCCTGCCGCTAGTCCTCGGGCGTTTGGACGATGGTTGGGTCCGGAGTGAGAAAGCAAGGTAGTCGTCGGAATCGGAGCTTTGAAGGTCGAAGTCGGGACTGGGGGGATGATTGAGGTCACTGTTGAGTTGAGATGACATGATTTTCAAACTCTTCTTCTTGCTTAGGGTTGGTTGTTGCTTGCTACTGCTCTGGAAACTAGGGTTTTGGTTTGGAGGAGGAAAAGAAGAACCAGAGTGCTTCACCAGCTTTCCAACTCCGCCCAAGTAATTGCGTCAGTTTTCTCCCAACCAGTTTTGTCCAGTTTGATCACAAATGGGCCTTTTTTGGGTCCATAATAATAAATTAAATAATTTATTTTTTTAGAATTTATAGAGAACATTGGTCACGTCAAAAATCATGTTGATTCGATATCGTTTGATATAATTTCTAAATAAAAAATTAGATTTACAAGATGAGACACTTAAAAAAAAACGCAAGTAGTAAACGTAATATACGTTGAGAGGTATAAGCCATTGAAAAAGACATGCAAAACTGTGGTGAACATTTAGAAAGGATATTTAAGTACCCCAGTAGAAAGTCATAGTATTTACTTATGTTGTCACCTATCTTGCAAACCGGACCGGGGATCCTGCATTTGCGGGGTTGTAGGGCGGCCGATTCATCTGTCCATTTCGACGATAGACAGCTCGGATTTTAATTCAAATAATAGACGGCTCGAATCAATAAGAGCTCAAATAAAATTCGAGCTGTCAGTTTCAAAATAGACGGCCTAATCGGCCGCCCCTACCGCGCCTGCAGTGCGAGGATTTCCCATTCCCTTGCAAACCACCATCTATTTACACCTTCATTGTGTTCACAAATAACACAACAGCACCTTCATTGTGTTCTTTTTTTGGTACACAGCAGCTTCATTGTGTTCACAAATAACGCAACAGCAATCAGTACTTCAGAATGAGCAGTATTAAAAAAAGAAAAAGGGCTCCAGTTCCAGGAAAACAATGCACTCTTCTCCAAGAACAAGAACATACTACTTCCTCTGTCCCTAAATAAGTGTCTGTTGCGTAAACCTAGGCCTTTAAAAAAATGCATTTGTTTCGTTAAAAAAATCAAATTTTTTCACAATCAATAGATGGCAATGAGTTCTATTAGATTGTAGAAAAAAATTAGATTTTTTAACGAAAAACATGCATCTTTTGTAAGGCCTAGGTTTGCGCGCCGGACACTTATTTAGGGATGGAAGGAGTAGTAAAAAAGAAGTGAACTGTTAAAGCACTGTTCAAAAGAAAACCTTTTTTTTTTTTTTTTGGGTCAAAAAGTGAGAAGATTATATTAATAAACGTCCAGCGGCACTTACAAAACGGAGATCATTACAAAGAACTTGGACAAAAGCCAAATTAATACAAAACAAGTAAATCACAAGCCAATCGATGTTTTTTCATCCTAACCCAGACATGGCCTGACACAATAGCGACATTTTTAAACTGCCTAACATCTAATTAGGAGTCTCAAACGAGAAAACGTGCAAGTATGAACGCACCAATGAACTCCCAAGAACTACAGATCTGTCAAGCCGCCACGGATTGCCTCGCCAAAGACATCGTGTAAGGATAGAACGCTGAAGCACATATATCGTTGTGAAGCAACCTCGATTGAGAGAATCCGATCTGTAGACAAAACTAATAACTCTCGTTGAACGAGAGACAAAACTCTCACAGATCAGACAACAAATCGTAGATCTGAAGAGATGGAAGGGAAAAAAAAAAACAAAAAAAAGAAAGGGGGTCGGTAGTACCATGGCCTCCCCCTCCCACCGCCGCACACGGATATGGAACCCACGGGAGGAGGGGAAGAGAGAAGATCGAGGAGTTGTGGTGGCTAGGGTTGAAAGAGAGAGATAGGGTTGACCCACAAAAAAAAACCTTTAAACCATTATTATTAACAAATCACTAGGGACCCATTCATTTTGGGATTTTAGATTTGGATTTGGATTTGTAAGAAATAAGTGTAGAGAGAAATAGAGTAATGATTAAAAATATGGATAATGATTAGAGAGAGATAGAGAGAAAAATGAGAGTAATGATTGAAGAGAAATAAGGTTATAGTAATTAGAATCCAAAATCCAAAATCTTTAAACGAACGGGTTCTAGTTCACCATGAAGAGCGATGCAGTTTATATATGGCAAATTATCGCAATCGTATTATTTCAATCCCTCCGGATATGTCTTCAAAATCATCTGATTAATGAGAAAGAAGGGAAAAAATAAAAGCAATGCACAAAGCTCCCACCTTAGGCTCCGTTCAGTTGCCAGGAATGTTGAAGCGGAAAGTTATTCTCAGGAAAAGTTAAGTCAAGTGAAGTAAAGGAAAAAGAAATCTATTTTCTTGTGAGTGTTCATTTGACAGTTTTTTTTTGCAGGAAAACTAAAGTTTAGTGGTTCATTTGCCGGGAAAAGACACTTATGAGAAACTTCTTTTATGGCTAATTTTAAATAAAAGTAAATTTGAGAGCTAAATAATAGGCTATCATATTTCAAAAATTAACACAGAAGGAAAATGTATTTTATCTAATGCAAAACCTTAACATGAAATGAAAAAATCGACTTGCAATTTCCCATTCAATTTGCTATATTCTGAATGGTCATACAAATCCCCCACTTAAATTGACATTCTCTGATAATCAACCGTACAAATAAAGTTTAAAAAATAAGTAGATGATAATTAAATAATAAATATTAAACAACCGTGCTTGATTAGTTGCCGATGCAAAAACTCACTGAAAATTAGTTAGTACAAAACAAAATAGAAGACTAATGACAAGATAAATAAATACTTCCAAAAAAAATAAATTACCAATCTTTTTCCACGACAATTATCTCAGAAAACACCATAGTAGTCGAAATTATTGTTACTCATGTAAATCTCAAAGTGTCTTTCTAAGAACCTAATTTGTATTTTTTTTGTTATTGGCGTCATTCACTTTTTTTCTTACCCGCCAATTATTTTGGCCCCACAATGGATAAAAATTTTCCCGTGATGCAAAATCCTATGCTTTTGGCTGGATCACTTTTGCAAGAAAGTAAATCTTGCAGGAAAACTTAAAAACATGTTTCCCACTACTTTCCCATCCTTTCATGTACTTTCCTGGCAACTGAACGGAGCCTTACGTAGAAGAAGCAAAAGAAAGCATAGAAAAAAATGAAAACCGAAAAGAAAGAGCCACTAGAGCAAGCTTACATCAGGAGGAAACCAGAATAAAGGAGCCATAATGCCATATGCTAGTAGTATCATTTTACAGCACTCAGTAATCAACGAAGTTCAACCCCATCTACATAGACCAAACAGATTCCCGAAGAGCCATAGTATGCCACAAAACAACTGACTACTGTCACTACAACCATTAGATAACTACACAATCTTTTTTTCAACGGCGATAATTACACAATCTTAAGGTCACTAAGCGAACAAAATGGCGGCACGGGGAGAAGCCCTCGGAAAGCTCAATAATTTATGAGTTAGTCGGACGAATTCCTCGGAAGAAGTACACTTCGAGCATTGCTTGTAACCTGACTTCCCTATTTTGATGACCATCTTCTCAAGCACCATTGCACTCTGGAGCAAAATTTGCAAGAGAGGAAGCACTATTTCTTCATCAACTTCCTTGAAGCCCACAATCTCAATAGTTTCTAGGTGCATGAAGGGGGAGTAAGTCCTCTCGCGTGATGCCCAGGGGTTCTTTCCATCAGAGTTGCAGGAACTAATAAAGTTCTTGCAAAACAGAAACTACAAGTATGATTTTAGTTTGGATCAACTAATTAAACCCTTAAAGAATGGTTGAAAGTTATTGTGAAAATGATTCCAACTTCCAAGTGCCCACTAGTGAATGAAGTTTTGCGTCCAGTAGAATGCAGAAAACCATCCTCAAGAAACGCAAACATTACAACATCTTACAGGTAAAGGACATTAGTTAAAATGAAAAATTAACATGCACCTGTCTTTCCAAATTCTTTCTCATGGGAACAATACAAAGGCCTAATTTGGATTTACTGTGAGACGATAGCTGTTGCAATAATCTAATGAGTTGAAAAGAAATTTAGATCAATTAAATCACAAGGAGATTTTGCTTCCAAATACACCACCTGTACTTAAAGGAGGAAATGAGGAAACAGTTCAAGAAAACATACCTCATGGTACGGGGAACTCAAGTCTACAGCTAATTTCTCTATATAAGGCGAGCTTTGCAGCACACTTGCTATGCCGTAAATGTCCCATTTCGTGACATGAGTATGTAGTGTTAGCATTTTGCAACTTGACATCGGAGAAGGCAGACCTCTCACATCGCCTACGGATAGAACCTTAAAAAGAAAAGAATACCCCAACCAATTAATGCTACTCACAAGTCATGACTCATGATTGCTTTTTGACGAATATTTTGGAAGCAGCCTTTTAGCAAGTAAAATTTGCAAAAAAGTTCTCCAAAGAAAGATGAAATGTGTTTGTTGTTTAGAGTGGCTAACATAATCTGAAATCAGAGGACATGATCAATTTCCAAGTGTGAAACAAAATGCAAAGAAAGACAAACCTGAATACACCAATCCCACAAATGAAGTTCCTTAACATGTTCAAGTCTCTCAAGAAGCTCTAGCAATTGACTACGCATTTTCTCATGATTATCACCACAGTATTCCCCAAAATAACTGAGGCTGGCTAGGACAATAGAAGAGACGTTAACTAGCTGAAACCTACAATGCAGGAAATTTCCCGAAAGTGCCAACAACTGGAGATTAGGAGCTGAAATTTTAAGGACATCTTTGCCATCTCCAACCACACATTGTTCTATGACCAGCTTTTTGAGGCTTGCTGAATTGATATCCAAAGGACCGAAAGCAGTAACACTTTTCATATTGAAAATTTCCAGAACAGGGCAACCAGATAATATCTTCACAATTGCTCCGTCTCTTAGCCATACAGAATTGAAGGTAAGACTCCTGAGCAATATCCAGCTAATTTGAACACTAGGCAAAATTACAATGTCACATTTAGATGCGCTCAAAATCCTCAAAGATGAGTTGGTGAACAGATGCTGAGGCAATGAATAGCCTGATGCATGAGGTCCAAATTTCAAATCCAGGTCTTCGACATTATTCTGAGTTGCAAAGCGTATCCAACGGTTGACATCAGGTGGAAAGGAATCATCATCACCACAACTTAAGTGGAGGTGGAGCACAAACTTTTTAATGTTGGAGCAGCTGCAAAGAAGTAGGGTGCCGTTGACGGAGGCCACAAACTTATGGATGCCATTTGTGTCGTACATAGCTCTCTTAAAAACAAGAGTTGATGCGGAAGTCCACAGGTATTGCCATCTTCTTGATAATGTACCAGTTCCAACAACATATTCCGTGGGCAAGAAAGATAGGATGTGAAGGAGCACCGAATCATGCAAGGCGCTGATTCGGTCTAGACTTTGAGTCCTTGGAATTTTGGTTGGAGGCATCATTATTCCTCCTCCTTCTTTTCTCTCGCCCTCTTCCTCTCCTTCCTCCTCTTCCTCTTCTTCATCCCCTTCCTCCTCTTCCTCATCCCCTTCCTCCTCTTCCTCTCCTTCCTCATCCTCTTCCTCTTCTTCTCCTTCAGGGTCTGAATAATCACCTTCATGATTCATGGTTTCTGCGCTATGTTTGTCTATGAAGAACACTAGATGAGCTGAGAGAATCAGAGAACAATAACCAAAGGAAAGCTTGAGAAAATATAGCATCAAAGTCAACATAAAATAAGAGTAGAAGATTAAACAGATAAAGTAAACATTAAGAGTTGTCCCTTGCAAGGGCGGAGTTTAGAAATTTGACCCCACTGAGTTGATTAAGCTTGACCCCACTGAGTTGACAAAATCTCTGATTATACGTCTAATTTGTATAGGCACTTACACTATATTTGACACCATAGTTTTTAGAAATTTGTCCCAAAAGCCCCCACTGAGATTACACGCTTTACCCTTAAGGCCTTAACCATTGTCCTGTCCAGAACCTGGCTCTGTCCCTGGTCTCTTGGTCATCATCACAAAATTCACAGCCCAAGTTGTAAACTTTAACTTCTTTTCTTTTTGTTCTTTAGCAAGTCACCTAGTCATAGACCCTTCCAGATATATGAACAAGCCATATATGTTGGACACTTAAAAACACTCATATGTCCTTGTCCAACAACTTTAGTTGAACCTCCACCTAGCAAGCATACCAAGCAAGTCACCTAGTCATAGACCGTTCTTTTTCGTGACGAGAAATACTATATTACACACGGAATGTCTTAAAAAAGAGGACAAAGGGATTTTCGGAAAGACCCCTAGTATGCAACATAGGCCAGTGATTTCGCAATCCTTTCTCTTATTCTTATTCCTTTTTCTCTGTCTTTTTCACAGTGATAACAGATAGGAGCCCTTAATTATATAACAACCTAGAGGGGATTTTATGAACCTAAAGGTGTCGAAATTAAAAAGGGAGTGCGAAAATCACTGCCCTAGAACAAAGGCTAGAAAAAGTTTGCTTTACTAAAATCAACAGATTTTTGTGGCTCATTTTACAAATTTTTGTGGTCCGATATATGAGGTTTGTGGTGGTTTATTTTTACGAATTTTTCTGGCTCCTTTTATGAATCTTTGTGGTTCGCGTAATGGAATTTTGTTGTCAAATTCATATTAACTTTTACGAATTTTTGCGGTGTTGTTTATACGAATTTTTGTAGTGTTCGTTTATGAATTTTGTGGGACGGCGCAAGCTGAAAAAAGACAGGCTTAAAATTATGAGTTTTTGTAGTGTTGTTTACGAATTTTTGTGGTATTAAATACGAATCTTTTAGGCCCAGTATATGAAATTTTTGTGGTTCAAGATACAAATTTTACCCTAGCCCAACTCATCGCAATAAGCCCCATTTACCCAAATATCAGCGGGATGGAGAAACTAGGGCAACAGAAAAAGAAAAAAAGAGGATCTTGTTGTGGGACAATGCCGTCTTGCGATTGCTGGTGTGGGTGTGGGTGTGTGTGTGTGTGTGTGTGTGTGTGAGAGAGAGAGAGAGAGAGAGAGAGAGAATCCAGATGATACCTGATTTTAGTGAGAGTGCTGGCGCTGCGTAAGTGGCGATGACCGATTAGGGTAGACTGTGCGAACAACGGCAGCGCTGCGAAAGACGAGAGCGCGGGAACGGATGGATGGTTTTGATGGTTTCTCTTCTCTCTCTATGGTTCAAGTCCTTTTTCGTACAAGCGAAGTTTTTTTTCCTACTCATAATTTTTTTATTACTTCTATTATGCTCAGCCGAATTGGAAAGCATGACATAAATATATTTTTACTAATTATTTGCGGAAATTGATTTTAGCACTTCAAAAATTGATAGAGGGATTCCAAAACGACGTCGTTTTATGAATCAATGCAGTTCAGTTTGGGAGTCACTCAATTAATTTTTGGAGTGCCAAAATCACAATTAATTATTTGCTCAAAATAAGTTATAAATTTGCGGAAAGTATAACATAAAGCATCTACTTATTTGCTTTGGTTATTCCTTACTAATGTAAACAATCCAATTCCTCCTTTATTAATGGTGAATTTTATAGACATTAGCCACTTTGTTTCCGAAAAAAAAGCCCTTTTAACCCCTTAATGTATGGGAGGAGGATTTTTTATTTTTTTCTCCCGCCAATTGGTAGGAAAGATCATTACATCATTTATAAAGTTCAAAGTACTTATAAATCACGGGACATAGGGCCGGGCTTTTAGCCCTTTAACTGGTTTGGGAGACCTCCATTCACCAGTGTTGGGTAAGAATTGAGAAGGGTTTCTTCGCTAACACTGTGGGAAGGAACGAAGAAGAGAAGATAACGTTTGGGGATTTTCTCCGTTAGGATTTTACTCTCTAAATGGCGACGTTTTCTTTAGAAATAATGAGGGCTATTGTGAACCATTGGATCTCTTCATTAATGGGTTGTCAGCTTCACAGTAAAATCCTCACACGATCCTCAAAGGTAAATCCTCACAGAGGATCCGGATCCAACCCGTAAGCCACCCCTCACATGGTCAAATAAAGGTGGCAACTCATTGTACATGGCAACCAACCGCATACATCTCAAAATTATACATACATAACCATACATTGCTAATTCATACAAACTTGACACTCCAACAACCAAAACCAAGATAGGTCGCAGGGGTGGTAGCCTAGTTGGTCAAGGCTTACTCCCATAGGGTTTGGGTGAGCCAAGAAGTCTCGAGTTCAGTCATGCTAACAACGCCCTCTCGAATTTGGTCCTTCTAGGCAACCTACCTTGGCGGGGCGGTAGTTGCTATGGCTCTTTGGTTTCTCTCGGGATCCGCTGCGGGTTTGGAGTCCCTATGGTCACGCCCAGGGAAGGGTTGCTATGCCCCGTCGCCCCCTCCTCCACCCTTTTTTCTTAGCAAAAAAAATGTTACAGAAAAGACCCGTTTCTAACACTACAACCATTGAACGTACCACTTTCCACAATCTTAGGCTGTAACGTGTATTTGTATCAAGGATTTTGTAACAGCTCAACGGTTAGTAGATCCAATCAACCTTCCCATCTGTTGTTGTCTTGTTGATGTCCTTGACTGTCTTCTTCATTCGTAGTACTCGGCAAGCAAGGATGTTTCTTTCTTACGGTACTGGTAGTGTAACAAGTGCTCATAGCTTCCAGTAGTTCTCTTTCTTCTATATTCCCTTCTTATTTTTTTCTTACCCAAATCATTCATCCAAATATAGCCTTAGTCTCACCAAGAGATCAAAACAACAGGACGGGGAGAAGCACTCGGGAGGCCCAACAATCTCTGTGTAAGTCGGACAAATTCCTGTGACAATGAACACGTCGAGCATTGGTTGTAACCTGACTTTCCAATTTTGATGACCATCTTCTCTAGCACCACTGCATTCTGGAGCAAAAATTGCAGCAGAGGAAGCTGAAATCCTTCTTGAAGTACCTTGAAGCCCACAATCTCAACCGTCTTCAGATGCATCAACTGAAAAAAGGAGCTCTTGTGTGATGTCCAGGGGTCCTCTCCATCGGAGTTGCAGGAATCAAGAAATTTCTTGCAAAATATAAACTACAGGTAAAAAGTTTAGTTTGGATACAACTAATTCATAACTTAGAGATCAATTTACGGTTGAAACCAATCGTGAATTTTTTCCCGTCGAAGTGCCTGCTTAGGATTAACCTTTTGAGTGTCGGGGAAAAGAAATAAAAAAATAGTCCTCGACAAACATAGAGAGTCAGAAAACATAAACGAAAAACATTTAGGCTTTGTTTGGTAAAGTTACCAGTTTTTTGTTTTTCGTTTATGAAAAACAACAAATGAGTTTTTGTTTATTTATTAAAAAAAACAAATAAAAAGATAGTGGAATTGATTATGTATTTGTAAACGAAAACAGCAACACAAACATGTTTATGGTGCCTGTTTTAAAAAATATCGGAAGCAAAAACAAAAAACTATAAATAAAAACTCTTCCAAACAGAGTTATCTAACAGCATACATTCAAAAGATAGATTCATGTATGCCTGTCCTTTTGAAATTCTTTACCAGTGCAGTGCAAGGGACTATTGTGCATTTACTATTAGTTAAGGGTCTATTTATGTACCACGAACACTTGGCTGGATAACACATACCGGTGTGAGACACTTGGCAGACACGGACACTCTCTAGACACACGTTCGACACTCAAATCAGAAGTTTCCTAATATTTTCTCAACTTCTTTCATTTATATGCTCTCAGAAAAGACTTTGTGAACACTCACACTCTCAGCACACTCCAGGAACACACGTGGGGGATTTTTTTCGTATGATAGACAATGGTTGATTGAATGTGTCAATGCATAGACACATGTGTCATGGCCTCCAATTTTTTCAGAGATCTACATTTTGAAGTGTCAGTGTCGCATGTCCGTGTCGGTATTACATAGATTACTCTGAAGGAAATTGTGGAGGAAGTAACTCTCGAGTGGATTTTCCTTGCAAATAGTGTACCCATTGAGAAACGTACCAATTCTTTGTATTTGCAACTCAACAAGTCTACAACTAATTTCTCTAGATCAGGCAAACCACGCAACAGGCTTAGCATGCTGGGGAAGTCCCATTTCATGATGTGAGACTTTATTGTTAAAACTTTGCAAGTTGACATCGGAGAAGGCAGACCTTTCAGTTCCCCTACTGATAGAACCTAAGAACGAAGAAAATCAAATCAGTTACAACCAATTTGGATAGCGATGCGACTAATTATTTGCTTTTTGCGGATTAAATTCAAAGCAGCTTTTAGCAAGTAACATTTTCCCAAAACAAAAGGAAACTAATGCACTTGAAACAGCTAGAGGCAGCATTAAGTCAAGAACTCATCAGAGCGTGATTGGAAACAAAATGCAAGGAAAGACAAACCTGAATACACCAAACCCCCAAATGAAGTTGCTTAACATGTTTTAGTCTCTCCAGAAGCTCTAGCAATTGGTTATGCATATTCTCTTGATCATCACTAAATTCTCCACTTGAAAAATTAAGCTCAGCTCTCACGACAGACGAGACATTTACTATCTGAAACATACGTGGCCAGACATCCCCTAGTTCCAACACCTGAAGATTAGGAGCTGAAATTTCAAGCGCACATTCATCGTCTTCAATCATACAATAGTGGACTACCAACATTTTCAGGCTTGCAGAATTGATATCCATACGACGAGCACCAAAAATCATTCGTATTTGCAAAAATTCCAAAACTGGACAACCTAATAATATTTTTGCAATCGCTCCGTCACTGAGCTCTGCATACTCCAACATTAGACTCTTGGGGGATCTCCAGCTAATTCCACCACCTGGCGCAACAATATAATTGGACGCACTCAATATCCTCAAAGTTGAGTTGGTGAATAGATGCTGATACAATCTGTGGACTTCTGTACAGCCTCCGAAAGGTAAGTAAAGTTCTTCGACATTATTTTGCGTGGCGAAGCGTATCCAAAGGGTTGTATCTGGTGGAAAACACTCACCGTAAGGATGGTGCCTGAACTGGAGCACAAACTTTTTAATGTTGGAGCATGTGCACAGAAGTAGGGTCCAGTTGGAAAGTCGCAAACCTATCTATGTTATTTAGGTCAGATTCATTTTCCTTAAACACAAGTGTGGATGCGCAAGTCCACAGATATTGCCATCATTTTGATAACGTACCAGTTCTCACAACATCTTCCATGGGCAAGAAAGATAGGATATGGAGGATCAACGAGTCATGCAAGGCGCTGATTCGGTCTAAACATTGATTCCTTGGCCGTTTGGGTGGAGGCAGCATTCTTTCTTCTTCAACCTTCCCCTCTTCATCATTCACGTCTTTGTTCTCCTCCTCCTCCTCTTCTGCTTCACCGCTGGAAGAACCGATTAGTTCTTGACCTGGATGACCAACTTCATGATTCGTGGTTCTTACACTGTATTCCTCTGTGAAGAACAAAAGATGAGCTGGGTTAGCAAACGAGCAAGTCTTTAGAACTAAGCTACATAGTTCCTCTCATTTACCACTAAATAAGAGCAGAAGATCAATGTGCTATCTTCTTGTTCCTCATTAAAGGATCACTACAATAATTCTCAACCTAGGCAAGCAGCCGTTTTGTTTGACTGGACTACTAGTCTCGTTGTGAAGGAATATATGATTTTACACATGAAATCACATCCAGTGGCAGAGACACGGCAGGCCCGGAGGGAATACCAGCCCCAACTAAATTTTTTTTGTTCTGTGCTGCAGAAACTTTTTCATCTAAGTGTCAGGGTCACGATTCCGACCACCATGGTCGAATAAGCAGAGACTCGAGCCCAGTTAATGAACTCAGCAGTCACTTGGATTCCTCTCCAAACAGTGTGCTTAAAAGTTGTCCCCACGAATGCCAATTCTGGGCCCCCCACTAATCATATCGGACTAACAGTGATAGGGTTAACACAGCATTTCAAGAGGTCTATATTTCTCATGTTTTGTGAGAATTCATTGTCATATCCGATTGATATAACCCTGACGGCATAAGTTTCCAAATAAATGTATATATCTGATCTGATGTTCAAATCTGAGTTGAATAAACTTCAATTTTATATGATCTGATGGCAGGCAGATTTTTTCTGTGCTTAAGGTCACTAAGGGAACAAAATGGCAGCACGGGGAGAAGCCCTTGGAAAGCTCAATAATTTATGAGTTTTTTTTTATCGGCATAATTTAAGAGTTAGTCAAATGAATTCCTTGGAAGAAGTACACTTCGAGCATTGCTTGTAACCTGACTTCCCTATTTCGATGACCATCTTCTAAAGTACCATTGCACTCAGGGGTAAAATTTGGATGAGAGGAACCATTGTTTCTTCATCAACGTCCTTGAAGTCCACAATCTCAATAGTTTTTAGGTGCATGAGGGGGGAGTAAGTCCTCTTGCGTGATGCCCAGGGTTTCTTTCCATCAGAGTTGCAGGAAAACAGAAACAAGTATGATTTTAGTTTGGATACAGCAAATTAAACCTTTAAAAAATCGTTGAAAGTTGTTGTGAAAATGATTCCAACTTCCAAGTGCCCACCAGTGAATGAAGATTTGCGTCCAGCAGAATGCAGAAAATCATCCTCAAGAAACGCAAACATTACGACATCTTACAGGTAAAGGACATAAGTTACAATGATAAATTAACATGCACCTGTCCTTCCAAATTCTTTCTCTTGAGAACATACAAAGGCCTATTTTGGATTTACTATGAGACGATGGCTGTTGAAATAATCTAATGAGTTGAAAAGAAATTTAGATCAAGTAAATCACAGGGAGATTTTGCTTCCAAATACACCACCCGTACTTAAAGGGGGAAATGAGGAAACAGTTCAAGAAAACATACCTCATGGTACGGGGAACTCAAGTCTAC
This sequence comes from Rhododendron griersonianum, assembly GCA_018127125.1. NCBI lineage: Eukaryota > Viridiplantae > Streptophyta > Magnoliopsida > Ericales > Ericaceae > Rhododendron > Rhododendron griersonianum. Next base: position 27,577,942 of record CM030800.1, read on the forward strand.
AACTAATTTCTCTATATAAGGCGAACTTTGCAGCACACTTGCTATGCCAGGAATGTCCCATTTCGTGACGTGAGTATGTAGTGTTAGCATTTTGCAACTTGACATTGGAGAAGGCAGACCTCTCACATCGCCTACGGATAGAACCTTAACAAGAAAAGAATCATAAATACCCCAACCAATTAATGCTACTCACGAGGCATGATTGCTTTTTGACAAATATTTTGGAAGCAGCCTTTTACCAAGTAAAATTTGCAAAATAGTTCTCCAAAGAAAGATGAAGTGTGTTTGTTGTTTAGACTGGCTAACATAATCTGAAATCAGAGGACATGATCAATTTCCAAGCGTGAAACAAAATGCAAAGAGAGACAGACGTCACAAACCTGAATACACCAATCCCACAAATGAAGTTCCTTAACATGTTCAAGTCTCTCAAGAAGCTCTAGCAATTGGCTATGCATTTTCTCATGATTGTCACCACCGTATTCCCCAAAATAACTGAGGCTGGCTAGGACAATAGAAGAGATGTTAACTAGCCAAAACCTACAATGCAGGAAATTTCCCAAAAGTGCCAACATCTGAAGATTAGGAGTTGAAATTTTAAGGACATCTTCGCCATCACCAATCACACATTGTTCCATGACCAGCTTTTTGAGGCTTGCTGAATTGATATCCAAAGGACCGAAAGCATTAACCCTTTTCATATTGAAAATTTCCAGAACAGGGCAATCAAATAATATCTTCGCAATTGCTTCGTTTCTTAGCCATACAGAATCAAAGGTAAGACTCTTCAGCGATATCCAGCTACTTTGAACACTAGGTGAAATTTCAATATCACATCAAGATGCGCTCAAAATCCTCAAAGATGAGTTGGTGAACAGATGCTGAGGCAATGAATAGCCTCCTGCGTGAGGTCCAAATTTCAAATCTAGGTCTTCCACATTATTCTGAGTAGCGAAGCGTATCCAACGGTTGACATCAGGCGGAAAAGACTCACCATTATCGCAACTTAAATGGAGCACAAACTTGTTAATGTTGGAGCACCTGCACAGAAGTAGGGTGCCATTGACGGAGGTCACAAACTTATGGATGTCATTTATGTCCTATATTTCTCTCTTAAAAAACAAGAGTTGATGTGGAAGTCCGCAGGTATTGCCATCTTCTTGATAATGTACCAGTTCCAACAACTTTCAAGGGCAAGAAAGATAGGATGTGAAGGAGCAAAGAATCATGCAAGGCGCTGATTCGGTCTAGACTTTGAGTCCTTGGAATTTTGGTTGGAGGCATCATTATTCCTCCTCCTTTTCTCTCGCCCTCTTCCTCCTCTTCCTATTCTTTGCCTTCAGGGTCTGAATAAGGTTTCTACGCTATGTTTGTCTACAAAGAACACTAGATGAGCTGAGAGAACAATAACCAAAGGAAAGCTTGAGAAAATATAGTATCGAAGGCAACATAAAATAAGACTAGAAGATTAAACAGATAAATTAAACATTAAGTGTTGTCCCTTGCACGGGTGGAGGGAGAGCTTGACCCCACTGAGTTGAAAAAAAAATCTCTCATTATACGTCTAATTTGTATAGGCACTTACACTATATTTGACACCAGATCACCATCTATCCTTTCGACAACATACCTGAAATAGAAAAATGGTTTAGATAAACCTCCTCTCAACCATCATCTACTCATAGATACGACAATAGCTAAAAGCCGCTAAAACAGAATAATAACTAATCTGGCCTGCAGTTTAAATAGGGAGTTCTTATTTGTTACATTGATAAGCTCATCGTTACATTGTCCCCTGCGGTATGCAACATTAGCAAGGGTGGGATCACACTTCTCACAATATTTGCCCACAACACATGAATCATAGTACGGGTTTGATGTGAACAAGTGTTCTGGAAAAACCCAGAGCATTGTGGACATGTACGTTTTGGCTTCCCTCACAAGATGCTCTAAGAACTGGGTAAGTCCTTGAAGCCGATTCCTGAAAACATAAGCTAAGTGTGAGATTTCAAGCAGTTAAGGAGACATAGAAAGGGAGGCAGAGAGTGGGACCTGGAAGCAGAGAATGAACAGAGAGAATAAGGCCTTCAATAAAATCTCAGGGCACTCATCATCCACCAGTTGCGCCCTACCACTAAAGGAGCATTTCCCGGGTTAACCTATACAGAGAAAACCAATAAGAGTTCAGCACTGTGCCTTCTCAGGAGTTCAAATTTTCAAGTGACAAAAATGTATCTAAGATCCTTGACAGTACTCTTACCTTCTGAATGTAACCTTCTATGTAGCGGAGCATGTTGTTCGAATAAAGGTAGTGGGTCAGATCTGGAACAAACCCAAAACAATTGCATACATTGATAAGTGGTTGTGCATCGGGAAGCTTTGCTTCCATCAAGAAGTTCAGTGTCACAGAAGTTCGATTCTCTTGTCACACGTTCGACCTCCTTAATTTGTCCAGTCTAGGCAGCAACCTCAATGCACAGGAAGTGAATGCCAGGATCCTCACTGTAACAGAAAATAGACAGATGAATAAAAGAATCGCAATTTGCGTTGAATATTAACAAAAGATAACTGACTTAATTTTTTCTAAACAGATTTCCTGGAGCTCAAATATGACCCATGGAAAAAGTACAGCTCTTCATATGACTTGAACTTTGATGCATGCATCAACTCCCAGATTCTCAAAGTATTCCTTGGCAACCTGCAAAATCACAAGTTAGTCAACAGATCATTTTTTTTTACAGTGCTCAAATACGACTGACATGGCAAATGGGTACTTGCACAATTATCTGGAGGTTGCCTCTTAGTCTTAGGTTAACCAACAGAGGTCCTTCATGCACTCCAGTGCCCACTCCATAGAAAGAGTCCAAAGAACTCTACAAGAGACTGCAAAGCTCTAAATGTTACATAAAAGGCTCGTAGATCTGCACAGTACAACATGACATTGAGAATTGCGGATACTCACCCGTGGCTCAATTGCATGAGTGTTCACAATGACATGTTTTATATCTTGTAATCAAAGTAGTGCTGCAAAGGAGATGAACTGTTATAATCCAGCAAATAACTGCATCTGCATTTCAATGTAGGAACTTTTGAAGTCATCTTACCTGAAGCACCCGCATATAGAGACCAGCTTTTTCAGAGTTAGAGCAATACGAAGACGGTCATAGTGACTAAACATAGCATTTGCTAGAATAACATCCGCCACATTAGGAAACGTAACCAGATTAATTTCCAGGACCTATATAAATAAGAAAATGATCAAGTTAAAATTGGAGCAATGAACGAAGTAGAAGTTCCAAGTTCATTGAAAAAAAAACCCCCTTTGTATGAAGGAAACCATGCTCTGGCAAATTGGGCTTCATAACATCGCAAAAATGCTGTTGCTTCACGGATCAAGTTCCTCTGATGAAAACAAATACAAAGAAAAATTATACTATGAGGGATATATTGTTTTGCAGCAAAATTATAGACAAAATCTCACACCTTAAGAGGAGATTCAAGTCAAGAAACACAAACAGTAAAGGAAGAAAATGTCATCTTCCAAAAGAAACATTAAGATTGAAACCAGAGAGGAAAATAAATTAAGCTGACATTAAAAAGCTATGCATGAATATGAAGGTACATGTTTGACTAACCAAACCTGAAGAAAGAGATCAGTTATAGTGTGACTGCAATTTTGTTCACCCTCTTTTAAGGAGGGTGAACATTACCCTCCCTCTTATTGATTGAAATGGTGTAGGTCCCACCCCTGCAATATACTTTTTGGTAAGCATGACATCACTTTGTGGTGGGATCCACACCATTTCAACCAATAGGAAGGAGGGTAATGTTCACCCTCTTAAGTGGAGGGTGAACAAAAATTAAATTTGTTATAGTGTTGTTGATCAATTGGATAACCTCCATCCATTTGAGACATCATTAAGGCAAAATTAACAGCCCTGCACCAAAATATCAATTGGATTATTTTTGTTCAACAAAAATGCATGATCCTTGCACACATGTTGCAATTGAAATTTTTATAAAACTAAAAAGCTTATATCCAAATATATTGATAAGAAAGTGCAAATGCATGAAATGTGAGAGTTGTTATAAGTTATCACACATCTATATACTACTTTTAAAAGCACGAATGTGTTTTCTACTTTTTACTTTCCAAAAATGCCCCAACTAGTTCCTATGAATCCCAACCCTATCCCATGCCCCTTACCCACCCCTCCATAACTGGCACACCCATTCTTTTACAACAGCAAAAGGTCATCTACATAAGATAGGTACCGCTTGCCCGGAGAAAACACCCCGCTTTCTACAATTGCTTCTCCACTCCATCTCCTCCTCTGCACACTTTGGTAGACGACCCCATCCACCAACTCCACTTGCCGGCGAAGTGCTTCTGCATGGGGAGGACCAACTGTCAAACATGGTTGTTGCCAAAAAGCAATAGAAATGGGTACCTTGAGCTGGATTTTCATTTCGAGCAAATTTCAACTACTAATCCGTCAGTAGTATTGAGTGAAAAGGAATGACTAGAGTGCCATAATCTCTTGCCCGTAAAATTTACTGTTGTGCATAACTAGGGTTGTAAACGAACCGAGCCGTTCACAAGCAACTCGAAACTTGGCTCTGTTGTGCATAACTAGGGTTGTAAACGAACCGAGCCGTTCACAAGCAACTCGAAACTTGGCTCGATAATGGCTTAGATCGGCTCCGTTCGTGATATAAACGAACGAGCTCGAGCTCTTAATTTTGACTCGTTTTGTAAACGAGCCGAGCACAAGTTACTTAGAACTCGGCTCGAGTTGGCCCGCGAGCTCAAATATATGTATATATATGTACATATATTACATAAATTTGCTATTCTCTCTCTCTTTAACTGCCAGCTAGGAAGCCTTTACAGGCTGCCAACGTGGTGAGATCAAGTGCTGAGTGGGGTTACCACCATGATGATTTATAGGGGAAGGGCCTCTAGCTTGTAAATCTTCCAATGTGGGACAAGTTCAAAGTAGAGTTCCTCCTTTTTCCCTCAATCCCACATCACTCCTCTACAAAAGTAGAGTGCCTTTATAAGGTGATGGCTCCACCTTCTTTTGAGCGATGAGCCAATCATCAGATTTTCGAGCTAACGCGAGCCGAGCTCGAGCTGGACCCTTCTAATAGTGAGCTGAGCTCGGGCAGCCTAAAGCTCGGCTCGGCTCGTTGACAACCCTACGGATAACCCATTGCAATGGACCCCATTCCCAGCAAGACACGTCTAAAAAACAGTACCACACTAACAATTTATGTTCTATTTTCTGCCCCGATGACAATATAGAAAACGTTTCGGAATCTTTAAAGCAAAAAAAGGAAAACAAAACAAAACAGAACCTTTAAGACTCACTTACCTAGTTACCTATAAAGAGAGAAGCCTCGGAGATCTTAATCAACTTTTCGCTCCTCGTCTCTTGAATCAGCAAATTTGAGCTTGAAAAATGAGATCAAGATAGACACAAGAGTTTCCATCAGAAATGTGTTTCTGTCTTATTCCAAACATGAGTTGTAGGTTTCGCATATACAACATTGTGGAATCTTATTAAGAAAAATGTTTGTCGTTGTGAAAAGATAACGAGTTGTGATCCTCGATGCATAGCTAACCAACAAAAGCATACAATTTATCAGGGATAAAACGCATCCAAACCAGTCTAAAGATGGATCTGCGAAAACGAAAATATTCTTGTATGTTTGGCCAAACTAAATTTTTGCTAAACAACTAAAGTCAACAAAAAATCAGCTGAAGTCAACCCTTTTAACAAAGATTTAGACATTTAATCCAAACACCATAGCTAAACTTTTGCCAAGAAAACGACGGATTTTGGCAGCCAAACCTGCTAGACTCTGCAAAAAACAAAAAAAGAGGGGGTTGTACACACCTCTCATATAAAATTCCGAGCCATTTCAACATTTTTGTACAACTTCTTTGTTCTGTTTGGTCATTTTTTCAGGTGCAACAAAATTAACTTTAAAGTCGCTAAAGACTCTTTCCGCCGACCTAAGCAGATTGATTTATAGGTTCAAATGCAAACTTTGCTCTGCAACAGAAAAGAGATTCACTCCTGACTGATTTACTGAAATACATACTAGAGAATTCTTCCGAGTAATTCAAGTAATCAACTTGAGTAAACAAAGATGCCCTTGTTCTATCGGTTGATAGAAAAAGAAAACCACTCCACTCTCTCGCCTGAAGCAAGCACTAAAGAAGTTAAACGTGGAATCTTCCAAGAGTTCCCTTCAACCAAATTCGGAAATTTAGCGAAGATTTTTGTGTATAGCAGGAAAACTCAAGAACAAACATCTAAGATCCAATGATCCAAACTTGCACAAGCAACCAATCCTAAAGATGGTAGAATGCCCTTGGTCCTTGTCAACATACCATACAGATCCTAATAACCAAGTGTGCTTTAATTTTTTTCTTCTTTTTCTTTGATGAGACAACCAATCCGAATGACTAATCTCATCACAACTTTCTCTTACTAAAAAGAAAATATTGGCTTTTTAACAATATAAAACTACGATCTTCAACATGCACTAATTAAAAATCACATAAGCCACAATTAGATACAAACGATCACAATACTCACTATCATCCACAACGCATTAAAGGACTTCCAAATCATGACCATTAAAAAACTGTTTTTGTCCCATGAGAACGAAACGTAAATTTTTCCATTAGGTATATAAAACCACTAAACTTACTCCCTCCGTCCCATTTTCATTGTCCTTTTTTGATGTTCGTGTCAGTTTTCAATCGCTTATATCTTCCAATGTGAATCTCCAAAAATATGCAATATGGATCTTATTTGATAGATTTCAATTTGTTCTATAATACAAAGATGTCAAAATCATGAAAAATATTATAGATTGAAAGATATACGCAATAGACACAAAAGTGACAAAAGGAATAATGGACAATGAAAATGGGACGGAGGGAGTATTATTTTATCACAGATCAATCAAAATCAAAAATCCTAAAAATAACTACCCAAAAAGTTATTCCAAAGAACTCGAAATGCAACCACGGGTTGCCACACACAGGCCAAACCAAACCAACCAAACCGAGCCTTAAGTCCCAATCAATTGGGGTTGGCTACATGAATCCTTTTTCTCCATTGAGCTCAAGGGCCACTTGTTCACTCAAACCTATTAGACTCATATCTTTGCGCACAACAGCATCTAAATTCAATTTAGGTCTTCCCCTCCCCATAGCGTTACTACCTAAAACTATCCTATCCGCTCCCTTCACTACTGCATCTCCAGGTCTACGGTAGCCATGCCCAAACCACCTTACCCTATTTTCTCTCAACTTATCCTCTATAGGTGCTACATCTACCATCTCACGAACCGTTTCATTTCTAATCCTATCTCGTCTAGTCTTACCACACATCCACCTCAACATTCTCATTTCCGCTACAATCATCTTGCACACCTGTTGTTTCTTAATAGGCCAACATTCTGTCCTGTAAAGCATTGTTGGTCGTATGGCAGTTCTATAGAATTTTCCCTTCAATTTTGTGGGTACCCAACCCACTTGTCACATAGTACACCCGTAGCGCTCCTCCACTTGGATCCTATAAGTCACATCATCGGCAATCTCTCCATCCTTACTAATAATTGAGCCTAAATACCTAAAATGGTCATAGACAATATATAAAAAAGATCACGCTTTTACAACATCAAAAAATGTTACCGCATCACACTTTACTCTCACATAATTTTATATGAACCATTAACTTCACGCTTTTATCTATACTAGTGTAATGCCTCGTGCTTCGCACGTTTCTGCATGCTCATTGCTTTTATCTTTTGGTAACTTAACCATCCCCGATCCCACCATAGCCCAAGGATAAAATAATTCAATTCAAATCCCGGCCACCCTATGAAATGTGCTCACTTGTCATAAAAAAACTTGCTCTTTTAGCAATAAATACATTGTCGGATTTGTACAATATCAGAAGATTTTGCAATGTGGGATTCAGGGAATAATTTACAAAACTCACTGCAAATTTGAAGATCCAAGCTACACGGTGAGAAGATTCAAGGAAATGATCCAAGCTATCTCGTTCAAGACCTCTCTTATCAAGGAAGCTGCCATAGAAAAACAAAATTGGATGTGAAAACAGATGGAAGAAGGAAAGCATTTAAAGCTACGAGCTGTCCATGTCAAAAGAATTGCAACTGCATCTTTGGCTATATCCAGGCATCACTATATATTGTTGAAACGTCAAGCTACAACTAAATTTCAGTACCTTTCAATACAAATAAGTACCAAACCCCTACAATTATTAGTACTGCCATAACCTATCTAACCTAATATAAGATTATATTATACCATGTAATATGGCCGAAGATACTGAAGTTTATGAAACTAATGAACTAGTTAGTACATGTTAAAGCATCCAACTCCAAACCAATTGGCAAAGAGTGGAGAGGCCGCCCAAGCTCATATATAGTGCAACTATGGCACAAAGGGGAAAAGCCTCCGAAATTCTAGCTCTGAGACAAGTTCCAACACTCCCCCTCTCGTGCGAACCCCAAATCGCATGAGGAGAGATAAACAAAGGATCCGGAACATGGATCACATCAAGACAAGGTGCCGGTGGCACAACAAATGGGGATTTAACGACCAAATAACGAGACAAAGACTTGCCCATAAATTCACTAAAAGTCGAGAAATATCCACAAGGGACCAAACTGTCACACTGCTACAAAAAACAGGGACCAAACTGTCACACTGCTACAAAAGCAGGGACCAAAACAAATACTGCAAAGTTCAGAGACCAAACTATAACGAAACAACCATGAGGGACTGAAGTGTAAAACCCTATAAGACTGGATAAACGCGAGATCCTGCTAAAAAGCAACAAGACTTTTATGAACTCTAATTAATAAAAAGTTTTTAACAAACCCTAGACAAAAAATGAAAGTGAAAAACGAAATTCTGAAAGGAAAAAAAAATGAAAAAAGCTGTAACAGATTGGAGGAACTGAAACCAGATCGAGGAGAAGAGGGAAGAACAGGAGGGTCGCCGAAGCTTGAGGCGTACGACTACTGTGTAGATTCTGTGGTTTGTTGCAGAATAAATGAGTGCCCGGCGGACGGCGGTGAGGCATAAGCCGCCCGCCGGAAAGCGAATATCCCACGGGCCTAGATCTTATGCTTTGATACCATGTTAAAGCATCCAACTCCAAACCAATTGGCAAAGAGTGGAGAGGCCGCCAAGCTCATATACTAGTTTTGGAGGAGATATTTAACCGATGTGGGACAAATCCCAATAGTACATAATAAATCAAAATACCATAAATGTCAAGTATCAAAGAGGCAAAAAGGGTTAAAGCAAAGAGGAAACCTGAGAGATCAGTTCGGGTTTCTTCAACAGGGGGAAGCTTAAAAGCCTTTTCCTGCAATCACAACCAATATGCAGCTCCTAAAACACCAACAATTGTCACGTTGCATGCTGTGAGCATGGGCATTGAAGCCATGTTGGTTAATAATAGCTGAGTAGCCTGAGCATATAATCCTTCTAAAAGAAAACTGAAATTTGAAAATGGACAGAATGGGTACATGGTTTCAGGTTTGTGATAAGCCATGCCTTGAATCAGGAAGACTATACACAAAGTCGAATACTGATAAAAACATCTTGAGAAAAAGGCCCATCATGGATCATGGCCTTTTTTCTGATAGATTCCCATGAGATCAACTCTTCCATAATCCCTCGCAAATAGTATTAGACAGAACAAGTTCTGGTTTATGGGCCACTAAGTAAATGTAGATACCATCGTTAAGTAGAAAAGCATGCAATTTGATAAGAAAACAATTACTGTAGTACTGAAGAACAAAAGGGCCGAAGTTGAGGCGATGAGGGCGATTTGGGAGGGCTTCTGCTCTGACGATCTCCTGGTGTGCTCTCTCTTCTGATTTTTGTTCTGTCATGGCTGTAAGTTCTCTTGATGCTTCTTTTCCTACGTTGATTGATGCTTTTCCCGATCGTTGTGTTTCTGCTACGGCCCCTAGGGTTTCTGGTTCTACTCAAATGGACTCTAGTAATCTTGGTAGCTTTGTGCCTAATTCTGGTCTGCATCTCTTTGAGTCTGTTCCTATTAGTTTAACTATGTCCTCGATGGATCCTGAGATTGCGAGTTGGGTTACGAAAAATGAGCTGTTCAATCTTCTTGATAATTCTGATAGGGCTCGGGTTCCTCACCTTCAGATTGAGGACTCTGATGGCCCTAGTGCTAAACAAATCAAGTGTTTGTCTACTGAGATTCTTCTTTTACGTCACCAGTTGGAGAACAAAATTGTGGAGAAATCTCTTTTGTCGAACCAGGTGGTGGGTGTTTCTGGTTCGTATTGGAAGGATGTGGTCCCTCCTGCTATGGAGGTGAAGCGTTTGGCTCTGCAATTTTTTCCTCCAACCTCTGTGAATGATCGTATTTTGGTGACTCCGCCATCTGGTTTAGGTGAAGCTGGAGCTGAGAAGTGGAAAAATTGCATGGTTGGGTATTTTTTGGACAAGAAGCTACCATTCTTGTCAGTTCAGTCTATTGCTTTCAATGTGTGGGGCAAAAAGGGTCCGGTGGATGTGCTCTCAAATGATAATGGTTTTTTCTTCTTTCAGTTTAACAGCAGAGAGGATTATCTTAGTATCATTGATCGGGGGCCTTGGCATTTTGGGGGAAAACTTTTGATGCTGAAACCGTGGGAGGTTGGTATGAGTTTGGAGAAGGAGCAACTCTCTAAGATTCCAATTTGGGTGCAGTTCTATAATTATCCCATTGGAGTATTGGACTGCTGGAGGTTTTAGTTTCGTGGCTAGTGCTATTGGAAGGCCCAGTGCTATTGGAAGGCCCTTGTACGCTGATTCTTTCACTGAAAGTGGCAAGAGGATCAGTTATGCTAGGATTTGTGTAGAAATTGATATTGATTCTGCCTTACCTGCGTCTTTTGATCTTCGGTTGGCAAATAATAATATGGTTGAGATTAAGGTTAAGTATCCTTGGAAGCCATTACGGTGTGCTACTTGCAAGGTTTTTGGACATGCTAATTGTGTTCCTATTTCCACTGAGGGGACGGTTCCTCTGGCTACAACTAAGCAGGTATGGGTGGCTAAACCTCCTGTGGTTGCCCCTCCTAATGTGCCCTTGGTAGTATCTCCTATGGTTGTAACTACAACTGCACCCTTGGATACTAATGTTCAGCTAGGGGTTGTATCCTTTAATTCTTCTGGTATTCTTGAGGGTATTGACAAGGAAGCTTCTGTTACTTTAGTGGCCAAGTCTGGTACTTCTTTGATATCTCCGTTGGTAGGTAGCTCTGTGGTTAAATCAGGGGGTGTTAAAGCTGTAGTTGGTCAACATCCGGTTATGTCTGTGCAGAGTGGTGATTCTGGGAAAGGACATGGTAAGGCAAGTAAGACTCATGCTATTGTTGACAGCACTGGGCAATCTACTAAGGCTGTGAAGAGTGGTGTTCTAGGAGATATTGCAGCTATGGGTTTTTCTGGGGCAGATATCCAAGTGTTGGGTGGGCCTATTGACCTTGTTGTTGCTCTAGATGGGAATGATGATAAGTATGCTAATTTGCCCTCTAAAGAGGAATTTGCTGAATGGTTGAAACCGGGTGCTGTTCCCCAAGATCCTGCTCCTAATAATAAGAAGAATAAGGGACGGGGAAGAGGTAGAGGCTCCCAGGATAAAGGGGGTGGGAAGGCTGGGTCTAAATGATTAAGTTAGCCTCTTGGAATATTAGGGGTCTTAATGATCCCTTAAAACAAAAAGAAATAAAAAAAACCCTTATTAATCATGAGAAGTTGGGGATTATGGGAATTGTTGAAGCTAAAATTAAGGCTGAAAATATGGAGAGAACTCTGGCTCATTGTTTTCCTCCTAACTGGAAGGCTGTGGATAATTTAGGGTCCTGTGTGGCTACTCGAATTATTTTTGGATGGGACTCTCTGTGTTTTACTGTGAATGTTATTCATACTTCTGCTCAATTGATTGTAGTTTCTACCGAATAGATTACTACTAAGAAGCTTTTCTTTCTTTCTATTGTCTATGGAGGTAATTCTACTGTTCAGAGGGGGGAGCTATGGTTTGAGATGAGATATATTCATGGGATTATTGGGTCTCAAGTTTGGATACAGTTGGGGGATTTCAATATTGTTAGATCTGCTATAGAACGTTCGGACGGTTTTGATGTTCTTGCTTCTACAGAGTTCAACGATTGTTTATTTGATATTGAGATGGATGACATGTTTATGAAAGGCTTATGGTTCACTTGGTCCAATAGAAGTAACGGTTTGGGTGAGAAGAGAAGTAAACTGGACAGGGTTTTGATTAATTCTGCATGGTTATCTATCTTCCCAAATTCAGAAGCTGTGGTATTGCCTCCAGGTATATCTGATCACAGTCCTATACTAGTTACTGTTGTGCCTGAGGTAGTGAGGAAAGTATCATTTAAGTTCTTTAATTTTTGGATGTCTAATCCTCGTTTTAAGTCTGAATTAAAGAATTCTTGGGGGGTTGAAATGTCTGGCTCTCCCATGTTTTGCTTTTGTTGCTAAACTAAAGAGGCTGTAGTTGGTGCTGAGAGGTATTCTGGTATTAGCACCAGAGTTCAGAATACTAGAGACCAGTTAGCTAGAGTTCAAATGCAATGTCTCTCTCTTCCCTATGATGTGACTTTGAGTACTTTCGAGAAGGATTTGAGGGCACAATTTGTGGATCTTAGCATGGCAGAGGAATCTTTTTTTAAACAGAAGTCAAGGGTTAAATGGTTAGCGTTGGGGGATAGGAATACCAAGTTTTTTGTTAAATTGTTAGGGGTTATTTTGTTATGTATCTTTTACATAGGGGTATATTTGTACTTGTACATTTGTCCACATATAAATACAAAGTGTGAGAGAGAGAAACCTAATTTGGGTTCTCCTTATTTCCCCAATATTTCACATGGTATCAGAGCACGATACATCTAGGGACTCACGCTGATCGTCGCTGTTCATCGTATGGCTTCCACCAGCATCGATCAGCCTTTTCTGATGTTGCTCTTTGATCGGCAGTCTTTCTCACGCCTTTCCTGACGACGTCGGCTCCTCTTCAGCCTTTTCCTGACGTCGTCGGCTTTCAACCAGGCCACCCCTGACGTCGCTGACCTCCGGCGACTCTCTCCTGCCCTCGCCGATCGCCGCTACACCTTTTCCGGTGACCGGAAGCCTCCGACAGGTCTCGGAACAGGGTGGGTCTGAGATTCCAAAGCTCCTCCTGAACCCTAGCTGGCTGCATTTCTTATACGAGCAAAGCCCTTGCTTATCCACCACTTTCCGACCTCTCACGAAGACTGGGTAACCACATACAGGTGAGTTCCTCAGTGTTTTGAACTGTCTGGAGTATTTCTTGTTTGGTCAGAGGCTGGGTATGTTGATTTAGGGCTCGTACAGACTACGTAAGTCACGACTGAGTTTTTTCTCGAATTCGATTGTTGATTTGGGGACAGATTTGGCTTGATCAGTTTTCTATTAATATGTCTGAGGATCCACACAAAACTTCCACTAGTACAAAGAATGAGCTGAGTCGTGTTGGGACTCTCGATAATTCTTCTCTGGATATTTGCCATGTTAAGTTGGATGGTTCCAACTATTTGCTTTGGTCTCGCACCTTTACTTTGGCCATTACTGCCCGTGGCTTGTTGAACTTCATCACAGGCCCTGTTCAAAAACCAACAGCTCCTGGACCAGAACTTGAGACATGGACTTGGCAGAATGCTTTAGCCATGACTTGGCTATTTAACTCCATGATTCCTACCATTCGAAATACCTTTTTGCTTCTGGACACACCTTATGCGATTTGGCTTGCTGTAGCCCAAACCTATTCCCAGAAAGGTAATGATGCTCGGGCTTTTGAGTTGAGGAAGAAACTCCGCAAATTGGATCAACACAACCGATCTCTCGCTGAGTATTATGCTGAATTGAATAGAGTGTGGCAAGAACTTGATTATTATCAAGGGTTTCAAGCTGTTTGTACTGCCGATGCAACTACTTTCCAACAGATGGTAGACAAGGAGCGCATCTATGACTTTCTTGCTGGCCTTGATGTGGAATATGACCCGATTCGTGTGCAAGTGTTGGGCCGTATTCCTTTTCCCAATCTAAGAGAGGCCTATGCATGCGTTCAACAGGAGGAGAGTAGACGGAGTGCGATGGTCCATCCTCCAATTCCGGATCGGTCAGCCTTGATTGCCATTCCCACTCCCACTCCACGGGATGGTAAGTCTACCCAGGGTCAGCTTGGTGATAAAAGTAGCTCTGTTGATAAAGAACTGCTCCGGTGTGACTATTGCAACAAAACTAGGCATACGAGGGAATTTTGTTGGAAGTTACATGGTCGTCCTTCTCGTGGACGAGGAAGTAGTCGAGGTGGTGGTCCTATGCGTTCTTATGCACATGTTTCGGAGTCTACTGGTGACATGTTGCCTGACCCTAGTGTTGCTCGTCTGCAAGCTCCCGTGCCTAATACTTCCCAAAGTGGTGGTACTCTTTCTCAGGGGGAGTTACAAACTCTCAGGCGCCTAATGGCTAAGCTTGATACTCCATCTTCCACAGCTTCTACTTCCACTACATCCTCGTATTTTGCTCACACAGGTATCCCAGCTAGTGCATCTATTGCTTCCTCCTCTCTTCCTTGGATAATAGATTCTGGTGCCACAGATCATATGACAGGTTGTTCATCCTTTTTTGACTCCTACTCTACGTGTTCTGGTAAGGATAAGGTTAGAGTAGCTGATGGTTCCCTATCTGCTGTTTCAGGAAAAGGTTCCATTCGCTACTCTCCAACCATTTCTCTTTCGTCTGTTCTTCATGTTCCAAATTTTTCTACTAACCTTCTCTCTGTTAGTAGCCTTACCCATTCTTTGAATTGTTCTGTGACTTTTTTTCCTACTCATTGTGTCTTTCAGGAGCTGGATATGGGGAGAATGATTGGCAGTGGTAAAGCTCATGGTGGTCTATACTTTTTGGAGCCTGCACCTCGTCCATCTTTTGCACCCCAGTCATTGGGTCAAGCTCTTGAAGCAGATACGAGTTCAGCTCTTCCTTTATTGCATCAGTGGCATCGTAGATTAGGTCACCCATCTTTTGGAATTTTAGAAAAACTTTTCCCTACTTTAACTAAGCAATGTACTAGAAGCCAGTTTTTTTGTGAAGCTTGTGAGCTGGCTAAACACAAACGCTCATTTTATGCTCTTGTTAATCAAAGAAGTGATTCCCCTTTTATGGTTATCCATTCTGATGTTTGGGGTCCTTCCCCAGTTACTTCTATTTCTGGTTATCGATGGTTTGTCACATTTATTGACTGTTATTCTCGTGTAACTTGGGTATATTTACTTCGGTCCAAAAATGAAGTTTTTTCATGCTTTAAATGCTTTCATCAGATGGTACGTACTCAATTTGACACCAACATTAAAATCCTTCGTAGTGATAATGGGACTGAGTACCTTGATGGGCAGTTTCGGGCATATCTTAGTGAGTCTGGCATTCTTTTTCAAACCACTTGTGTTGGCACTCCACAGCAGAATGGGGTTGCTGAACGTAAAAATCGTCACCTTGCTGAGGTAGCCCGTTCTCTCTTGTTCACCATGAATGTCCCTAAATTTTATTGGGGCGAAGCTGTTCTTACTGCCGCTTATCTTATCAATCGCATGCCATCCAGTGTTCTTCAGTTTAAAATTCCTCTTGAGTTTCTCCCTCGTAGCTCTTCGGTTTCTTCTCTTTCACCCAAAGTTTTTGGTTGCGTGTGTTTTGTCCATGCTCCTAAACATCCTGGTGGCAAGTTAGATCCCAAGGCTCGTAAATGCGTTTTACTTGGCTATTCCCCTACCCAGAAGGGATATAAATGCTATGACCCTCACTCCCGTAAACATTTTGTTTCTATGGATGTCACTTTTTGGGAAACAACTTCCTTTTACCCTCTCTCCTCGACATCTCTTCAGGGGGAGAATACTATGGAGGAAGAGATGTTGACATCTCATAATCAGGAGTCATGGTCTTACTTTCCAATACCTTGTTATGGTGGGGAGGAGAAGGAAAACTCTAGGGAAGAACTTGTATCTGAACCAAGAGCAGAACATGACATGAGTGGCCAAGATATTGATAACGATAGGCTTTACCCGCATAGGTTGCCTAACTTGCAGAAGTTTTCTCGACGGAAAAAAGGACAGCCGGCCTGTGCGATACCACCTTGCCAATCACTATCACCTACTCCGGCTTCAAGTCCAGTTTCTGATTCTTCGGCCGACTCATCTGGTAATGATCCATCCCTTCTTGTTTCTAATAATCTTGACGCTCCTATTGCTCATAGGAAAGGAGTTAGACAGTGTACTCAACATCCCATCTCACAGTTTGTTTCATATGATTGTTTATCTCCTTCGTATCGTGCATTTGTTTCCTCTCTTTCTTCTGTATCTATCCCACAGAGTTGGAAGGAAGCATTCATAATACCTAAGTGGAAAGAAGCTATGGTTGAGGAGATGACAGCTTTGAAAAAGAATGGCACCTGGGAACTAGTGTCTCCTCCGGAGGGAAAGAAATCAGTGGGTTGAAAATGGGTGTTCACAGTAAAACATAAGGCAGATGGGACAGTTGAGAGATACAAGGCGAGACTTGTCGCCAAGGGCTATACTCAGACATACGGAATTGACTATGAGGAAACCTTTGCTCCGGTAGCAAAGATGAACTCTATTCGAACCTTACTATCTTGTGCTGCTATTTTGAATTGGCCTCTTCAACAATTCGATGTTAAAAATGCATTTCTTCACGGTGATTTAGAAGAAGAAGTGTACATGGATATACCACCAGGTTTCTCTTCCTTTGCAACCGAAGGGAAGGTGTGTAGATTGAGGAAGGCCCTCTATGGATTAAAGCAGTCACCGAGAGCTTGGTTTGACAGATTTCTTAAAGCTATGTTGAGATTTGGTTACCGGCAGAGTCAGGCAGATCATACTATGTTCATCAAGGGAGGTAATGGCAAGATTGCTATCCTCATTGTCTATGTGGATGACATAATTATGACTGGCAATGATGCAGAAGAAATACTCCATCTTAAGGCTCGTCTTGCTCAAGAGTTCGAGATTAAGGATTTGGGGTCATTGAGATACTTTCTTGGGATGGAGGTGGCAAGGTCTGATAAAGGTATCTTTATCTCTCAAAGGAAGTATATTCTTGATCTCTTGGAAGAAACGGGGATGTTGGGGTGCAAACCTGCAGACTCACCTATTGAGGCTAATCATCATCTCAGTGGAGATGTTGGGGAGCATACAGATAAGGAAAGATATCAGAGGCTTGTCGGCCGCCTGATATACTTATCTCACACTAGACCAGATATTACATATGCCGTTGGCGTTGTCAGCCAATTTATGCATGAGCCACGTACAGTGCATCTGGATGCAGTTTATCGTATTTTGAGATATCTCAAATCAGCTCCAGGTAAAGGAATTTTGTTCTCCAATCATGGTCACTTGAGGTTGGAAGCATTTACTGATGCAGATTGGGCTGGTTCAGTGGATGATAGGCGCTCCACTTCTGGCTACTGCACCTTTTTTGGTGGGAATTTGGTTACTTGGCGCAGTAAGAAACAGTCAGTGGTAGCTAGATCCAGTGCAGAAGCTGAATATAGGGCTATGGCTCACGGTGTGTGTAAGCTTTTGTGGCTCCAAACCTTGTTGAAGGATTTGGGACTCTTTGATGATGGTCCTATGAAACTTTATTGTGACAACAAATCGGCTATAAATATTGCTCATAATCCTGTGCAGCATGACAGAACGAAGCATATCGAGATTGATAGGCATTTCATAAAGGAGAAGTTAAGCAAGGGTTTTATATGTATGCCGTTTGTAAGGTCTGAGGACCAGTTAGCTGATATATTTACGAAAGGGCTTAGTAGTAAGATATTTCATCCCATTGTGTTCAAGTTGGGCTTGATAGATATCTTTGCACCAACTTGAGGGGGAGTGTTAAATTGTTAGGGGTTATTTTGTTATGTATCTTTTACATAGGGGTATATTTGTACTTGTACATTTGTCCACATATAAATACAAAGTGTGAGAGAGAGAAACCTAATTTGGGTTCTCCTTATTTCCCCAATATTTCACATTTTTCCATCATAAAATGTGTGTTCAAAGGACTAAGCATACTATTCTTAGGTTGGAAGATAGTATGGGAAGGAGTTTGGAAAATCCAGAGGAGGTAAAAGCTGAAATTTTGGGATACTATAAGGGGCTGCTTGGTAGTTCTTTTGGGGAGAAATGGGAGGCTAGAAATGTTTTGTTTGACGCTATTAAAACCAAGGTGAAAGATGTGGATAAGGAAATGCTTATTCAACCTGTCACAACGGAGGAAGTAAAGAAAGCCTTGTTCTCTATCAATGGAGACAAAGCTCCAGGGGCCTGATGGTTATGGATCTGCTTTTTATCAGCACAATTGGGATATTATAGGTCTTGAGCTTACTCAAGCTGTCCAATATTTTTTCTCCAATGGTTACATGTTAAAGGCTTGGAATGCTACAGCAATATCTTTGATTCCAAAGGTGAATATGCCAATGAATATTAAGGAATATCGACCCATCTCTTGCTGCAACATTCACTATAAATGCATAACTAAAGTTCTTGCCAATCGTCTCCAAGAGGTGCTCACCTATCTTATTGATAAGAACCAGTCTGCCTATATAAAAGGAAGATCTATTATTGACAATGTCTTGTTGATGCAAGAAGTTGTTAGAGGATATCATAGAGAGTCTGGTCCTCCTCGTTGTACAATCAAGGTTGATTTAATGAAGGCTTGCAATTCAGTTGACTGGGGCTTCTTGTTTGACACAATGGCTGCCATGGGCTTTCCCTCTATTTTCATTCATTGGGTTTCTCAGTGTGTATCTACTGCATGTTACTCAGTGATTATTAATGGCAGTTTGGAGGGTTTCTTTCCTTGTAAGAGGGGTTTGAGGCAAGGGGATCCCATATCCCCTTATCTCTTCTTAATTGTCATGGAAGTCTTCTCAGCTATCTTTCATCAGAGAGTGGTTTCATCTGTTTTTTGTTATCATCCTAAGTGTCAAGCTATACAACTTTCTCAACTTGCTTTTGCTGATGATCTTTTCATCATATGTGGGGCAGCTCGAGGCTCTTTGGTGAATGTTAGAGATATGCTCAACGATTTCTACCACTTTTCTGGTTTGAGGCCTAACCTTAACACTCTATCTTTTTCTCTGGGGTTGATGAAGGGCAAATTCAGTCGCTTAGGGAGATTTTGCCTATTCCTGTGGGGACTCTCCCAGTGAAATACTTAGTGGTACCTCTTATCACTACTAGGCTCAAGGCAAGTGATTGCTTAGTGTTGGAGGAGAAGATTTTGGGTTGTATTCAGAGCTGGTCCTATAAAGTTCTTACATATGGTGGAAGAGCTCAGCTTATTTTGTCTGTTCTTAGCAATATTCAAAGCTACTGGAGTCAAATTTTTCTTATCCCCCAGAAAATACTAAAGGGAATTGAAAGCATGCTTATGGCTTTTTTGTGGTCTGGGTGTGATCTAAATCATAAATGTGCTCGAGTGAAGTGGAGTCAGGTTTGCTCTCCAAAAGATGAAGGAGGATTGGGTTTTAGGAAATTAAGAGAAGGTAATGTTGCTGCTATGCTCAAGCTATTGTGGGCTCTTAGTAGAAAGGCTGATTCTCTTTGGGTGAAATGGGTTCATACTTATGTCATAAAAGAGCATAATCTCTGGACTATGGGGCTGCCTTATGATGTCTCCTGGACTATCAGGAAGATCTTCCAGCTCAGGGAGGTTTGTCAACCTTTAATTCGATATCAAATTGGGAATGGGGCTTCCACTTTCTTATGGCTTGACAATTGGCACCCTTTGGGGCCCTTGTATAAAAGGTTTGGGGAGAATGTGTGCTCTAACATTGGAAGATCGTTGCAAGCTAACGTTTCCACAATTATTAAAGACGGGGGACTGGGCTTGGCCTAGACCAAGGAATAGATATATTCAAGAAATCAATACCAGCACCCCTTCTAGTTTTACTCCTAATATTCTAAATGAGGATGGGGTGGTATGGCTTCCTTCTATTAATGGTTTTTACTCTTTGAGATCCGCTTGGGAAGCAATTAGAGTGTCAAATGGTCGGCTAGACTGGTGTAGCATTGTGTGGTTTCCTAAAAATGTTCCTCGATGGGCATTCATTTTATGGATGGCCATGCAAGGTAAACTTGCTTCGAAGGACAGACTGCTGAAATGGAGTGTGGTGGATAATGCCACTTGTGTTCTGTGTAGAAATGGGGCTCTTGAATCTCATAATCATTTATTTTTCGATTGCACATTTTCTAGAGCTGTCTGGAAGGAGATATTGCGAAGGAACCACATTCACATAGGCCCACTTATGTGGGAAGATGAAAAGAAATGGTTCTTGCTGCATTCTAAGGGGAAGACAATTAGGAAATCTATTCTCAAATTATCACTGGCTGCTACTGTTTATGGAGTTTGGTGTGAGCGGAATATGAGGATCTTTCAGCAAAAGATGATGGAGGCTGATCTGTTGGGCTCCAAGGTTTGCAACAACATCACAGATGCCATGATGGCTTGGCGAAATATCAATTCCACGCAGGAGAACAAGGTCTTGTTCAGGGCTTGGGGAGTTCCTTTCACACGGTTGATTTCTACAGTAGAAGTTTAATTTTCGTTAGTTCTTTTCTTTGGTTGATAGGTGCCTGGTTGTATAGTTTTTCTTTTCTTCTTGGTGGCTCCTTTAAGGGAGTTGGCTGAGATAGTTTTTTGTGTCCTGTTTGGACCATGATGTTTTCATGTTTGGGGCTTATATGGAAGAGTACATTTACCGGGAAAAAAAAAAGCATGCAATTTGATGCGAAAAGGGAAACTAAGTTGCAAAAACCCAGGCACCCTATAACCAGATAACAATGTCAATTTACTAAATTGCATTTTGATTCAACCACCAAAAGCTTCAATTTTAAATGCAACTCAGCAAGAAAATTTGACTACAAGGAGCATGAACAGAAGATGGAAAAGTCGAATGTCATGGCATCTAAATAAGTGCAAATCTAGCAATCTCCAGTTCTTAGGGGATACAATGTCAATACCTAGTCAAACACAACAAATGTGATCACATATCTCCTGCAGGCAGCATAAACACAAGAAAATTTACACACAAACACTAAGGCACCCTCCTCTCACACCACTACAAGTTGATTCATCAAACTTATATAGTTACTCGTATTACAATATACTTCATATACTTATTTATGGGTATTGTCCACTGCAAATCTACGTGCTCTGCACTATACAAAAACCAACGGGAAATAAGTTATCAACAATTCTAAGCAAACATAGAGAAGCATGCCTATAGAATAGTACCTTATGTTTGTACCCTGCATTGTGCTACTTTATGACAGATGGCTGAAATCACACACACAAAAAAAAAGGATGATAAGTGATCAATATGGAACTCAAATATTGCTACCCACCCATGGTTGCATGGCAAAGAAAAGAAAGCGAGGGAGAGGGCCAAACACGACAATAGGACATATGGTTTAAAGTTTAAACTTCAGAAACAACCATGGCCTAGCTTAGCACCCTGGAAAACCACCAGGTTAGTTCTTCCTTATTCATAAAATTATGCTCTAACAATACAACTGTTACAAAAGAACAGGACATCCTTTTCGGTCCTGCTGGATTGGTGTGTGCAGGGGGAGAGAGAAACCCAAATGATGTAACAGTGAAATTCTCAAGATGAACTTGCATAAAAATGTCACTGCATAGCACAATAAAACATATAAGACACGTATTAAAAGAAAGCAGCAGTGAACTTACAGACACATGTGTCAAATAAGTGTCACAATAGTCACAATAATACCTGAAATCCAAACATTACGAACAAAGGATCAGCTCAAACTTTCAGGAGGTATATATTGCATCTGCAATCACAATTGCTTTAATAAAACACTTCATACCGAGTCATAATTGAATCAATACTATAAGCCAAAGCACCTGAGAAAAATAAAGTGTGACAACACAAACATGAGCTGACATGAAAAAATAGAACTAAGGTCAACAGTATATCAAACCCAAATCGATGTATTAATATCTGAACATGAGATATTGGTGATAAAATATATGGAATTCCCATCTCTCAAAAAATGAAGCCATCTCAATTGTACAAGAAAAATTGTGGGTAGACCCAAACTACAAGATGATTTAGCTATCTGAAAAGCAAGAGAAAATTACTCAATCTAGCTATGACACTGAACCAAAAATAGTAAGGAAAATTACCACTGAGCGAGCTGATTACAACTTACAAGCTCTGTAGGGAGAAATTAGACAAAGAGGACAAGGAGATAGAGCTCAAAATAGGAAAACTAAGAGTCCATGATGCTCTAACCCTAGTCCCAAGGGGGAGAGAGAGAGAGAGAGAGTCCATAATGTTCTGAATCGTCTGATCTTCAGATTAATTTTGATTTTGTCCACACAAAAAAGAACTACAGATAAATTTGAATCTCATATTGTAAGCTCTGAAGAATTTTTTAATTTGACTAACAACCCCCCATATTAATTACCCCAGAAAATGTTGTTGGCAGTGTACAACACCATACAATATACGACATGCTGAGAGAAAGAGAATACCTTGAGTTCTAGTTGATTAATCGAATTGTATTTGAACACAAAAGGGCTTTCCAACCAGTTTCGAACCGTTCAAGCTTGGAGAACACAAAGAGGAAGACATCAATCTGCTTTAACACCAACCGACTACAGGAAGAGCCGCTAGAACTTTAACCTCTCAAATCACTCTTCAGCACCGTATATAAAGGACAGCAACAGCCACCACAACAGTGTATTGAAGCGGAAAAGGTACTGTTTTTTTGAGTAAAATAAGGAGAACCGAGCATTCCTCTCTCTCTTACCCGCGAACGATCGGCTCAGGAAGTACATAATTTCAGTAAAATCCAGAAAGTAAAGTACAATATCATTGAGTAAATTCCGGGGAACCAAGCATTCGTCTCTCTCACTCTCGATCGATCGCCAGAAAAAGTACAGGTTATTGAGTAAAATAAGGAAAACATAAAATACCTAAACTACCCACAGCTCAACACATGCAAGAACCAATTGGAAGACAAATTTGACGAGGGCAATTTCGTATTTTCACCATGTGGCTTGGCTAGTAGTGATGATAGTAGAAAAAGATCGAGGTGTTATTAACGCATAAATGAGTTTTGTTTTTTAAATAGTATGCATTTGTTTTTTTGGCACATCTTATGTGTTATACAACTATTGTTTTCTGATATAGGTGTATTGTATGTTACAGTTGTGGACCAATGTCAAATTGTGTGGTCAATGGAGGACGGTTGGTACTTACTGTTAATGGCCATTGTTACCTTGACACTTGAGAAGATTCAGGAATTATGTGAAGATAGAGATACAGTCAGTGGAGTGAGTTTAGAAGGCAACGCGAAAGTCTTTGTGGCTTATTCAGGAACAAGATCCTATCATCGGTTTCAGTCAAATGAATTGTGTTTTGGTAGTAATCTGAAGTTCATTAAGGACATATAGGTAGTAGTTTATGGTTGTCATGCACATTGGAATTTTCAGCATGCACCTACCATCAACTTGTGACTAATTCTGTTTCCAGGACCAACTCTCTCCTCACTGTCAATCCGGTAAGATGGAATTCCACGATCCTCCGCAATCTCTTGCAAGTGAGACGTTTTACTTGAGTTCCACAACACCACACCCCTCCCCCCCCAAATAACTAACATAAGATCCAACTATTGCTCCACCAGCTTATACATAGCGTCTTGCCGCTCCTGAAATGGACAAGATTTAATTAGAAGAGGCTTCATGAAGGCCAAAAACACCCAGAAGGCTAAAATTGGTTCGTGTTCTTTTTTTATGAGCATTTATTTACTTTCTCTTAGAAGGAAGAAAAAAAAAAAAGGAATCTAGACAAACATTTTAAGCGCATGTTTTTTCTTTTGTAATCTGAAACAGTTTTCAAAACAAAACTTCAACATGTTGCAAATAAGAAATGAAAAACATGTGGATCAGCAGTAAGTGGAAGGCTCTTCAACCTCTCTCGAAAGCAATGAGCTTTGAAAACCAAATGCACACGCACGCCACCCAGAAAAAAACTGTTACATAAGCTAAGTTCTAATGACAAAACACAAACAAGTGAAGGGAAAAGGCAAAACATAATAATGGAAAGATGAATAACAATGAGCACCCCAGTATATTATCTGATGGTCTAGTATAATAATCATTAGTTATGAAAATGAAAAAAAATCAATAGATCAGATGAGAGGAAAATAGTAAAATACTTGAGTGGCATCACAGATCGTAGTGAAACTTATGAAGTGCTCATTGACGTTTTCCACTCCGTACTTGCGCATCATTGTCTTCTCCGTACTTGAGCATTGTAGTTTGATTTGCAATACCAACCTTAACCAAGTCAGTATTTGGATCAAACCCCTTAGTAACTGCAAATTTGAATTTCTGCGACAAACCAAAAGTTCTTGGATGAGACCAGCCATTATTCTTAAACCATATTGAAATTAAGGTTAAATGAACAAGCAACACTTTACCTCTAAAAATGCCTCTTTGGTTGAGCTAGATCCATCAAGCTCACCCCAATGAATGCAGTCACAAACGTATGTAGCCTGTGTTAAGTTGAGAATCCATATAGATTAAAAATCTTGCAGCGAAGACAGCTTAATATCTGAAAGGTATGAAGAATAAAGAGAACTCAAAGAACAATAGCAGCCACGATAAAAGTACCTCAGCCATGTTCTTCACGATGATATACTTTCCTGCAAATGATGCAGTTGCTATAGTCTCCTCATGAGAATATTTCCCATGAATAATAGACGTTTACTCTCCTTTGTGCTTTTCAACAGTATTCCAGACCTTCATAGACATTAGGAATGTCGTATCTCAAAGACTTGGGACTAGAGATCTTTTAAGAAAGAGCGACAAGCAAAAATATTAAACCAGCAGCAGCTCAGTCAACTAAAAATTTACCTTCGATAACCATGGACAAGTTGTATCAACAATTTTTTATTTTTTATAGCTAAAGGCCATCATCTCCTCCACCGCAGCTCCAAAAGAAGGCAAAACCACAACATCGCCCTTATCAACATCATCAAATTGTTTACTCCCATCCAAAATAGGGATATTTTGCACCTCCATTTCTTCCAATCTCTTTAATGACCAAAAAGGTTAAGAGTTATAATGAGTGGTGATATATAGAAAGGGAACCCTTAATACCAGAAAGAGAAGGCTTTTCCAAACCCCCCCCCCCTTCTTCTCTAATAATAACAGAGATAAAAGACAAGCTTAGCAAAATGAGTATCAAGTCAACCAATATTACAGGCCATGTGGCCGAGTTTATAAGCATGGACTGTGGTTGTATATACGAAGAAATCAAATAAAAGCAGTCTATAAGAAGAAATCAAATAAAAGCAGCATCAAAGCCTGTCGAAAAATAAAGAAAGAAACCAGAATTTCCAATATTTCAGAACATAGTATGATCTGTAAGAGGATACTCAGAATACAGATACGAAAAATGGTCCAATGATAGATGGCTAAATGTTCATTAGTATAAGAACCGGATTCATGCTTTTGGCCAACACCTAAGTGTGTAACTAATGATCAAGGTTGCAAGCCCACAGACAAAACAAATATGAACCAAGGATAAGTAGTTCTGTCAATTTGGGGAGAAAACTACAGACCTCGTTGACTGGGATTGTGAATAATTTCATTGGTTATCCAAATATTCTCCTCAGGAAACTGTTTTCTCGCCTCGTAAGCAATCTGGACAGCCCGCTCAACTCCCAGAAAAAACCATACGACTCCGCAAGTTTCAGTCACATTTCCCCAAGTATACGCATTCCCACTCTCCTCCAAGGTCTTTATGATATCACCTGAAATTTTCAACAAATTAATACCATATCCACAGAATTAATTTATTTATTCCACATTCATCTATTCTACATTAATTCCGAAAATAGTAGAAGAACAAGAAAAGCTCCAAGTCAAATTGAGCTCTTAATCTTTACCTTAGGAGCTCAATAATACTCCTACAACAGAACATGAAACCCTTATCCTTTCTTTTCTTTTCTCAATTTTCTCAGGAACCAAACAGTAGCGCAAGAACTGGATTTCCAGTTTAAGGCAAGTCCGAATGATTTTGTAAATTTAATATTGTGAAGTTTAAAAGGTCACCACGGATAACACTATAAACAATGAAAATTGAAAGGCACCAAAAGGTATTCAGTTACATCTCTTTTCATCCCCTGTCTAAGAGCATCTCTAGCCTTTACCATTTTTTTTTTGAACTCAAACTCAAAGTTTGAGTAAAACTCCCTAAAAATAGACAAGGATAAACTTAAAACAGGACTACGCAAGGACTCTAAAGGCCAATCATACAACGTGCGAAGATGAAAAAGCAATTCGAACAAATAGAAAACTGTATCCCCGACTGCATATGAAATAAATTGAGGTTCGATCAATAACTTTGAAAACTGAGTCATCACATCTAGTCAATTGCACATATTTGATGGCCCTATTTTATTAACAATGTAAACATGCAGCACAACCCACGCATAGTATATGTTTCAAGTAAGTTTAAAACAGCAATACAGGAGCTCTAAATGGCAATCAGAGTGTTCAAATGGTGCACACATAGAAGATGACAAAGGGATTCGAACAAGATCAAAACTGTATCCCCTAATATACATTCAATTTATCCTATTGAACAAGGCCATATTCTATTGAACATCTAATCTGTTCCACTACCTTAATTATCCTTTATTAACAGTCTAAACATACAACACAAACTTAATGTATCCTTTATTAACACTCTAAACATACAACACAAACAAAGGATATTGTATCATTTTACTCAGGCTCCATTGTCAAAATAATGCATCCATAATCTAGGAAACTCATCACCTCATGAAACTGTTAAAGCATCCAACTCCAAACCAATTGGCAAAGAGTGGAGAGGCCACCCAGGCTCATATACTAGTTTTGGAGGAGATAATTAACCAATGTGGGACAAATCCCAACACTTCCCCTCACGTGCGACCCCCGACTCGCACGTGGAGATAAACAAAGGATCCATAACACTTGGATCGCAACAAACAACAGTGCACTTATGGCACAAATAAGGGGAACAAATTCTCCGAAACCCTAGCTCTGATACCATGTTAAAGCATCCAACTCCAAACCAATTGGCAAAGAGTGGAGAGGCCGCCCAGGCTCATATACTAGTTTTGTAGGAGATAATTAACCAATGTGGGACAAATCCCAACAGAAACCTCCAGTGTCCCACCAATTAGTATATTCAAATCATAGAATCAAAACTTGAAAATCAACGAAAATTTACCTCTGCTCACGCATTTTCTTTGATTGTAGCCCTAACCACGCCAGGAATGATGAAGCACTAACAAATCTCGGCTCTCCTTTATACGACGGCAGCCGTAAGAACAGTGTTGTGAACATGAGATAGTACAGATTCTTGAGTAAATTAAGGAGATCAATTGGCTCAGCAAGTACGAAATTTCTGCAAAACCTGGAAAAGAGAGTACAATTTTAGTGAGTGAAATCCATAAAACCGACCATTGTCTCTCTCGCTCTCGATCGATCGTGGAAGGAAGGACAGCTAATTGCGTGAGTGAAGCAAAAGACAAAATACCCAAACTACCCACATCTCAACACATGCAAGAACGAAAACGCAAACAAAACTTAAAAGAGCATTTCCGTAATTTCACCACATTACTTGGCTTGCCACCGTTGGTTCTTTTATTACAAGTGTATTAATAAGGAAAACATAAAATACCTAAACTACCCACAGCTCAACACATGCAAGAACCAATTGGAAGACAAATCTGACGAGGGCAATTTTGTATTTTCACCACGTGGCTTGGGTAGCCAGCGTTGGCTCTTTTTATACATGTGTATTGATACATATATGTAGGGCTAACAAATGAACCAAACTACTCAATAGAGACTAACCGCAATTCTAGGAATTTGACTTCGAACTCGTGCTCGCTTGTTAAGCAAAAAGAAACATATGCGTACAAAAAGAAACATATGCGTACATATATAGAGCTTACAGGGCTAGTTGAATACAATGTCAGCTGAACTAGACATGGTCTTACATCTCAACATAGAAACGATATAGTAACTTCTAATCATGGCATGGATCAAACCCAAATCAAGAAGCTATATCGAAATGAGTGAGGAAAAAGAGGCAGCAATATTCGAGTAAAGGCTTTCTTCCGTGATTCCCTTGCCTAGAAGACAAAAGTTGTAACAATGCCTAACATGCATACAAGGAGACATCACAGTGATTGTAACAGAAAAAGTTGCTTCCAATAAAATACCTCACCTTTAGCCTTTTTTCCTTTACGGACCTTCTCCTTCACAAAAATCCTGAGACAAATAACCAAAAGATAATCATACCTACTGACTTTTGTTTCGTCACATGGAAGATATAAGTTGCTTACTACTCCCTCCATTCCTAATTGAAGGTCCGTCTTTCCTTTTTTGGGTGTTCCAAAATCATTGTCCATTTTCAAAAGTCAACCCAGAAAAGACTACTAATTTCCCTTTATGCCCTTTCTTCTTCAGATTTAGATATTTATTTTAGCAAACCAAAACTAGTTCAAAAGTTGGCGCCATTATAGGGTAAGAGTTGTCCTCTCTGTTTTTCTCAGAAGCAGACGCCATTATTGCAAATGGATTTTACCTCTGTTTTTTCAATTTCAATCACGCAGTCTAGTTTCAAGGGCAAAACAGGAAAGAAAAGTTCTATTTAGGCAATAATGATGCTCTCTTAAATAGTGGGATTCCCAAAGAGGGACAATGAATTAGGAACGGAGGGAGTAATATTTAGTAAAATCACCTAGAAAGCGTCCTTTTGGTCTGCTGATAATTCTTTATACCATCAGCAGCACAAGACCAAATTGTTGAAATGGACAATGGAGAACAATACCAGATGGTATCCTAAGAACATTTCAATTAGAAATCACAATCATGAGCTCACAAACAAACTACTGCAGGAGGAGTGCATACCTCAGAAACTCTGAAATGGAAAGGAAGCCGCCGAAGAGAGGCACAACATCATACACATACTCATCAAACGTAGCATCAGGTTTGAGGAAGAATCCACTCATCAAACCTATCGTCCGAAAGGTTGTAACACATAAAGCTATTGCACTAAGATAACCCTAAGTAGTGCTTAGTTTGCTTGATTCAAACTAAAGATACATCTTTGCTTTAGGTTGTACCATACAAACCTTAAAAACGCCAATAACAATGAATGGTGGGGTGATAAATCATGAGATAGATTCTACAATTAAGAAGAACAGTGCAGAAGACTCTAGGAAATGTGACACCAAAACTTGAGCACTTGCCATTCACAAAAAAAACTTGATCACTTCTTTAAAAGAATACTAATCAAAAGTAAAGGTGCGACATTGCAATTAACATTCGACATTTTCTGATCTTCAAGTTACCAAGTACCTGCTTTGTAATGTCATTATCTTTCTCTTCGTAAGCCATAACACAACCTCCCTACCCGCTGCTTCTGATAGTTTTTCCTCCAATTTGGGTCTGACTTCTTGACAGGTTTCCTCAAGTTTCCAATGAATATTCCCCCATCTCCAAATCTTCTGACAGAGGTTGCAAAAATTGTATCAAACCTGAAACAGCTTTTTGCCATTTCAGAATCCTCACAAGATTACAACTTTTCCAAGCTCTTAACTTAAACAAAGCCACAAAGGTAATATCCCCAAAGTTAACGCATACCCTCTAATAGAAACCAGTACATAGCAACATACACGCATGTGTAGATATGACGAATATACGTTTCCATACTAATAAAACCCATGTGAAATAAAAAGTTGTACCTTGTTAAAGATCAAGAGCCTTGGGAGTTTCCTCTGCTTGCTCCAACATCTCCTTCTCTCCGGTCAAATTGTCACGAACCAGCTTGAAGGCTTGATAATAAAACCCACAATTGAATTAACATAGCTACTTTCTCTGTCAACTCTTTAAGCTTCCTATCAGCCCTCTTCTTCTCAAGCTTTATCGCAACCTGAATCGAAGGATTACCCATGAACTGAAACCATTTCCAGAACTAAACTAAAGCAAAGCTCAATAGATCAAATAATATTACACCCAAATCTCAGGTTTTGGCAAACTGGTTATAAACTGATTACTAAATACATAAGGAAAAGCTTGAGCATAAAGCATAAGAAAATAATAAATCATCAACCAAATGCTCTATATTACAACACATCAGCGTAGCAAAGGACAATAATCTTGGGGGGGGGAAAACAACATTTCCAAACTCCAAAGAACGATGACAAAAACAGAACTTGAGAGAACCCAAATAGCCCAATCTCAACAAAACTTCATATTTCAAGATTGATTATAACTGACAATATACTGATTTATGTGTATGCATATGCAAATATATCTTGGTAGAGGTAGTTCCTAAGCATCTTCTCTAAGATCATGAGACAAGAAGGGTCATCGTCCACAACAAGTACCCGTAGACCCACCGGAAATTGGTCGGAAACAACGTCACCGGAGTTCCAAGACACAGCATCGCCAGAGTTCCAAGGCACACCATTGCCGGAGTTCCAAGACACTACAGATGGGCATCGACATCGATTTCAATTCTGCTCCACAAGCACATAAAGAATACACAAATACCCAATTCAAGAAAATCCCAAGAACTTCAACAGAAGAACCTATAGAACTCAGAAAGAGGGTTGATTGAAAGAGAATTTGTTCTTTAGAGAGAGAGAAAGAGGTTTTGCATAAACTCTTTCCCTGTGAATTCTCGAACTCAGAGAGAAGAGAGGAGGGAGAATGGAGCCGGTCATTGCTAAGACAGACGAGAGAGGAAGTCTGAAAGTGATTGGAGGCAATAATGTAGTTATTGATTTTTTGGATGTTCACAAATCGTCTGCCTGTGTGACCACCCCCTCATCAGGTCAAAAAAAGCGACCCCATCAAGTTATCGCGAGTTTACAACACTAAGGTTTCTACATTCAAAATCCATTCAACGCATTGAAGAACCATTTCGCGTCAGTGTTCGCGAGGGGTGCACTTGACCATTATTAAAGGCAGCAGGAGAAGAAAAAGGAGGAGCAAAATGGTGTAAAAAATAATGCATAAATCAAATCTAAAAACTCAAGAGAACAGCTTACATAAAAGATAATGCATAAATGAAAATCTAAGAAGTTCTAGAAATCAAATCCACTAACTCAACCAACATAAACAAAAACAACTGATTTCATCATGTAATACGAAAAACAACACATCTTCACCGTTTATACACTGAAAGTGAGAAGCATATAATGTATACTCAACGACTTGGGGACAATAGAACCAAGACATTAAAAACACAACCATGGGACCACTTCAAACTTTTTCTTACAGTTGTTTCAGAAAACCCAGGGTAGGAGACCACATTATATAAAACAAATTCTGGTCCATCTTTCGCAAGTATATATGTAAAATGGAGATTTAAACAACGTAGAGCACTCAAAGCACATAGACCCAAAAAGAAATCTCTAATAAACAACGCTGAAACACAAATCCTAAAAATCAAACCCTCGAAATGCTTAATCATACAATAATCACTGTGTTTTATCCTCTGTAAACAGTAGGGAGAGAGAGAGAGAGAGATGGTATAAGGGTTAGTGACTTTCCTGGGCTTTCATCACCGTCGAAATACGACACTCCGTAGCGACAAGAACCCACGAGACCGCAGTTGCCTTCCCCCGCCGTGTATGTGTATCTGATCGGTATCTGCTTCTTCGGCTTCACGGACCACACCTCCTCCTCTCCCCCTTCTTCTGAGTAATCAATACCTTCCCCGCTGCCTTGTTGCCCCGCTCAAGGATCGGCATTCCGACGGAAACCAACCATCAAAACCCCAATTCCATTGACTGAACTGAAACACATAAAACTCTAATTTCACCCGGCCCCAAAGTTCGATGTAACCAAATACTACACCAAACCTCGCGATTCCGCCACGAATTTGAGCCGAAAACCATGCTCTGTAAACAGCAGGGAGAGAGAGAGAGAGACAGGGACAGAGAGACAGA
Organism: Rhododendron griersonianum; assembly: GCA_018127125.1. Taxonomy (NCBI): domain Eukaryota; kingdom Viridiplantae; phylum Streptophyta; class Magnoliopsida; order Ericales; family Ericaceae; genus Rhododendron; species Rhododendron griersonianum. The sequence continues at coordinate 27,610,138 of CM030800.1, forward strand.
CAGAGAGAACCGAAGGCGAAAACCATGCTCTGTAAACAGAGGGAGGGAGAGAGAGAGAGAGAGAGAGAGAGAGAGAGCTGGACGCTCCAGGACTTTCTTCGATCACACGCTAGAGCTGAGATTTAAAAGAGCTCAGACCGCCAATAAATTCAAGCTCATTGACGCCTCATTGATCCAACGGCTGCTATTTAAGAGCCGTTTATCCCATTAAATTTCAAGCGAAACCACAGCAGTGTGTTCGACATTCTCCCATAACTAAAAGGAAAATGATACACCCACCGAAGGGAAACCCACCGCACCGCCCACCGCATGCCGGCCGAGCCCACTTCGGTCACCGGACGGTCGATCCGAACCGTTCAAAAATTTTATAAAAAAAAACCGAGTGGGCTCACGCGGAAATCAACGGCATCCGACGTGTGTAGGTGCTCGATCCGAACTTTCAAAAATCAGATGATCCGAGCCGTTAAAAAATGTAAGATTGGTTAGAGCACCTACACACGTCGGATGCCGTTGATTTTCAGGTGGGCCCACTCGGTTTTTTTTTAAAGAATTTTTGGACGGTTCGGATCGGCCGTCCGGTGGCCGGAGTGGACCCGGCCGGTGGGCGGTGCGGTGGGTTCCCTTCGGTGGGTGTATCATTTTCCTAAGTTTTATTTGGAAAGAAGTAGATTATTTTTCGAATTAAAGTTGATGTATCGTGAGAGAGTGAACTGTCTTGGGAAACGGGAATAATTATTTATTTTTTGAGAAGGGAATGTAGAACGAGGCTACAAATTCAGGCATATTCTTCCTATTTTTTTGCTCTAGTTTTTTTATTTAGTATATTGGCATAATTTTTTATTTGGTATATTGTCGTAATTTTTTTATTAATCATTTGTCTTGAGAGAATAAATCAGAAAAGTAAAAAAACGTAAATTGAAGTAGAAAAAAATCATATTGGACAACACTAAGAAAAATATTTGTTTCGTATTTTTTATCTTTAGTGAAACTTTTTTTTAAACTCCACTCCTTGAGACAAATTACCTATATAAAAAGTTTACCACGAACCTAATAGGAGTAAAAATAAAAAAACAAAATTAATACCAAAACCAAAATATAGTAAGAACAAGGCCTTAATACTAATGCTTGTATTGGATGGCATTCAATAAACATACATTTTGTTTTCTTCTTCTTTATTTTCTTATCACCAATATTATTTTACTTTCTTTTGAAAAAGGAAAATAGATTGAGAGAGAAGTTGGGGAAAAAAAAACTCAAACCAAATGCATCAGGCCTCATTCCGTTCTGTTAAGATTCTTATTTTTTAAGTGCTTATTTTTCGCTTTACGAGACAAGTCATTTTCTCACAATAAAGAAAATAAGTAATTATTTTAGTTAGCGGAACGAGGTCTCAATAGAGAATAGTGTAATTCTTGATAATATAAGAGACATTATTTTAGTTCTCCCACAAGGAAAAAAAATTTAGTGAGCGACTCTCAGTAGCTAACGAAATTGGTAACTAGATGTCAATAATGCATTTCTTTTTTGTAGAATTTTATTAGGAGATTTACGTAGACCAACCTCCTGGATTCCAGTTATCCAAATTTTCAGATTTTATATATCTGTTGAAGAAAATTCTTTACGGGCATAAGCAGGCACAGCGAATTTAGTATGGAAAGATTGTTTTTTTTTTTTTTTTTTTGAAAATGGAAAGATTGTTGAATACTAAAGTTTTCCGTGGTTTTGTTGCTTCACTGTTGAAGGGTTTTCTTTTTTGAAGAATGGTTCATCTGTGCATGTCCTAGTTTTGCTATGCACATGTTCAAGTTTTGATATTTATTTATTTATTTTGAAAAACACAAACATAGTAGCATATCATAAATATGAGATAAATAGTAGCACATCCACCAAAACAAGACAACGAGCGTAACACAACCTAGCACAAAACTAGACCTGACAAGCTTACACAACAAAGGCCTTGACAAAGAAACACAACAATTCCTAACAGAACACCAACGCCAACAACATCGAACACTGTAACGCCCCGATATTTTAAACAAATATCGGCAGCATAAATTACCATTTTTTGAAAAAGATTTCTCTAGTCAACCAAATATACACAGATGTACCAACATAGGGATTTCTTTATTTCAACCCAAATTGAAAATACTAAGTTTTTATTCAAAGGTAAATATTGGTCTGACAAGCATTGAGCCGACTTCTCTTGGAATATACTGACTCGATAAAAAAAAAAATTACTTATTTAACCTAAACAAAATCTGGTATTTTATAACATTAGAGCGACTCTAGTCTTGATCTCTGCCCCTAGTATCCCTCTTGTGTCAAACTGCTCCACTATTAAATCCTGCAACCTCTGGCAAATTGATCGCCGAAGCAACCGATTTACCAGAATACAAACGTATCCGTGAGTGATAATTCACTCAGTAAAATAATCCTAACCCTACCGACCCATTACTTTACAGCTAAACAGTTTTATCACAATTCATATGAAAGTAATAGAACGACAAACATTAAATAAGTAAATCCATTAGCAAGCCTTTATGTCACGCCCTCGATTTTCAACTAAATAAATAATCCATTTCAATAAATGATTCTCACACCGTACAGATAATACCCAAAAGAGAGTTCCCAAAGAATCATTTACAAAACTAAATCCCCAAGTTTTAAGAAAATTACAACATTGTTACTACGACCCAACTTCCATAGTTAGTTAAAGACAATAAATTTAGAGATTACATAATATCTAAAGTTAAAGAATTCAAATGAATTTACGATTACATCTTTCAAAAGATCATGCAAAAGATGATGATACCACTTCTCTATGATGGCTTTCAAAGATATGAGATCAAGCATGCACACCATGAACTCCGCGTCAGGATCCTTGAGATGTACCTGAAATTGATAGGTTGAGCTACACTAGCCCAGTAGAGAATTCTAAACTCAAACGATATGAAAATGCGAAGAAACATGCGCCAAGAGTGAGTGAATTCAAAAAGCGAACGCAAGAAACAAAGGTTTACCACAACGAACAAACAGGTTACGACTATGGGGTTCTAGACGTCTTATAAGCATTCCTAGCTATTTACATATCAACTAGCAACATTAATAAACTCGCATCAGTCTACATCAACCAATAATCAATCCTGAACCATCACATCGTTTCTCATAAACACCACAATCTTTCTCGTTTCCATTTCGTTCATCATTGAACCCTTTTTCCATAAGACTTTCCCTTCTGATTTTAAAGAAAGAAATTGTAAAGTATTACGAAACCAGATCAAGCTCCGTTGATTCGAGCTTGAATACTGGAGTCCGTTGATTTGTGTCCAAATACCGGAAACCGTTGATTCGCTCAAGAATACCGGAGGATTTTTGTCAAAATCCTTTAACCAAAACCAAGATCCTTTCTTTTCAAAAACTCGGCAAGTCAACCATGTATATCTCTTTCATATCATATATCATCATTCAGAGTTTTCGCATGTATCGCTCGTGGTCCGGTCATCTCACCGAATGCCCATGGTGATACCCGTTCATTTGTATATTCCGGTCATGTCACCGAATGTCCATGGTGATACCCGTAGTGTCAATTCCGGTCGTCTCACCACCGCGTGGTGATACCCGCAGTGTCAAGTTTTCGTTGTGTCAGTAACCTCAAACAGTCATTCACATCCTATCTTATTACAAACAATCAACCATGTCATAAATCAACAAATACATAGTTCACACGTTTTTCTCAAGTATAACACCATGCCCGACATAACATACCGAACCCACAAATAACTTTACAACACACCACCCACTAGATCCTAGCTACACGAGAATCCTATAGAATGAGCGCTAAGTAATTTGGGAAGATCAATGAGAAGATCAACGAGACGAATCATGGGGTTGCAAGTTATCCTATTATCACTCGGACTATTAGACAGACCCACATCAACCAACTATACATCCCACGACATGCCTTACATAGCCTACGATGTTCAATAACAATTCTACGGGACGTTTTCCCTATCACCAATCACCACGTCACGTCAAAGTACTTAACAAGTCCATATCGTCCATTGGAACATGTCTCAACATCTACCACAATCTACCAAATGCATAAATAATGTACAAGTGCCATATTCACCTAATTCGATGTTTTCCTTTATTATAACGAGAGCCAAAGGAGTGGATATGATCAACGAATCATTGGAATACAAGTAATCAAGCTTAGAGGTGATTTGAAGACGTTTAAAATATATTAGAAGTGATCGGGAGTCCAAACCATGAAGGGAGAAACTTTTCAGAAATTTTCAGTTTGGTACATGTAGCAGATAAAGGGTGCTACATGTAGCCAACGAACAGAACATAAAATATGGGTTTTGGTACATGTAGCAGAAAAAGGGTGCTACATGTAGCCAGCGAACAAAATCAAAGAAATCTGGGTTTGCTACATGTAGCAGAAAAAGGGTGCTACATGTAGCACCTGGGTTTTTCAGCACGATTTTGACAGCTTTCAAGGGCGAACACAAGGCTTCCAAACAACGATCCAAAGCAAGTTTTGGACACCGAATCAACTCATAAACATATAGAGAAAGTTAGAAATCCCTACCTCGAGTCAAGGATCCAAAACCCACTTGATTTGAGCGAGCCCTAGCTCTCCAAACTTTGAAATCAACCGAGTACTCCTCCTCCAAGCGAAACCCACGAGATTCAAGGTTGGAATCGCGTATAGAAGACAAATTGGAGGTGGGTTTGTGTAGGTTCCAAGTGATTTTGGTGGGTTTTTGGTTGAGAGATGAAAAGAGTGAGAGAGAGCCGAGAGAAGAGAGAGACGTCGGGTGGAGAGAGAAGGAGATGGGAGAATTTGATCTACACACACACACACTCTTTTATACTAGTACACACACAAAACACACTTGCACTCCCTCAAGTAATAATCATATCACATTAACCCCAAATCAAATAAACTCAATAAATTTTCACATTTTTCTCAATTTCTAACATTTATAAAACTTTCAAATAATATCCGAAAAATACGGGTCCTTACACTTTGAATCTCTCATTTCATAATCATTCCTGCACCATAGTATCCATCGTCTTACGAACTCAGTATTTCATTGAACATATTTTAAACGTCCTGCTACCTTCAATATCACGAGGTACTAGTAGACTATCCTCACAATTCCAGGTCCATCAGGCTGCCCTCAAGGTCCTGCTAGGCTACCCTCAATACCTGAGGTCCTGCCAGGCTACCCCTGAGGTCCTGCTTGGCTACCCTAGAGGTCCTGCTTGGCCACCCTCACAATTCTAGGTCCATCAGGCCGCCCTCCAGGTCCTGCTAGGCTACCCCCAATACTTAAGGTCCTGTCAGGCTACCCTAGAGGTCCTGCTTGGCCACCCTAGCTACACCGGGTCTTTCAGGCTGCCCTCAAGGTCCTGCTAGGCTACCCCCGATTAACACGAGGTCCTGTCAGGCTACCCTTGAGGTCCTGCTAAGCCCACAACCTTTCATCTATTTTCCTTTTCCATTATCATAACAACGTTTGCATAATTTCTCTCAGTTCACAACTCATCCAATGTCCGTAATGTACTTTCTACGTCCTCGGTTCATTTGACAAAAGCAACCATTTCGAATAACGAGTAAACACATTATAATATCACCACACATGGTGACTAATCAAATCACCGTAAACCTGTACAATCGTAGCATAAATCTCAAAAATATCACAGTTCATGATCATAACATAATTGATAGGATATCAGCGTAACATTGGATATGTACAATAAAATAACATGTAAAGTGATCATCAAATTTATACAATTCCTGATGCAATCGAGAAACTCCAGTATGTAACCTTCCACCGTCTTAAACGTGTTTTGGGAGTATTAGAGATATTATTCATTAAAGTATTAGAGGGATATACTCATGTCCTATTTGTTCTAAAGTTCTATCAATACCTGTTGCAATTATGAACAATATAAAAGTTAACTAATAATTTATACAGTGGAAGCGTTCTAGTCTCTTATTTTTTTCCTTTTTCTCCTCAAGGGAGTAATACTTAGTAAGTATTTATTAATACTATAATCACAATGAACCATTCAATAGTTTTATATATCAATGGTATTTGGGTCTTTGCTTACAAAAATATAATTTCTTTCCACTATATATTTTATTGCAATAAACTCTCTTTAAAGTAGTCTAATACTATTTAACGTAATCATATACAAACTATGTAATAGTGCAACATTCGTATTAAAACAAGGAAAATTCTAAAATCAGCCCAATGGGCTGACAATAGTAAGTGTATAAATGTGTATTAAAGGGTGTAAAAATACACAAACTATGTAATAGTGCAACATTCGTATTAGGAACATTCGTATTAAAACAATAGCAATAGTGTAATGAAACCTGTTTATCATTTCTAAGTATAGCACACTATAATATTTAAAATTTCGACACATGTGATGGCTCAAAATTATAAACTTAAGAAAGTCCAGGGGGCCTCTTCTAAATTAACTAATTTATTATATTGATTTGGGCCGAAATAATATACTAGAGTAATTAGGAGTGCCAATGTGTGATTTTATCAAAACCATTCAGAACCCATTTCGTTTTACTACTGTTCACGGCGGAAAAAAGAAAAGAAAAGAAAAAGAAGAGGATCCCCAATTCTGTTCGTGCGACGTCGGGATTAATTCTTCCTACACTGAAACGTTAAACACCGATATGTAAACACTTAATATACTTATAATACGGCGATCGGTTTCGGCCGAAAAAGCGGTAATGGTTCGAACGATTCCGGAGAAATTGGAGAAGACAACGGAGCACGGGACGCCGGGCTGACTTCGGTTATTGGTTCAGTGATGCCCGAGCACGGGTTAGGAGAGGCGTAGCTTGGTTTGGTGATGGGTGTGGGCAAAATCCGAGAAACCCACTAGTTTCCTCCATGAACGGAATTTCCGAGCTTTCTTTCTTTCTTTCTTTTTTTTTGTGTTCTGAATTTCGGAGAGGGAGAAAGGTATTTATAGAGATGGGTGGAGTGGGGTGCAAGGAGGAAGGGGATAAGATTGTATTAATGAAATTTCTATCTCTTGGGCTTTGAGATGGACGAGAGAATGACGAATATACGATCAGGAAGGAAGTAAAGACTGAATAGGAGAGAGGGAGAGAGAGAGAAGTCGGCTGGGGGAGATGGAAGAGCCGAATTTTTTTGATAAATGGGTGGTGGAAAAATATTATGGTGTATGTGGCACACCACACGTCTATAAGGAATTTTGATAATTCGATTTAAACCAATATAGAGTTCAATCTATAATTAATTAACTAACTTTATAAAGAAATAATTTTTTGTATAGAATTATAATTTAACTTATTAAAAATTTTGGATCGTTAAAACATATGGGTAAAATAAAAATATATATATTGTTGGATACTAGTTAGTTTTAAAAAAAATAAATAAATAAAATCAAAATATAAATTTCTAATTAAAAAAAATAGGAGCAAAAATTTGGATCGTTACAAACACACCATAAACCTGCAAAACAAAAATTAGTGCCAAAAGGGATCAATCAATGAAACACACGACGTTGAGGAGCGCGATAGGAATGTGAATCATTTTCTATGACCCTTCACCCAATTCGCACGCACCATATAGACAACACCAGAAAAGTGCAACAAAGAATAGAAGAACACTCGAAACAGTAGCAAAGAATGTGATGATTGACAGCGTCACATACTACATTTGGTGTTCAAATGTAGTATGTGACGCTGTCAATCATCACATTCTTTGATGTTGTTTCGAGTGTTCAAAATCAATTGGCAGAGACATGGAGTTGGTCAGCGACGGTGGCAATGATGGATGGTGCCAGCGTTTTGGGATCTCAGTGCCCGTTTTCCCCTAGTCATTTTTGGGGGCTGAAATAGCATGCTTCATGGTGACCACTGATGGGGTTATGGTCGTCTGACGAGGTCGACGTTCTAGTATGGCTCATCTTTTCTTTTGTCTTCTCCCCCTCCACTCTATTTTTTCGACCCCCTTTCTTGTGTGTTTTGGGCCTTTTCTTCCACATTCTACTTCGCCTTTGATCCCATTTCACGGCTGTGCCCCCTCATTTCTGTGCTTCTCCAGTTACTTTTCTGCTGGGTAACTAATTTTGGCCTAACGGCAAGGGGTCGTTGGGGGTGTGGATGGTGTGGTTGGCGTGGCTCCCGCCGTGTCTCCGCTGCTGGGTGGCACGATTTTCGCCTAACGGCAGGGTTGAGCTGTTGGGCGGCTGGTCGACTTGTTGGGTCCTGTGCTGCCTTCGCCGCTGGTGCGGCCAATGGTGGCGTGGCGTGGTGTGGGTGGTGGTGGTTGTGATCAATCTGTTTCTGGGGTTGATGGTGATCTACGGCTGTGATCGAAGCTACTCAAAAGGCTAGGGGTAGGTTTTGGGATTTCATTTGGGCTGGGCTCTATTGTTAGATTTGGACCATTTTAGGCCTTTTATGTGTGTTATTATATTATCTGGGTTTTTAGGCCCTCAAGTGTTTTTTGGGCTTTATCACATTAGGAGTGTTTGGGCTTTGTTCCCAACAGGTTGTTTTTTCCAATTTTTGGTTGGAAGCCCCTTCCCTTTTCTCCCATTAATAAAAAAAAATTTGCCGATCAAAAAAAAAGAAAAAAACTAGTGGGCACCCTTCCACCACCAGCAGTAAATATAAAAGTAGACCGCAGCAATCCAGCACTTTTCCTCTTATTTTCTTGGGATGAGGCGTTCATAACACATCGTATAGACCGCGACAATCCCCTCAAGTCGATAAATAGAATTAATTTTAGTCATCAATACTTAATTCAGCTATCTTTTTAGTTATCTTTTTTCTGAATCTTTATTAGATTTCTGTCAATTCTTTTGAATCAAATTAATGAAATTTACTTCATCTTTCAAAAAAATTGAATTAAATATTCCTCTATATAATGTCGAAGGCAAGAAATTAGTGGCATCGGCACATGTCACAGGACATGGCATGGCAATTCTCCGATCACATGGCAATTATCCGATCACGAGGACGAATATGGACAAGTCTGGTCTATATCTTAAAGTTTGGTCAAGTGGGTATATTATGTTAAAACTGGACGAAACTAATTCGTAAAACTATAAGGGAATCCCATGATCATGTGTGCATGCTAGTTTCATACTCAATTACACTCCACCGATGCATGAATACTGAATAGGCGGGCTAGTCAAATGTTGGCATGGGGCAGCGCCGACTTCATCATTATTCTTGCTCACCCATGTAGGGGTAGACTCTTCTCTCTGGATGTCCAGGTTTACATAAAGTGGCACTTGCAATCCCATCTAGCTCCAACTTAGACCACTCGACCCATCTCAATCACATGAAAATTTGTGTAAAAGTCCGTAAATTCGACTTTAGTTTATTATGCTATAAACCAAAATCCAAAGAAGTGGTATAAAGTGTGTGACAAGATAGAGAAGAGAAAAAACGAACATTCAAACCAAGAACTCGTTGCATGACCCAAGGAAAAAAAGAGAAGAAAAATACAAGAGTTGAATTGGAAATACTCCATGTATTGGTGAATGGTGAAAAGAATTCTACAGGAGAACATGCAGCAACCAAATTGGTAGCAAATGTTCAACATAGAAAAACAGATTAGGAACAAAAAAAGAAAGAAGGAAGATGGACAAAATTCTCATCATATTCTGGCTATAAATAGCCAAAAATCAACTCGCCAAAGAATTCCATTGCGAGAAAAAGTGGACTTTTGCATATTCTTGCATTGTATTGCTCCTGGGTACCTCATCAATGCTGCACAAAATCAGAAAATTTAGACTTTTAATATCAATATAAGCTAGATATGTGGTACTTCATTAAAGTATAAGACGACGATGACAAATCAAGTGAAACACTAACCTCTGGCTCCGCTGCTTTTGATTCTTCAGAAATTTGTGCCAAAAGCCCCCCACTGAGATTACAAGCCTTACCCTTAGCCATTGTCGAAAGGGAAAAATTTAAAATACCCCCAACCTTTACACCAAAATTCAATTAGACTTCCAACCTTTTAAAAACTTTAATTTTACTCCCAACGTTATCTTCCGTTAATCAAAACGCCCCCTTCCGTCCGAATGACTAACGGATTTCGTTAAAAGCTCCGTTAAATAGCGTCCCGATCGAATTTCGATGATCCGAGCCGCTCAATGTGTTCAAAACGTGATTTTAAGGGTACCCGCTAGAAAATCGGGAAAAAAAATGACCGGGAAGGGCTTCATCTGAACAGTTTTTTATTGAACTATTCAATAAAAAATTGTTTAGATGAAACCCTTCCTGATTATTTTTTTTGTTGATTTCTCATGGGTAACTTTAAAATCACTTTTTGAACACATTGAGCGGCTCGGATCATCGAAATTCGATTGGGAAAGGGGAGGTGCGGATTGATCCGGATTTTGTTCAAGTCCGGACGTTCGGATTTTGCTTCGGTCTGCACCTCCCCTTTTCCTATCGAATTTTGATGATTCGAGCTGTTCAATGTGATTAGAACATTATTTTAAAAGTACTCGCGAGAAATCAACAAAAAAAATGATCGGGAAGGGCTTCATCTAAATAGTTTTTTTATTGAACTATTCAATAAAAAACTGTTCAGATGAAGCCCTTTCCGGTCATTTTTTTGTTGATTTCATACGGGTACCCTTAAAATCACGTTTTGAACACATTGAGCGGCTCGGATCATGAAAATTCGATCGGGACGCTATTTAACGGAGCTTTTAACGAAATCCGTTAGTCATTCGGACGGAAGGGGGCATTTTGATTAACGGAAGATAACGTTGGGAGTAAAATTGAAGTTTTTAAAAGGTTGAGAGTCTAATTGAATTTTGATGTAAAGGTTGGGGGGTATTTTGAATTTTTCCCTTGTCGAAATACGATTCCACGTATTTGACCTTCCTGTCCAGAACCTGGCTCTGTCCCTGGTCTCTTGGTCATCATCACAAAATTCACAGCCCAAGTTGTGAACACTTCTGCTCTTTTTGTCCTTTAGCAAAGTCACACAGTCATAGACCCTTCAAGATATATGAACAACTAGGGCTGCTCGCGGTCCGGTTCGGTTCGGATTTCTAGGAATCCGAGGACCGAACCGCTAGTCACGGTTTTTACAAAATGAAATCCGTGTCCGGACCAAAAGTCCTACGGTTCGGTTTTTACAAAATAAAATCCGATCCGTGACTCGCGGATCGGTTACGGTTTTGTCCACGGATTTTAACAAAAATAAAGCTTAAGCATGTATCCCACACTAAAAGGGAAGAATGTTACATTCAAAATTAAGTTTAACACCACCAGAAAATACTTGTTACATAAACTACCAAAAACCTATTTTAAAAATCAAATTCAAAAGAATCTAAACACTAGTAGAATTGTATCATTATAGTACATAACATTAAAAAAATGAAAAAGAAACGAACTAATGAAACTCAACTAGGGTTACCCGTTATTTATATGAAAAGACTATAATTTACTCCTTATATTTTATGTACATCTACATTATATCCCATTATTAAGATAAAATACTAAAATTGGTAGAAAAAAGTGTTAACATTACTAACAATTTATTATATAAATACACATATATATTTATATATATTATTTATATAAAATAAATATCTCACGGTTCGGTTCGGTTAATCCACGGTTTTGTAATGAAAATCCGTGGACCGAACTGCGAGTCACGGTTTTCTAATTTTTCAATCCGTGTCCGGACCATTAATCCACGGACAAAATCCAAAAGGTACTGATCGGTTCTGTCCGGACCGGTTTCACGGTTCACCGGATTTTTTGAGCAGCCCTATGAACAACCCATATATTTTGGACACTTAAAACACTCATATGTCCTTGTCCAACAACTTTAGTTGGACCTTCACCTAGCAAGCATACCAAAAATGCAAATAATTCATGAATTCTGCATTCTTTTTCGTCGAGAAATACTATATTTCTTCCACGCGGAATGCCTTATAAAAATTTACTTTTCCAATTCCTCTTGTCGAAACGTATCAATAATCTACAAAAGTTTGGCGCAAAATTAACGAACGCGAATTTTTTAAATAAGGACAAAATCTTCAAAAAGTCCTTTTAGCTAAGTGGAACACCACCCAGAGTCGGCTCCGGGTAAGCCCCACAAGTCCGTAAAAAAAAATTCGCGTTTACAGAGAGGAAGCATAAAGCCCTTTCCAGTTTCCTTGTCTACGATCTCAACACCATTCGAACTCGGATATTCGGCTTGTATGTTTTGTTGTTTTTTTATGCATTAATAGTGAGTGGACAATTAAGCTTGGGCAACCCAAATATCGGGGTTGGCACTAGACTTAAGTCAGATAACAGTGAGCGGGTGTGGGAGTGCGAGTGCGAAAGCATCTTTCAAAAACCTCTCAAACAACTAAAATTTGTGAATGCGAAGATTGAGAGCGCGAGCAAGACATTTTGAAAGTTTATGTGATGGTTGTTCGGCTAAATAAGCCAAATGGCTTTTTTTTTTTGTCCTTATTTAAATTTTTTTTCCGCATTATTTAGTTTTTCATTAATTTTTTGTGTATTATTGTTTCGTCATGACGAGAGGAATCTAAAAAGTTAAACATTATGATCAAAACCTAAATTTTTTGAATAAAGACAAAAATATGCCAATAAGCCAATTTTTTCATCTTTATTAAAAAAATTGGATTTCGATTGTAATTTTTAATTTTTAGATTCCTCTCGTCATGACGAAGCAATAATCCCCTAAAAATTGATGAAAAACTAACAAATGCGAAAAAAAATTTGAATAAGGATAAAAAAATAAGCCACTAGCTTTTTTAGCCAAACAAGCTGATCACTTGGGAGTGTTTATGCGGCTTATTGTTGGCTTTTAAAATCAATAAGGTTTAGCCCAATTTATTTTCGGAAACTCACCCTTAATAAAGGAGGAATTGGATTGTTTTACACTTGTAAGCAATAAGCAAAAGCAAATAAGTAAATGCTTTTATATATACTATATTAGTATATTTTCCGCAAATTTATAACTTATTTTGCGCAATTGATTAGTAAAAAAAAAAAAATATGCTGATTTTTTTTTTTTGTCTTTTTTGAATTTTTGTCACGGTTTGTTCAATACATTTTTGCTTCTCCAATTCGTCTGAGAATAATAATAAAAAAAATTATGAGTAAAATGGAGAGAAAAAAAAACTTCGTTTAAGACAAAAAAGAAATTCAATTGGAATCGTAGAGGACTTGAACCATAGTATGAGAAAGAGAAACCATCAAAACGATCCATCCGGAAATCAGCAATGAACCCTCTACCGCTCCAACTGAGAATTTTTGGTTCTTTTAGTACCATTATACTTCTACTGGTTAGTTTCGTTTAGGTTTCGTTTAGATATGGAAAATTAAAAAATAAAGCTAAAGCTAAAGCTAGCAAAAGTTTCCGGAAAAAAACCCTAATATGTGAGGAGGATGATCTGTCTCAAAATTCGTATTTTGGGGGCTATCGTTTGGGAAACTCACACTAAGTCACCCCTCACATGGTCCAATAAAGGTGGCAACTCATTGTAAAGGCAACCAACCGCATACATCTCAGAATTATACATACATAACCCATTCCCCTCCGCATGTCTCCTAGGACAGCAAATTAGGATTAACGAATGAAATAAAAAAACATACATTGCCATTCATACAAACTTGACACTCCAACAACCAAAACAAAGATAGCTCCCAAAAATGGATCGATGTTATCGTGTTACAGGAAAGACCCGAATTCCAACACTACAACCATTGAACTACTTCCACAATATTAGGCTATATTGTGCATTTGTATCAAGGATTTTGTAACAGCTCAAAGGGTTAGATCCCATCAACCTTTTCAACGGCAAGGGGAGAAGCCCTTGGGAGGCCCAACAACAATCTCTGTGCAAGTCGGACAAATTCCTGTGACAGCGAACACGTCGAGCATTGGTTGTAACCTCACTTTCAAATTGCAGCAGAGGAAGCTGAAATCCTTCTTGAAGCTCCTTGAACCCCACAACCTCAATAGTCTTCAGATGGAGCAACTCGGAAAAAGAGCTCTGGTGTGATGTCCAGGGGTCCTATCCGGCTATCCATCAGAGTTGCAGAAATCAAGTAGTAATTTCTTGCAAAACACAAACTAATTCATAACTTAGAGATCAATTTACAGTCGAACCAATTGTGAATTTTTTCCGGATTTGTCACGACCTGAATTTTTAACATAAAAATAAATAACTTATTGAAATAAAGAGCATTGCTTGCCATCGTATTCCCAAAATAATAATGTTCCACCTGTTAAACCTTACAAATAAGTCCCAGTTCCAAATAGAGTAAACACTTTATGCACTCCGGCCCCAAATAGATTACAATTATTCGTACGGACAAATCATTAAGTTACAACCTCATTTTTACCAAAAGAAAGTCTATTACAAAGATGACTATGTAACTAAATCAGAGTTAGCTTCCAAAAAAAAATCCTTTTCACTTCCAGGCACGCAAGTCATGCAAATCACTGTCCAGCATTTAATCCTGAAAAGAAAGATTAGGTTGAGCTATGCGAGCCCAGTAGAAAAATCTTTACTAGACTTATGTGCAAATAACGTGCTATGTGCAAAAGGAAACGAATGAGAAGACATGGTCCAATCAAGCATGACAACGTTCAATGTATTCACTCTAACCATCCCGACAAGACTCGACAACATCAACCTCCACTAACTGTATTTTCACCACTTGCGTTACAGTATTACATCCCGTGAGTCACCGTGTTACCACCCCTTGCGTTACGGCGAATCCCAACACTTCGGACCATCGTGGTACCACCCCTTGCGTTACGAGGCCTACTAGAGTCTCCGTATTTCCACCCCTTGCCTTACGAGACTCCCTATACCAATCCCGACTCAACAACTACCTATTTAACCAACATGTAAACTAAGACTCTCTCATATTCACACTCATGCGTGCAACATCTCACATCATGTCAACAATACCACCGAGATACCACAAATACTCGCAAACAATCCATCAATCAATAAATCTCATTTTAACAAGGTTTACTCGAATGAACTTAGAGAAAATTCACAAGGATACACCAATCAATCATTGGAAGTCAATTGAATAGCTTGTGATAGTGTTTGAGGAGTTACAAGGGTGTTAGAAGTGTCCGGGGTTCAAAACAATCGAAGTAGAAGCAACGAAGGCAAAACTGCCCATAAGGAACTGGTATCGATACGGCCAAAATGGCTGTATCGATACAGGATGCTTATCAGCAAAGCCCATTCTGTTTTAATTATGTATCGATACGGCAAGAATCCCGTATCGATACGGAGAGGTTTCGAACAGATTTTTCTACAGATTTCAGGAATTTGACTACAACACCAATACCAACAATTACAAGCACGATTTCACACCATATCAAGCTACTAACACATAAAAGTAGCAAAGAAATCCCTACCTCGATTCAAGGAACGAAACCCAAGAAACTCGAACGAGCTCTAGCTCCCAACTTTCAAAATTTGCCGCGATCTCCTTTCCGAACCTCACCCAACGCGATACGAGCCCGGGGTCGCGGAGAGGAGGTGAAATGAGGGTGGGTTCTTGAGAGCTTGGAGGTGTTTTGGTGGGTTTTTGAGTGGGAGGAGAGGAGAGAGAGAAATTGGTGGAGGGGGGAGAGAGAGCCGATAGTTTTGGTTTTGGGGAAAATGATCCCCTACTCCCGATCACACCTATTTATACCTCACAATCTTCAAATCACACATTTGCCCCTTAACCTTCCGTTCTCTCACTTAAGTCCCCAATTCAAATATTCACAAATAAACCTGTATTTTCTCAATTAGACTTTTAATCGATATTTCAAACATTAAAATTATTCGGGTCTCTACAGTCGGATTAGTGGCTGCCTTCAGAATGTTAGGGTTTTTGTAGAGAGAAATAAACATATAATCCTCGACAGAACATAAAAAATCAGAAAACATAAACATTTATCTAATGGCATACTTTTCGAAAGATAGAATCATGTACGGCTGTCTATTTGAAATTCTTTACACCAAAGGGTACAGTGCAAGAGGCTATTTGGGATTTACTATTAGTTGAGGGTTTATTGGAGTCACTTAATTAGTCTCTATGTGGCACGAACACTTCGTCGGTTAAAAGATCCAGTGTGAGATACTTGGCAAACACGAACACCCTCCAAACACATGTTCAACACTCAAATAAGAAGTTTCCTAAGTTTTTCTCAACTTCTTTTATTTATACACTCCGGTACACTCAAGAACATGTTAGGACATTCTCAGTCTCAGATACTCTTTGGCCACTCTCAGAATACTCTTTGGGCGTGTTTGATTGCAGATTAATTTTTCCCAGGTCCACTATACCACTTTCCAAACCCACTAAGTCCACTTCTAAATTCTATAACCCCCCAAGTCCACTAACCTATTAGTTAAGATATAATAACCCTGGTTAATCTAATATACCCCTGCTTCCAAAAAATCTTTTGTCCCATTTTTTCCTCCATTTCCTTTTTTTCCTCCATTCAGTTCCATTTTTTCCTCCATTCAAACAGAACAACCCATTATAAAACCCATCACCCCTCCCCCCCTTTTCCAGACGAAAAAAACTCAGACAAAACGGAACTGAATGGAGATCTTCGTCGGGCTTCTTCGGAAAAAACTCAGATTGTCGTCGCCTTCTCCCACGTTCTCGTCGAGATCTTCGTCGTCAGCCCTTCTTTATCGTCGGCCTTCTCCCTTCTTCGGCGTCAGCCCTTCTTCGTCGTCGGCCTTCTCCCACGTACGTCTCCGTTCACCCACGTTCGTCTCCGTCGCCTTTGATTCGCCCTCGCTTCAGTCGGAAGCCGTCGACGTTCTTCGCCTTCGTTTCTCCATCGCCTTCGTCAGATCCTACATCGCAATCGAAACACTAGGTATGTTTCTCTTTATATATATAGTTATATGAATGGTTTGGCTAAGTTAATTTAGGATTTTGATTGCGAGTAGAGATGGTTATATCAAACTCTGAGACCCTGCTCTGAGCAGTTTATGTTTCTCATCGTATATGACTTGTTATTATTTGTGCAGTTGTTCAAGGGGTCAAGGCCCCGTTTGATAACAGTGATAGATGGATGGGATTCGTAAGGAGATGGGATTAGGGTTGGGATTGGTAATGAGAAGGGATTGTTAATGAGAAGGGATTGAAAATGAGTATGTTTGTTTAGGATGGGATTAGATGATGGGATTATTAATATCATGTTTGTTTGAGATGGGATTAGACGATGGGATTGGATTGATAGAAGAAATTGGTAATGAGAAGGGATTGGTAATGTGAAGGAGTTGGGATTGGACTGTCAATACCAAGTCCCACGGGGTATTGCTAATACCCTCTAAAGGCCGGATTGTTTATCCCATGGGACTACCAATCCGGACCAATTTTGGAAACCAAACAAAGAATTACTAATACCATCACCTTCGTAATCCAATCCCAACCTCCAATCCGTTTATCAAACGGGGCCCAAGAGTATTAAGTTACTTGTGAAGAAGGCGACGGCGACGAAGGGAAAGAAGTTACGAGATCTCCTCTTTTTTTTCTTTTTTTTTTTTGAGTTAGAAAGGACAGAATATCATGTATAACTTTATAAGGTTATATGTTTATTTTTTGTCACACGTATTACGTTTTTTTGCGTGTATTTATTTATGTGGCAAAGTAATCGAAACACATATAAGGTTCTTTGTTTGTTTTTGCATTGTAAACATATATAAGATTATTTATATGTTCTTGCATTGTAATAAAAAAGATTTCAGAAGCTCATACATATACGGTTATCAGAAGCGAGTCAATGAGGCCGCTGCGCGGACCAATTCAATAAAGTATATAACGTTATAAATGTACAAGACATTATATTGACATTATATAAGGTTAAACCTAAACAACCAAAATCATTTTAGGTTTGCATCCTTAATATCGTTATATGTGGTCTTCTGTCATGAGTGAATGAGTATATAACGTTAAATGCGAGCTGATGAATGAGTATATAACGTAAAATGTAAGTATTTCACGTTAAATGTGAACTGATGAACGAGTATATAACGCTATATACAGTGTATCAGAAAAAAAGAATCTTCATGTAAGTATTTCACGTTAAATGTGAACTGATGAACGAGTATATAACGTTATATACAGTGTATCAGAAAAGGAGAATCTTCTGTCACTCTATTCCAACGTAACTGCTGGGATTTGAAACGTAGAACGGATAATGGGGGATAATGGGCTAAACTTATAGGATTTGAATGGAAAAGGTAATTTTGTCAGGCACTATTTTCCTTTTTAAATGTAGTGGACTTTATGCCTTATCAAATACATATTAGTGGACCTAGTGGGTTAAAAACTTGATCAGTGGACCTAGTGGGTTAGAAACATGCTATAGTGGACCTTAGGCCAATTTTTTTAACATGTTTGTTTTGGCTAGGATTAGGATTGGGATTGAGGTGGGTTTTTAAACTGGTTTTGCTCAATCCCATGGGGATGGGGGAATTGGTATTCCCATGGGAATTGTAATCCATGGGATAAAAATCCAACCAAACACACTTCATGGACTACACTTTACTTTCGGAGTCCCATCCCAAGCTCCAATCCCGCTATCAAACACGCCCTTTGGACACTCTCAGAAAACATTTTGTGGACACTCTCAGAACACGTGTGGGGGACTTCTTTTCGTAAGATAGATGATGCTTGATTGAATGTGTAGACATGCGTGTCACATACTCCGAATTTTTCAAAGATTTACATTTTGAAGAGTCGGTGTCGCTTGTCCGAATTTTTCAAAGATTTACATTTTTCAAAGATTTACATGCGTGTAAGTATTACATAGACTAGTCCAAAGGAAATTGTATAGGAAGTAACTCTCAAGTGGATTTTCCTTGCAAATACTCTACCCGATTGAAGAGACAAATGAGGAACTAGTTTTAGGAAACGTACCAATGCTTTGAAATTGCAACTCTTGAAGTCTACAACAAATTTCTCTAGATAAGGCGAACCACTCAGCAGGCTTAGTATGCTGGGGAAGTCCCATTTCATGATGTGAGAATTTATTTGTTAAAACTTTGCAAGTTGACATCGGAGAAGGCAGACCTTTCAGTACCCCTACTGATAGAACCTTAACAAAGAAGAAAATCAAAACAGTTAAACCAATTTGGAACTAATTATTTGCTTTTTAAGGAATAAATTGCAAGCAGCTTTTAGCAAGTAACATTTTCCCAAAACAAAAGGAAACTAATGCGCTTGAAACAGCTAGAGACAGCATTAAGTCAAGAACTGATCAGTGCGCAATTGTGAAACAAAGTGCAAGGAAAGACAAACCTGAATACACCAATCCCACAAATGAAGTTGCTTAACATGTTTGTCTCTCCAGAAGCTCTAGCAATTGGTTATGCATATTCTCATGATCATGAAAAATTAAGCTCGGCTCTAACGAGAGACGAGACATTTACTAGCCGACACCTAAGTGGCCGGATGTCCCTAAGTTCCAACACCTGAAGATTAGGAGCTGCAATTTCAACCGCATATTCATCGTCTTCAATCATACAGTTGTGCACTACCAACATTTTCAGGCTTGCGGAATTGATATCCATACGACGGGCGCTAGAAAACATACGTATTTTCAAAATTTCCAAAACCGGGCAACCTAATAATATTTTTGCAAGCGCTCCGCGCTCCGTCACTGAGCTCTGCATAGTCCAATGTAAGACTCTTGTGCAATCTCCAGCTAATTCCACCACCTGGTGCAATAATACAATTAGAGGCACAAACTTCTGTGGACTTCTGTAAAGCCTCTGAAACGTAAGTAAAGTTCTTCGACATTATTTTGCATGGCGAAGCGTATCCAAAGGTTTGTATCCAGAGGAGAACACTCAATGTCAGGATGGTGCCTGAATTGGAGCACAAACTTCTTAATGTGGGAGCATGTACACAGAAGTAGGGTCCGGTTGACGAAAGTCACGAACCTATCTGTCATTTAGGTCAAATTCATCTCTCTTAAACACAAGTGTGGATGTGCAAGTCCACAGATATTCCCATCTTTTTGATAATGTACAAGTTCTCACAACATCTTCCATTGGCAAAAAAGATAGTATATGGAGGATCAACGAGTCATGCAAGGCGCTGATTCGGTCTAGACATTGATTCCTTGGACGTTTGGGTGGAGGCAGCATTCCTTCTTCTTCTCCTCCGACCTTCCCCTCGTCACCATCCCTGTCTTTGTTCTCCTCCTCCTCCTCTTCTACTTCACCCCTGGAAGAACCGATTAATTCTTGACCTGGATGATCATCTTTATGATTCATGGTTCTTACACTGTATTCCTCTGTGAAGAACAAAAGGTGAGCCGAGATAGCAAAACGAGCAAGGCTTTAGAACTAAGCTACACAGTTCCTCTCATTTACCGGTAAATAAGAGCAGATGATTAGGGTGCTATCTTCTTGGTCGTCGTTATAGGATCACTACAATAATTCTCAACCTAGGCAAGCGGCCGTTTTGTTTGCCTGGACTACTAGTCTCATAGTGAACTAAAATATGAAACCACACCCAGTGGCATGCCACAACAGGCCCGGAGGGGACACCTGCCCCAACTAAATTTTTGGTGTTTTTTTTTTTTGTTTCTGTGCACTTGGCTTGGAAATGTTCCTTCCTATGTCATCCCTTTTTGGTCACTCCAATTAATTAGGAGTCCAATTACCCATACCCAACCCAACCCATTTATTTAAAATCAAACCCAACCTGCCCATTGACCTAATTAAAATTAAAATTAAAAATGACTAAAATACTCATATACACTAAAATGACCATATCACCCTTGTACATTTAAATTACCAAACTACCCTTGCATACTAAAATTACCATAATACACAAGAACGGCCTTGTCCGTCACAATGTCTATCGGAGACTGCGTAGTCGCTGCTCATGCCTCCCCACAAGGCAGGGCCGGTTTCATCCGAGCGGCGTTCGGCTAAATAAGCTGACAGACTTATTTTTGTCTTTATTAAAAAAAAATTCGTATTTATTAGTTTTTCGTCAATTTTTGGGGGATTACTACATCGTCATGACGAGAAGAATCTAAAAAGTAAAAAATTATGATCGAAATCGGCTTGACTCAGCTTGTACTTTAACAGGAAGTTCGAGTTCGAATTTTTGGTTCGTTTAGTGTACGAGTTCACTACAAAACTCGGCTTGAATCAGCTTGTACTGTAACATGAAACTGTTCAAACCGAGTCACCAGTTTCCGATTTGATCAAGAAAAAGGTTCGCTTCACGTAACATGTTTACTTTTGTTTTTTTCATTTATGTGGTAGTTCTATTTTTTTGTTGGGTAATGTTCATGACCCATTGGGCATTTAAGTTGACCCAATTGAAACCCAATTAAGACCCAATAATAAATGGGTTAGATGGGTTTGGACCCATTCTAACCCAACTAATAAATGGGTTGGGTTGGGTCTATTTTTTAATAGGTGGGTTTGGGTTTCTTAATGGGTCTGGGTTCAATTTGCCATCCCTAATACCTTCTATATCACATCTCTGTTTCAACATTAGAGCAACTCCAATGTTTTGCCAAACTAGCTAAATGAGATGTCAAATGCAAAAAAATATATATAAAAAAATAATCACCACCCACTTTTTAAAGCTCTCTAAATCAAGACTAAAACAGTTGTCCAAAGTTTGAAAATTCCCAAATCACAAGTCATGTTACAAAATTATTAGGCAATCTTCTACAATTGTGACAACAATTTTATCTCTTTCTCTCTTTGGATGGAACCCATGAGTTCAATTTGAATGTGACGTTTACGGATTAAAACTGGAATACATAATACTTCTTCCAATTGGAGCAAAGTTGCTAAATTTTGACAATTTAGTTATTGCTTTGAAGTTGTTCTTAGGCTCAACCAACTGACACAACATCAAACATCCACAAAGAACATAAATACTTGTGGTGGTCATTATATTTATAACTAGTAAGTTTAGTTCATAAATATTCTAGCTTTGGCATCGTTTCTAGTCCAAGAGTTTTATACTATCCAAGGTTGCTGCACAAACTTTTTCATCTAAGTGTGCCGCTCAGGCTATGGTCACAGTCACGATTCTGACCACCACGGTCAAATAAGAAGAGACTCGAGCCCAGTTAATGAACTCAGCAGTCACTTGGAATCCTATCCGAACTGTGTGCTTATAAGTTGTCCCCACTAATGCCAATTCTAGGCTACACCCCTAATCACATCGGACTAACAGTGATAGGGTAAACACAGCATTGCCAGAGGACTATATTTCTCAGAATTCATTTCCACATCCGATCGATATAACCCTGACGGCAAAGGTTTCCAAATAAATGTATATATCTGATCTGACTATCAAAACTGAATCAACAAACCGGGGCAAGGTGATTTAGGGTGCATAATCTATAAATTTTAGCTAGCTATAGTGAGGGAAATGTTACACCTTGCTTGTCTGCTGCATCCAAGTTCGTGTCTCCAAGTTTTTTTAATTATTTTATTTGTGGGTAAATTATTTTCCAGTCGAATTTGGGGCTTGTAATCCATAAGCTTCTATGTGCCAAAGACGAAATTGCACCTCCTAAAAGCAAGGGTTTGTTAAACTGAATCCTTGGCCTACCTCAAAACATAATTTGGTTTACCGCACATGGTTCTTAATTAATTATACTGGTGGTGCGAATAAAATCCCTGCCTTATTGAAACAAGAACAGTGATATAAAAACGAAGAGAGAGAGAGAGAGAGTCTCCAACATGGCGAAGTATATCTGTTGAATTGGACAAGGAAGCAACAGCTGATGATAAGAGACATACCAGTGGGCGGTGGACCGGTGGTGTAGCTGTTTGCAGCTGCAAATCCTGTTGTTGCCGATTCGGGTCCCCTATGTGAGCGGCTAGCGAAAGAGAGTCAGATTACTATAAGAAGAGTGCTGCAAGAGAGAGAGAGAGCTTACTAACATAATCGGCGTGCGCGAGCCAGTGTGAGACCTCTGACAACATCACAAGCTGGTAAAATTAATTTACGAGAGCGTGAATTGAGAGCAAGATCGAAGAACTAGAGCAAATAGTCCTACCCCAATGGCAAAATAGGAATCGCAGGGGCACTACATGGTCTAGTGCAGCCGATTCGACCGTCCATCTCGGTATAGACGGTTTGGATTATTTTGTCCAGCTCAACAATGAACTGAATCACTGCATAATCAACAACTACATATTAGGAGAAGAGTGTAAATTCTGTCCAGCTCATCCAGACAGAGGGGGTTTAACTTAAAAAATGGTTGACAGATCCAGGCCTCCATTTTTTCGTTTAGAGATAAACTTTTGACATATCTATCGATGTCCAGACAAGCTGACTTTTTGCATAGATACGTTATCTTACGGGCCCTACAAGATACACGGTTTGGATTATCAAAAAAAATGCGCGAAGGGGGCCCACAGGGGGTGCTAGCAGAAAACCCCCTCTCCGGATGAGCCGGACAGAATTTAATCTCTTAGGATAAACACAAGATACAACTCTTCAATTGTCAACTCTTGTAGAAATCCAAGATAGGCATACTCCGTTTGTTTCGCCCCGAAAACAAACAGAGTGTTAGTATCCTTTCCTTATCACCCGTGAAGCCCACAACTCCGTTAGATGCGGCAACCACCACTTACAATAGGAAGAAGTACAAACTTGGCAATAATAAGGAGAACTCGCTAAAAGGCATAAGTTTCCTTGTACATTTTTTAACTAGCAGAAGATAACTACTGTATCAGGAGAGGATCGGGAAAAACTTAAAAGCTCTTGAGCTGCTTGGAAATAATCCTCCAACCGATAATCATTTGGGTTAGTGATAAACATCTTTTGCAGCACCCTGGCATTCCTCAACAGTAATTGTATGAAAGCAAGAAAGTTGGAGTCACAACACCACCAACTACCAGCAATCTTAACATTTTTGAGATGCAGTGTCATGCAATTGTAAGTCCACTTTTGTGCTGTCCAATATAGCTCTTCATTATAACTGCAAAGTTCCATGAGTTCAATCTCAAAGTGCTACAGATGATAGCACTTCAAGTTAAAACTCTACAAATATTGACACACATTGTCCATGTATCTGTGTCGGACACTCTGGAGACACATGACATACTGGGAACACGGCCGGATACATATGGACGTCCCACCTCGGGTGTCCAAGTACTTACATTAATTTTTAACCACAGCACACATCGGATACATGCATCTCAAACTAAGAAGCACAGATACAGATACGGGATACGAATATGATATGATACAGATATGCAGATACGTGATTTTTTCAAAAAGAAGGATACGATACGTTGGGAGATACGTTGAATATAAAAGTTAATAAAAAAATATTATATATAATTTTTTATTGGGGACTACATGGGTTCTGTTGTATTTGTGTATATATAATTTTTAATTCCTAAAATTTCATTAATGATTAAAGTTTTCCATCACACAAGTTCACCATTTCACATGTCAAGAGAGATATATTTACATACATACACACAACGAAAGAGAGAGAGACTTACAAGGTTGTCGAGAGAGAGGATATCGTCGGTGTGTTTCTGGTGTTGATTGGCGGGGGAAAAAGAAAAGTATAGTCCTACTTGCAATTTTAACCCGTATATTTTAAGTGCGTATCCAAAACATATTGAGATACCAAAAATAATTCTAAAAGCAGGATGGTTTAAAAAAACATTATCGGATACGAATCCGGAGAGTATCCGAAACGTATCGGGATACCAAAAAATAATTCTAAAAGCTGGATACTTTAAAAAGTGTATCAGATACGTATCCGGAGAGTATTCAAGAGTATCGGTATCCAATACGGATACGATACATGATACGGAAGCCAAAATAGAGTATCCGTGCATCATAGATCTCAAATCATATACAAGAAAGGACACAGCAAGACCCGTATGGGCACCCCACCTCATGTGTCTGATTGCTCCATTAAACACTACACACACACGTATCCCTAGTTCAACACAACTGAGGATATGGCAGGAATCAATTCATAGTTTTAACAACTTATGCTAGGGTTAAATATAATCTTTGACCAATGAAAGGTAAAAATTGCAGGTAACCAAAATTCAACCTCGTACTAAATTGTACTTATAATCTAAATAACAAAGGGTTTAATTTACAAACTATGGAGCATGGGTACCGGTACGCGGTACGGGAAACGGCAAAATCCCAAAAAAGTAGGGTACGGCGGGGTTACGGCAAATATATATATAATTTTTTACTTTTTTTATATCATTAAATGTCAAAAAAAATATTTTATATCACTTAAATTGCAAAACATTTAAAAGAAAATCCAGTTGTAGTCCAATAAACAATTAATAGGCCCATAGCCTAATTTAATGAAGGAGCCCAAACAACTATTACTTCTTCTATAGAATAGAAAAGCCCACAAACCCATAACTAAATGAAAGCCCAATAAGTAGACAAGCCCAACAGGTCTGCTTCTTCCTTTTCTTCTTGCGACTGTTGCAGACGCTACAGCAGCTGTCCAAATTGAACACAAGCTGCGCGCTCTCTCTCTCTCTCTCTCTCCTCCTCTTCTCCTCGGTGAGATCAGATATGCAAAGTACCCAAGGCATACCGACGGAGTACCCTTGCCGAACCCAAAGATACCAAAAGTACCTGGTACGATTTTGCTATACCCACGCCATACCTGTACCCAATACGGGTACGGCAAGGTTTCTGGCGCACCTGTGCTTCCCGGTTTGCAAATTATGAGTATCAATTTTCGTTATTTTTGGAAACAATACTCAAATGAGTAACAACTGATTTTTTTAAGCAATATAATATACATATAGACAAACACATATTTGCCAAGTCGTGTGTCCGTGTCCCCAGTATTTTAAAATTGTCGTGTCCCTTGTATGTGTCCGCGCTTCTTAGAATGTAACACATATTACATTAAAAACTGAGATATAAAGAAAACAAAACTTGTTGAAAGGATTCAAATGAATACTTCGTAGGTCATTAACAAGGACATTAGGTGAAGGCAAAAACATGACAGCAACTCGGCGAGGTTGTTAAGTGAAGGTAATAACTTCCAATCTCGAGAAATGGATCATTTGTCACTTCCAATAAAGAGGCACTCGAGACAAAGTTAAGTAGTCACCAATCTGTTATACTGCTTGGAATTATGAGATATGACAAAGAAAGATGTTAGACTACGAAAGAATATTTAATCAAGACAATTTTTGGTAAATCTATGTGAAATAATCTGAAGAAAATATGGAAAGAGCTACGAGAAAAAAGACCTCCAATAAGAAAAGGGACAACGTCATGGCCAATGTCTCCAAATTAGGCGTACTTTTCAAAATGCTTGCTATCCCAAGGAGCACATGTTTATTGATCTATGTATGTAGTGTTAGACATTCGCATTCCAACAATGGACAACTCAAGCCTTTTGCTTCCATAATTGATAGCACCAAGAAATGATTCAAAAGGACAAGAAGAAGGTAAAACCATTAGACAGAAACAGCTTTCAAAACTTCTAATGAACTTCGGTTCAAACCAGGTCATGTTTATTGATCTGTGTATGTAGTGTTAGACATTCGCATTCCAACAATGGACAATTTAAGCCTTTTGCTTCCATAATTGATAGTGTTAGACATTCGCATTCCAACAATGGACAATTTAAGCCTTTTGCTTCCATAATTGATAGCACCAAGAAATGATTCAAAAGGACAAGAAGAAGGTAAGACCATTAGACAGAAACAGCTTTCAAAACTTCTAATGAACTTCGGTTCAAACTTCTAATGAACTCTCTCTCTCTCTCCCTGAGGAACAAAACTCCATATCTGTCCCACAGCCCTAATTTGTTATATGTGGAATGGACTGCTTTGTAGTTAAGGAATCAACTCAAGGTATGAAACCACTGATGGAGTACAAGACAACATTTAAAGCCCAAAAATACCATAAGGGGAAAAAAAAAAAAAAACTGTTCAGTAACTTCTTGGTTCTTTATGGGAGCTAGCAGTGCTAAGGGTTTATGCTATGTAACCTGAGGAACTAATAAACCAGTGGAACAATGATGACTTGAAGAGCAAATGGAAATGTTCTACTTCTGTATTCTCGTCTTGTAACTATGAAAATTTTTTATGCATGAAAAATCGTGTAATTCGCCACATAAACTCAACTGTCATGCAACATCATTTTTATTGGCAAGCATCGTAAATATATGTTTCCTGGTTTCTTCCGGATGGAAATCATACTGTTTACACCCTTTTGCACATCCGCTAGGGCCAGTGGAGAGTTGACATGTGGCGTGTAGGCCCAGCATTCATGCGGGTCAAAGTCAAGCTCAGACGAGTCAAGGTTAAGGTGATTGTATGGCCAAGATTCATTTGCCTTAGTTGGATGTAATCCACCAAGTGTCTTGCTAAAACAACTTGAAAGCCAAATGCCTACAAATCAAGACAAAATTAAGTCCTCACTAGTCATTGTACTTCCACCAAGTGCGTGTGATATATTTTCCTGCCCAAGAACATCTAACAACTCGAAGACATGAGCACGACACCAAGCAATGAGCACAAAACTAAGCAATGATCACAAACGATGAGCGTAGCATGTCGAATTAACACTAGGTTAAATAAATGAACATATCCTTTGAAAATTTGTCTGTGGAAACCTATCCAACTGCCAACAAAAAGAAAACATGAACTTAAGCAATAAAAACTTTTCAGAAGTGTTCTTGCTAAAACAACATACTCAATGAGCACAACACGCATAGCATGTTGAGGTAACACTAATGTGTTTGTGTAAATTGCACTTGTGTTCATTTTGTTGTTTGACTTAGCTTTCACTCATCAGTCATTGGTCATTGTAATGATGTAATCTATTCACTAGATTTTTAAGTCCTTCAATTGCAAGGCGACCATGGACCACCTTCACAATCTTCCCAAAAGGTTGCAACACAGTTTCCAATCTAGAAGTCAGGAGTTAGTCCCTACGGTCTCATTCACTCGTAAACCACGTCCCGGTCTTGGCCTAATTCCTAACTACATTCACCCCTGGCCAGGAGGTGGGCTCCCTTGTCACTTTAAGGAGGGAAAAAACAATTTGAATACCATGAATTCAATCACAAAAAAGGACTGCTGAAATACAAACCTCAATTGCCCAAGAGCCTAGCATAAGATTCTTCACATGAACAAGACTTGAAAGAAGTTCTCCTGGCCGACCGCCACTCATTACCCTATTTCCAATTATTATCCTAATTTCTATTTTCACTCATTATCCCAAAAACCAAACTCAAAAAGTTTCAAAAACTCATCCAAACAAAGCATTAGGTACTCCAAAAACTCTTTAATGCTTGGTTGAGAATTAGATCTGCTCTAATTTGTTTAGCAAATTACCTACAATGTGGTTGATTACTTTGGTTTTGAGCACTGTTTTTAAAGTTGTGACCAAATGATACTGGGTCATACAATAGAGTCCAAGCGAGCTGCGGTAAGGCCCTCCGGCGAGAGAGTAAGTAGTTGCAGACGAAGAGCAAAGGCACTAGGGTTTGGAGGGTGAGTGAGAATGTACCTCTTTAGGGTTGGCATCACTTGATATTTATAGGGAACCTATTGCTTGCCCTCCAAGTATGTGCTCGTTCTCGCACGCATCGGCTGATGTCACAGCGACGTCAGGGTGATAACTGTTTTGGTGATGAGCTCGCACTCCCACGTGCCCTCACCATCATTTGTAGTGTAACGAGTGATGTCACACACGTCACTTGCTCTGTGATGAGAGACTGATGACAAGAAGGCCATCCCTCAGGGGATGGTTTAAGTTGAGTGGCTTGGCCCGTGTCGCGCATTACATTCTTCATGGGACGCCAGACGACAAGTGTGGTATGACCCTGGTTTGGTCATGGCCAACCCTCATGATCTGGAAGTCTTCCTTAACGGGTATAGCGTGCAACTCGTATGGCTCGGCTGATAGCATCCTAACCGTACCGTGGCCGAGCACCCATGGTATCGTAGAACATGAGATGGTCCGGGCAGTTTAGTTCAACACACTACGATAGCCCCTCAACTCCTACTGTAGCTTTGTACAGAAGGGGTTGATTACGAAGGACTCCTTTGTGGCCATCCCTGGATATAGCTCGAGCCTTGCTCAGGTCCCAAAAAGGAATAACCGTCAAAACCATTGCCCAATGAATGGCTGCCATGCGTCATGTTCTGCATCGGCTAAGAAGACGAAAGGACAGCCCGACGTAAGCACGCGTCTGGCAAACTGAGCGGCAATCCCATCGTGGCCATGTGTCATCATCCCATTGGCTAGCTTCCATTATTAGGCGGGAAATTCGAACTGTCCCATTTCCTCTATATCCTTACGAGAGGAGAGAAAAACGTTACAAACTTCTCTCTCTCAAACCTTCCAATCTTCAAAGCTTCTTTCTTTTTTCTCGTTTCCAGGAATCAATCAAGCACCAATCTCGCAGTTCCAAGGCACAAATCCCTCAAAATCTCTAGATATGTGGTTGTTCTACACCCTTTTACCAGTTTTCGCACCGTTTTTCATGCGTTTTCTAGGTTTTTTGGGGGTGTTTGTTCTAAGTGAACAATGGAAAACCTGGGGGTGAACAGTGATGTTCATCCCCATCTTCAACCTATTCTTTCTAGCCCCTGCCATAATGCTGGGCCTCGGCTGTGAGAAGTTTTCGCCGAGCCTTCCCACTTGATAGAGTAATAGCCGAGCCTTGTCCCCCTTGGTTAAACCGTGGTGAGCCTTGTGAGTTTTGCAGCCTTTGCCAACATTAAATTTTCATTCATTATTTTCTTTGTTTTTGTTAGGTCTGGCTCACCAAGTCATCGACTTCTCTTCCGACATGGAGAGCTCGGGTGACAACTCGATCGGTTCGTCGGTGTGGGAGTTAGTAGCACAACATAGGAGCCGTGATCGTCGATTGTCATCAATGTCAGCCGAACAATCCGAGCAATTCAATACCGAACCAGAGATTTCGATCACCCCCAAGATGTCCACAAAGTCCGAAGCCAACCCCATCGGGGACTGAGGCCTAGTCAAGATTCAATCCTGGAGCGGAGGCGTCATCATCCGCTCCATTTGAGGCGAACGTCAACGAGGAGGTTGATCAAGGGGACGCCGACCTCTATGAGAACAGCAGGGTTTGCCCCCACGCTCATTATCTCAACCGAGTCCGTAGCGATAGGATTAGGGATAAGGCCGAAGATAGACCTGAGCGCATCACTGTCCCATTGATGTTGATTTGTGAGGCCAGACTTCGATTTCCCCTACACCCCTTCCTTAGGGAGATCTTGTCTAGGTACAGCCTAGCCCCACACCAGCTGGCCATCAACAGTTTTAGGATAATAATGTCTGTCATTGCCCTGAAGGAGAGCCACGGGGTGACCTTCAACGTCACCGATTTCTTCCACCTATATCATGTCTCGGCATGGCGGCGTTGGGCATCGATACTTGTCGACCCACAGAAAAATGGAGCCCTTGATCATCGGCCTTCTCGATATGGACAAATGGGCAGACTTCTATGTCGAGGTCTATGGAAATTTGAGTTCGGCAATTTGCCGAACCGAAACCACTCCGTGCCAAAAATTAAAGATACTAGGGGCTTGTTCGTTTTGGGGATTTTGGATTTGAATTTGTAATGATTAGGGTAGGGAGATAGGGGTAATGAGCGGATTTTGGAGTAGGGTAATAATTTCGAGTCCAAAATCCAAATCCTCAACCGAACAAGGTCTAGAGGCCTGTCTTTCGTTTTTGGCAATGCGTTTCGTCTTTTAATTCAGCTCGGTATTTTCTTGCAGAGCTCGGACCAATTTCTAGAAGCTTGCAGATCCTTGCCGAATCCGATCATGTTCACACTTTGAAGGCCCAAGCTTGCCGAGACGCTCCTACTCTCCTTGGTTACGTTCCTTTGTACAAAGGGGTGTTAAAGAAGCTGAGGAAGCAGACGAGCAAGGAAGGTAATAAGACGAGCAAGGAAGGTAATAAGCCCGGACCAGCGGAGCCTTCTAGGGCAAGGAAAAAGCGACAGGGGCTGAGGCTGAAGTTGTCGCCGTCGAAAAAGACATTTGACTACTGGCTCGGCCTTGACAACGAAGTTCAAGTTCCCATCCTTCCTTACTTGAACGTGCCCCTCCAATCAGTTGCTCCAACTTTTGACTAAAGAATGGCATCCCGAAGAACCGTCCAGAGGCCGAACATCCGAGATGATCAACCTGTGGGTCCGTCGGGAACTTAATCTGCCGCCTCTCAGCCTCTCAGGAGAACAGGCAAAAGACGACTCACGAGTCTGAATCCCAGAGAACCGCCGAGCCCCAAGTGCGTGAAAAGGAAAAACAAGTCGGCCAGTCGGCAATTTCTGGTTCGGCCCCTCTGGTCGACCGTGAAGATACATTGATGGAGACTGTCGTGCATCAGCTATTCTCCCCATTTTATGCCGACGCCAACGGAAAACTTGTGTTGATGGATGACAGGGTGATGGCCGATCCAGGAGTTGTTGTGACTCTGCTTCAAGGGCTTGCACTACCAAAGGATATGGAACAGATTTCGAAGGAATTGACGCCGAGCTTTGTGGATATGTGCTCTCATCTTGTTCAGGTATTCCTCGCCTTGGTTGCTTTTTTACATGTTTTGCTTTTGTCCGACTTATGTAATTTTTTCCTTTTTTTTAGGCCAGCCAAGCTGCTCTCAACGCTTACAAGAAGCTTCTCCAGAGTGCCGAGAGCACGCACTACAGAAACGAGGTAGCCAAACGTAAGAAGGTGACGGAAGCTAAGCAAAAGCTGGAGGGAGCTGCGAGGGAGAATCATATGGTTGAGATACCCAACCACTCACCAAAACTCAATGGTTGAGATGCCTAGCCATATAAGCATAGATCAGACTTTGAGAGCCCTAAAAATCAATTTCAATTTCAAACACTCCTAACTCTTCTGCACAATTTGAAAATCAAAAAAGGAATTAACTTACAAGAGAGTGATGGGGACCCAAAAAGTTCATATAGGAAAATTGCAGTTTGAGTTTGAATGCAATCTATCCATGCTTCTGTCATGACACTATATGGGCACTCATTATGAACATGGTAAACATGCATTCTCTCTCTAAAACATAACTTAATCACTCGTCCAATTCATGGATTTTTATTTTAGAAGATGGAAAACAAGACACCCTACATCTAACTATAACTTTCTACCTAGTTACAGAGAGCATGTGGTATCGCCTTGAGTAATGTTTTCAAGACGTCAATTTCTCAAGAAATTGCAGCAATGTTGATGCAGGACATATGGCTGCGATTACAATCGCAAGAAATGTGTGATTGATTGGAGATTTATGTGATTGAGTGGTAATAGATGGAAGGTATCGATGTGATTGAGTGGTAATAGATGGAAGGGTCTTAGAATTTTCCTTTCCTATTTTAGTAGCATGTTCTGGCATAATTTTAGGCAGATTTGGACTTTTGATTGTTTTCCTTTTTGGTTAAGATCCTAGTAGTTTAAGTATTCTTGTAAGGCATAAGGCCAAGGACTTATTTTTCCATCTTGAATAATAATTCTCTTGAGAATATTTCTTCTCCTGGTGGATTTCAGTCCCATGGACTTGGGAATTAAAATACTCGCTTCCGATCTGCGTCAAATGTTTACCATGGGATATCAG
Organism: Rhododendron griersonianum; assembly: GCA_018127125.1. Taxonomy (NCBI): domain Eukaryota; kingdom Viridiplantae; phylum Streptophyta; class Magnoliopsida; order Ericales; family Ericaceae; genus Rhododendron; species Rhododendron griersonianum. The sequence continues at coordinate 27,642,809 of CM030800.1, forward strand.
TAGTTAGCAATGGTTAGTAATTAGTCAAATTGCCTTAAAAAAATTTGATTCCAAATATGAATACATAATGGTAAATAAAAAATTGCCCCTAAAAACGTACCATAAAGAAATAAAGAATCAGTATACAAACCCACCACCTTCAATTGACTAAACACGCATTTTGACGAACAATTTATATGCATATATACCTATACTGATGTAAATATTCAAGGACCCGCATGGCTTACCATATTCGCGAATGAAGAATTCTTTTTTTGTGAGTGTGGTGTTTACTTGGTTCTCAAAATCAGTTCATCTAATTCAAAGACCCACACTCCTTGGTTCACAATATCTTTTCATTACCAGTCCTACTCTTTATCTTCCCCAAATATATTGCTGACAGTTAAATACCCTAGACTCATCTCTGTTTACCAAATACTCCATATTACTGAGATCTCTCCTTCTCTCCCATCTAGATACCCTGACTCTAGGATTTCTACAGCTTTAAAATGAAATTTATTCAGAAGCACTGGAAAAAAGCTTTAAAACGAAATGGGGATGTCGAGATAGATTATCAGCGATAGATACGACCTAATGATGTTTGGCCATAGTCAGTATTGTGATCTACTCCGCATGTAAGTCAAGAATTGACCAGGTAACTCTTCCAACAGACCCTGAACACCCGTTATCTGTCCACCCTGCCCCAAAAAAAACCCACAAATTTAAGGAACAAAACAATACTTGCTAGCTTGACTGCATATACAAGCACAAAGGGAAAAATACAAGAAAAGAACTTCCGAGTTAAAGACAAGCTCACAAATCGAAGGAGATAGAAGGGGAAAGAAAGACGGGACATGAAACCTAGCACCGTATGTAATTGAAAGAAATTCTCTCTCATCTGAGTTTCAAAACCCTGATCAATTTGTCATCAGACCATTCTTAGCATTTTTTCGGTAAGATAAACAAGTATTGCAAATGTACAATTCGGACAGCAGTGTGGATCCCGTCCATCATCTCTTGCATTTATCATTGCTGTCCTCAATTGACCTAGGTTTCAGTCCAGCATTTAAATTTTCTGATTCTGATAGGGATTGCAATAGTTGATTTGATCAGGGTCTTGCAATTACCATATACCCAAACTAGATGTATTTACTTGCACCCAAACCTACTAAAGTGATGCCTGATGAGTATGGTTTTCAATGTAGCACAAAGGAAGAAAAAGGAATAAAAACTAACATTGGAAATGTACGCACATATGCATAAATTGATACTTGATAGAAAGTAGAAAGGAGAAAAGAGCATGAAGCGCCTAGATGAATTTAAATGTCATTGAGTGAAGTGTGGGTGTCCATACTTCATAGGTAAATTAGTAATTTCATCGAACCTTGAAATAGTATAAACCAAAATAAGAATGAACTCACCATGCACTTCGCGCATTTGGAACAAACTGCACAATATCTCGTGTAGCTACCATTCCTGTAGAACTCTCCAATCGTCGTCCAGTGTCAGCATCAAGTATCCGCCAGAAGAATTGTAACATAAACCAAACATAGACAAGAATTTTGAGGAATTAACACTTCATAGTTCACAGGAAACGGCTAGGGTAACAAAAAGTTACGAGTAATAGAAAGCTATATGCAATATTAGGAATCCAACAAAAAACTATGGATACCTCCATTTGTTTGAAATCTGCACCACCCACTCCACCAATTAGAACTGGAAAGGGTAGATCAGATGCTCTTACCAAAGCATCTTTAGTTTCTTGGAGATCAGTAACGACTCCATCCTGTAAAAAAGCCATGAAGTATAACAATTGTGCCAAAAGAGTAAGAAAGAAAAGAAGACAGAAAGGAAATCGGTTATCATTTGTCCTATACCGTTATAATAAGCTTGCTGCTATTGTAGGATATCGAACGAGAAGCAATTTCGGCAGCTGTGTTGACCACTTGACCATATAAAGTGGGTCCAGCAAGCGCAACGTAATGCAAAGCACTAGCCGTGATGCATTCTACTCCTTCAACCTATTAAAGTAGAAAAACAAAAGGCTTTGTCAAACTCCTATCTAGTACTACAACTCAACAGTTAGGTCCCCAAAAAAAGTAAGTTAAACAGCAAGACATCTTTTCAACATAGCTCCTCTAGTAAAGGTGCGTCTTTGGCTGATAAGGCCCACTAAAGTTGGATCTGGGGCAGATTATGCCAAAAGAAAAAGAAACCAAAGTAACCTCACAACGACTGCATCCTATTATTTATGGGCTAATGACTAATCCATAAATTATTATTGGATTGCCATAGTTCTGAAGTCTGCAAAAATGGTAACTGGTGAAGTGGTATCAACCGCATGTCATATTTCACATTGAACATATCCCATCCCATCAAAGAAGGGACAAAAGCTGGTGTCAGATTGTTACTTCAGAGCCAACTGTATAAGACGAACAATAGTACACCAGTTTTGTCCCAACTTATGGGGACTAGGAAGGATAGATTCGGTACAACCTCACTTCCATTGTTATCTGCGGATATATCCTAAAGCCATAACCACAACATCAAGGTTAATGGGCCAAACTCGTGGCCCCTGGTGAACTTTGTTAGATAAATGATGATAACAGATGAGTAATTGCCAATGCAATTTCTTTTGTCGGCTAGTCACACTAATGATCTACCTCAACATGAAACACGTACATCCGAAACAGGTACAACTACAAACATTTAACAAACTTCTGTTAAGTCCAAAACATTTTTTCAAGCAATAACCATCAATTGATTTTGCTCTATGTAGCACTATTAAATTTGCTTGTGATACTTGAAACATGTTCGTCAAAAACCATCCATACTCAGAGTTTCAAATGTACAGGGACTAGTACACCAGGGTCCATACCATAGGAAGTAAACGTTAAGCAAGATTAAAAGAGGACACTGATATCTATTTAACCCTTGCAAGAAAGCTTTAACCCGACACAGCCTGCACCTCCATTCAAGTTAAAACAATGAGATACTGAACCGTCATATGTCCTTCCACCAAAGCTCCAAGCAGGAAAACCATACATGAAAGTGTCCAGGAAGGGAAACAAACAGTTCAGAATCTGAACCGTTCGTTTTCCCGGTCATTTCCCTTTCCTGGACACTTTCATGGAATGTTTTCATGTACCATAACATCCCTCTTTTTACTTATGTACAAAAAAATTATCTTGAATTAACTATTGTTTTCCCTTATGTTCCATTCTTCCATTTGTATAAGAGAGGCATTGTCTCATAGTGCCATCTCATTATAAAATCTACTAGGCAAAATATCAGGAAGCCGACCCTTAACTAACCTTAAACAGTTGTGATTATCGTATCGGATATTTGCCAATCAATTTTATCATTCTGACTACCAGCCGTAGTGATTCAAATCACATAGGGATTTCTCCAAGATGACTAAATTATCCTGCTTTATAAGACCATTGAAGCTGGGCAAAATCATATTGTTCCAATAAAAGGATGATCCCAGGTTTGGGATGAATCAAGAACACAACATCTTACCTGCGGGTAGGCATTCAACCTCCCTGAAGGATCCATGAAAGCAAATGGATGCAACATTGATTTCGTAAAGTGATGAGGATTTCTTCACCAAATCAATGTTGTTTATAGATTAAAAAACAATACCTTGCTATATTACCAAACCAAAATCAATTATTGTGCTCAAATAACACTCCTGCTAAAAGGAAAACCATAGCCACCAATTGGACAGTCTCATAGTTATAGTATATTAAGGAAAACCATGTATCAAAATCAATTATTGTGCTCAAATAACACTCCTGCTAAAAGGAAGGGACCTCAGACCTCATCTCTCAACTCTTCACCATCACACTCTCCGCCCAAACATAAAAGCTATACACACCTCTTCTCCCTCAACATAGAAAATATACAGAGAGAGAAGATATACTCCATTCAAACAAAACCACTACAATCTACAACTACTAAGCAACCTACTCGCTCACTACCACCTGCAATCTTCAGCAAACTTCAAAGATCAGTAAGAGTAAGCATACCAAGTGATAGGTAAAGGGTTCCAATCCCTCTAAATGTATCAAATATTCTCGGTTTTGATGTAAACAAGGGTTTTAAACCCCAATCATCAATAAAATTAAATTGTTCTAGTCTATTTCCTATTCTTTATTCTTCATTAATCGAAGGTTTTACTTTTGTAGTATGTAATTAACGATTTGAAATCCAAATCGGAAATAGGAGCCTACATATAAACAATCAGCACTGTTCGCTTGAACAGTGGATATTTGAGATATAGATTTCGAAGTGTGGGTAAATTCTACGGTTCAAAATTTATGTCTAAAAAAGACATTTATCTGTAATGAACCCCTTTCTTCAATGGTCCTAGGGATTCTGTGCTTGATAAAAAAAAACCTTGGGGCATGTCGTTCATATCATTGGTTCGGTCCTAGATGTAGCCTTACTATTATTTGTAATTATTCTTTCTTCCCTTTATTTACTTTCAATATACTAATAAAAGGAAATAAATATATCTTGGGCTTAGTTTAAACTTTTGCCACTTCATCGATTCAAAGGGAATCCGATTAAAAGAAAAGACGACCAACCATCTAGAAATACCTAAAATGTGAAACAAAACAGCACATAAAGCCATACTCCCGGGAACCACAACCTGCAAAAACATCTCAGTCAACTCCGAGGACCAAATCGAACCACATCACCTCCTGCCCAAGACATTGAAAATTGAGAAGTCAGCTATGTTGCTCAATAGAGAATATGGCGTCATGCTTTTAAGAGGAAAATATGACCAAAATTGGGAGTAGGTACTGATGATAAATTTCAAAGTCATGGAAAAGCTCATCCATTTAGAAAATACAGGAACAAAGAACTTCTGAATACTTCAAGACCAAAAAAATTCATGAGAAAGTGCATCGTCTAAAAACCTAGTTACCAGTCATGCAAACGAAAGTAAGAGAAAAGGAAAAAAAAATCAACATAAAAATGGAAAAGAAAAGGAAAGAGAAACTAACTATGCCTTCATTTGCAAACATCCACCCCAAGAGAAGCTTTCAAATTATAATTCAAGCTAGCAAAAACTATAGAAAAACGAAAAGAAGAGACTTGAAAAACGAGATGCTGGTGTCGAAGTTAATCTCATCCCCTTTTAATGGTCTATACTATTAGTCCTGGAAAACAATGGAAATAGAACAATCAATGGAGATAAAAGCACCATATATGATCTTGTCAATCTCACCCATCAACTAAGTTGAGAGAGTGGTTTTGTGTGAAAGTGGAGATGAATGGCGAGATAAGATGCATGTTGTGTTGTTCTCAAAATATCTTAAAATCTAAGAAACATATGTAACTTGTCGTTCTTTTCATCAACAAAAACAAACCCAGAACACGCATACTCCCTTGGTTCCAAATTGTTGGTCATGTTTCACTTTTGTGCCACTCAATTAATTGTCTATAGGTCACAATCTATAATGTTTTTAATGATTTCAAAAGGTTTGTTTCATAAAATTAATTGAGATCTATCAAATAAGATCCATATTTGATATAAAAAACATTATAAATTAAAAGATATAGAACAAAAATTTAGAGGTCCCAAATAGTAAATAGACCAACAATTTGGGACCGAGGGAGTATTACATTTGAACCACCGGAACTTTAATGACCCAATTGCCCACCATTAAAAGCAGTTAAAGAAGACAAAAAAAAGGAACAAAATGGCATAAAAAAAAGCACAAGTGAAGGATGAAACCAGAATTGAAAATACAAGTGAACACCAACCTGAGCATTTCCCATTTTATCCAAGGGAAAAAGAGAATCTTTTAGGGCTTATCATGTTGTGTGTAGATCTAAATGAAAATAAGCCGGTTCAACATACATCCCAAATTCGTGAACTTCGGTGTGGGTAGTCCGCTCTCCAAACTTGTGAACTGTCCAATGGTTCGAAAAGGGAAAAAAATGTAGATCCACTATTTCTTCTAAAAACTCCAATACAATATTACAGCAGGTACTATGCAACATCAAGAGGTACTATATAATTCCAATAGAAAGAGCAAAAAAACGAATCGGAGGGAAAAAATTTTACATGCTTTATGCTTTGTTTGGTTTGCTTTTTGAAAAAAAAAAATTCCAACTCAAAAAACACTCATTACCCCTATCTTCAATCATGATTCTCATTTCTCTCTCTATCTCTCTCCACCCATTACCCCTATCTTCAATTATTAACTTATTTCTCTCTCCACTCATGACCCCAAAAACCAAACTTAAAAATTCTCAAAAACCCATCCAAACGCAACATTAGCTTCCTCAAATAAAGGCAAGGTTCTAAAAGACGCTAGGCGGTGATTAATCGGCGCCTAGACATTTGGCGGATTTTTATTTTATTTTTAATTTTTTTTAATATTCTCCTACCCCTCCCCAAGTTTATTTAAGGGTTATTTACCTAGACACCCCTCCATGTTTACCCGTTTTTCACGGACACCCCCTCCACGAATTCTCGCTACGGCGATACCCCCTCATTAAAGTTTTTTTGTCCCGTACACCCCTTCCGTTAGAGTTCCGTCAAGTTATATTAATTTTTTTACTGAAATTATTTCAAAAGTAATAAAATGTTCCACTATTGCCCTTTATGAGTCCATAGAAGCCTAAACCATTATCTTGAAATTTACAAATATGCCATTCATCTTCCTCATCTCTTCTTCGTCATTTTCCATCTTCTTCCTCCCACACACAGACAAGAAGCACACACAAACTCTATATATCTACAAATATACACATATTGCACATTTAGAGACATGTATATTTATATTAGAAAGTTTACTTTCCTGAGTTCTTAATCCGAAATGAGAAGTCTATTAAATAACCTAAAATTGAATTAGAAAAAGTGGGTTTTCATTTTGTTGGTTTGCCACCAGCCTAAACAATTATCATTGGATCCAAAAATCTTCAATTTGAACCTTAATCAACCATTTAAAGCACTAAATTAACTAATTCATCCAGATTGAACCATCAAAAGTGGGTTTCCGTAATAATTTGTCTAGTTCTTAACCCAGATTTGAGGTTGGTGATCTGAATCAAGGTGTCAAAACTCGATTTTAACCAGTGGGTCTTGTGCGTCTCACAGGGAGGAGCTCGTCTCAGTGGTGGTGACGGGGTCGAGTTTCGTCACCGGAGGAAGGCGCACAGGCTGTTCGAACATGGCTGGCGGAGGCGGCGGTGTAGTTTACTGGAGCTTAGAGCAGGAGAGGTTGAACGGAGGTTTTGAACACGGGGTTGTGTTCATCTCGTCGAGACAAGCGCAGATATGGGTAGCACGTCGCCGGAGGAGCTCGAAGGTGGCAGCAATCGCCGGTCAAAGGCTGCGCGCAGCGGCGGAGAAACTGTTTTGCAAAGCCCGAGGGTGAGGTTGCTCAGATGGAAGATTGGAGCAAAGGGTCAGAATCGTCTCGTCGAGACGATCTCATGGGTACTCGGATTGTCACCAGAGGTGGCCGGAGGAGACCGCACACGCCGGTCAACGGTGGCGCGTGCGGAGCGAGTGAGATCTACTCGCGGCGCCCTCTCAGTGAGATGCCCAAACCGCTATACTCCGGTCATCTTCTCCGGCAAAACCGAAAACTCCGGTCATCTTCTCGTACACACAGCAAATCCAAAGTCAGCTTCCGCCTAAACATATTCTCCTTGATCGGTAGGATCCTTGACTGCATTTCCAAGCAAAATGCTTGATCTTATTCGAAACCGGAAGATCCCACACCTTCTTCTGTACTTTTTTTTTTCGCTTTCCCTCGTGCTCGACTGCATTTCCAAGCAAAATACTTTTTTCTTGTGTGGTGATTTCTGGGTATTGCCGGAGAAGATAACCGGAGAAAATTTTTTGTAGTAGAGAGAGAAGTTGTGTGGTGGAGAGAATGGGGTGTGGGAAGAAAAAGACAAAGTATTGACTATATATAGGAGAGGGTAAAATGGTCTTTTCATCGATTCCGTCCAACGGCGTTAGGCCCCCCAAACGAAAACATTAATGAGGGGGTCTGGCCGTAGCGAGAATTCGTGGAGGGAGTGTCCGTGAAAAACAGGTAAACGTTGAGGGGTCTCTCGGTAAATAACCCTTTATTTAACTATTTATCCACCTGCTCAATATGGGGAAAAAAGGCACTCATTAAACAATAATACCAATTTGCTGTGGGAAGCCATGAAAGCAAACGGATGCAACATTTATTTTGTAAAGTGAAATAACACTAAGAATTTATTCATCAAATCAATGATGTTTATAGATTTGAAAATCAATACCTTGCTAAATTAGCAAACCAAAATCAATTATCGGATTGAGTTTGGAACAAGCCGGTATGTATCAGTTTGGTGAGAAAACAGTACTTTAGCACTACAATACCGTCTTGGCCTCAATACCGGGCCTAACCGGTCAGTACCAACCATTCCGGAAAATACCGGCCGAGATGAGGCTACCGGCGATTTCGGCCGAGATTTTGCAAAGTTGGATCATAATGTAATTTCATCCAAATTAAGTCCTAAAATCATATTTTTACCTCAACTGAGTTGATTCTCGGTGTATCTAAAAGCTGTTTCTGCATCTTCCGAGTACCCACCCACTTTACCATTGGCTTTCGAAGTTCCTATTGCGGAAAGCAGTGGCAGTTGCACACCCATGGAAGGCTGTGCAATTGAACACCCTATTATTTATTTATTTTTAAATTTACTAGTAGTAATTTTATTTTAGGTTTCTTTGAACACTTAATTTATATATTTTGAACACCCTTTAGTCCAAATGACTCGTAATTGAACACCCAATATATTATCCCAAACAAAACTTAGCTCATAAAGGCAAAAAAATTGTTGAAAAGAAGAGAAAAAAAATCTAATGATATCAATATCGTGCTCTATATTTTCTCTCAAAGACAATCGCCTCCATGTTCATTTCCTCCAATCTAAATCTACTAATTTAATATTTACGACATTAACTATCGATGTTTGTTTGTTTAGTTAATGGAATTATGAACAAGTTTTTTGGCGAAAACTTTTGTTTATACACTCAAAGTTTTTCTAAGCGAAAACCTTTTGAGTTCACAATCTTCATTTCGATGAAAGATTACAACAACATGATGATAAGGGACAAGATAAGAGCGTATATCTCCAAATAGGCCTTTCTCAATTTATTCACCATAATTTCTCTCGAAAAGATATTTGGAGTGCAATTTTTTTCACCCTCTTTTATTACCCTCTCTCTCATTGGTTGAAATGGTGTAGACCCCACCACAAAGTGATGTTATGTTTATCATGCAATACACTTTTTGGTAAGCATGACATCACTTTGTGGTGGGGTGTCCACATCATTTCAACCAATAGGGAGGAGGGGGTAATATTCACCCTCTTAAGTGGAAGGTGAACAAAACTCAACTCTGATATTTGTACATCGATGCCTTCTATGTGCCTCAAAATATGAAAAGTCGTCAAGAACAATTGTAAAATTGCAAGTATTCCTTATGATTTTTTATCGCACTATTCGTACTAAAATATGAGATTTGGTGAAGGTGTTATTTGTTACTAAAGCTACTAGAGCCAAGGTAAACTGGAGCCGCCACTGGCAGAAAGAGAGAGAGAGTCTAGACTCTAGAGAGAGAGCCTCCGAAGCTAATCATGCTACGTTATCGATCTACTCCTCCGATTTTCTCTTCACTCCAAGTAATCTACGATCTGGTTCATTTTTCCTTCTCTTCAGCTGGTCCTTTTTATCTTCCATAGAATACTGTAAAAATGGGGGGAAGAAGAACCAAAAAGAAAAAGGGTTTATGGGGAAGGAGGAAAGGGAGGATGGAAATAGGACTTTGGGAGAAGAAAACATGTACTGGGACACTTTTTAGAGATATGATTCGGTACAACACGACACAGCCCATTTTGCTCTCTTATTTTTTTGTTGTCATGTTTATTTCTACATTGTGCCCAAATAGTAATCTGTAAACGGAGTACTTTACATCTTTATTAAATGGAGGTTAAGTTTTTACGTACACATATACACTTTATTTTATAGAAAAATTATAGCAAGCAACCTGGTATTAAACCAATATCTGTATGTACTGTATCGGTCTATGTAGCACAGACACTCCAAAAGGGCGTTGTGTCCACGTATTGGACACGGGGACACGGCGGGGACACGTATTGGACACGCCACGTGGCGTGTCCAATAATTTTTATTATTTTTTGATAGGGGACACGGCGGGGACACGGCTGGGGACATGGCTAGGGGTCAAAATGTAATATTTTTAAAATTTTGGGGGGTTAATATGAAACTATTCAAAACATTTGGGTTAAACTGTAATTATGCATTTGAAAAAAATATATACAATTTGTGAAATTATTCATATACAATGGTTCATAATTTTTTTTTATATATGTACATATATTTATTTTTTATTTATTTATACATGTGGCGTGTCTCCCGCCGTGTCCGTGTCCCCATTTTTTTAGAATTGCCGTGTCCGTGTTCGTGCTACATAGGTATCGGTAATAAAACCGGTACAATTATAGCAAGCAACCCAGTATTAAACCGATATCGGAAGGTACTGTATCGGTAACAAAACCGGTACATTGTCTGGCACGACATTCAGAACCTTGGTATGGAACAATTAATACCTCACACATAAAGAATCTAAAAAATGACACAGAGAGAGGGAGAGAAGAAGGTCTACCATTTGAATCGGCATCAACAAAGCAAAAGCTTCACTCTCAACAGCAGTAGATGTAGCTGAAGTTAGAAGAGATTTAGCCTTCTGATCTCAAAATAAGATGTGTGCAAACAACACACTCCTGCTAACAACACACTCCTGCTAAAAAGGAAAACAATCACCACCAATAGGATGGTCCCATAGTTATAGCACTGCTCCCAAATATCTTTGCTCTGAAAGCAAAAACTAGACACCAAAATATGAAAAAGACATTTATCTATAAAGAACCCCTTTCTTCAATGGTCCTCGGGATTCTGGGCTTGAAAAAAAAAAATTAAACAACTTGGGGTGTATCGTTGAAATCATTGGTCCGGTCTAAGATATAGCATTTCTATGATTTCTTATTATTCTTTCCTCCTCTTCAATTTACTTTAAAAATACTAATAAAAGGAAATTAACATATCTTGTGCTTAGTTTAAAGTTTAAAGCATAAGCTCTTTGCCACTTCATAAGTTCTAAGGGAACCCGATAGAAACAAAAGATAGAACCACCTAGGCAATGTGAGAAGTAGTGTTGGACGGACAAGAGAGTAACCATAAAAAGCCAGAAGACAAGAAGGGGAGGAGAAAGGAAATTCAGTTTTAAGAAGTGTATACTACACAGCTTGATTTTCGACATCTCTCGTACTTAGTTTTCGAAATTTTGAGGAACTTGAGTACTGAGGAGTAGATTGCATGTTCACTTCCCATTGGATAGATGCAGAATGCTCAAGGAGATTCCATCTGAATTAGGAAACCAATTGCTCAAGGTCTATATATACGCTGCAACACGTTGAGCGTCAGCAAACCGTTAGGTCAAGAAACTCATCAAATCCTAGCCGTCTCCTTTACTACTAACCATCCTTAACTACTAACCATATTCGATCCCTTTACGCGTAATTCTAGTTTTGAAGCATTCTACACACAGAGAATACGAAACCAAGGAAAATCAATCATCTGAACTATAAAGATAAAAAATAAAAAAAATAAAAAAACTATTAACTCACGGAATTAAGAAGCAGCAATCAATCTGAAATAGCCTCAAGACAGCATAAAGAAAAATATTACAGCAAGAATAAATCTTACTATGTGCCTTCCGGCCTTTCCTGTTTAAGTATCCATGGCTTTGTAGAGCAACACTCACACAAACAAAATTCGTCTCGAAAGAAGCATAATGCACGTCAAAAAACATTGGTTGGACAAGCTGTCCCGAAATGTTATATTCTACGTTGGGCAACAAGTAGGAGCAATGTTCTATCCTGAATAAAGAAAAACAAAATGATTTGTAGTGTAACATGCATACTAACTCCCATCTAAAAAACTCATTTGAGGACTACAAGAAGAGGGAAGGGGGAAATCAAAACACTTGCTGAAGATTTTAACCTACACTATGCAAATATACAAATAAGAAGGACCCACACATTGCATGGAGTCGCAGAGAGCATACTATGTATAGAACAATGCAGAGGAAGACGGAAAATGAAGTGCCTAAAACAATAAGTATATACCCGATGGGTAAAACAAAATGTATCAGGAAATGGACCACGAAATAGTAGAACAAGCAATACAAACCAAGCATGTATGACATGAGAATCCGAGAAAGGTTTATGTGGAGACAGACTGTTCAAATTGAAAATTAATATTTCAGTCATACATGTAAGACCTATCAAAAATAGGTTCGGTTTTGTAAGGAAACATGTGCATACAGAGAAACGATACACGAATCATGATACAAATATTTTCTGCGAAGCCACTAAATCAAAATGCAGAAGGCATTTTATCAAACACCCTACACACGGTTCTTTCCCTTTAAGATAATATGGTTATCACTTGAAAATTTCTTGATTTCCTGCACGAAAAAAGATGTATGAATTCCAAAAGGTAGTAGTACCATGAACTGGTTTTCACTTTTTTGGGTCCTTCCATGGTAGAACTTGGTTAACTGGGCATAGAACTTTCCAACGTCCTGTGGACCTTGCATTCGTCTGTTCTCATTTTTTTTTTGTCGAAAAACCCAAGGAAGAGAGTGTCAATTAACAGACCTTAATTGCATGAGCCGTCAACTTATCATTTTCCTTAGCCTCTTTTCGGCTTGATTGGCAACCTTATTTTGTGGCTCTAGGACAAGAGCATGTTTGAAAACTGCAGATACCAAACGAAGAACATGATGCTAGGGTAAACCATAAGATAACAACGAAGAATGATCTACTCTTGCGTCTCAACAACTTGCTTCGGCTATCTTAAGTTATTCTTATGCAATTCTGCTATGGCAAGAGTAGTATCTCATAAAAAGTTCATAACCTTTTCTAATTCGTCTCTTCTTAATTTAGGTCTTCTTTTTTCCCTAACATTTTCATTAACATCTCATCCCTCTTCTCTCGCATTTACTGCTCTTCATTATTGGAGTAACAAAATTTCATTCACTGGCTAAGCCATGAACACAGAAGAAAGCGAAATGAATGGCAACAAAGGAACAACACACATAAGCCCAAAGCATAGCAAAAACCGATGAACCAACAGCAAACAGCAAAAGTGAATCATATCCAAGGAATCCAGCAGAAAACAAAAGCGATCGGAACAGTTACCTGTTTTCACCGAGTACAGGGAAGGAGGATCTGGAACATACAAGCTAAAGAAGCCACAGGAAAGGGAAGGTAGAAGGGGTGAGAAGGCAGAGTTGTCAGGAATGGGATTCCATGGTCTGAGATGCAGACACAATTCTTCTGTCACAAAGCAAGCGAACACCCATCAATGACGTACAATGCTCTGCGTACCCCGCCAAATACCAGGATCATGCCACCTAGGCAACCAATGCAGGAAGGCACAAAATCACCATCTTAGACACCAGAAAACACTACTCGTCTAAAGATCGGGGAAAAATATGGCAACCCATCTAATTGCCATATATAAGAGTTCTCTGCATAGAAATCTCAAGATTATTGAACTTCAATTATTAAAATCGGAAATACAAAAAACTACTACAATAACACCTCCCAAGTGATGATTCAGAGAGAGGGAGAGGGGGGGATTTCGCTCACTTCTTTACACGAGTGGTTTCATTGATGCCAAGTGTGTTCTTCACACGATCAATGGCACCCTGCGCCATGTTCATCACTTGCTCGCCAATCTGTCCAACAAGCAGGAAATTTTCATTGTAAATCAAGCTTCTAATCAAAGCATAACTTTTGTGAAGTAATGCTACACTAGGGAAAAATTACAGAAGAAAAATTATTTAGTACTGAAACCTACTAAAATGCTTTTTAATTGCCAAGACACTATATTAAGTCACTTTGATGGAAGATTTATATGGAACGTACAAACAGTCTATATGTAACTTATTCTATGGCTGACGGGCCATGTTCGTACCTGCTGCATGATTCCGGCACTCCGCTCTTTCCCTTGTTGGGCCTCCTCCTTCGAATCAGCCGCCTAGTCACAGGCCTTGTTCGCTGTACTTTGGGCCATCTTCACCCACTCCTGAGTTTTGTCCAGCCCAAAAAACACACACACACACACACATAATCGCTTCAGTGATCGGAGGCTGAAATGGACAATGAAAAATCATAAACCACCAACTTGGTGGTTTGTCGATGAAGTTCACATTGTAAAGAAGCTATAGAGGCTCTTGACTTGGGGTTTGGGCTGGTTGTTGTGGCCTTCTACTAAAATTAGGCATCTTTAAACATTATAGAGCTTCCTAGAAATGGGGTTTTCCAAATTTACAAAAAAATGTGTGGGACAAAAAAATTCTCCATAAAATTGCTGATGATATGTATGAAGAAAGAGTCCATCCTGAGATCTAGACTATTCTAGAGAGAGAGATGTAGTGGGGAAATGGGGGGTATCAACGGTGGATAATGCTGCCCGTACACCCCAATGAACAGCCAAGCGACGCCATCTAGAGATCAACAGCGGAGAACGCTGTACTTACCCCACGAAACACCAGGGTCATGCCAGCTGGCCCACTTAACACAGTAAGGCGCGAAACTACCATATTAGACACCAAACAACACTTGGAGTCTAGAAATCGGGGGGCACAATTGGAAAAATTGAGCCAAATTTTGGCAATCCAAAACTCCTTTTTACATAGGTGGGAAATCTTAATTAACCCAATGGAAAACAAAGTTGGCATTACTTCAAATCCACAGACTCGTAAAGTGCAGACAAAATATGCAAATTAGAATCAAAGGAATCCCCATCTCCCTCCGATAGAGTACGATTAAGCCTCAAGATCTTCCATCTATTACCAAACAATTCCACACAAGTAAAATTGAGTAGAAAACAAGTCGAATTTGGGTGTAATGCCTATATAGATTACACAATACAAAGAGTAAAGTGGAGAAAGGACACAATAAAGGGGTAGGTGGGAAGAGCACATGTTTGGTTCTTTTCTTGAGATATAGAACTCTCAAATTTACTGAGCTTTGATAGTTCTAAAGTACCAGTAAAAGTATTGCGGATCAGTCATCAATATATTAGTGCCACAACACGCTTCTCACAAAAACCTATACAAAATCGCATCCAAGGTAGGTCATTTCAAAAATGAACAAAATCACATTAAGTCTACTATTATATACTCCATAATGTTCTTCCAAATTATCGAATCGAGCTAATCAAAGTTTATTTCATCATGAAGTTCTACACAAACTTTGTGCGTGGAGCGCAACAAGGGAGGGAAATTTTTTGAAATTTAGGGCCTACTTGGATGCAGGTAAAAAATTGGGGGTAAAAAATATGAAGGGGGATAAGATAGTAGGGGGTGTTAATTTTGATGGTTTATGGAGGGGGGATAAAATAGTATGTGGTTTGGATGGAGCATTAAATAGGGGGATAAAATTTGACTTTGTTTGGATGGTTTATAGAATGGGGGGATAAGAAGGGGTGGATAATGGGAAAAGCTGTCAAATAACTATTTTGTCCATGTGCAATGTTAAATTTGATTATGTATTAAAATAAGTATATAAATTCAAAAATTAATATTAAAAAATGTCTATTCTAAAAATGTTTTTTTAAATAAGTGCTCCAATTTTCAATCCGGTTGAACCGGTGCGAAGATCTTATTTTTTTGATCATTTTATCTTTAATGGTCATAATGGATTTTTGGCTCTAAGGCCTTTCAATGAGCACCCTAAGAGAGCCCTGAAACTAAATAAGGAGTCTTCAGGTTGGGGAAAGGGGATAAGCAGGGGTGATTTCGTCTAAATTTCACCCCTCTACAGCCGGATAAAATTTGGGCAACCCAAGAGGAGCCCAAAAGTTTCATGGCTGAAACCCTTGTATGCGTGAAAATGAAGAACAGAGGAAAAGAAAATAGGGGAACGAATGGTGCATCCAAGCAACGGCAACACCTTCGGGCCCACCCCATTTACCCCTCCTATATTTTCACTCCTCTTTTGGCTCCATCCAAGCAGGGCCTTAAAGTTGATATCTAGTCTTCTTTTTGTGCAGGCGAATGATAAATAACTCTATCCACTACTGGTCTGGACTTAACAAAATAAAATTACTACTGATAAGAAAACTTCTTGGTGACGATGCAAGCCCAGGAAACCAAAAACACTACTATGAGTGGGCTTTCTTTTCTCGATTGATTCTACGTGTAATATACTGCAATTGACATAGCATTATATGGGTTTGAAAACAATGCATTTTCTTGTATGAATTCTTACCTAAGAACATGAAGTTACAAGTAACAAACCACCAAAGAACATATCCTAAGCCTACAATTCAGAATAAGAGATGCAAGATTAGCTCAAAATATTTTGAATTTGTGAAACATTGGAATGAATTATACAGGTTACCTCCAAATCAACCTACAATGCATGTATACCACTGGATCTTCCAACTTTTAGTGGAGATAACCCAACATGCAACATTAATTTTCCAGGGCAAAAGGTGCATGATCAACTTTTCGAGGATTGCCCAACACAAAATTGGCAACCAATTTCAGCAGTACCAAGAGCCTGGAAAATTTAATAGGTGATAATTGTCATTTTACTTCGGAAAAGATAAGAAAGGAACTCAAAAATTAAAGTTTTAACTTGCGACGATTAAAGCTTTAGCTTCATCAATCATTAGAAAAGGCATTGAAGAAGCTACTATTTAAGAACATAAGAACCTGAAATGGACAGAAACCACCTTACCTCTAGCAATGTACTCCACGTTGTAGCCGATCAAAAAAAAAAATTTGTACTCCACGTTGTAGTTGGATGCCATCACATTGTACCTGATAAAGAAACAATACACTATGGGTTTAATAATCAGTATCGAAGCATACTGCAATTGGGGGACCAAACCAAAAAGAGAGACTTGGACCCAATACTATGTTAAGTTACCAATTAATTGCCATGAATATGCTTCAAAACAAAAGAAACCCAACTTTTGAATCTTTCATATATGAGAGCGTACCATTGAGGGCGTCATCTTATTCACCATCAGAATAGGAAGCAGTATTGGTATACAGAGGTAAGTTATCTGTGAGATACCTGATGAAAGAGTAATTAAGAAGCTGCGAATAGATGGGAGGTCTTGTGTTCTTTTAGATTCACCGCGGCACCACCACATTACCTTGCTAATAATGAACAACAAAAGGAAAAATTAAAGCGAGAAGAAAAAAAAAAGTGATAAGGAAAAAAGAAAACAACTAAAAGCCACAATAAAAATTCCACGACTTCTCTCTTTATGCCGCTAGTGAGGTTGAGCTGGAACATAATCATATGGTTGAGATACCCAACCACTCAACAACACTCAATGGTTGATATGCCTAGCCATATAAGCATAGATCAGACTTTGAGAGCCCTAAAAATCAATTTCAATTTCAAACCCTCCTAACTCATCTACACAATTTGAAAATCAAAAAAGGAATTAACTTACAAGAGAGTGATGGGGACCCAAAAAGTTCATGTAGGGAAGTTGCAGTTTGAGTTTGAATGCAATCTATCCATGCTTCTGTCATGACACTATATGGGAACATGGTAAACATGCATTATCCTTCTAAAGCATAACTTAATCACTCGTCCAATTCATGGATTTTTATTTTAGAAGATGGACAGCAAAACACCCTACATCTAACAATAACTTTCTACATAGTTACAGAGAGCATGTGGTATCGCCTTGAGTAATGTTTTCAAGCCGTCAATTTCTCAAGAAATTGCAGCAATGTTTACCATGGGCTATCAGTAGTTAGCAATGGTTAGTAATTAGCCAAATTGCCTAAGAAAAATTTGATTCCAAATATGAATAAATAATGGTAAATTACAAATTTGCCCCTAAAAATGTATCATAAAGAAACAAAAAATCAGTATACAAACCCACCACCTTCAATTGACTAAACAGGCATTTTGATGAACAATTTATATGCATATATACCTATACTAATGTACATATTCAAGGACCCACATGGCTTACCATATTCGCGAATGAAGACCCACACTCCTTGGTTCACAATATCTTTTCATTACAAGTCCTACTCTTTATCTTCCCCGAATATATTGGTGACAGTTAAATACCATGACTGTTCTCTGTTTACCAAATATATTACTGAGATCTCTCCTTCTCTCCCATCTAGATACCCTGACTCTAGGATTTTTGTAGCTTTAAAATGAAATTTATTCAGAAGCACTAGAAAAAAGCTTTAAAACGAAATGGGGATGTAGAGATAGACTATCAGCGATAGAAAGAAACGACCTAATGAATCTCTTTAGCGACCGAAAAGCAATAATGTAGCAATAATGTTTGGCCATAGTTAGTATTGTGATCTACTCCGCACGTAAGTCAAGAACTGACCAGGTAAACTCTTCCAACAGACCCTGAACACCCGTTATCTGCCCACCTGCCCCGAAAAAAAACACAAAACATTAAGGTACAAAACAATAACATATACAAGTACAAAGGGAAAAATACCAGAAAAGAACTTCCTAGTTAAAGACAAGCTCACAAATCGAAGGAGATAGCACCGTATATGTAATCAAAAGAAGTTCCCTCTCATCTGAGTTTCAAAACCCAGATCAGGTTGTCAACAGACCATTCTTAGCGTTTTTTCGGTAAGATAAACAAAAGAATCCGGTAAGCGATTCTTAGCTTTTACAAAACTCCCTCTCGCACTCAGTATTGCAAATGTACAATTCGGACAGCAGTGTTGGATCCCGACCCCATCATCTCTTGCATTTATCATTTATGTCCCCAATTGACCTAGGTTTTAGTCCAGCACTTGAATTTTCTGATTCTGATAGGGATCGCAA
Source organism: Rhododendron griersonianum (assembly GCA_018127125.1). NCBI lineage: Eukaryota > Viridiplantae > Streptophyta > Magnoliopsida > Ericales > Ericaceae > Rhododendron > Rhododendron griersonianum. The sequence continues at coordinate 27,661,733 of CM030800.1, forward strand.
CAGTAGATTTGGTCAGGGTTTTGTAATTACCATATACCCAAACTAGATGTATTTACTTGCACCCAAACCTACTAAAGTGATACCTGATGAGTATGGTTTTAAATGTAGTACAAAGGAAGAAAAAGGAATAAAAACTAACATACTTCATAGGTAAATTAAGAGAGGGCATGAAGCGCCTAGAGAAATTTAAATGTCATCGAGTGAAGTGTCGTGTCCATACTTCATAAATAAATCAGTAATTTCATCGAACCTTGAAATTGTATAAACAAAAATAAGAATGAACTCACCATGCACTTCACGCATTGGAACAAACAGCACAAAATCTCGCGTAGCTACCCATCCGGTAGAACTCTCCAATTGACATCCAATGTCAACATCAAGAATCTACCAGAAGAATTGTACCATAAACCAAACATAGACAAGAATTTTGAGGAATTAACACTTCATAGTTCACCGGAAACGGCTAGGGTAACAAAAAGATACGAGTAATAGAAAAAAAAAATGTAATATTAAGAATCCAACAGAAAACTACGGATACCTCCATTTGTTTGAAATCTGCACCACCCACTCCAACAATCAGAAGTACAGAGCATCTTTAGTTTCTTGGAGGTCAGTAACGACTCCATCCTGTAAAAGCCATGAAGTATAAAAATTGTGCCAAAAGAGTAAGAAAGAAAGGAAGACGGAAAGGAAATCTGTAATCATTTGTCTTATACCGTTATAATAAGCAAGACAAAATACTTGCTGCTATTACAGGAGATCGAACGAGAAGCAATTTCGGCAGCTGTGTTGATCACTTGACCAAATAAAGTGGGTCCAGCAAGCGTAACTTTATGCAAAGCACTAGCATAAGAAGCCATAATGCCTTCTACTCCTTCAACCTATTAAAGGAGAAATACAAAAGGCTTTGTCAAACTCCTATCTAATATTACAACTCAACAGATAATAGGTCCCAAAAAAAGTAAGTTAAACAGCAAGACATATCTTTTCAACATAGCTCCTCTAGTACAGGTGCATCTTTGGCTGGTAAGGCCCTCTAAAAGTTGAATTTGGGCCAGATTATGCCAAAAGATAAAGAAAGCAAAGTAACCTCACAACGACTGCATCCTATGATTTATGGGCTAATGACTAATCCACAAATTATTATTGGATTGCCATAGTTCTGAAGTCTGCAAAAATGGTAACTGGTGAAGTGATATCAACCAGCACACCAGGTCATATTTCACATTGAACATATCCCACCAAGAAGGGACAAAAGCTGGTGTCAGAGCATTACTTCAGAGCCAACTGTATAAGACGAACAACAGTACACCAGTTTTGTCCCAACTAATGGGGTCTAGGAAGAATAGATTCGGTACAACCTCACTTCCATTGTTATCTGCGGATACATCCTAAGGTCATAACCACAACATCGAGGTTAATGGGCCAAACTAGCGGCCCCTGGTGAACTTTGTAAGACAAATGATGATAAAAGATGAGTAATTGCCAATGCAATTTCTTTTGTCGGCTAGTCACACTAATGATCTACCTCAACATGAAAGACGTACATCCGAATCAGGTACAACTACAAACATTAAACCAACTTTTGTTAAGTCCAAAACATTTCCTCAAGCAATAACCATCAATTGATTTTGCTTTATGTAGCACTATTAAATTCACTTGTAATACTTGAAACATGTTCGTCAAAAACCATCCATACTCAGAGTTTCAAATGTACAGGGACTGGTAAGGGTCCATACCATAGGAAGTAGACGTTAAGCAAGATTAAAAGAGGACACTGGTATCTTTTTAACCCTAGCAAGAAAGCTTTACCTTGACACAGCCAGCACCTCTATTCAAGTTAAAAGTTAAAACAATGAGATACTGAACTGTCATATGTCCTTCCACCAAAGCCCCAAGGTGAAACTGCCAATCAGAGTCGTAAAATTGTATAACCTCCCCAACCTCCATTATGGCCAGTAAGGAGTTCAGCCATTAAGTTATATACGCACAAATTGTTTTCCTATAAAGAAGGGAAAAAGCAGCAGTACGCAAACATCAAGTGTCACACTGAAGATAATAATAGAATGAAAGTATTAGGATACAAGAAAACTTTACATGAAAGTGTCCAGGAAAGGGAAACGAACGGTTCAGATTCCCACCGTTCATTTCCCTTCCTAGACACTTTCAAGGAATGTTTTCATGTACCATACCATCCCTCTTTTTACTTATGTACAAAAAAATTATCCTGAATTAACAGTTGTTTTCCCTTATGTTCTATTCTTCCATTTGTACAAGAGAGGCATGGCCTCATAGTGCCATCTTATCTTATTATAAAATCTACTCATCAAAATATCATGAAGTCGACCCTTAACCAACCTTAAACAGGTGTGGCGATTATCCTATCATATATTTGCCAATCAATTTTATCATTCTGACTAACAGCCGTAGCGATTCAAATCACATAGGAAAATCTCCAAGCTGACTATATTATCCTGTTGTATTAGACCATTGAAACTGGGCAAAATTCATATTGTTCCGATAAAAGGATGATCCCTGGTTTGGGAACAATCAAGGTCACAGCATCTTAACTGTTGGTAGGCATTCAACCTCCCTGAAGGATCCATGAAAGCAAAATGGATACAACATTGATTTCGTAAAGTGATGAGGATTTCTTCATCAAATCAATGTTGTTTATAGATTAAAAACCAATACCTTGCTATATTACCAAACTAAAATCAATTATTGTGTGCAAATAACACACTCCTGGTAAAAGGAAAACCCTAGCCACCAATAGGACAGTCTCATAGATATAGCACAGCTCCCAATACTTTTGTTCCGAAGGCAAAAACTAAAGGCCAAAGTGGAATTTCTTACCAATCCCGAACTACCACATGCAAAATACCTGTCCTGGAACACAAAAAAAAGGAGGTTAATCAAGGATGCAAAAACTCACTCCAAATCTACGGTGCCTAAAGAACTGCAGGATTTGTAAAATTAATCCAATCTCTTTGTAGTTTTCATAGCCCTAAAGTAAAACCCAAACAACAGATATTGTACTTATCTGTATGAGATGGAGATGCAGGGCGTAAAGGGAGGAAGAGGAGGGAGATGCTTCGGGTACTGAAAGAGCCAATGAGAGAGAAGAGACCTTATTATTCCCCGCCATAGGAAAGAAGCTACAGAGAAGCCCCCCTCTTCTCCATTCAGACGGCGCTGCACAACTCTCTCTCTTTCTCTCTAAAACCCTTCTTCCGTCGGTGAAAAAAGATACTGGAACGGAACCGAACGGAAAATATTTTGAACAGAGAAAATTTCACCCCCACGCTTCTCCATTCAGACGGCGCTGCACCTCTCTCTCTCTCTCTCTCTCTCTCTCTCTCTCTCTCTCTCTCTCTAAAACCCGTCTTCTGCCAGTGAAAATACTTGAACGGAACGGAACGGAACGAAAGTGATTTTGAACAGACAACACTCTCTCTCTCTCTCTCTCTCTCTAAACCCTTCTTCTCTCTAAATATTTTGAACAGAGAAAATTTCACCCCACGCTTCTCCATTCAGACGGCGCTGCACCTCTCTCTCTCTCTTTCTCTCTCTCTAAAACCCGTCTCTGCCAGTGAAAATACTTGAACGGAACGGAACGAAAGTGATTTTGAACAGACAACTCTCTCTCTCTCTCTCTCTCTCTCTCTCTCTCTCTAAACCCTTCTTCCGTCGATGAAGATACCGGAGCGGAACGGAACGGAACGGAAGAGATCTTTTCACCCCACGCAATCTTTCATCACACCCGGACCCAGCTGTCATCACACGCAGCTTTCATCGCACGGCTGAAATTTTGGAACCGTTTGTCTAACAACGGCTCAGATTTGTTAAGCTGACATGACGTTTTGGAGCGGGGGTTTGACTAGTGAGGACCAATCCTGACCCTTGGGTCTAATCCCAAGCCACATCCCAGCCATGGAAATCGCCAAAAAGAAAGTTTGAAATACGATTTCGCAACACAAATTAATTCCCAACAAGTTCGCAAATCTCTGCGTATCTCATGATATTAACACACTTTCGCAAACCTATCTCCTTGTATTGTTTTCAATTCACTTGTATAATAGTAGTAAATGAGAAGAGTGGCAAGCCAACCCACCATGTGAAAAGGACAAAATTATCCTTGTAAGATTCGTCTTCCAATTTTTTTTTGGATGTCTTTTAGTTGAGGTAATTTTAGGTCCCGTTACAGTTTTCTCTGTTAAAAAATAAGTATTTGAAACTTAAAAATAATAGGGTCATAATTAATTATTGCCGGAGGTAGTCATCGAATTTGGGGCCGTCACTAGAGGTTGTAAGGACCAAATTACGAAGACTTAATTGTATTGGCAATTCCGTATAACAAAACACATAATTTATATCGAATTGTAATTTTATTATTTTTAATAGGCTAGTGAGTATGTATAGGATTAGAATGGAATGAATCTTTATTTGTAATTGAGAGTGAGCGTATTGGATAAAAAAGGAGGTCGACTACAGGAATCTTTATTTGTAATTGAGAGCGTATTGGATAAAAAAGGAAGTCGACTACAGTGAGACGAAATTTGGCGAACACGGATCGATGGAGGGATTGATATGGGTATCAATCGGAATCTACCGATTTTTTTAAAAAAAAGTAATGAATAAAAAGGGGCTAAAATAAGAGGTCTAAATATGGACTTGACCTTTTATATTCCTAGGTTTTGGACTGTAGCCTTATAAAATGGAAAGTTTCGGAAAAAGAAAAGCGAGCCACATACTGCACACACATATATATTCACGGCTGACAAGAAAAATGGTGTTGGCGGTACGAAGGAAAAAATGAAAGCAACGGGTTTATTTGTGTGCTATTCGTGAAGGGATTTCCCTTATTGGAAGGCTTGTGGACTCAAGGTCATTGACTCATTGGCGTTCAAGATTACTGAATGCGGTGTACGTGTGACTCGGCAGATAGTACATAGAACGGTGTGAGGATTTACTTCGTTTGGATAGGTATATTTTAACTACACAATGATTATAGTGATTTGATTCATTCCCGTGGTTTTACCCATTCTAAAGTTTTCCACATATATGTCTGTGTAGTGCGTTTGATTGCTTGCGTAGTTTTTGCTAGTAGTATAACTTGGTGATTCGCATTCATACTATTAGGGTTTTTTAAGAATTACTCGTATTAGGGAACCCTCAAATTTTTCAGAGGGGATGGCTGGACGTGGCAGTTGTAAGGAAAAATGGGATTTTAAACATAAAAATGCATTTTTGTATCTCTAAAAATAAAAGATGAACTAGACTTTACAAAATATCACCGTTGGACACGACACCTTACTAACTAAAACCAAGTTTACATAAGGGTCCTAAGACCAATTTTTTAATTTTTATTGACAGGGATGTCAGACATATTAATGGGGTTTTACTTTGTTCTTTAGAGAGGGTTTGGCAATTGAAAGCTCGCACTATAATTGATTCGGTAGTATCAAGAATTTTGGGGGCCACAATTATTGTAACTTCCCATTTGGCGAATTTTGTATGTGTGGTTATAAACTTATTTTTTATCTTCGTGTTCCGGTTGAGGACTCCTAAAAAAAAAATTGACAGACATAGGAGTGAAATGGAAAAGGAAAGTATTGATTGAGAGGTTTACATCAAAATGCTTCTTCTATTTTGAATCGAACTCAATAAAATGAACTTGATCAAACTAACTACTCTCCGTTAATGTTACAATCTACAAATTAGAGACTACGAGGTACAAGGCTAAGTTCCGCTAAGGATTGGCTTCCACGGAATGCTTCTTCAATTTTGAATCAAACTCAATAAAATGAACTTGATCGATCTAACTATTGTCCGTTAATGTTACAATCTACAAATTAGAGACTACGAGGTACAAGGCTAAGTTCCGCTAAGGGTTGTCTTCTTTTTAATAAAATTGTTCAGTTTTATTTTTTACAGACTTTGCAGTGTGCCGCGTGCACTAGTTGAGACACAACATTTTCGTGTCAAGAAGCAAGAATCAGCAGTCTACTGGAATTTAGAAACGCTGTTCAAATTTACTAAATCAGTGCATAATCAACAACTACATATGAGCAGAAACACAAGATACAACTCCTCAATTGTGAACTCCTGTTTTGTGAGAGTAGAAATCCAAGATAGGCATACTCCGTTTGTTTCACCCAGAAAACAAACGGAGTGTTAGTATCCTTTCCTTATCACCGGTGAAGCGCACAACTCTATTAGATGTGGCAACCACCACTTACAAAAGGAAGAAGTACAAACTCGGCGATAGAAGAACTAGCCAAAAGGCATAAGTTTCCTTGAACATTTTTTGACTAGCAAAAGATAACTACTGCATCAGGAGAGGATCGGGGAAAGCTTAAAAGCTCTTGAGCTGCTTGGAAATAATCCTCCAACCGATAATCATTTGGGTTAGTGATAACCATCTTTTGCAGCACCCTGGCATTCCTCAACAGTAATTGTATGAAAGCAAGAAAGTTGGAGTCACAACACCACCAACTACCAGCAATCATTACATTTTTGAGATGCAGTGTCATGCAATTGTAAGTCCACTTTTGTGCTGTCCAATATTGCTCTTCATTATAACGGCAAAGTTCCGCGAGTTCGATCTCAAAGTGCTGCAGATGAAAACACTTTTAAGTTAAAACTCTACAAATATTGACACGCATATTGTCCATGTATCCGTGTCGGATACTCTAGAGACACATGACACATTGGAAACATGGCCAGATACACACGCCACCTAGGGTGTCCAAGTACTTACATTAATTTTTAACCACAGCACACATCGGATACACGCATCTGAAATCAGACACAAGAAAGGACACAGAAGGTCCCGTATGGGCACCCCACCTCACGTGTCTGCTTACTCCATTAGACACTACACGTGTCTCTAGTTCAACACAACTGAGGACATGGCAGAAACCAATTCATAGTTTTAACAACTTATGCTGGGGTTAAATATAATCTTTGACCAATGAAAGGTAAAAATTGCAGGTAAACAAAATTCAACCTCGTACTAAATTGTACTTATAATCTACATAGCAAAAGGTTTAATTTGCAAATTATGATAGGAGTATCGGTTTTGGTTATTTTTGGAAACAATACTCAAATGAGTAACAACTGATTTTTTTAAGAAATATAATATACATATACATATACTCAGTCGTGTGTCCGTGTCCCCAATATTTTAAAATTGTTGTGTCCCTTGTATCCGTGTCCACGCTTCTTAGAATGTAACACATATTACATTAGAAATTGAGATATAAAGAAAACAAAACTTGTTGAAATGATTCAAATGAGTACTTCGTAGGTCATTAACAAGGACATTAGGTGAAGGCAAAAACATGACAGCGACTCGGCGAGGTTGTTAAGTGAAGGTAATAACTTCCAATCTCGAGACATGGATCATTTGTCACTTCCAATAAAGAGGCGCTCGAGACAAAGTTAAGCAGTCACCAATCTGTTATACTGCTTGGAATTATGAGATATGACAAAGAAAGATATTAGACTATGAAAAGAATATTTAATCAAGACAATTTTTGGTACATCTATGTGAAATAATCTGTAGAAAATATGGAAAGAGCTACGAGAAAATGCACCTCCAATAAGAAAAGGGACAAGGTCATGGCCAATGTCTCCAAATTAGGTGTACTTTTCAAAATGCTTGCTATCCCAAGGAGCACATGTTTATTGATCTGTGTATGTAGTGTTAGACATTCGCATTCCAACAATGGACAACTCAAGCCTTTTGCTTCCATAATTGATAGCACCTAGAAATGATTCAAAAGGACAAGAAGAAGGTAAGACCATTAGACAGAAACAGCTTTCAAAACTTCTAATGAACTTCTGTTTAAACCAGGTTCAATCGTTTGACCCCAAAGGCCAATGCCCCAAAATCCCTTGGATACGAAAAGAGGGAGGTCAAAGCTTTTGCAAAATAGGAGCAGAAGTAGAAAGAAATGACAGAAGTAGAAAGAAATGAAAAGTCAGGATTCGATTACTGAGCACCTCATAGTACATTTGATCTCTCTCTCTCTCTGAGGAACAAAACTCCATATCTGTCCCACCGCCCTAATTTGTTATATGTGGAATGGACTGCTTTGTAGTTAAGGAATCAATTCAAGGTATGAAACCACTGATGGGTAAGCGATGCAAGACAACATTTAAAGCCCAAAAATACCATAAGGGGGAAAAAAAAAAAACTGTTCAGTAACTTCTTGGTTCTTTATGGGAGCTAGCAGTGCTAAGGGTTTATGCTATATAACCTGAGGAACTAATAAACCAATGGAACAATGATGACTTGAAGAGCAAATGGAAATGTTCTACTTCTGTATTCCCTTCTTGTAACTATGAAAATTTTTGATGCATGAAAAATCGTGTAATTTGCTACAAAAACTCAACTGTCATGCAACATCATTTTTATTGGTAAGCATCGTAAATATATGTTTGCTGGTTTCTTCTGGATGGAAATCATACTGTTTACACCCTTTTTGCACATCCGCTGGGGCCAGTGGGGAGTTGACATGTGGCGTGTAGGCCCAGCATTCATGCGGGTCAAAGTCAAGCTCAGACGAGTCCAGGTTAAGGTGATTGTACGGGCAAGATTCGTTTGCCTTAGTTGGATGTAATCCACCAAGTGTCTTGCTAAAACAACTTGAAAGCCAAATGCCTACAGATCAAGACAAAATTAAGTCCTCACTAGTCATTGTACTTCCACCAAGTGCGTGTGATATATTTTTCTGCCCAAGAACTTCTAACAACTCGACGACATGAGCACGACACGAAGCAATGAGCATGAAACTAAGCAATGATCACAAACGATGAGCGTAGCATGTCGAATTAACACTAGGTTATATAAAAGAACATATCCTTTGAAAATTTGTCCGGGGAAACCTACTGCCAACCAAAAAAAAACATGAACTTAAGCAATAAAAACTTTTCAGAAGTGTTCTTGCTAAAACAACATACTCAATGAGCACGACACGCATAGCCCGTCGAGGTAACACTAGTGTGTGTGTGTGAATTGCACTTGTGTGAATTGCACTTGTGTGAATTTTGTTGTTTGAGTGAGAGAGCAAGATTTTGTCATTGTAGTCTATTCACTAGATTTAAAGTCCTTAAATTGCAAGGCGACCACGGACCACCTTTGCAATCTTCCCAAAAGGTTGCAACACAGTTTCCAATCTAGAAGTCAGGATTTCGTCCCTACGGTCTCATTCACTCATAGACCACGTCCCGGTCTTGGCCTAATTCCTAACTACATTCACCCCTGGCCAGGAGGTGGGCTCCCTTGTCACTTTAAGGAGGGAAAAAACAATTTGAATACCATGAATTCAATCACAAAAGAGAAGGACTGCTGAAAGACAAACCTCAATCGCCCAAGCGCCTAGCGTAAGATTCTTCACATGAACCAGACTTGCAAGAAGTCCTCCTACCATATCTTGAATCCTTCCAGTATCATTAGCCCGGTCTTGCTCAGCAAATACAAACTGGCAGTTGAAGACAACATCAGCCAATGATGATACGTTCATAAATCGACAACTCCTCCCTAAACCGCCAGACATCTCCAACGATAGGAGATACGGAGCCGAAATTTCCAACCCACTGCCAATTTCATCCCCATTACACAAAAAATCTCTCAGGATCAATTTCTTCACGCACGAATTAGTGACAGACAAACAACTAAAACCTTCGCAATGGTGCAGTTCCAATATCTCCAACACAGGACTGCCCGCTAATATCGTTTCAATGACATCCTCACTCAGATTCACATACCCGATTGACAATTTCTTTAGCGAATACCAAGCAACATTTCCTTTAGGAATAACCCTACAGCATGAAAATAGCAATTCTTTGAACTTAGAATTGTCGTACAGAAGCTGTGGCAACTCGCAATGTTCGTCCTCGTGCAAATTGAAGGCGGCAGGCCGAAGCTGAAGGCAAAGCTCCTCGACGCCCTTCCCTGCTGCGAACCGAGTCCATGAATCGACCCTCGAAGCGAAGCGCGGCTCGTATTCGAAACCAACCTCGAATTTCTCGACCTTGGAGTTGGAAAACATTAGCGTTTTGTCGACAAAGGCGGCGAATTCATCACTGCTTGCAACTCTGAAATCCTCGTCGTCGGAATCATCGTCATTGAACACAGGGTAACGCAAGGGGGAACGGAAAAGCAGGGAAGGGAGGAAGGTCCAGAGGAGTTGCCAACGCTTGGACAAGACTTGGGTTCTGACGGCGTCTTCGATCGGTAAGAGGGAGAGAATGTGAACGAGCAGAGAGTCGGGACACTCGCCGATTCGGTCGACGGCGGCGGGCTCAGAGTAACTAGTAGTAATAACTTTCCGTTTGCGGCTCATCGTCCGATTAGTCTGAGTCTCTGACAGTACCCGGTTCCGTCCTGACGATCTCTTTTTCATCGACGGCGGCTTTTGACTTGAACCTCAGCCATTGTCGCTTTTCGTAGTCGCCGGAGAGGGCTGTAGGTTCGTCCCGACATGATTTTCGAAAGCCACGCTTTCGAACTCAGAGCCAAGCTTTTTTGCAGGGGAAATCACAGTTCAGTGGGAGTAGGGGTATTTTATCTTCAAATCATCATGGAGTAGTTTTTGTAAAATTGCTCTAAACATGAAAGGGAGGAATACAAATTTCTAACATGGAAGGGCCATATGTTAAATGACTATTACGCCTCTTAGCCAACCCTCCCCTCTCTTTCTCACAGTTGCCGACTTTCAATCCACAAAATCTCCCTCCTATCAGAATTTCGTCGCCGACCACCGCATCCTCCGTCGCTTCAACCATGACTCATATCCTTCAAAATCAAATCTTCATTGAAATCTTCTTTTGTTTCAATTCCTCGTTTTTAATTCGATTAAAGATCAAAACTTTTACTTTCTCGAGTAACAATTTTCGCTTTTCCCCAACCCCTAACCCATCACAGCCACCACATCCACCATTGCCGTCGTCACCCATCACCACCACATTGCCGAGCTCAACAATTCTAATATTCTCAAAACAAACGGCTCAAAGCTTCATCAACCACCACCGTGTCGTCGTCTTCGATTTGGACCGAGTCAACTCGTATTGTTCTGTATTTTTTAATTTCAAATGGGTTTGTGATGGATTTACAGGAGGTGCAATGAAAAGGCTGGGGTTTTGCATAAACTAAAGTATTAGTACTAGTAAATTACATTTGCTTGAGTTTAAGTCTGTGGGGAAAAGGCTGGTGAAAGGTGAAGAAAGTATCAGCACGAGTTAATAAACGATATGAACTTATCCCAAACAAACAAAATATGATTTGGGACAAAGTTCCCTAAAAAATATGATTTAGTCTATGTTAACAGAAAGATTAGTCTTTACTAATACACAATGTAGTTTTTTTTATTTAATCACTTGCTATTTTATAACTCAAATAATATGAACAGTCAAATTATTTGGGACAAAGTTCTCTAAAAAAAAATATGATTTGGTCTATGTTAAGAGAAAGATTAGACTAATACACAATGTAGTTTTTTATAATTAATCACTTGCTCTTTTTTAACTTAAAAAATATGAACAACCAAATTATTTGGGACAAAGTTCTCTAAAAAAATATGATTTGGTCTATGTTAAGAGAAAGATTAGTCTTTATTAATGCACAATGTAGTTTTTTTTATAATTAATCACTTGTTCTTTTATAACTCAAATAATATGAACAGTCAAATTATTTAGGACAAAGTTCTCTAAAAAATATATGATTTGGTCTATGTTAACAGAAAGATTAGTCTTTACTAATACCTAATGTAGTCTTTCATAATTAATCACTTGCTCTTTTATAACTCAAATAATATGAATATCTGTCTGGTTGTGGTGCGGTCTTACTTTCTAAAATCACACTGCACCCTCCTACTTGTATAGTAGTAACACTTTTGTCCGGACCTGGGGTTGGAGCTGCCCCTCAAAAAGGCAGCACCGTGTTGTCCCCCGCTAGCAAGGCCCACTCCAATATTGCTCTAATGATCGGAAACGTTTACTTCGTATAGCTCGACGAGTAGAACAAGTGTTTTAGATATCAGCACGATCAGTTATAGTTAAGTGTCTGATCGAAACACTTATAACTTGAAATTAATGGGTTCCAGTGCATTTGATCTACTGTTTCGGATTTATTCTTTTCAAGGAAAAATGTTTCGATCAGACACTTATTGATTTCAGATCGAGATGACTTTTGGTACACTTGTTCTATTCGACGAGTTCTATGAAGTGAACATTTTCGATCATCAGAGTGGATCACGCTCACGGGGGATAGCAGGGTGCTGCCCTTTTGAGGGTCAGCCCCAACCCTATATCCCTTTAGTCCATCAATTATGGGCTTGCAATATCCCAACCCGTATCCAACGATTCCAAAAGCTTTTAAGCTTAATAATAAGATACTCCCTCCGTCCCTTATTTAGAGTCCAGTATTTCATTTTGAGCTGTCCTTTAATAAGTGTCCATTTTGTAAAGTTAGTAGGTAAAAGTTGGTGCATTGTCTATTTTGTCCTTAAAAGTAGAATCCATTTTGAAAAGTAAGTTAATAAAAGTGTAATGATGATGGTTAAGTAGGGAAAGTGGAGGAAAAAGTTGATGTGAAAGGTATAATGATGATATCTTTTTAATAAGTTGGAGTTACGAAGCAGGACACTTAAAAAGAGACGGAGGGAGTAGGAAATAGTATTGCAACTCCCAACTGGTAATTGCTTATAACTAACTTAACAGAATAGAAGCAAGGATTGAAATACAAACAAAATCGGCAACCCCAGTTTGAGCAGAAATCGGTAGAAGAAATGCCGAAAAAGAAACGCAACCACTGTCCCTTGTTTGCGTGATAGTTTTCTCCCTTTAGTTTGTACGTTCGTATCGGTCAAAATTGACACAATATAAATTTGAGGAACGAACTTGGAAACCAGCACAAAATTATAAAGAAGAATGACGCAGATAAGCCCATAAAACATCTATATTTGGTCCATATTTCATTTTAGAAGCATTCCACACCGTTTCAATCCCCGCACCTAGCCCACCCCAACGATCGTATACGAATACCCCATGCACCAGTTGAGAAGCAAATATTGCACAACGCTATCCTGTCAAGAAGCAAGAATAAGCAGTCTACTAGAATTGAGGAACACGTGAACTAAATGGGTGGTGTTTCCGGTAGTGAAAAATTTGGAGATTTTTATTTGTGGTTGAGAAATTGTTAGGTGTTTCCGGTAGTGAAAAATTTGTTGAGAAATGTCAAGTTATTTCCTGTAGGGAATAAGTTGTTGATGGGTTTGTGAGTAGAGTTACTGTAGCAAAAAAAGTTTTTTTGGACAATTTTTTTGTTAGTGGAAACGAGATTTTAAAATGCTGAAACTTTTTTGTTAGTGGAAACGAGATGGTAAAATGCGTAAAGTTTTTAGTATTTTTTTTAATGAAAACACCACCCAAGTGTGTAATCAAAACATAACAGCCTTCTCAAACAAAAAAAAAAAAAAACTACTAGTACATAGCAGCAACAACAGTATTACGGTTCCATTTGTGGGCGCTATTCGCAGCGTAGTTCTTGCTACTCGCAGTCGATTAAAACTTTTATCAATTATGGACAAAAATGTCCTCATGCAATTTAACCATTATACCCCTAAGACATCATGTTATTTGACCATTTTACCCTTTGAAAATATTACATAACCCCTTACATACAACCCCCAAAAATCGTCTCCAGATTTCCCTCCCTCCAGCCCAGAACGTGTCCTCCTTCCCCCATTCAAACTCCTCCATTTTCATCCCTACCCAGCTGCCATCACCCACCACCAGGCCCTCCCACCAGCAGCCAAGTCTACCTATCTTCCTCCCCTCCTCTTCCTCCTACATTGTGAATGGAAACCTCAATTGCTTCATCTCCCTCTATTGATAAACAAGAAATAGGTGACCCATCAATACACCATGATTTGGAGTCGGAAGATTGTGCAATGGAAGTTGAGAAACAAGTCACAAATGTTGTAGTGACGGAGAAAAAATCGCAGCAAGAGGTAAGCCCGCTCTCCATTTTCAATTTCAGAAGCCCTCCATTTTCAATTTCAATTCTGGCCCGACACAATTGGACACACAGTGCCAAAACTTTACTAATTTTTTGGATTCTAATATCTGAATTATGTACAACCATTCGGATATTAATATCTGAATATTGTCAACATTGTTGGACTCTTATATCCGAATTTAGTGCCAGTTTTCAGATATTAATATCTAAATGAAACTGCAGAGAATCTGCACTTACAATTGGACACACAGTGCCAAAATTTTACTAACTTTTCGGACTCTAATGTCTGATTTATGTACAACTATTTGGATATTAATATCCGAATATTGTCAACATTGTTGGACTCTTGTATCCGAATTTAGTGCCAGTTTGCAGATATTAATATCTGAATGAAATTGCAGAGAATCCTCCACTTACCTGGTTTGTCTTTGGGTGTTACAGGGTGATATTTCAACACTTGGTAGTTATGTAGGGCCATTGACTATACCTACTTCCACTCGTCCTCCATACGATTGTACGGAGCATTTTACAACGGAGACGGTGAGTATTTTTTTGATAGAGTATTTATCATGTGCAATCTTATATTACGGGCTATAATTTTTTGTTATGTGTGTGTAGGTTTTTCCGTCCGATGAAGCGTTGGTAGATTGGATAAGATGCACTGGTAAACAACACGGGTTTATCATTGTCATTATGGGTTCTGAGAAATGTATTAAGAATCGCACACCTAGTATGACGTTTTAATGTGAAAGGAGCGGTAAGTATAGGCCGTTTGTGAAGAAGGTTGATGGGAAGGAGGTAGCTGTGAAGAAGAGAGTGCGGTCCACGGGCACCAAAAAATGTGAATGCCCATTTGAATTAAAGCTGTAAAGGGCAATGATGGTTGGACTGTCTCTGTCCATAATGGCCCTCACAACCATCCTCCAGCGGTGTACTTGGAGGGCCATTCGTATGCCGGGAGGTTGTCGGCAGATCAGACTAGCACAGTGGTTGATTTGTCAGTCGCTTTGGTCAAACCCAAAGAAATCCTAACCCATTTGAAGGTTCAAGATCCTGAGAACGTAACGTGTATCAAAACCGTGTACAATGTACGACACAAGTACCGAGTGACAGAGAAAGCTGGAAAATCGCAAATGCAACATTTGTTGGATCGGCTAGAAAAGTACCAGTACGTTCACTGGACCCGTGGGAACGAGACTGAGAATGTCACAGAGTTGTTCTGGTCTCCCCCATCTGCCGGGGAGATGTTACGTGCTTTTCCCCGAGTGTTAATGATGGATTGCACATACAAGACAAATAAGTACAGGTTTCCTTTGCTTCAAATTGTTGGTGTAATATCGACGGAGATGACTTTTTGTGCAGCGTTTGCTTTCATGGAGTGTGAAAAAACGGAAAACTACACTTGGGTCTTGGAGAAGTTAAAAGGCATGATGGATCCCAACGCGCTTCCGTCCGTTATTGTCACGGATAGGGAGTTGGCACTTATGAATGCCATCACAAATGTTTTCCCTCATGCTACCCACCTCCTATGTAGGTGGCATATTGGCAAGAACGTATTAGCCAAGTGTAGAAAGATGTTTGATGACAAGATGTGGGAGGAGTTTATTTGCAGTTGGGGCCTAGTTGTCCTATCAGCGAGTGTTGCACAGTACGAGGAGCGCCTTTGTGTTTTGAAGCGTGATTTTGAAATGGTTCCTGCAGCACTTCAGTACGTTGAGAAAAATTGGTTGGTACCCTACAAAGAGAGGTTTGTAGGAGCTTGGACGGATAAAGTCATGCATTTCGGAAACCTAACAAGCAACAGGTAAACGCTTCGTTCGCAACTCTAGCATTTTCCTTAATATTCATGTTATTCACGCGTTTTTGGAAATTTCTCATATATTCACGTTATTTGCTACGGCTAATATCTTGCCATATTTATTGATAGGGCGGAGAGTTCACATTCGAAGCTAAAAAATCATCTTGAAAACTCGCAATGCAATTTTGATACTATATGGGAGAAGATTCACAGATTGATGCTATTGCAAGTTACTGAAGTCAAAGCTTCTTTTGAGAAGAGCCTAAATTCTGTGCAACATGATTTTAGGACAACTCTATTTGATAGGCTAAGGGGAGTTGTTTCGTCGAATGCCATGACACTTGTTTTAGCGGCATCCCATCAAGTCGAATGGTTTGTGGAATCAAAGCGTCAGTGCGAGTGTACATACTCATGGTTTACCTTGCGCTCATGAGATTGCTCCTTACAAGATGGGAAATATCCCCCTACCGATTGAGTTAATCCATGACCATTGGAATAGGCTTTCTTTGCTTGCACCCCAGAATGAGGTTCGATGGAGGAGACGCTTTTGGCTCACTTTGATTGTTTTTACAACAAGTTCTTGAATGAAGAAAACTATGATGTAAAGGTCAATTATGTTAAGAAGATGCAAGAGCTTGCGCATCCGAAAAGCAATTCTCTCCTTGAACCCAAAGTGAATGCACAACCACGCGGTCGGAAGTCTACGAAAGAAAAAAATGCAGCCAAAAAACAAAATTCGACGCGTAGGGATCCCTCGGAGTTTGAGCACGTTCTGGCCTCCCTTGAAACCCCTAAGCCCGTGAAAGAGAAACCGCGGCGCAATCTGAAAGGGAAAGCAAAAGTTCCAGCACAACTTTATATATGCCCCTTCATCAATCAGTTCCCGGAAGCAATAAGACCTTACATAGAATCAGTCAAGGATGTTGACGATGATGGGAATTGTGGGTTTCGGGCAGTGTCGGGCTTTATGAAAGGCGATGTTCATGACTGGTTAATGGTAAGAAGTGATTTGCTGAAAGAGTTGGAAACACATTTACACCTTTACGAACAAGTGGTAGGGGGAACCCAGAGGGCTAGGGAATTACTTCACATCTTGTCATGGTATGAAAGTCCGGCGCCACAGGAACATTGGATGACAATGCCAGACATGGGTCACATCATAGCATCTGCTTATAATTGTGTCCTTGTCCATTTATCAAATGTTCAATGTCTTACATTCCTCCCCCTCCAATCGAAGCCTTTACCCTCCATGAAACGAAAGGTTATTGCTATCGGGTTTGTTGATGGCGGACACTTTGTACAGGTATTATTTTGGTAAATGATTTGCTGTCTTCTATATAATGAATTGTGCTCCTTAAGTCCAACTTAATTTATCTTTTTTGACTACCTAATGCATTTTGACAGGTATTCCTAAAAAAAGGTTCCCCTATGCCGCCAATAGCTTGCAATTGGAAAAGACATCGTCTTTCTATCGCTAAAAATTGGGATGCAGCACATGTTGCGGCCATTCAAAAGTTCAACGACATCATCGGCGTTGATGTAGCAACAAAGGAGGTCATCCATGTCAAGTAGCCATTTTTAGAATGAGAAATGATTTAATGTGTTGTATTATATACTGTGTTCTAATGTTATCAAAATTGGATGATTACGTATGCGTGTAGTTTTCGGATCGTCAAGGAAAATCTTATATTGTATTTCTTTTTGGAAAACTCATAGTTGTCAAATCTGTGACATTCTGTTCAGAAACTAGAATGGTGTCATGTTATCTCATAGTTTTCATTCTGTTAGGAAATTAGAATCCAATTGAAGGTATACAAATCAGATATTAAAGTCCGAACATTGGTATAAATTTCGGATATTTGTTTCCGAAATTATTGATCCAATTCGAACGTTAGTATCCGAATGGTGTCATGCCATAGTTTTCATTCTGTTCGGAAATTAGAATCCAATTAAAGGTGTAAAAATCAGATATTAAACTCTGAACATGGGTACAACTTTCAGATATTTGTTTCCGAACTTATTGATCCACTTCGAACATTAGTATCCGATTGGTGTTATTCTATTTGATAGTTTTGTTTCTGTTCGGAAATTACAATCCGAACGGAAATATAAATCAGAAAGTAAAGTCCAAAACTTGTTATATATTTCGGATATTTATTTTCGAATTTAATATTGGTTAAAATGGGGAATTTGAAAATCAACTCCCTTATTTATTATTGGTTAAAATGGGATGTAATTCTTCATCGTATAACGTGCCCACATTAAAATATATATTTGTAGGAATTTTAGTCATTGTAAAACGTGTTCGTGTCCAAAAATCCAATGATGCTGGCATTTTTTGGAGCAAGAGTATTCAATGACACTTTAGATTCTTTCATTTGCGACCAAATTCCACCATCCCACCTATTGCAAGGAATTGGTATATGCATCACTATTCATTCGCGGATGGATGGGATACACAATATTCAAACAAGATCGAAGAGTTTAAAAATATAGTGGGGAACGATGTGGCAACGACGGACATAATCGAACTAGATTAGGTTGGCCTGAAGGAATTTTATGTAAAATTGTAGTTTATAGAATCTTATTGTAAAATATGAAATTTATGCAAACCCTTTTTTTTTTTGGTAGTGTTCTATGTTTGTGTAGAGCATTGTCGGTTCGTACAACACTCATCATTTAAATCTAAATTTTCACATACGAGTATTGTGTAGCGAATTATTTGTGCCTAGGAAAGTATCAAGAATGATTCAAACCATAAAATTTACGTTTTGATGCCCTACGTAGCATTCATATTGTCACGGTATCCAATTATCACAAATATCCTAATAGTTATCCGCAATAAAACAAAAGTCATTCCACCACGGAAAGTAGTCCATAAACCATGGCCATAAAGTGTCCAAAATAAATACAAGGCCATAAAGTCCATCAAAAACAAGTCGTAGAACACCAAGTCTCAAGTACGGTCACGGCGCCGGCACCTAGTGTAACCACTCGAGTAACGATCCGAACTAGGGCCTGCTATGCTCACTTCAGCAGCCTCTGGTCCCCTCAAAGTCCTCTGCACTTCAACAAGTGCTTGTCGTAGTTCATACGGGCAAGTTGAAGTTGTAGCCCTAGTCCCACCCAAAACATTGTCCAAAATGGCCAAAGCCGCTGCATTGCGCTCTTCCGCACTCTCGGTATACGGCACCTCTACGGGATGGAGTGAGACCCTGAAGTGGGAGACCGTCAAAAACCAAGGAAGGTAGTCGGGGTGTGACTCCCACGGGACTCCATGCTGAATCGGAACTCGTTTGTCCGCATTCATGACATGATTGCGCCAATTTTCCCATTGACCTTATGTGTATGCATAGACCACACTGCACGAATGACTAGTAGCGCCTCTACTACCTCGCAACGGGACTAACGGAGGCCCAGGGACCAACTGCACCATGTTGAACTGCCTCAATACTCTATCAGGCAGGTACGGCTCAAGGACGGCCATGGCACGGATGCAGCCCGTGTAAAAAACAACATCTGCGACTACTTGCCTGCGATCTGTGTATGGGTCAAAAATCACCTGCCAAAACAAAAACACGTTACAAAACATAATTTCGTATTTGAAGATAACTATCCAACTCAAAACATACTTAAGCTTTCCACTAACCTGACTAGGACGTAGATCGTCAACATCCCACGGTAGTGGTAAGTGGTCTCCATGGTAGTCTCCCAACGCGACAACCAACGTGCTGCCAGTGGTAGGTCCTCCGTGTAGGCTGGGTCCCTAGCATGTCGAAACATAGGAAAATGCTCTCGAATCCATGCCTGCATTTTATTACACATAATACATATAATTACTAATGATTAAATGGAATAAGAATACGTCACAGTTATGAATGTGTTCGAATTCGTATCCAAGTCTCGCTCATAGTTGTTAATGTCCCGTATCCGTGTTGGACACGATGTCGTGTCTGTATCCGTGTCCGTATCCAATTCTAACTCATAGTTGTCAATGTCCCGTGTCCGTGTCGGACACGATGTCATGTCCGTGTCCGTATCCAAGTCTCACTCATAGTTATCAATGTCCCGTGTTCATGTCGGACACGGTGTCGTGTCCGTATCTAAGTCTGACTCATAGTTGTCAATGTCCCGTGTCTGTGTCGGACACGATGTCGTGTCCGTGTCGAAGTCTCACTCATAGTTATCAATGTCCCGTGTCCATGTTGGACACGGTGTCGTGTCCGTGTCCGTATCCAAGTCTCGCTCATAGTTATCAATGTCCCGTGTCCGTGTCCAAATTAATGTAAAAAATATAATTGATGAACAAAATATACTTGAATATAACTATGTACCTCCAACAAAGACGTGTAGCCACTCAGCTGCTTGCAATTACGTCTGCTTGCTTGTCCAAGTTGTCTGTACAAATGGCCCAACCCTCCTACACCCCAAGCATAGTCGCGAACCCGTCCCAAGTCCTCCAAAAGCGTGAGGAACTGAACAGAAACCGTCGTCCCAGTCTTGTCAGCAAAGAGAGTGCTGCCAAGGAGATAGACCAAGTAAGCCCGTGCGCAACAATCAACCCTTTCCTCCGAGTCCCCATCTGCCACCTCACTAAAAGTTTTGATCAAGCATTCAAACTCAACACGATTGTTTGTTGTAACTTGAATCTATACATGAATCAAGGTTTATCACATTATTGCATTTGACTAATATGAAACCACATGCAAAACTATAGTATTTATTTTCCTAATAGGTACTAGAGTCTACCTCACGATGTTGCTCAACCACCACATCCTCCTCACCCCCAACCTCTTGCCTCTGCCCTCTTCCTCGTGTTTTGGCTCATTTACTTTCCAAAGTTAAAACTTCCTCAGCCTTCCTCTTCCTTGTAGAAATGGTAGGAGGAACTCGTGTCATTGTATTTCCTGTACATTGCAAACAATACATTAGTCTAACGCTTGAATTAAAGGTAGGTGAATCGGATACTAATTTCTGAATAAAGATACATAAATCGGTGTCACACCCCGCGTCTAGAAACACTCAAAACGAAGTTTAACAAAGAAGAAACTACCGTGTCAAGTAATACCAACAACAGGCCACATAAACCTTGGCTATAGAATTATATCAGAGTTAAGAACCACGAATTTATAAGATCAACGACAGGCCACATACACCAGCAGTGTCACACCAACTTGTAAACTCTGCCAAGATTAAAGTATACACCCAAATGACTTGGAATTTGGTATAACTCATAATAACACATCAAAGTTCATCCTTGATTTTTCCCGAAATTTTATAAGCAAGAGAACCAAGTCAAATTCAATCTCAAAGTCAGAAATTCTGTGCATGAAACATAGCTTTTCAGCAGAGCAGTCTGTGATCGAATATTCATTATAAATCGTGTACTTCATAGTTTTCGATGATTCCATCGCCAAAACAACACCAACTTAACAATCTTTAAGACTCGAAAGGACCCATAACCAATAAACTTGTCTAAGTATAACAAATTTGATGAAAAACGCAGCTTTGGATGTTGCCCAGATTTTTCAAAATTTCTCAACATCAATAGTAGTAAGCAACTTCAAAATTCTACAAGTTCATGCTCATAATCCATCTATATACCAACTAACATGCATCAATCTTGGGTTTCCATGATCAAAATCATATTATCCATACCAATAAACAATATTTGAGAATTTAAAATGAATTAGGTATAAAATCACCATGTAAGCACTATAGAACCCTAATTCTTAAATCTCTTCCATGTAGGTTGATTCTATATGCACATATTCATCAATACTCATAGTTTAAGGAAGATTTCTTACCACAAGAAGAGAAATTTTCAGATTACATGTCAAATCCAAGAGATTACTTCAAGTTCTTCAAGCCAAACTAGGGTTTTACTATTCTTTTTCAATGGAGAAGAAAGAACTCCGAGTGGGGTAATGTTATGAATGTTTTATGGGTTCTCACAATTGGATTCTAATGACTGAAATTGAGGGGACAAATCGGACTCTAATGTCCGAATGGGGTAAAATACTTTGGATATTAAAATCCGAATTAGGTAAAACATTTTAGATATTACACTCTGAATGACCTTACCTTACAAATTCAGCTACATATTAAAAATTCGAAAATTTTGTCAATCATTCCTGGACAATGTCAATGGTTCGTGTCGGGTAAAATTTAAAGTCCGAATGGGGTCAAATACATACACGACTGGGACTCTAATATCTAAAACGTCTAGAAACTTACGGAGACCGATTACAGAATTGGGGTAAAATACATACACAACTCGGGTAAAATTTAAAGTCCGAATGGGGTCAAATATTTCGGATATTAAAATCCGAATGAGGCAAAAAATTTCAGATTTTACATTCTGAATGAGCTATGCTAATAAATTCAGCTACTGCTGTAATACATAGGGGCCAATTGGATACTAAAATCCGAATGAGATAATAAATTTCAGATCTTAAAATCCGAATAGGGGGAAACAAATCAGACTTTAATATCCGAAACTGTGGAAAACAATCGGACTCTAATGTTCGATCAAATCTGAAATATACGAAATAGCAACGGGGGGTTTCTCAAATAAAATTCAAACAAATCGAACAAAAATAAAAAAACCCGCGAAATAACAAGATTCAAAATTTTACCGATGTTCAACTTCGAAATAGTTGGTGATGCCGGTGTGTTGTGCTTTCTTCTCACACCTCCTTCGCCTCAAAGTTGTACTGCTATTATGGTGTGGTGAGAGTGGTGCTGTGGTGGTTGTTGTGACAGATGGAGGAGAACAAGAAACGGGGCTGCGAATAGCGAGGAGAAGAAACGGGGGAAAGAGAGAGAGAGATACGGGAGGTGGGGGTTGGTGGTGGCGGTAATGGTGGGTAGGTAGGTGGTGGCGGTGGCGGGAGCTGTACTGGAACGGAAAAGAAGAAACGGGGGAGAGAGAGAGAGACGGGAGGTGGGGGTTGGTGGTGGCGGTAATGGTGGGTAGGTATGTGGTGGCGGTGGCGGTACTGGACTGGTGTGAGAGAGAGAGACGGGAGCTGTGGATGGAAAGGAAGCTGTAGAAGAAAACCTAGAAAAGGGAAATGGAACGATGGACTGAACTTCTGGAGCTGGGTTTTATGTTAATTGCATAGAAGGGCAAAAAGGGAAATTCAGGGATAATTTGTTGGCTGTAAGTAGCAGATTCTTATAAGGTGGTGGTTTGTAGGTAGCAATCGTCTGCGAGTAGCACAAACTGGGCTGCAAATAGCGGCGGCTCATTTGTTTAGACGTAAAATGGTTTTGGATAAAATGTTGTAACCATTTTTCTTTGTTTGGCTAGAAAAAGAATGGAGGAAAATAGTTTGAAGGTAAAACATTTTTACACCAATGGGGTGAAAATATTTTCCTCTAATTTTTGCTGTAAGTCATTTTTGCATTTCACTCCCGATTGTCCGACATTTTCCAAGAGGAGGAGGAGGAGGAGGAGGAGAGAGAGAGAGAGATTACTTGATTAAAATATTTTAGAACCTACAATCTGCCATTGTTTTGAAAAATATTTTCATGTACCAACCAAACACCGTAAAATAAAAAATTAAAATTCGTTTTATAAAAAAATACTCCCTCCATCCCCCTTTTAAAATCCAGTATTCCATTTTGGACTGTACCTCAATAAGTGTCCATTTTGTAAAGTTAGTGGATAAAAATTGATACATTTTCCATTTTGCCCCTAAAAGTATATTCCATTTTGAAAAGTTAATGAGTAAAAGTGTAATGATGATGTTTTCATAGAGGGTAACTAGAGAAAGTGGAGGTAAAAGTTGATATGAAAGGTATAATGATAATGTTTTCTTAATAAGTTGGAGTTACGAAACGAGATACTTAAAAGGGGACGGAGGGAATATCTTACATAGAAAACATTTTATATTGTAAAACATTTTACATCGAAACAAATGAAGCCTATATATCAAATATCTAGAAGCAGCAGCCGAGGCATAGGCAATAGGAGAGATACGAGAAGCAACTCTTCAATTGGCTACTCTCACAAAACCCCTTTTCCTACAGTGAAGTAAAAAAACTCTTGGCAATCACCACTTCCAAAGAAAAAAGTACAAACCCTGTATAATAAGGAGAAGAACTAGCTAAAAGGCATCAGTTTCACTAACAAAGTACTAGCAATCTTTGTCCATTTTTTACTAGCAGAAGACAACTTCCGCATCAGGAGAGGATCTGGGAAATCTTAAAAGCTTTTGGGCTGCTTGGAAATAATCCTCCAACCGATAATCATTTGGATTATTGATAGCCATCTTTTGCAGCACCCTGGCATTCCTCAACAGTAATTGTATGAAAGCAAGAAAGTTGGAGTCACAACACCACCAACTACCAGCAATCTTAACATTTTTTAGATGCAGTGTCAAGCACTTGTAGGTCCACTTTTGTGCTGTCCAATACTGCTCTTCATTAGAGCTGCAAAGTTCCTCGAGTTCGACATCAAAGAGCTGCAGATGAAAACACATTAAGTTAAAACTCTACAAACTATATTGACACCCATAATTGTCCATGTACCTGTGTCTGACACTCTGGAGACACGTGACAGACTAGGAACACGGCCGGATAAATATGGAAACGCCACCTAGCGTGTCCACGTACTTTTAATTTTTAACCACACCACATACTGGATACACGCGTCTCAAATCAGACACAAAAAAGGACACAGCAGGACACATATGGGCACCCCACCTCATGTGTCCTATTAACTTTTAACCACGGCAGACACTGGATACACACGTGTCATTAGTTAAACACAACTGAGGACACAGCAGATATCAATTTGCAAACTATAATCTTCGAAAACAAAAATCTTTGATCAATGAAAGGTAAAAATTGCAGATAAACAAAATTCAACCTAGTTTGAAAAATCTAAATAGCAAAAGGTATAATTTGCAAATTACAATATCAGTTTTGGTTATTTTTGGAAACAATACTCAAATGAATAACTTATTTTTACTTTAGCGCGTGCACACACATTTGCTGAGTCTTGTGTCTGTGTCCGCAGTATTTTAGAATTGTCGGGTCCCATGTGTCTGTGTCCACGCTTCTTAGAATGTAATGCTATTACATTAAAGTTGAGAGAAAAAGAATACAATGCTTCTTGAAATGATTCAAATGAGTCCTTTGTAGGTCATTTAAAAGGACAGTAGGTGAAGGCATGAACATGACGGCGAGGTCGTTAAGTAAAGGTAAGGTCTTGCAATCTCGAGAAATGGATCATTTGTCACTTCCAATAAAGAGGCACCCTAGATAGTTTAGCAGCATAGTTTTAAATCGCAGTATCGGTGGGCGTAATGGTCGCGGTTGCGAAACGGATATCGGGAGTATCGGGAATTGGACACCGCACTCGAGAATTTCTTTCAAGCACTAGCAAATGTGGAAAAATTCATTGATACACGTAACCTTAATATGACTAAATTGAATATTTTTAAGCAATATTTGACTTTTAGAAGTAGTTTTAAGTATGATTTGATCAAATGTTGCGTTTTAAGAACGAAATCGAAGTTTTTCTTCTCATTCTCTCTGACCCAATTTGAAATTATGAGAGTTTGGTTCTCAAAATACTGTTTTGGCACGTGAGGGCAGAAGAATCTCACAAAGTTACAAATATTACACTGTAGGATCACATGGAGGTCTGAGAACAAAATAGAAGAAAAGCATTCTCAGTGTTCGGTACGCGTAATGGTCCATAATGGCCCCATAACGGGGTGTACGCACGTGAATTTTTGTAACGCCGTTATTTTCACCCATAACGGTATCAAACCTTAGAAAAAACGTTACGTAATGGCCGTTATTGTTACCCATAACCAAAGTTTCGTTTGGTTGGTAATCTGTAATACTGCTTGGAATTATTAGATATGACAAAGAAAGATAGACTATGAAGGAATATTTAATCAAGACATTTTTGGTACATCTCTGAAATAATCTGAAGAAAATATGTAAAGAGCCACGAGAAAACTCACCTCTGCTGATGAAAGGGACAAGGTCATGGCCAATGTCTCCAAATTAGGCATACCTTTCAAAGTGCTTCCTATCCCAAGGAGCACACGTTTATTGATATGTGTATGTAGGGTTAGACATTTGCATTTCAACAATGGAGAACTCAAGCCTTTTGCTTCCATAATTGCTAGCACCTAAAAAGATTCAGAAGGACAGGAAGAAGGTACCACCATTAGACAGATCTTAAAGCTTTCAAAACTTCTAATATAATAAAAGATGAAGAATTTCTGTTCCAACCAGGTTCACTCGTTTGACCCCAAAGGCCTATGCCCTAAAATCCCTTGGATACGAAAAGAGGGAGGTTAAAGCTTTTGCCAAAAAGAAGCAGAAGTAGAAAGAAATGAAGAGTCAGGATTCTATTACGATTAATACATTTGATTTAAGTTAACAAACTTGGACACCTTTTTTTTTTTTTTGATCCACAACTTGGACACCTTAACACATGGTCTCTCTCTCTCTCTCTAGCACGAGATTCGAATCTCGCGTGTCTACCATTTTGTTTGTAAATACTGCGTATTTGATTTATCCATGGCACATATCTCCTTGACATTTTTGTACTAACATTTAATACAATAATTAATTTCAATAGATTAGAGTCCGGATCCCATAGCAGAATCGAGTATTGCATTAAGTAGTTAATAAAAATTTCTTTTATCCCCATATTTGCACCTCCTTTATATGTCCCACCGCCCTAAATTTGTTATATGTGGAATGGGCTGCTTTGTAGTCAAGGTGAAACCACTCATGGGCATGTGATACAAAACTACATGAAAAAAAAAGAAAATAAAAACCTTTTCACTTTTCAGTTACTTCTTGGTGTAATCAATCAAACTTCTTTATGGGAGCTAGCCGTGCTATAGACTAAGGGTTTATGCTATAACCTTAGGATCTAAGAAACCTATGGAACAATGATGACTTGAAGAGCAAATGAAAATGTTCTACTTCAGAATTCTCATCTTGTAACTATGAAAATATTTGGAAAATTTCACTGACCTCCCTTGAGGGTTCTGACAAATGCGGAGACCTCTCTCGAGGTTTCTGAAATGCCAATGACCTCACCTACTTTTGAAACAATTGTCAAGATTCCCCATCTGCTTTTGTCTGAAACCTCAGGGGAGGTGAGTAAAATTTACCCGAAAATATTTGATGCATGAAAAACTGTGTAATTGGCCACGAAGAGTTACATAAACTCAACTGCCATGTAACATCAGTATTATTGGCAAGCATCGTAAATAACGTTTTGAGGGCTGTGGGAAGTTGACACATGGTGTGTAGGCCCAGCATTCACGCGGGTCAAAGGCAAGCTCAGATGAGTCAAGGGTTGAGCTGATTGAATGGCCAAGATACGCTTGGCTTAGTAGGGTATAATCCGGGGTTGGAGTCCCCTTATAAGTTCAGCAACCGTTCCCCTACTTTTTAGGGCAGCTATTGTTCTTATGGATAGATGGCTGTGTGGCAGGGTCTTCAAGAGGGGAATATTCCATTATTCCCTATATGGTAACTGTTACAGGGTTGTTCCGACGACGAGGAGCAAGGTTAGGCCACCTGGAGAGCTGGGATTGTTGGTGCATACCGCGCATACGTAGGAATAGGAGTTGGTCCCTACTCCCTTAAAGGTAGGAATCACTTGGCACATTGACTGACTGACTCAACGCGCCACGTGGCAACCATCAGCGGAGTTTGTTTCTAGATCAAAATATGTAAATATTTTAGAGATTTTCTGAATAAGTGGAAGTGGTTAAACAAAATTTGGAACGTGACATGTTTTCAAGGCCTATGTACGCCGATTTTCAGGGGAGAAACTCCTATAAATAGGGGAAATCAGTGCAGGACCGGCAGGTCAAAGGACCCGCACATCAAGATTCAAACATCACTGGTTCATTTCAGCTTCTTAGCTTTCGAAACATTTTCCAATTCTAGCAACTCATTTTCTTTTTGTTCAAGCTTCTAATTTCATGGTTGGTTAGCTTTCGTTTAGTGGCTCTGGACACATTGTCCTTTTATTCTGAACGCTTCTGTTACTTTGTTTCATAAATATAAGTCGTAGTGGTGCCAAGAGGCCTTTGGACCACTAAGTCGTAGATAGCTTTCGTTTAGTGGCTCCGGACACATTGTCCTTTTATTCTGAACGCTTCTGTTACTTCATTTCATAAATATAAGTCGTAGTTGTGCCAAGAGGCCTTTGGTCCAACATCATTGGTGCACTTAGGTGCTATAAGAAAGGAGGTCGGGACTTGGGAGTTTCAACTCCTCTTCTAAGTTCTAAGGTGCTAAAATCTAACTATATTAAAATTACTGCTTTCGAATCAATATACACACACACTGTGTTCATTTTGTGTTTTAAGTCCTTAATGTGCAAGGCAACCACATGCCACCTTTGCAATCTTCCCAAAATGTTGCAATAGTTTCCAGTTTAGAAGACAGGAGTTCATGCCTACAGTCTAATTCACTCGTAGACTACGTCCCGGTCTGGGCCTAATTCCTAACTACATTCACCCCTGGCCAGGAGGCGGGCTCTCTTGTTACTTTAAGGAGGAAACAAATAACGTTATAATATCGAGAATTCAATCGCAAAAGAGAAGGACCGCTGAATACAAACCTCAATTACCAAAGTACCTAGCGCAAGATTCTTCACATGAGCAAGATTTGCAAGAAGTTCTCCTACCGTATGTTGAATCCATTCATTTTCAAGAGCCCTATCACCCCCATAACATACCAAGTTGCAGTTGAAGACAGCATCCACCAATGACGATAAATCCATAAATCGACAATTCCCTCTAGAGAGCCAGAAATCTCCACTGATACGAGATAAGGAGCTGAAATTTCCAACCCATCGTCATTGAAATCCCAACTACACGACAAATCTCTCAGAACCAATTTCTTCACACATGAATTAGTGACATCCAAACGTCTAAAACCTTTACAATCATGCAATTCCAATAACTCCAACACGTGACTACCCGCTAATATCCTTTCAATCACATCCTCACTCAACTCCACAGACACAATTGACAATTTCTTTAGCGAATTCCAGGCAACATTTCCTTTGGGCGTAACCCTACAAACTGAAAATCGCAATTCTTTGAACCAAGAGTTGGCATACAAAAGCTGTGGCAACTCGTATAATTCATCCGCATTCAAACGGTAGAGGGCGGAATGGAATTCCAAGCACAGCTCCTCGACGCCCTTTCCCACCGCGAATCGAGTCCACGAATTCACATTCGAAGCGAAGCGCGGCTCGTATCCGAAATCAACCCCGAATTTCTTGAGTTTGGAACAGTTAGAAAAAAAAATAGGGTTTTGACAACAAAGGTAACGAAGTTGCCTGTCCCCTCTTCGTCGGAATCATCGCACATAGGGTACGAAGAGTGGAAATGGAAAAGGAATTGCCAGCGTTTCGACAAGACTTCGGTTTTGACGGCGTCTTTGATTGGTAAGAGGGAGAGAATGTGAGAGAGTACAGAGTCGGGACACTCACTGATTCGATCGACGGCGGTGGTATGAAAGTTACTGATTTTCCGTTCGCGGCTCATCGTCCGTTTAGGGCACGATTAGTGTGAGAGAACCTGGTTTCGTCCTAGGCTGGGCCAGGGTCTCTTTTTCATCGACGGCTTTTGACTCGAACCACAGCCATTATAGCTTCTCGTAGTCGTCGGAACTCGGGGAGTCGATCTGTTGTCGCCGGAGAGGACTGTAGCGTCATCTCGACATGATTTTCAAAAGCCACGCTTTCCAACTCAAGAGCCAAGCTTTCGGGTGTTCGTATTTTTTGTTCTAGCTTTTCAGGTGGACAGAAAAACCCTTCTTAAGCTCGGTAGTGGAGGTCGAGTCCCGCGCGGGGCGGTTCGGGTTCCGAATTATAGACAGTCCGGATTAATTAAAAAAAAAAAAAAAAAAGGAGAGATTATAGAGAGTCTCTAAACCAACCTATGTGGATTAACACAAACACCCCGCTAAAATAGGATACTTTTGTAAACTACTGCTACTTGCGATAATTCTACAAGTTAGAGACTATGAGAAAAACTTTTTAAAGGAACTTTCCGTGAATAGTTGTTTAAGAGGAGTTTGTGTGTGTAATTATTGTAAAGGAGTTGTTTTATGTTCCAGCTTTCAATCGGAGAGAACAGTTCTTTCTAGGGGAGGAGGCTCTTGTCCAGTTCTCATGGTATAGTTTGAATTAGTGTAAAGATTTTGTTATTTTTATCATATTATTCTAAAGGATCATAATTGATTTTTCTTTATAAGGCTCTCATAATCACATTTCTGCTTTACAGAGTCCTAAATAAAGAACATATACTTAATATGAGAGCCCTAGAGATAAAAATGAATTACGATCCTTTAGAATAATATGATCAGAATAACAAATTCAAACGTACTTAATTTTTTTATAATAGATAGTTTATATATTAAAAAATATAGTTAAAAAATTAAGTGCTCCAATTTTTAATCCGTTTGAACGGGTGTGAAGATCTTATTATTCTGGTCATATTATTCTAAAGAGATATAATCAAATTTTGTCTTTAGGACTCTTATAATCACGTTTCTGTTCCATTGGATTGCAAATTGATGGTGAAAATGTTTTTTTTTTAACCAAAACGGCAACGTTTTTAATGTGGATAGGGGCTGCTGTGCCTCCATGGACAGCAGAGCCCCCAGGTCCCAGGGGTTAGAATTATTAATTATTAGGAAAGAAAACTCGTTAGCGACTGAGAAACAATAGGTCCAGAGACCCAAAGAGAACAATGTTAATGAAATATTAAAAAAATGACACGCAACTAAAATAGAAAGAGAATTTGAAATCATATCAAACGGTATCCGATCAACTTGATTTTCAACATGATCGATGTTTTTCGACGAGATCTAAAAAGTGAACGATTTCAATCATTATTATAGACCCATTCAAACGACCCAAACTGGACCATGGGAACTAGATGGGAGCCTCCTCCCCTTCTCGAAACACAAACAAACAATCACACAAACCCAATCGTGAGGAGGGCTCCACATACACATGTTCATGGGGTTAGAATTATTAATTAATAGAAGAGAAAACTCGTTAGGGACTATGAGCTGGGAGAAACAATGGGTCCAGAGATCCAAAGCGAACAATGTTAATGAAATATTAAAAAAATGACACACAACTAAAATAGAAAGAGAAAATCATGTTTACGGAGGCGCTGTAAACAAATATTTACAGCACTCAATCGTGCCCGTCCAAAAGTGTTTTGAACAGTCAGGATGTTAATGAAACTTTTCCGATGAAGAGTAAACTTTTCTTTATTAAAATTCAGACTGCCCAAAACACTTTTGGACGGTTGTAATTTGTTGGTGCCGTAAACAGACACCTTTCATTAATAAGGCAGTCTCAAATAAAAAAGCAATGTACAATTTGAGAGACTACGGGGTACTAACTAATGACTACTAATTTCTACAAGCTACTACTACTTTGGTAAACTACTGCTACTTGCTAATTCTACCAGTTAGAGACTAATCGTTTAGAGAGAGATCTTTCTTCATTGATCTTCTGATATTAGCATATATAAAAATGCTAAATTTTTCAACAAATTTAGCACAGTACAAAACTACAAATGTAATAAATTTATCATGTGGGATGACAAGACTTAAATAAATACAATAAATACATTACGTAGATGATAAATTTATCATCCACAAACTTGTGTAATGGAAGCACTTGCCCAAAAGTGGCTTATACTTTGGCCGAAACAGACCAAAATACCCCTTCCTTTTAAATATCGAAGTGGTTTGGATTGTGGGACTTTTTGGTAATGTTGCACGTTTTGGGTGCAGTATTCCTGCACTATTCACGTTATTTGCAAATTACTTCAATGGTTTTTCGGAGTTTTCATGTTTTCTGTTTGAGTCCTCTTTTTGTGTCATTATTTTGTCCAATTCTTCAAGGGCATTATTGTCATTTCATGCCCATGACTTAAGTTACAAAAGTCAATAGAAGTAGAAGGCCTATTTTGGCGTAATAAGTCATGTGACTTTTTTTTTCTTATTAAAAAAATTTCACATTTGTTTGTTTTTTGTCATTTTTTTTAGATTATTGTTTCGTTATGACGGAAGGAATCTAAAAATAAAATAAATTATGATCAAAATCCAATTTTTTTGAATAATAAAGACAAATATAAGCCAATAAAGCGGCCTATTTTCATTTTTAGGCTTATTTGCGTTTTTGTTCCTCAATTTCGTGTCGGTTATCAGATTTGTCCCTTGACTTTACTTAATGTCAATTTTGTCCGATACGAAGGGACAACTAAACTACAGAGAGAGAATAATTACAAAAACAAGGGATAATTGTTTGGGTGATACGCTCTAAAAATTAAAAAAGTACTAGTATCTCTTTTACTAACAAGTACCAAATTGAATTTATCATAGAAATTTCAAAATGCTAAAGCAATTACGTATAAAGTTTGGAGCTTAATTAGTCGAATTCCTACCAAATTTGTAGTCTCCAGTAAATTTGTCCTAGAAATTTCATATGAGTAATATTTTAGGCCTTCTATTGTGGGAACCTTAATTATTTGCTTTTGTAATACTTGACTCCTTAACCTCTTTCATTCAGATTCAAGATCAACTAAGTTATCTTCAGTTAAATACTTCGGTTTGTTTGTTTAACTGACACCCTCAAGGGTTTCCTTAAGTATAGATGCTCTCTCCAATTTCAAAAAATGATTTTTAACTCCCTAAGATTTAGTGCTACATTTCAATTATGCCCCATCATTAGTCAATGGGTTATCAACTTTTTACACTTTTGAAATGCTTGTTTTAACTATCAAAAAGAAGAAGAAGCTATGAGTACATCATCATTCGGTGTACACCAAATGTACTTTGAATTGTACAGGACCCACCTCAGAGTCTCATACAATTGATTGGAGCCGTTCAATTTGTTTGAAAGTTATTTTTAATGGCCCTCGTAAAAAATTAACTCAGACAGATATCAGGAAGGGCTAGATTGACTCGTTCAATTTTTGATCTTTGATTTTGCAGGATCAAAAAATGAATGGTTTGATCAACCCGTTACCAATACCTGCTAATTTTTTACGAGGGCTCTCACAAATATTTTAAACAAATTAAACGGCTTCAATCATTCATGTGGATTTCAAGATGGGTCCCAAACCATCTAGTGTGCATCTGGTATAGCCCAATTGGTGTACCCATAGTTTTTTTTTTTTAATAGTTAAAATGGGCATTTCTAAAGGTTTAACAGTTGACCTAAAGGTTGGAGTGTGTGACTGAAATGCAGCACCAAATCTCGTGAGTAGAAAAATTATTATCCGAACGTGGAGAGTGTATCTGTACTTAAGGGAAACCTCGGGGGGGTGTCAGTGATATTTAACCCTTGAGCTTTTCTGTATATTTTTGTTTTGTTTTGTTTTGTTTGTTTTTTGATAATTTTTTTTGTTTTGTTTTTAAAAGCAGTCGAAACAGGGTAGTGGCGGACCATCGTGCCCTAAACGGACGGGACGATGAGTCTCACGATGATGAGTCGCAAAAGCAAATTCAAGTACTTCGAGCCCACCGCCGTCGATCGAATCAGCGAGTGTCCCGACTCTGTCCTCGTCCACATTCTCTCCCGCTTAGAAGAAACCGAAGACGCCGTCAGAACCCAAGTCTTGTCCAAACGATGGCGATTCCTCTGGACCTTCCTCCCTTCCCTCCTTTTCCGTTATAATGCGTATGATGATTATGGCGGCGAGGGCGAGGGCGAGGATTTCAGAGTTGCAAGGAATACTGAATTCGTTACCTTTGTCGAAAAAACGCTATTTTCTTCTGACTGCAAGCTCAAGAAATTCGGGGTTGAATTCGAATACTACCCGCGCTTCACTTCGAATGTCGATTTGTGGACTCGATTCGCTGCAGGGAAGGGCGTTGAGGAGCTTTCCATTCAACTCTGGCCTGACGACACCGAGTATGAGTTGCCACAGCTTTTGTATGACAACTCTTGGTTCAAAGAATTGCGTTTTTCACATTGTAGGGTAATTCCTGGAGGAAATGTTGCCTGGTATTCGCTAAAGAAATTGTCGATTGGGCATGTGAAGTTCAGTAATGATGTGATTGAAAGGATATTAGCGGGCAGTCCTGTGTTGGAGATATTGGAATTGCATAATTTTGAAGGTTTTAGTCGTTTGTCTGTCACTAATTCATGTGTGAAGAAATTGATCCTGAGTGAATTTTTGAACATTTGGGATGACAGTGGGTTGGAAATTTCGGCTCCTTATCTCCTATCGTTGGAGATGTCTGGCCGTCTAGGGAAGAATTGTCGATTAACGAACGTATCATCATTGGTTGATGCTGTCTTCAACTGCGACTTTATGTGTTATGCAGATGATCGGGCTAATGATTATGAAAGGATCCAAAATATTGTAGTAGTATTTCTTGCAAGTCTTCTCCATGTGAAGAATCTTACGCTAGGTACTTGGGCAATTCAGGTTTGTATTTCAGCAATACTTCTCTTTTGCGATTGAAGTCTCTATATGTGGTGGGGTGGTTTCTCCTCGAACTCCTTCGGATCTCT
Source organism: Rhododendron griersonianum (assembly GCA_018127125.1). NCBI lineage: Eukaryota > Viridiplantae > Streptophyta > Magnoliopsida > Ericales > Ericaceae > Rhododendron > Rhododendron griersonianum. Next base: position 27,696,119 of record CM030800.1, read on the forward strand.
CCTCCGCTGCGTACCTGCACCAAGGCGTGAGGCGGTGGGCGGCCCCACGCCCCTCCGACGAGCAAGTCAATATACTGGAGAGGGAGAGAGTAATGTAGTAGGGTCTGAGATTGTGTACCTTTTTTAGGGTTTATCCTCTCCTATTTATAGACAAACATACTTGCTCTCCAAGTTAGGTGTGCACAGCACATGCCCAAACCAGCCCCAACTCTGGAGTGTTCTAGAAGCTTCTAGAACCGACTTGAGGGATCTCTACGCAGCCCCCGCCCGGGTCGAACCGACCCTCTAAGCCCAACCGGCCCATTCGCCCGACCCAAAGGTTCGGTCATTGGGCTCGCGAACTGGACCTCGGACACCGGTGGGTCGAACCCTTCGGTCCGGTCCACCTCTGCTCGGCTCGACCCACTACAGGCACAAGGCCTAGGTCCAAACCGCGTGCACGAGTCCAACCCGTCACGCTCGTCTCTTAGCCTCGCCGAATCAACCTGCGGGCCAACCTGTGGCCAAACTATATTCGGCCCACCACACTATATTACAAGGTATTATTAGTGTGTTCCCTTTCTAGAAGAAACCAGCAAAACATCTATCTACGGTGCTTGCCAATAAAACTGATGTTGCATGATTGTTGAGTTTGTATAATTCTCCATGGTGAATTAAACATCTTTTTATGCATCAAAAAATTCCATTGTTTCTTGAAAGATGAAAATTGTGAAGTGGAACATTTCGATTTGGTTTTCAAGTCATCAATGTTCTATAGATTATAGCATAAACCAAGAGCCTAACGCATGCTAGCTCCCATTAAAGAAGTTTGATTGATTACACGAAGAAGTCATTGAAAAGAGTTTTTTTTAGCTGTAAATGGTGCCTTGTATCACTTGCCAATCAGTGGATTCATACCTGGAGCTGAATGCTTAAGGGCAAAGAAACTCATTCTGCATATAACAAATTTAGGGCGGTGGGATATATATGAAGTTTTGGTCATTTGAGAGAGAGAGAGAGAGAGCTTCCTTTCCGTAGATTTGGATGAGAGAGAGAGAGAGAGATCTTCCTTTCTATGGATTTGGATGAGAGAGAGAGAGAGCTTCCTTTCTGTGGATTTGAATAAGAGAGAGAGCCATGGCCATTTTTCAATCTGTAATAACTTGTTAATTTGAATCAAATATATTCTTAGGTGCTAAGTAATCGATCCTGACTCTTCAGCTCTTCCTACTTACTTTTGCTCCTACTTTGCAAAAGCTCTACCCTCCCTCTTTTCGTATCAAAGGGATTTTATGGCAAAGGCCTTTGAAGTCAAAGTAGTGAACCTCTTTTGAACATAAGATCTGCATCTTTTCTTATATTAGAAATGTTGAAAGTTCTAAGAACTGTCAAATATCCTAATGATCTTATCCTCTTTTTGTCCTCCTGAATCTTTTCCAGGTGCTATCAATTATGGAAGCAAAAGGTTTGAGTTCTCCATTGTTGAATTGCAAATGTTTAACACTAGATATGGAGATAGATAAATATGTCCTCCCTGGGATAGCAAACGTGCTCAAGAGTACTCCTAATGTGGAGACATTGATCATGACCTGGTCCTTATACGGATGGAGGGTGCGTTTTCTTGGAGCCCTTTCCATATATTCTTCGAATTATTTCATAAAGATGTGCAAAAAAAATATTCTTGATTACAAAATTGGTTAGATATTCTTTTGTAATCTATCTTTCTTTGTCATATACTCATATCTAATAATTCCAAGCAGTATTACTGGTTGGTGACTGCTTAACTTTGTCTGGGGAGCCACTTTGTTGGAAGTGACTAATGAACAATTTCTCGAGATTGCAAGTCATTACCTTGAATTAACAACTTCCCTTTCATGTTTATGCCTTCACCTAATATCCTCGTAAATTATCTAGGATATACTCATTTGAATCATTTCAATGAGCATTGTTGAAATATACAAACGAATACTGCGGTGGGAATTTTGGACTCTACTCGAACCCAATTGGGTCAACTACTTTTTGACACGAACACGTATATGACATGACCCAACCACACAAAAATTAAACCGGATAAATACGGATTGGACTAGCGTAGCTCGAGAATGACACGAATAACTGTCTAATTTTTTTCGTCGACCTGCTAACCAGAGTGACACAACGCAATACGACATAATGACTCTTATTTTAGTACTCCCTCCGTCCCAAAATGTTTGTCCGGTCTGCAAAATAAGGACTAAAAAATAATGCATTTCTTTCAAGAAAAAATTCAATTTTTTTTTTCCATAAATTTAAAGAACTCATCGATATCTGGTGAATCGTTGAAAAAAATTGAAGTTTTTCTTGCAAAAATTGTATTTTTTTATGTCCTTGTTTTGCGAACCGGACAAACATTATGGGATGGAGGGAGTACTAGTCTTGTAGTTCACAATCTATATTGAAGCTTATGTAGTAGTGGGTGTTGTCTATTTAGTTTAGATAAAGATCGTAAATGGTACTATAATCCATTTTGATACTGACGTCTAGTTGAGGCTTAAGGCATTTTGTAATGTCTTGTTGTTGGTTTATTTGTTTAGGTGAACTTGTAGTTTATATGATTATAATAGCATTCATAATGCATTCAATTTCTTATTGGTTTAACTGATTGTGCATAACATTTTTACATGTATAAATTTATGAATACCATTTGAGAAGTTTAACTAAAAGGGTTAACAGAGTTAACCCTTACACGAGACATTTTTAAACAGGTCGGGTTAGTATCAAGATATAAGACACGTTCAAGTTAACAATTATTTTGACACGAACCTTGAAAGGATACGACTCGAACACGATACGATACAATACAATGCTCACTCCTACCAGGACACACGGAACATGACAATTTCTACCTGAATGGGGACGGACATGACACAACGAATATATATGTTGATTCTAGTTGGCTTCGAACTATATTTATTCAAAGGCATGAGCAAATGTTAGTATATATACATTATGTTGGTAAAAAAAATTAGTTGTTACTCATATAAATATTGTTTCCAAAAATAACCGAAACTGATGTTATAATTTGCAAATTATACCTTTTGCTATTTAGATACTACAATATTAGTATCAGGTTGAATTTTATCTGCAATTTTTACCTTTAATTGATCAAAGAATATAATTTGACGCCGGAATAACTTGTTAAAACTATAAATTGATTTTCTGCCATGTTTTCACTTGTGTCTAACTTGAGACGCATGTATTTGGTGTGTGCCATTGTTAAAAATTTAGAAAAGAAAAGTAATCTGATACGCGAAGTGGCATGTCCATACTTGTCCCGTCACATCCTCACTGGTGTCTAACTTGAGACGCGTGTATCCTGTGTGTGCCGTGGTTAACAAGTAATAGAAGTAATCGGACCCGCCAGGTGGCGTGTCAATACTTCTTAGATTTTTAATATGTGGCTTTTTGTGTTTTCATCTGCAGCTCTATGGGATTGAAAGCATGGTACTTCTCAATTACAATGAAGAGCAGTATTGGACATCGCAAAAGTGGACTTACAAGTGCTTGACGCTGCATCTAAAAAATGTTACTATTAGTAGTCGTTTAATGAATTTAATGATGTATCATCGTGACTCCAACTTTTTTTCTTTCATACAATTTCTGTTGAGGAATGCAAGAGTGCTGCAAAAGATGGTTATCAGTACGCCAAGTGATGATCGGCTGAAGAAGTATTTCGAAGCAGCTAAAAAGCTTTTAAGCTTTCCTAGATCCTCTCCTGATGCAGCAGTTATCTTCTGTTAATAAAAAATGATCAAAGAGTATCACCCAGTCAGTGAAACTGATGCCTTTTGACTAGTTCTTTCCTTATTATTTCTCAGTTTGCACTTTTTCTTTTTCGATTAAGTGGTTGTTGCCACATATCACAGATTGTGGGCTTAATGGGTGATATGGTAAGGATTGCAATAGTTTTATTTCAATGTAGGAAAAGGGGTTGTGAGAGTTGCAATAGTTCTACTTATGCCCTATGCCTGTACCGCAGTCTCGCAGCTGCTGCTACTTAACATGTTATCAAGTAATTCTGTTGTCGCTGCTGTGTATTTGTTGACTTTGCACTGATTTAGTTCTTGCAATGATGGTTCATTTGTTTCTGGTAGATTGCTTGTTCTTGCTTCTCAACATGACAATGTTGTGCAATATTTGTTTCACAACTGGTGCATGGAGTGTCCATATACCATCGTAGGAGGTGGGGTAGGTGCGGGACCGATAGGCTTGGCATGCCTATAACATGAAGAGAAAATCAGAAATACGGTCCAAATAAAGATGCTTTATAGGCTTATCTTCCTTAAAGTTTTGTGTCAGTTTCCAAATTCATCTCTCAAACTTACGTTCCTCAAATTAACAGTGTTGATTGGTCCGAAACAAATGTACAACTAAGCTATGGAGAGAACAATCACGAAAACAACGGGCAATGATTTACGTGATACACTCTATTCACGAAATACTGGAGTATATGGTATATTGACAAGTAACTTTCAAATTGAAACTGTATCATAGAAAGTTTGAAATGTGAACCAACTACTTATCTAAGTAGAGAAATGCTATATACACTATCTTATTCCACTACACCATCCGCTACATTTTTTGTGGGGTCTACTCTAGGTCACAGAAAAATATGGAAAAATATCCATAAATTTTGAAATACTATTTTATAGGGCCCTGTAAAAAATCAGCTCCAACGGATATAGCTAAGTATTTTTTATAGATTCATAGATGCAAAACTGTTTAACTGCGTAGTTTCGCCCCTATTAATTCATAAATAATACTTACCGATATCCGTTAGAGTTGAGTTTTTACAAAGCCCCATAAGACAATTTTTTTAAACTTATCTTTGTCTTTTTTGAAAAAAATTATGAGTTTCGATTAAATTTTTCGATTTCTCTCACTGAGACGAATCAATAAGTCACAAAAGTTTGATACAAAACTAATGAATGCAATTTTTTTTTGAATAAAGACAAAACAAAGTTATTGTTCCACTTTTAAATCCAAATCAAGCCTTAAATTTATTGATTTGGAGGGAACAAATATTTACATTTGTCAGTGCATATATAATTTAGGCCCCGTTTCCGCTAACAAAAAACACTAAAAACTTGCATTTTATCATATCGTTTTCACTAATAAAAAGTTTTAACGTTTCACCATATCGTTTTCACTAACAAAAAAAGTTGTCTAACAAATACTGTTTTTTGCTACAACAACTCTATTCATAAGCTATCAGCAACTTATTCACTATTGAAAATAAACATTTTTTAAAAACATCTAACAACTTTTCGACCACAATTAAAAATTTACAAATTTTTCACCACCGGAAACACGCTAATCTCTTTCTGAAAATCTGTTTTGTAGGATGGTTGCCAAAGACTCAAACCCTGCAAAAACAAGCAGCCAAACACCCTCGCAATCATGTCTAGACGAAGCTACAGCCCTCCCCGGCAACAACAGATCGACTCTCCGACGAGCTACGAATAGCTATAATGGCTGAGGTTCAACTCTAAGGAAGTCGATGAATGACGGACCGTAACCCTACTTGGGACGAAAACCAGACACTACTTCTTTCGGAAGAATCGTGCGGCTCGTGCCCTAAACAGACGATGGGTCGCAGAAAGAAAATCAGTCGCTTCGAGGCCGCCGCCGTCGATCGAATCAGTGAGTGTCCTGACTCTGTACTCGTTCATATTCTCTCCTTTCTATCAACCATTGACGCCGTCAAGACCCAAGTTCTGTCCAAGCGATGGGGATTCCTCTGGACGTTCCTCCCTTCCCTCCGTTTCCGTTCTTATATGTCTGAGGATTCCGACGACGAGGATTTTGTAGCTGAAATGAATAATGAATTCGTTGTCTTCGTTGACAAGACGCTATCTTCTTCTAACGGCAAGCTCAAGAAATTAGAGGTTGAGTTTGAGTACGAGCGGCGCCTTGCTTCGAATGTCGATTCGTGGACTCGTTTCGCAGCGATAATTGGCGTCGAGGAGCTTCGCCTCCAACTCATGCCTCTTGCCACCGATATGGATCATAAGGTCCATGACGATGAACGTTACGAGTTGCCACAGCTTCTGTATGACAATTCTTGGTTCAAAGAATTGCGTTTTTCATGGTGTAGGGTTATTCCTAAAGGAAATGTTGCGTGGTATTTCCTAAAGAAATTGTCAATTGAGAGTGTGAAGTTGAGTAATGATGTGATTGAAAGGATATTAGCGGGTAGTCCTGTGTTGGAGACATTGGAATTGCATTTCTGTAAAGGTTTTAGTCGTTTGGCTGTCACTAATTCGTGCATGAAGAAAATGATCCTGAGAGTTTGTCGGGATGGAAATGACAGTGAGGTGGAAATTTTGGCTCCTTATCTACTATCGCTTGATATATCTGGCTGTTTCGGGAGGAGTTGTCGATTTATGAACGTATCATCGTTGGTTGATGCTGTCTTCAACTGCGGCTTTGCATTTCTTGAGGGAGATCGGGCTAATGATTACGAAAGGTGTCAAAATCTTGTAGGAGGACTTCTTGCAAGTCTTCTCCATGTGAAGAATCTTACGCTAGGTACTTGGGCACTTGAGGTTTGTATTTCCGCAGCCCTCCTCTTTTGCTATTGAAGTCTCTATAGGAGTATAAGGTGCTATAATTGCGTTTCCTTTCAAGAAGAAACCCGCAATACCTGTATCTATGGCGCTTGCCAATTAAACTGGTGTTGCATGTAATTCTCCATGGTGAATTGCACAAGTTGTTATGCATAAAATAATTCCATTGTTACTGGAAAGACGAGAATTGAAGTAGAACATTTTGATTTGCTCTTCAAGTCATCAATGGTCTATAGGTTTCTTATATTCTAAGGTGATAGCATACATCAAGATGCCGCTGAAAAGGGTTATTTTAGCTGTAAATGGTGTCTTGTATCACTTGGATTCATACCTAGAGCTGAATGCTCAAGTACGTAGCAACTCGTTCTACTTATTACAAATTTAGGGCAGTGGGACATGTATGGAGTTTTGGTCATCCGGGGGGGGGTTGTTGAGGGAGAGGGAGAGAGAGCTTTCTTTATGTGGATGTGGACAAGAGAGAGAGAGAGCGCCATGTCCATGTTTCAAGGTGTCAAAACTTGTTAATTGGAATCACATATATTATTAGGTGCTAAGTAGACGATCATAACTCTTCAGTTCTTTCTACTTACTTTTGCTCCTTTTTGCAAAAACTTTACCCTCCGTCTTTCCGTATCAAAGGGATTTTAGGGCATAGGCCTTTGAAGTCAAAGAAGTGAATCTGTTTTGAACATAAGATCCACATATTTTCTTATATTAGAAATTTGGGCAAAGTACGGATTAGGTCTGTGAGGTTTTCCGGTTTGGCAGATGACCCCCCTGGGGTTTACTAATGACCACATTGCCCACCTGTGGTTTTGGAGTAAAGTGCAACTCCTAACTCCGTTAATGGCAGAAGTAAAAGACCATGCTACCCTTTCTTAGAGCATCTCAAACACGGCAACACCCCCAAGCGGTTCATAGGCAAATTGGAAAACCCATCTTTTTACTAATTGACAGGAACTCATCTTCTCTTGGTCTCTCTACAAATTGGAAAACCCATCAACCGATTCCGGCCATCCAAAACAACCAACAAACCAATTGATAACCCACAAACCACAAATTGAAAACTGACGGCAACACCCACAAACTCAAAACCATACGAACGTACGATTTTTTCACCGTCATCAAGCTCGTTTTCTGCCGTACCCGAGCTCAATTTTACTGCCACACAGTTCGATTCCGCCATCGTGGAGTTCTATTGTGCTGTATTTGTCTTCAGCAAGTTTGAAGCTGGGTTTCTCGTGGAGTCCGTGAGTTGGAGTTGGTGGGTAGGGGAGACGAGAGACCAGCGCTATGTTGGGATGCTAGGGTAGTGGGTGCCCAAATATTATGGGTTTTGATTGTGGATAATTACGTGGAGTGAGTTTTGATGTGAGGAAGATGGAATTAACAGATTGCTGGGGTGGGGAACAAGTTGGATATGGGCCGATGGTGAAGGGGCAGGCGGCGACAATGGTTTTGTTGGTGGGGAGAGGAAACGGCCACCATCGTTTGGTATGGAGAAGTGGATTGGGTTGGGTTAATTTTCAGCATTGTTTTGGAGAAGGGTAGTGTCGTCTTCTCACATTGAAAGTCAACTTTTTTTAATTTTTTTGTTCATGACAAGTCTCGTAACTATTGCGTGTCTTACACTTTCCGTTAGTTTGGATGAAAAAGCTAACGGTAGCACTTTACTCCAAAACAATAGGGAGCCGAATTGGTCATTAGTAAAATTCAAGGAGGTCATCCGCCAAACAAACAAACCTCAGGGAGTTAATCCGTACTTTGCCCAACTTTTGAAAGCTGGAAGATCTGTCAAATATCCTAATGGGCTTGTCCTCTTTTTGTCCTTCTCAATCTTTTTCAGGTGCTATCAATTATGGAAGCAAAAGGCTTGAGTTCTCCATTGTTCAATTGCAAATGTTTAACATTTGATACAGAGATAGATAAATATGTCCTCCCTGGGATAGCAAATGTGTTGAAAAGTACACCTAATGTGGAGGCATTGATCATGGCCTGGTCCTATAACTCAGCACCGGTGCGTTTTCTCAGAGCCATTTCCATATTTTCTTTGGATTATTTCTCAAAGATGTGCAAAAAAAGTTCTTGATTACAATGGTTAGATACTCTTTTGTAATCTTTCTTAGTCCTATCTGATAATCTTTCTTAGTCGCTTCTAAACTTTGTTTGTGGTGCCTCTCTATTAGTAGTGAGTGAAGTGACAAATGAACCATTTATCGGGATTGCAAGTCATTACCTTGAAATAATAACTTCCATGTCATGTTTATGCCTTTTCCTAATATCCATGTAAATGACCTATTGAATACTCATTTGAATCATTTCAACCAACATTGTTGAAATCCACAAATAGAACTGCAGTGGGAACTTTGGACCTGACTCAAACCCAGCATGAAGTTAGAGAGTTTGGGTCTCTACTTTTTTTTACACGAACACCAATATGACAAGACCCGACCACTCAAAAATTAAACGGGACGAATACGGGTTGGACTAGCGTAGCTCGAGAAGGACGTGAATAATTTTCTAATATTTTGCGTCGACCTGTTAACTCGGGTGAAATGACATGATAAGACATTATGCCTACTATTTTAGTAATAGTTTTGTAGTTTGTGTTAGAATATTGGGTAGTTACTATGAGTCTTGTCCCACATTGGTTAATTGAGTCTTGTATCCTGTTATCACTTAATATAAATAACAAGTCTTCGTGTTAGGGTTAGGGTTAATCTACACCCCAAACACTCTTTTCATAAACAACATGGTATCAGAGCCTAACCCTAACCCACTACCTTATCCACCACCATAGCCATCGCAGTCGTTTGTCATTCACCACCGTAGCCGCCGCCGCTGTCTGCCATCAACCACCATAGCTGAAAAACCTTAAACCCTAACAGATCGGCCTCCCTATACCACTCGCCATTCCTTAACCCTAACCCAGACAATCGCCGACCCTCGAACCCCTAGTTTTGACCCTTGCGACACTCGAAAACCCCTACAAACCGTCCTCATATGCTCAAAATCCTAAAAACCTTAACCCGGTGTTCGAAGTCCCCTAAAATCGCAAACCCATAGTTGAAATCCTCTAAAATTCATGACCCAGTGCTGGAACAACCCCGAAATCACTAATCCAGTGCTAAAAACCCCTTAAAAACCCCAACCCATCCCTCAGAATCACAAAGTCTTTCATTGGCTCGTCTAACCACATTATAATCCCCTAGTTGAACCCAGGGAGATGCACCTTAAGTCGTGCCAAAGGCTTCTCCTATCCACAAAACCATTCATACCATACACTACAGAAACATAAAACCTCTGTTGAGGATGCAAGAACTCCACCTTCGCAGTAATCAACTGAGAAGATCCCACCCAAGAATGATTCTAGCAACCTTGTCATTCCCCCTATTGTGAACAGCATATTGAGAGGAGGGAAAACAATGCCTAACGATTACATCAAAAAATTCTTGACGAACTTTAGATTCCACAACACCAAACATACAAAGCTTATGAAACTTAATGAAAGAGAGTACCTCCTTCTGCTTTGAGGGGTTATTGAGGCCCCTTATATCCACACACCTATTTTATTCTTTTGAAGGGTTTAACCTTCCTACCCCCGCCCTTAGTTCTACCACCCTTTAGGAGTAGAAACAGTAACAATTGCAGAAATGGAAGCACCTGAGACAATAGGTTCACCCTCATCTTCTGCACCAACATTCAGCTATGAAGAAAACTTACTTAGGTGGCGTTCCACTTTTGAAAAAAGAAGGTTTTGGGAAAAAGAAGGTAATTTCAAGGTCAAAAATAATGTGTTGACGCAAATAATTTTCCTACCAATATGGATCTTGTTTGATAGATCTCATTGAGATCTTTTAAACGGTGCAAAAAAAATTGAAAAATTATTTTTCATTTTCGTTATATTTGAAATTACCTTCTTTTTGAAAAAGAAAGTTTTGGGAGAAAGCGGAATGGGGTCTTATTCCCAACACATTTTGGCTTCCTGGCCTCTCACCTACACTAGAGGCAGGCACCCATCTACTCCTTTTTCCTTGCCCAAAGTAGACATAGCACCATTAGAGTAGCCTCCACCCTTCTCAGAAATAATCAGCTGGTTACCCATTGGAATACCACCATCCCTAACTGACTAGAATGCTCAGCTTGACCCACCCCAGAAGCTTCCTTAGTTACAGAAACACTCACACAACCCAGATCCCTCAACTCCTCAGCATCTGGTAGTTTTGGTATGCCTTGAGAGATTCCATCAATAGTACCAGGACAACCACCACATGCCCACCAGAAGCATTCTGTTGAATCAGATTCTTAACAATTGGAATCTGTACACCAGAATGGGGCCTTGCCACTACCACCATCTTGGACAGTCCCAACCCCTTGTACAAGAGCTGCCACTTCAATTTTCTTGGGACAAACCTTATCCACATGACCAAACCTATTACACACCTGACATTTTAGAGGTTTCCAAGGATATCGAATGCCCACATAAGCAACATCCCCATTCTAAAATCGCACTTCAACAGATTCAAACATGGTGGAATTCACATCCACCTCCTCACATGTATTAGCATAGTTCAGCCGCTTACCAGATTCTGTAAGTTTATCAGCATAGAGGGGCTTTCCAACAGAGCTAGCCACATAACCCCTTAGCAGTCCAGAGCTCAAGGGGAACATTGTAAAAGTGTACCCAAAGAGGAATTTTCATGATCTCCTCCTTTTCCAGCTTCATATGAGGGTGCCAGCGCTTAAGCATCATCATTTTGCCCACAGAAAACCGAGGCCCAGACTCCAAAAGTTTCTGTAGCCCACCCTCCTGATTGAACAGGAAGAAGAAGAAACCTTCATTATTATATCATACTTATGGGTGGTGTTTTATTAGTTTAGATCGCACAAGGTACAGTTATCTATTTTGATATTGACGTCTAGTTGAGGCTTAAGGCAATTTTCAATGTCAATTGTTGGTTAATTTGTTTGGTTGATTTGTAATTTATATGATTATGATAGCATTCACAATGCATTCATTTTTCTTATTGGTTTATCCGATTGTGTGCGTGTGTAACATTTTCACACGTGTAATTTATGAATTTGGTTTAAAGAATTTAACTTCAAGGGTTAATAGTGTCAACCCTTACACGACACACTTTTAAATTGGTCGGTTTAGTGTCAAGACATAAGACACGCTCAAGTTAACAGGTTTTTTGACATGAAGTCACGAACCTCCGAAGGATACAACTCGAAGTCTCGAACACGATAGAACAAATATATATTGATTCAAGTGGGCTTCAAACTATATTGATCAGTGCCGCAAATGCTAGTATATATATACAATATATAGTTAAACAATTGTCGTTCATACAAGTATTGTTTTGAAAAATAACCAAAACTGATGTTATAATTTGCAAATTATACCTTTTGCTATTTAGATACTACAATTTTAAAATTAGGCTTAGTTTTGTTTTTCTGCAATTTTTACCTTTCATTGAGCGAAGAATATAGTTTAATCCCCGGAATAAGTTGTTAAAAAACAAATTCTGCCATGTCTTCACTTTGTCTAACTTACTCATATTCTGTGTGTACCATGGTTAAAATTTTAGAAAAGTAATCTGATACTCGATGTGGCATGTCCATTCATGTCCTGTCGCGTCCTCACTTCTGTCTAACTTGAGACACATGTATCCATATGTGCTGTGGTTGACAACTAATTAAAGGAATCGGACAGGCTAGGTGGCATGTCCTGCCGTGTTCTCACTGTGTCACGTGTCTCCAGAGTGTCCGACACGGATATTGAGACAATTATTTTATGTCAATACTTCCTGGATAATATTATGTGGCTTAATGTGTTTTCATCTGCAGCGCTTTGGGATCAAACTCGCGGAACTTTGCAATTACAATGGAGAGCAGTATTGGACATCACAAAAGTGGAATTACAAGTGCTTGATGCTGCATCTAAAAAATGTTTCAGTTGCTGAACGTTTAATGTTGCGTTGTTGTGACTCCAACTTTTTTTCTTTCATACAATTTCTGTTGAGGAATGCAAGAGTGCTGCAAAAGATGGTTATCAGTAAGCCAAGAGGTAAGCAGAAGAAATATTTCGAAGCAGCTCAAAAGCTTTTAAGCTTTCCCAGATCGTCTCCTGATGCAGTAGTTATCTTCTATTAATAAAAAAATGGACGAAGAGCCCCTATGTTGTGATTCTTTCAATTAGGTACACATGGGTAGGACCCTCCATTCTGATTGGTACCACTCTGTCAGTAAAACTGGTGCCTTTTAATTAGTCTACTTCTTGTTAATACTGGGTTTGCACTTTTTCTTTTACGAACTGGTGGTTGCCACATCTTACATATTGCGGGCATAACGGATCATAAGGTAAGGATTCTAATGGTAGCTTTTATTTCAATGTAGGAGAAGGGGTTGTGTGAGTTGCCAATTGAAAGAGTTGTTCATTTAGTTCTACTTATGCCTATGCCTATGCCGCAGCCGCTGCTACTTAGTGTGTGGAAGTAACATGAAATTCTGTTGTTGCTGCTAGTTGTTGACTATGCATTGATTTAGTTCATTTGTTTCTAGTAGACTGCTTGTTCTTGCACTGATTTAGTCATTTATTTCTAGTAGACTGCTTGTTCTCGACATGACAACGTTGTGCAATATTTGCTTCTCATCTGGTGCATGGAGTAGTATGCATATACCATCGTAGGAGTTGGAGTTGGCTCGGTGTTGATAGGCATGGGAGTTGGAGTTGGCTCGGTGTTGGTAGGCGTGGGAGTTGGAGTTGGCTCGGTATTGATAGGCGTGGAATGCCTATAAGGCGATGAAATAATCGCAAAGATGGACCAAATAGAGATGCTTTATAGGCTTATCTGCGTCGTTATTCCTTACAATTTTGTGTTGGTTTTCAAATTCGTCCCTCAAATTAACTAAGTGTCGATTTGTCTGTGTAACAAACATAAAACTAAACTATTGAGAGAACAATCACCAAAAAAAAGGGACAATGTTTTACATGATGCACTCCAAATATTAATGAAATATTTTTTGTTCTGCCGTTCGATTTTTTTGATCGTTAACGGAAAAAATTAAGTCGATCATACATTGGTAAGAGAAAATCTTATTTACGGAAGTGTAGTAAACACAGTGTTTACAACACTCAATTTTTGACTGTCCAAAATTATTTTAGTTAATGAAGTTTTTTCGGGAAAGAGTTAAACTTTTCCATTCGGGAAAAAGTATATATCTCCATTGGTAAAGACCAGATGGAATCATATTTGTCTTCAAAGAAGTAATTGGACATTCCTTTCTTTTGTGTTGAACGTGCTTTATCCAGATACTCCTACCAATGATCAACTGTAGTACACAAGGATGTGAGTGAGTTTGAACAGCAGCCGACAGAGAAGAGCCCATAAAGGCCAACGTAGGACGAAACCGGGTAGTGTAGTTCTGGACTAATCGTGCCCTAAAAACGGACAATGAGTCGCACAAGGAAAACCAGTCGCCTTGAGACCACCGCCGTCGATCGAATCAGTGAGCTCCCTCCCTCACTCTTTGCTCCTTCACATTCTCTCCCTCTTGGAAGAAATCGAAGACGCCGTCAGAACCCAAGTCTTGTCCAAACGATGGCGATTCCTCTGGACCTTCCTCCCTTCCCTCCTTTTCCGTTATTCTGCGACTGATGATCTTGATTGCGATGGCGAGGATTTAATAGCTGCAAGGAATAGTGGATTCGTCACCTTTGTCGAAAAAACGCTATTTTCTTGTGACTGCAAGCTCAAGAAATTCGAGGTTGTATTTGAATACGAGCCGATCTTCGCTTCGAATGTCGATTCGTGGACTCGATTCACAGCAGGAAAGGGCGTGGAGGAGCTTTACCTTCAACTCTGGCCTGCCGACACCAAGTATGAGTTGCCACAGCTTTTGTATGACAACTCTTGGTTCAAAGAATTGCGTTTTCCACATTGTAGGGGTTTTATTATATATTATTATTATTATTATTTTTTTTTTTTTGGGGGGGGGGGTTTGTTTAAGGTAAAATTGTGGAGTATTAGAAAACCCAATTAATTACACAAGTTAGGGGCATATCCCAAGCAAAACAAAGCCAAACAAAGAAACACCAAGCAAATGCTTGAAAAAAGAACAGCACAAATCAAGACAACATCTAAACAAAAAATTTACATGCCGCCAAAGACTCTAGCAGGGACATTCCACAGGGAGCAAAGAGCCATGTTAGGACCTGACTTTTTAAATCCTCTCCAAGAGCTAACACATGTTTGGATATTGGTTCTCATTTTGATCTCCAACTGTTGAGTAGTAGCCCCATAGCCTTTTAAGATTCTGCTATTCCTTTCTCCCCAAACATGGTACGGGAGAGCAGTCAAAGCAACCTTTGATAGCGCAGGAAAATTGAGAACCCTTGTTGGCTAGAATCATCTGGTCCATAATTTGGGGCAGTCCATTGGATGGGCAAGTAGGCTTCAAGTCTTTTTGCAAGGATTGCCAAAGTTGAAAAGAGAAAGAACATTGAAAGAGAAGGTGCGCATGGTATTCTACAGCAACAGAACACAGCACACACTAAACGTCGATAGCCGTACTCCACTTAAGAAGTCTATCCTTAGTAGCAAGCCTCCCTAGATTTGCTAGCCACAGTATGATGGACTAGCGAGGTATAAAATGCTTAAACCAAATGATGTTAAACCAGTAAACTTTAGGATGTTGCCTTCGAATTTCATTCCAAGCTGACTTGATAGAGAACTTGTTATCAGGTTTGAGATTCCAAATAACCGTGTCCTCTTAAGATGGATGAGGGATAAAAGTAGGAAGGGTGGCCCTCAAGATGTTCTAGTCGCAGCATTTCGACATCTTGGCCATTGCCAAGAGTGATCAGCAATTATGGTATCAACTTTAGCATGGAGATTTCTTCCCAAATTGTATACAACTCTGGACCCAAACTTGGCAAAAAGAGGGCCAATTGGATGCCAGTTATCCAACCATAAAAGTGTATTTTTTCCATTTCCCACCACATTAGTTATCCAAGGATGAATTAGGGATCTCAGATTAAACAATTTTTGGATTGTCCAAGAGGCAGAAGCAGGAATAGGGATGTTCCAAAGACAATGATCTTTGATTATGTGCGTGTGAATCCATTTCACCCACAAAGTGTCTGCTTTCAAGGCAATAGCCCATAAGTGCTTGGCCATAGCAGCCTTATTCCAATCTTTAAGGACTCTAAACCCCAACCCACCTTCATCTTTGGGAGAACAAACATCATCCCATGTCACTTTAGCACCACTAGACTTCATTTGAATTCCAGTCCAGAAAAAAAAAATCGCAACAAAGCTTCAATTTTATTAAGGATCTTCTGAGGAAGCATAAAAATTGTGCTCCAATAAATTTGGACATTAAAGAGGACAGATTGAATGAGTTGGGCATGACCTCCATAAGATAAGGATTTATTAATCCATGACTGAATTCTAGCCACAATCTTGTCCAATAACTCTTGACAGTCTGATGTACGAAGTCTAGAAGTAATGAGGGAGACTCCAAGATACCTGACAGGAAGGCTCCCTTCTGGAATAGCTAAAATTTGCCGAAGATCATCTTTGCCCTCATTAGAGACCCCAGCAAAATAAGCACAACTCTTTTGGAGATTAGGTTATAATCCAGAAATAGAGTAAAAATCATGCAACATCTTACTAACAACCTGAAAAGAAGAGGAATCTGCCCCACACATTATGAACAGATCATCAGCAAAAGTTAAATGAGACAAGAG
Organism: Rhododendron griersonianum; assembly: GCA_018127125.1. NCBI lineage: Eukaryota > Viridiplantae > Streptophyta > Magnoliopsida > Ericales > Ericaceae > Rhododendron > Rhododendron griersonianum. Next base: position 27,712,460 of record CM030800.1, read on the forward strand.
GAGAGCTATGCACTTTGGGTGGTAGGAGAAATCCCCCTGACGAATTCTGAACTGAAGTAAAGAAGAGAACCCCTCCATGACTAAAAGAAACAAGGGGACAAAGGGTCACCTTGTCGAAGACCCCTTTTCCCTCGAAAATATCCAACAAGACCACCATTGATGACAATGGAATACATGGCTGTAGTAACACATTGTTGCACCCATTTGTTAAACAAAGAAGGGAAACCCATAATGTGCATGATTTCAAAGAGATACCCCCAGGAAACTGAATCATATGCCTTCATTAAATCCAACTTAATAGCACACCTAGCCACCCCTGTATTCTTATGATAATCTCGAACCAGTTCTTGCATGAGCAAGACGTTATCCACAATAGATCTCCCCTTGATGAAAGCAGATTGATTGGGTTGAATAAGAGATGGTAATGAAGGCTGAAGCCGAGAAACTAGCACCTTAGAAATACATTTATAGATGACATTGCAACAAGCTATTGGTCTATACTCTTTGACAATAGAAGGGGTAGGAACTTTAGGAACTAAAGAAATGGCTGTAGAATTCCATTCTCATAACAAAAAGCCAATACTAAAGAATTGCTTCACTGCCAAGGTGACATCAGGCCCCACTATCTCCCAGTTTTTAAGGAAAAATGAAGAGCTATACCCATCAGGACCTGCAGCTTTATCCCCATTAATAGAAAACATAGCATTCTTGATTTCAAGATCAGAAATGGGCTGGATTAAGGCATCACACATATCTACTCGAGAACCCACTGCCTGTGTCAGTTCAGCATTGAAATAACCAATAGAGTTAAAAGAAAAGCCCAACAATCCCTGATTGTACCCCAAAATTTCATCCTGAATATCCTTAGGATTCTCCAGTCTACTACCAGCAACATTTACCAGACTAAAACGTTTACCCGACTAAGGATCTTACTTTTAGTCCTATGAGCAGACATTTTTGGGTGAAAAAATCTAGTGTTTTGATCTCCAAGGGAGAGCCACTTAACTCTAGATTTCTGCTTTTTGAAACCTTCCTCAGCCAGGCTTAACTCCATATAATTGCCCAAAGCCACTTTTTCAACTTCACAAAGAGCAGCATCATGGGGATGAGTAAAAAAGGCCTCCTAGGCTTGGTGTAATCTGTATCTAGCTTGTTCAACCCTTAAACCAATATTAGAGTAATGCTCCTTATTCTAAGTCCTCAAAACAGGCTTAAGTCTTTTCAACTTAAGACTCAATTGCAGCATACTGGACTGAACATCCACAGGCTCAGCCCATGATTGAGCTAACATGCAAAGTCTTAAAAGAGGCATGAAGCATCCAAAAACAAAAGAATTTGAAAGGTTTCCTCATAGCAGGGGCAGTAAGAATAGTTAACAGAATTTTGCAATGATCAGAAACTCCAGGTGCAAGGAAGCAAGCTTCAGAATCAGGGAAGTCATCCAGCCATTGTGTATTCACCAAAACTCTATCCAATTTACTCTTATTGTCCCCTACACCCCCATGCTTGTTAGACCAAGTATACCAATAACCAGCAGCAGGCAAACTAAGAATCAAAGATCGCCATTGAAAAAGGAAAGAGAATTATGAAGAAACGAGACCTGGAGTTACGAACAAGCAGATCGCCTTTTCTCGCCTTTTTCCAGTGGAGAATTCCACTTAATCGTGCTTCGAATCCAGGCCAGGAATAGGGCGATTGAAGAGATTTTGTCTAGTCGGTTGATCAGAAAATGCGATACGAAACCCTAGAAAGTCGTCTCCTTTGAAGTCTGTCTCGACAATGCAGTTTTTTTTCACATTGTAGGGTTATTCCTGAAGGAAATGTTGCCTGGTATTCGCTAAAGAAATTGTCGATTGGGTATGTGAAGTTCAGTAATGATGTGATTGAAAGGATATTAGCGGGCAGTCCTGTGTTGGAGACATTGGAATTGGATCATTGGGAAGGTTTTAGTCGTTTGGCTGTTACTAATTCATGTATGAAGAAATTGATCCTGAGAGATATTTGGATATCTGGCTGTCACTAATTCCTGTGCAACCGGCGTCGACCTAAAGTTTGGAAGCTAAACGGACCGAACACATCAGGAAAGAGCCAGGATAAGACACCGGGAATACCACCACACCGCTCCTGACCCCCGTCGACAACACCACCACATCAGCCCCGATTCCAACCTCCAAGCAACAAGATCTCAGCCCGACCCACAGCCGCCCCTGCGCCAAAACCAACTGTTACGCCATTTGTGACTTTTTGGTATAACTTCTTGTAGTTATGTAACACACTCCCATGACACCATAGCACTAACCTAACTTAGCTATCTCTAAAAATTTTTCTAGTGCATTACATGTTTATACATCTTCAGAAAAACATAAAGGAAATCAATCGGGATTTTGGATAAAACATTGCTTCGATTGCTAGATTCAAGGTCTTAGAAGTGTACTATATTCTAAAAACGTGTGATAAGCCCTTAATAGTGTAAATAATAGGGCTTATCTATCCCGTTCTGCGGCACTTGCATTCGGTTTATACTTGTTTCTACTTGATTTGGCGCGCAAGTTGTGTTTTTGTTGGAAAGTAGGTAATCGGAGCGAAAAGGGCGTTTCCAAGGCTCCCAAAGATCCCCGAAAGAGCTCGGAGGTGTTTTCATGTTGAGAGAAGTCCCGAGCGGTCATTCCTAACCTCGAGCGAAGTGCCCATGGCATCGGAGGAGGCCCCGGAGGCCCAAAGCAGCATCGAGCAAGCTGCCCAGTCCAGAAGCACCAGGGATCGATCCCCCAATCCAGCATTGAATCCAGGGGCACCAGGGATCGATCCCCCATTTCCCAGGGATCGATCCCCCTTCAGTCAGGCGAATCCAGGAGCACCAGGGATCGATCCCCCATTTCCCAGGGATCGATCCCTCACTCCTGCGCGAGCATTTCGGTGGCATTTTTGTAATTATTTTGTATTGGGGTATATATACCCACCTTTGTCCGAAATGTAGGGGACTTCTACTTTTGCACTTTCTCTCTCTACCTCCATTAAAGCTTAGCTCCCACCTCTCTCCTCATTGAAGTTTAAGGAGGGTTTTTGGCTACGATCCGTTAACGTTCGAAGCTTTTCGCCTTTATTAATGTTGTAAGGAATTTCATTCTCTTCGAGGATCTTATATTTATTTCGTATTTAGTCAATGTTTGGTATTTTCTTCATGTTTACCCTTGCTCATTTCACTTCTCCTTTCAATATGAGTGAGTAGTGTAGTAAGGTTGGGTTGTGGGATGATTAACATCCCGTGACCAAGGGTGTGGCTCGCTCTTCTCTTGTAAATCCCGTTTTTCTAGCTTAAGCATGGGTTATGGGCGATTTTATGTATCAAAACTTAGAGGTGTTAATCTTCTTGATCAAATGTAGGCAAGGGTTAGACTACGTGCCACATTTGATGCTTAAAGCTATGTCCCTCTTTGTGTTTGTCCAAATGAACCAAAAAGGATCCGAGCCATGTTTAACACTTTTGTTGAAAGAGAAGAATCGAGCTTACCTTTGTGTTATGGGTGTTGATTATCTCTCGACTTAGCCTTTAGTTTAAATCTCCTGTTAAAAAGCCGTAGTTAGGTTAAGTAGCCATCTTTCCAAACCACTCAGTTGGCCGTCTCAACGCTGAATTTGGTTGGCAGCCCTAACGCTAAAACTCTCGACACTCGCTGATCTCCAAAGCAAAGTTATGGACGCGCTCCCTGTGGAATCGATCCCGGACTTCCGGGTTGTATTATGCTTTCAACCGACCTAGCCCTACGCTTGGGGTAATCTTATTCTGATGCACATTAAGGACGCAAGCAACGTGCCAACTGACCCTCATACTCCTTGTTAGGCTGGTAGCTACTACTGGCCACACAGGTGACAACAATGAAAACCTTGAATGGAAGTTAGAATCTTACTATTTAACCCAAAAAAAAGTTAAAGTCTTACCTTTTCTTCAAAGTGCAGTCTGGAAACTGGATAAGAAACACGTCGAAACTCCCAAGAATTTTCAATTGTAGCCCACGCTTCACTTTTCAGTAAAACACAATCTACCTACTAGGAGAAACTTCACTTCAGGAGAAACAGAGGTTAAAGATGGGTAAAAAAAAGGTCATTTTTACAACACATACTAATCAAAGAAGTTCAACCCCATCTGCATAGACAAAATGTTGTCACAAAGAACTGTTGCAAAGCTACAAATTAAAATTACACAACTGCTGCAAGAAAACATAAATACAGTAAGACATTTCTACCACCCCAGCCTCTGAACATAATTATGCAATCTTAACGTAACTAAGAGAACAGAATCACAGCACAGGGCGAAGCCCTCGGAAAGCTCAATAATTTCTGTGTCAACCTGACAAATTCCTGTGACAAAGAACACTCTGAGCATTTGTCAGAACGCCCTGACTTTCCTATTTTGATGACCATCTTCTCCAGAGCCACTGCATTCTGCAGCAAAAACTGCACGAGCTGAAGCCGAAATCCTGCGTGATCATCCTTGAAACCCACAATCACAATAGTCTTCAGATGTAGCAACGGCGACAAAATCCTCTTGCGTGAGGTCCAGGGGTCTTCTCCATCGAAGTTGCAGGAATCCAGAAATTTCTTGCAAAATAAAAACTACAGGTATAAGGTAAGGAAGGTTACTTTGCATTCTGTTCTCATTTTTCATGCACCGAATAACAGAAGAAAAAAATAACTTGTTTGATTGATGGTTGCGAAACTGGTTTTCAAATTATCAAGGAAAGTGGCCCATTTTCAGGAAACATTAAGATAGGTTTTCAAATTCTTGAAAAGCATTTCTGGCGTACAATAGGAATTACATATGAAAATGATGAGTGTTTTTCTTTTCAAACAGTGCTTTTATATCGATTCATACGGAAAGAGAAAAATCCTTCAGCAGGATAAAAAAAATTGAACCTGATTTTACAAACAACAAACGGGGGCTACTGATACAACTTATCACAACTACCCTTTACGCAAATAACCAATGCCAATCAGAGGCGGCTCTACGTTAGTGTGACTGGGTTCACATGGACAATAGGTTATGTTGCCCAGGAAACGAGTGCCTTCCAGTGTCCCTCTTAGGTTTCGCTCAAGCCCTCTGATCTTTTGGGAGACAGAATGAAGGCAACATTGACACGCCAATTGGAGTGAGGCGTGTCAAATTAAAGGGGGGAAAAAGGAAAACATTCTCAATAACAACAAAAAATTCTAGCAATAAAATCTAAGAACACAACTTCAAGATAAATCCACGTCCACCTATCCTTTCCGAATGGTTACAATACAGAGGCCTATGTTGGATTTTATTATGAGTTTAGAGTATTAATCAGTTGGAAAGAAAAGTAACTGTCAAATGGATTACTAAATACACAGATCTTTAAAAGAGGGCACTGATAAAATTTTCTTAGACAACATACCTGCGCGTGGTGGTAATCCGAACTCATGGTTACAACTAATTTCTCGAGATAAGGTGAACCTTGCAGCAGGCTTACTATGCCAGGGATGTCCCATTTCAGGACATGAGAATTCAGTGTCAAAATTTTGCAGCTTGATACCAGAGAAGGCAGACCCTTCAATTCCCCATACGATAGAACCTTAAGAAGTAGAGAAATCAAAGTGGTTACAACGATTTTGACAACATTCCTATGATGCTTTGTATTGAATAAATTGCAAGCAGCTTTTGGCAGGTATAAAATTTGCAAATAAACATTTCAAATAAATATGATTCTATTTCTTGTTTGAGACCCTATTGCACTTAAGTACAGGTAGAGGCACCCTAAGAAACACAGACAAGTGTACCAGCCTCAAGTATTGGCATGTGACGAGACACAACACGACACCTGCTAATAAGTGTCGGATACTTGTCTCATTTTAATGTTATTTCTAGTCAAACAAGTTGGGAAGACACGAAGATTCCTTTCTCCAGCGATGGGAGTCATGGTAGGAGGTTATAATGCAATCCTTAAGAGAGGGCCGAGAGGCCAGATTCAAATTTGGGGAGACACTAAGATTCCTTTCCCCAGAGATGGGGACACGTTAGAGTCCAAGTTGCCATGAGTAGTTTATGACTTCTTATTTAGTGACTCTTGATTAATATCTTCGAGCTATTACTGTTAACATGATTTGTGTTTTTATGTCAAATTTGACAAAGTAATGTTTTATATTTTGTACAAATTCTATAAGATCCACCTAACTCCAACTAGTAACATGTTTACAATGTTCCATGTATCCCCAACGTGTCCGCAGCCTAATTTTTGGAGAATGGGCGTATCCGTACGTCCTTGTCACATGTCAGTCTCCGTGCTTCTTAGGAGGCAGCAATCAGTTACAACTCAATCATTGTGCAAGTATTTTGTCGCCGATCAAAAAAAAATCAGTGTGCAAGTGTGAAACAAAATGCAAAGAAAGACAAACCTGAATGCACCAATCCCACAATTCAAGTTGGTTGACATGTTGAAGTCTCTCGAGAAGCTCTATCAATTGAGTACGCCTCTTTTCTTGATCATATTCATCACTACATACTCTACCTGAAAATTTGAGGTTTACTCTAACCAGAGAGGAGATATTTGCAAACTGGAACTTTTGCCTTTCGAAATCCCCCATAAGTTCCAACATCAGAAGTTTAGGAGCTGAAATTTCTAGCACATATTGATCACTCATAGAATGTTGTATGACCACATTTTCCAGGCTTGCTGAATTAATACTTAAACGACTGGGGCCAGAAAACATACTTAATTTCAAGAACTCCAAAATTGGGCAACTTGTTAATATTTTTTCAATCACTCCATCACTTACAACTACATCATCCATCGTAAGGCTCTTGAGCGATCTCCAGCTAATTTCACCACCTGGCACAATAACACAATTAGATGCGCTAAAAATCCTCAAAGATGAGTTGGTAAATAGAATCTGAGGCAATCTGTGGACTAATGGAAAGCCCTGGTTGTGCAAATAAAGGTCTTCTACATTATGTTGCGTTGCAAACTGTATCCAAAGGTTAGCATCCATCTCGGGAAAATACTCAGGACGAAAGAAACAGAAGTCGAGCACGAATTTCTTGAGGTTGGAGCACCTGCACAGAATTAGGACGCGATTGACAAAGGCCACAAACTTATGGATACCATTTAAGTCAATCTCCTTTGTCTTAAAAGCAAGTGTTGATATGTTAGTCCAGAGGTATTGCCATCTTTTTGCTAATAAACCAGTTCGTACAACATCTTCTGTGGGCAAGAAAGATAGGATGTGAAGGAGCACTGAGTCATGCAAGGAGCTAATTCGATCAACAGTTTGATTCCTTGGCCGCTTGGGTAGAGGCAGCATGTTATCCTCTTCTCCTTTGCCCTTTCCCCCTTCCTCATCCTCTTCATTCTTCTCGTCCTCGCCCTCCTCCTCCTCTTCTTTTTCTTCCGTAACATAAGAACCATTTCTAACAGTGTCTGAATTATCAAACACAAAATCCATGGTTTCTACAGTATCTTTTTCCCAGAGAACACCAGGTGAGCTGAGAGAATCAGAAAATCACAATTAGAAATTGTGGCATCACAATTCGTCTAATAAAAGCGGATCAAGGTGTTGTCTTCTTGGTCATCCACACTGAATCACTGGAATCAAGCTTGAGAACGACCTTACAAAATATTTCACCAGATCTGACGGTGAATAAAAAATCAGTTTGCATTCAAGTGGTCAGAGACGGGGCCAAGCTCAAGGGTGGGGAGGCCCGGGCCTTCCCCAACCTTGCTAGAGCCTAGAATCACTGTATATACAGTGTAAAATATACATTAATTATTCAAAATGTACTATCAGCCCCTCGAAACTTTAAAGGATAAAATAAAAAGTGGTTATGCAATGGAAAATAATTTGTCCCTTTTATGTGTATATGTATGTTTTGCCAAGTATGAATAGATAGTGACTATATTTGTCTTGAAGAACATTATTCCTTAGATTTCATGCTTGAATTTAAATTATATGTGAAAAGGACTTAAAGATTAACAACCATGTGAATATGAGGAATTCTAGATTCTAATTTTCGGCCTCCCCTCAATACAAGTCCTAGCTCCATCCCTGTGAGTTCAACTTTGGAGGTTGTTTAACCCTTAGTTTCCTATCCAATTTGTTAGGTTTATTGGCAATTTCCAGATGTTGACAAACCATTGGAGTCTGTAATTTTTTCTTATTTCATTTGGGTTTGGTTGTTATTCATTTAGATGTTTTAGAGACTCCCCTTTAATTCAAGAATTCACAAGTTGGTGATGCCATGTAATTGCTGTGGCTTTGTTGGAGGAGGGTATATGCATTTCATTTGCATTGGTCTCTTAACGCATCATCGGTTTGTATTGAGTCCAGGGATTTGCTGGAAAAACCCAAATTTATGTCTTAAGGCATGGTGACGGTTAGAACGCCAAATGAATAGAGTGCTGACTCTCTTGGAAAATCAGCAACCAGCAATTCCACCTCCAGCTGTGCAACAAGTACCATGACCCCAACCAGTAAGAAACCTTGATCTAAACCTTCCTGCCAATCCACCGCAACAACAAGAACCTATTGTAAATGAAGTACGAGTAAGGGGTTTCCAGAAACTGAAACCGCCAACTTTTTCAGGGGAATCGATCCTATAAAAGCTAATGAATGGTTGGAGTCGGTGGAAAAAATATTTTTAATTATGAGATGCACCAACGTCGAAAAGGTTGCTTTGGCTGCATATAATCTAACCGGAGAGGCACAACGGTGGTGGACTCTAATGCTGAAAACTGAGCCTAGAATGGAATGGACCCGCTTCTTAGTAGTGTTTAACCAAAAGCACATTCCCCAATCCATCAAGGACAGTAAGAGTATGGAATTTCAAAATCTAAAGCAAAGAAGCTAGATGACAGTGACCGAATATGAGGCACAATTTACCACACTTGCAAATTATGCCGAACATTTGATTCTGGTTGATAATATGAAGGCAAGAAGATTTGAGGAGAGTCTTCACCCTGACTAGCGAAAAGCCATTAAACCCCTAAAGTTGCCAGCATATGCAGAAGTACTAGATTGGGCACTAATGCTTGGAAAAAAAAGAAGAAAATACAAAGCGATTTCAGGAGTCAAAGAAGCAGAAGGATTACGGTGGTAATGAATAGATGAATAATGGACATCTGAAAAGACAGAATGGTGGTAATCCCAATGGAGGAAATCAGAATCAGAACCACAACCAAAATCAGGGTGGATTCAAACCACTATGCACAAATTGTGGAACTAACAATATGGGAGAGTGCCTAAAAGGATCTGGAGTTTGTTTCCTGTGTAAAGAACCAGGGCACGTAAAAAGGAACTGCCCGAAGCCGCGAGCAAATGGAGGAGTGCAACCTGGGAATGCGAATCCAGGGAGAAATGAGAATGTGGGACGCAACTACAATAACCAGAGACAAACGGGGAAGGCGGTGCAAAGTCTGGTCCAAGGAAGGGCTTATGCCTTAGTCCCAGAAAATGCACGAGTTCGAGAATGTGGCGGCAGGTATGACACACTCTCTTGAGTATTTGGCCTCCACCCCTAACATTACTCATATACCTGAATTGTTTGGAGGTATGACACACTCTCTTGAGTATTTGGCCTCCACCCCTAACATTACTCATATTCCTGAATTGTTTGGAGATAAGTTATTAGATATACGTTTCCTTAGTAGGATACCCTACAGCACAGTTCAGCCTCAAGGTTTATGGTAATTTTAGTAAGGGAAGCTTAACTGTTATCTAATTACCAAGAACACAACTCATTTTGAGGTTATAATCGATTACCTAATTACTTAGTGAATTCAAGTTTGGAGGATCAAACTTCATAACGTCGGGGGAATGTAAAACCCCGATCTCTAAACATGTGACTACATGAACTTAACTGGGATAATTGACGCTAGTCATTATTTTAAATGAGTAATAAATAAGGACGTTTCTAGATAATAATCTGAGGCCGTCGAACACAAAATTCTCATACCAGTCGGTCCTGCCCCAGCCCTCGGTGAGAGACTAACAAAATATAATCCATTTATAGGAGCTATTGAGTTTGGGTTCATCTTATGTCCACTAAATAAACAAGCAAAAGAAATTCAAAAAGCCCCCCGCTTTAGTTTGAATTATCAGAAACGCAGAAATAAGAAGAGCTCATATTTGTGCTACATAGCCATAAACTGACCCAGAAAATGTACTACCAATACTCATCGCAACAACTAAGAATTTTGATCAAAAAAGGGACGGGAATAACACGTTATTTACGAAGGGGAATTGTAGGGCTAGAAATGTCACCTGATTGTCGGAAAAGGGTCGCCGGAAAATTGGGTTGCAGGTTTGGAAAAGAAGACCTTGATTGAGGTTCAAACGATTTTGATCAAAAAAAAGAAGAAGAGAAATTAAGAAAGAAAGAAAAGAGTAAGGTAGAGCCGCTTAGGGTTTGGCTGTTAGGTTGGCGCGAAAATAGTGGCGGGAAAATGTTGAAAGGAGGGAAAAGGGGCTTTGATCTCATACATTTCAGCCCGCTACCCACACAGACTTTTTCACATAGATCACGCACAGATCATTGTGTTGGGCCCACTCCATGTCCCACACAAATAATTCAATCTGTTCACTAAATGTAAAACATTTTTTTAAGGGTCTCCGCAAAAAATCACTTCAATCCGATATTTAAAAATGTTTGATCCAATTATCTAACTTTTCATTCAGATTTCAGGATAATGAAAATTTAGATTATTGGATCAAACACCTATGGGTATTGGATTGAGATGATTTTTTGTGAGAGCCTTTGAAAACATGTTTTACATTAAATCAACGGATTGGATCGTTCCTGAAGTGGGGACACCACATGATGATCTGTGTGCGCGATCTTTGTAAAAAAAGTCTGTGCAAGCAGACGGCATGTTTGATAAAATTAGAAACTGAATCTGAATGCTGAAAAACTGTTTGGTACACATATTAAGTACTGAATTAAAAAAATGATAAAATAATTTTAGTTCCGATTTGATCTCTTTTAATTTACTAATGGTCAAAATATACTTATAGTAAAGGTGGAATGGTGATTGTGGTGGTGGTGTTGGAGTGGTGGTGGTGGAGTGATGATGGTATAATGGTGGCAATAAGTGGTGTCGGCGGAGTGATAGTTGAGCAATGGTAACATTGTAGTGGCGACGGCGGTGGTGTGGTAGTGGTGGTGGCAGTGTGGTAATGGTGGTGGTGGTGATAGAGTGATAGGAGAATGGTGGTGATGGAGTGGTAGAGGTGGTGGTGGGAGTTGTGGAGTGGTGGTGTGATGGAGTGGTGATGGTGGAATGGTAGAAGTGGTGGTGGTGGTGTGGTAGAAGTGGTGGTGGTGGAGTGGTTGTAGGAGTGGTGGTGGTTGTGGTGTTGGTATGGTGATTAAATGCAAATACACAAGAATTCAGCTAGAATTAAGTAGCTCAAAGCTACTTATTTTTTTTCAACTTTTTAGCCTACATTTTAAGTAGCACTTAATTTGTTAAGTAATGTAAAATGTCGTTATCAAACCCACTGAATCACTTATTACTTAATTGATTAAATTTTAAGTGCTGAATTTAGGTTATCAAATAAACCCTAGACTTAATGTTTCAGCCCTAGGCTTGGCATTCGTGGAAGACACCCACCTGAATTATTAATCCGGACAAAATTTGTCAAATCTGCAGGAAAAAATAGGACGCAAGGGTGGATTATTTTTGTCTTTTTCATAATTTTTTCAAACTTGATTATATTTACTTTTAATCTAAGTTGTTTTGTCTGATTTTTTTTATATTTGTCAATTTTGCGCCGAACTTTTGTGGATTATTGATTTGTTTCAACGAGAGGAATCGAAAAAGTAATTTTTTTTCTTTTTACCCAAGTAATTTTAATTCAACTTATTTAATCATGTTACCGAAGAATATCGCCTCCTTCAAAACCTCCACCATAGCCTCGGCCGATCATCAACCGCTACCTCCAAAACATGCAATAGCAAACCTCCCGAAAAAGCACTAATCAGAAGACCCAAGCCAAACCCGAGGATCCGATATTGATCGGCAACACGCCATCCCACCGGAAAACGCAAGAGAAAATCAAGTCCATATAGGGATTGATTTTCGCATTTCCCTTTTGGAGTGTGGTTAGTAATTTGGAGAGTGCGAAAATCACTGCCCTTTGATTTTTTGATTATTAATGAACAAAAATTAAGTCCATCAGACATTGGTAAAAACTTGATCAAATCATATTTGTCTTTTAAAAAATAAATGCTCATCATTATTTTTTTTTGGAACACTCCTTTCTTTTCCTCTCTTATGTGTCCAATATGCTTTGTCCAAACAGATGCGAATGATCAAGTAGTACCCAATGATAAGTGAGTGAGTTTGAGAGCCTCTATATTTATCTCGAGAGAGGGTTAATCCCAGTCAGTACCTTCTCTAGGGCGGTAAACGAGCCGAATCGAGTCGAATATTAGAATGTTCAGATTCGTTCATTAAGTTTTTTAGCGAACTCGAGCTCGAGCCGAACTCAATGAAAAGTACGACGAGCCGAACTCGAACTGAACTTGTCTAGGTTTGGGTCGAACTTGAGTTTGTTCACGAGCTTAACGACCCAATAATATCATATATTTATGCTCTCATACAGGTCTAAACCTGCAAGTAAAAATTTTAGTATGTACATAAATACGTTTATATACATATAAACTGATAAAAACGTATACATAAGTAAGTTTTTATTAATGGTAAACGTTTAGACTTGTACAAGTTTTAAAATTTTCACTATGTAACTATATAAAATCCCCATGATATACATATACTCCAGGTTCGCGAGCCTAATCGAGCCGAATACTACTATGTTCATGTTCGGTTCATTTATGAAACGAGCCTAAAATTGAGGTTCAGGTTTGGTTCGTTAAGCAGACAAATCGAATTCGAATGAGCCTTTACCGAGTCAAGCCTCGAACAGTTCACGAACGGCTCAGTTCATTTACAGCCGTAACCTTCTCTAAGCAAAGACGAGTATAAAGTGTTGGCCTCCAAAAATTTTGAAAAAATAAGGAGTCCCAAAAAGTTGTACAGTATTAATTAAATACAGGTCCATAAATTCATACTCATTCACATTGAGTATGTTAAATAGGTGAAAATTTGATTATACGAAAATAATTAATACTTTTGCGGTTAAAAGTATGTGTCAAGATTTGATATGCGTTATACTAGTAAAATGCAAGGAGCTTTTTTTTTTTGGTATTTTGTTTTTATTTCTTGTATTTTTTAATTTTTGAACATTTCTCACCATTTTTAAAAGCAGCCGATGGAGAAGAGAACGTAGCCCAACGTAAGATAGGACGAAACCAGGTACTGTCGGAGTAATTGTGCCCTAAACGGACGATGAGCCGCACAAGGAAAACCAGACGCCGCGAGACCACCGCCGTCGATCGAATCAGTGAGTGTCCTGACTCTGTCCTCGTACACATTCTCTCCCTCTTAGAAGAAATCGAAGACGCCGTCAGGACCCAAGTCTTGTCCAAACGATGGCGATTCCTCTGGACCTTCCTCCCTTCCCTCCTTTTCCGTTATACTGCGATTGATGATTATGGCGGCGATGGCGAGGATTTTGGAGTTGCAAGGAATAGTGAGTTCGTTGCCTTTGTCGAAAAAACGCTATTTTCTTCTGACTGCAAGCTCAGGAAATTCGAGGTTGATTTTCACTACGAGCCGCGCTTCGCTTCGAATGTCGATTCGTGGACTCGATTCGTCGCAGGAAAGGGAGTCGAGGAGCTTTACCTTCTACTCTTGCCCGAGTTGGGTGAGGATGGATGTTACGAGTTGCCACAGCTTTTGTATGACAACTATTGGTTCAAGGAATTGCATTTTTCATGTTGTAGGGTTATTCCTAGAGGAAATGTTGCCTGGTATTCGCTAAAGAAATTGTCGATTGGGTATGTGAAGTTCAGTGATGATGTGATTGAAAGGATATTAGCAGGCTGTCCTGTGTTGGAGACATTGGAATTGCATAATTGCGAAGGTTTTAGTCATTTGGCTGTCACTAATTCATGTATGAAGAAATTGATCCTGAGAGATTTTTTGGATATTTGGGATGACAATGGGTTGGAAATTTCGGCTCCTTACCTCCTATCGTTGGAGATGTCTGGCGTTTTAGGGAAGAGATGTCGATTTACGAACATATCATCATTGGTTGATGCTGTCTTCAACTGCCATTTTGCATGTTTCGAGGAAGATCGGGCTAATGATTATGAAAGGATCCAAAATATTGTAGTAGTATTTCTTGCAAGTCTTCTCCATGTGAAGAATCTCACGCTAGGTACTTGGGCAATTGAGGTTTGTATTTCTGCAGTCCTTGTCTGTATTACAAGGTATTATTATTGCCTTTCCTTTCCAGAAGAAACTAACAAAAACATGAATCTATGGTGCTTGCCAATAAAACTGATGTTGCATGATTGTTGAGTTTGTATGATTCTCCATGGCTGACTACACAATCAAATAATTCTATTGTTACTTGAAAGACGAGAATTGTGAAGTAGAACATTTCTTACACAATCAAATAAGTCATCGATGTTCTATAGGTTTCTTAGATTTTTGAGGTTAAAGCATAAACCCATAGCCTATCGCATGCTAGCTCCAATTAAAAAAGTTCGATTGATTAAAAAGGGTTTTTTTTAGCTGTAAATGGTGTTGGAAAATATTATTGAAATATAATTTTTTTTATTTTGTTTGAATGTAAATTGATTTGATTTGGAGTTGTATCTTTTGGGTGATACCTTTTCATCGTGGACGGACGCGCCTTTTATGAACAAAGGTGCCCCTTCCTTTGGTGATCTTTCATAGAGTCACCAGTTAGTCTATAAATATCATTCTTCTCATTCATTCGGTGTTATGGTTTTTTTCTTTTCATTCGTGTCCATTCATATGAGAGAGTACAAACTCTAGAAGGTTCAATAGACCCATCGATTGTAGTGCTGCTTATGTGGGGAGTTCGATCAAGTAGTGCTGGGAGATAGACGTTCATGCAAACCGTGAGCACCGAAGCAGGGGCGAATATCCGATAGTCTTTCACAAGGGAAGGTTCAAAGCCAAAAGCTACTTATCCTATGCAGAAAATTTCCACTTGTACTCTCTTAGTCATTTGCATTGTTTTACAATGGTTATCGAGTCAATTTCATCATGTGAGGGATTGTTGGAAAATATTATTGAAATATAATTTGAATGTAAATTGATTTGATTTGGAGTTGTATCTTTTGGGTGACACCTTTTCATCGTGGACGGACACGTCTTTTATGAACAAAAGTGCCCCTTCCTTTGGTGACCTTTCGTAGAGTCGCGAGTTAGTCTATAAATATCATTTTTCTCATTCATTTGGTGTTATGGATTTTTTCCTTTCATTCGTGTCCATTCATATGATAGAGTACAAACACTAGAAGGTTCAATAGACCCATCGATTATAGTGCTGCTTTTATGGGGAGTTCGATCAAGTAGTGCTGGGAGATAGACGTTCATGCAAACCTTGAGCACCGTAGCGGGGATGAATCTATCTTAAGTACAGAGTGTCACACACTAACACTCGCCTCGATCATCAATTTTGTTGCATCGATTTCCAGGTTTTGAGTTCCGAATTTATTGCACTCATATTATTGGTTTTCATCACAAATAGTAAACATATTTTTCCAACAAATGGTGCCTTGTACACTCGAAGCAACTCATTCTACATATAAGAGAGAGAGAGAGAGAGAGAGAGAGAGAGAGAGAGAGAGAGAGAGAGAGAGAGAGAGAGAGAGAGAGAGAGAGAGAGAGAGAGAGAGAGAGAGAGAGAGAGAGAGAGAGAGAGAGAGAGAGAGAGAGAGAGAGAGAGAGAGAGAGAGAGAGAGAGAGAGAGAGAGAGAGAGAGAGAGAGAGAGAGAGAGAGAGAGAGAGAGAGAGAGAGAGAGAGAGAGAGAGAGAGAGAGAGAGAGAGAGAGAGAGAGAGAGAGAGAGAGAGAGAGAGAGAGAGAGAGAGAGAGAGAGAGAGAGAGAGAGAGAGAGAGAGAGAGAGAGAGAGAGAGAGAGAGAGAGAGAGAGAGAGAGAGAGAGAGAGAGAGAGAGAGAGAGAGAGAGAGAGAGAGAGAGAGAGAGAGAGAGAGAGAGAGAGAGAGAGAGAGAGAGAGAGAGAGAGAGAGAGAGAGAGAGAGTCATGATTAACAGAAAACAATCCCTGTTGGCAATTTCTATTAAGAGAGAGAGAGAGAGAGAGAGAGATTCCTTTATCTGGATGTGGATAAGAGAGAGAGCCATGGTCATGTTTCAACCTGTAAAAGCTTGTTAATGTGAATCAAATGTATTATTAGGTGCTAAGTACTCGATCCTGTTTCTTCACCTCTTTCTACTTACTTTTGCCCCTACTTTGCAAAAGCTCTACTCTCCCTCTTTTCGTAACAAAAGGGATTTTAGGGCATAGGACTTTGAAGTCAAAGTATTGAACCTCTTTTGAACAAAAGATCTGCATCTTTTCTTATAAATTTTGAAAGTTGTACGATCTGTCAAAAATCCTAGTTGTCTTATCTTATTTTTGTCCTTCTGAATCTTTTCAGGTGCTGTCAATTATGGAAGCAAAAGGCTTGAGTTCTCCATTGTTGAATTGCAATTGTTTAACACTAGATACGAAGATAGATAAATATGTCCTCCCTGGGATAGCAAACGTGTTCAAAAGTAGTCCTAATGTGGAGGCAGTGATCATGACCTGGTCCTTTTCCTCATCGGAGGTGCGTTTTCTCGGAGCCCTTTCCATATATTCTCCGGATTATTTCATAAAGATGTGCAAAAAAAATTATTGATTACAATGGTTAGATATTCTTTTGTAATCTATCTTTCTTTGTCATATCTAATAATTCCAAGCAGTATTACTGACTCGTGGCTACTTAACTTCGTCTGGGGTGTCTCTCTATTGGAAGTGACTAATGAACAATTTCTCGAGATTGCAAGTCATTACCTTGAATTAACAACTTCCCTGTCATGTTTATGCCTTCACCTAATATCCTCGTAAATGACCAATGATATACTCATTTGAATCATTTCAACAAGCATTATTGAAATATACAAATGGATGCTGTAGTGGGAATTTTGGACACTACTCGAACCCTGCACGAAGACTTAGGCTTTGGGTCGACAACTTTTTGGCACGAACACGAATGTGACAGTGCCTAACCACACAAATTTAACAGAGTGAATACGGATTGGACCAGCATAGCTCGAGAAGGACGTGGATAACTGTCTTTTTTTTTTTTGGTGTCGACCCGTTAACCCAAGTGAGACGACGCAATACATACTAGTCTTGTAGTTCACAATCTATATTGAAGCTTATGTTATAGTTGTGGGTGTTGGTTATTTACTTTCGGTAAACTCGGTGCTATAATCTATTTTGATATTGATGTCTAGTTGAGGCTCAAGGCATTTTTTAACTTGTAGTTTATATGATTTAATTTTTCTTATTGGTTTAACCGATTGTGTGGGTGTAGCATTTTTACATGTATAAATTTATGAAAGTTATTTAAAAAATTTAACTAAAAGGGTTAGCAGATTCAACCCTACACGACACATTATTAAGCACGTCGGGTGTAGCAAGATATATGACACAAACCTCGAAAGGATATGAGTCATATGACTCAAACACGATATGACACGATGCAATGCCCACTCCTACCAGGACACGGAACACGGCAAATTCTAACAGATGGGAATATGGATACGACACAACTGAATATATAGATGTTGATTCAAGTTGGCTTCAAACTATATTGATTGAGCAAATGCTAGTATATGTACATTATATTGGTAAAAATAATAATAGTTGTTATTTATACAAATATTGTTTCTAAAAATAACAGAAACTGATGTTATACTTTGCAAATTATACCGTTTTCTATTTAGATATACTACATATAAATATAAGGTTGAATTTGGCTTATCTGCATTTTTACCTTTAATTGATGAAAGAATATAATTTGACCCCAGAATAAGTTGTTAAAACTTTAAATTGATTTCTGCCATGTTTTCACTTGTGTCTAACTTGAGACTCATGTATTTGGTGTGTGCCATGGTTAAAAATTAAGAATAGAAAAGTAATCTGATACGCGTGGTGGCATGTCCATACATTTCCTGTCGCATCGTTGCTTGTGTCTTACTTGAGATGAGTGTATCAAGTGTGTGCCGTGGTTAACAACTAATAAAAGTAGTCGGACCCGCTAGTGGTGTGTCCTGCCTTGTTCTCACCATGTCACGTGTACCCAGATTGTCCGACACGGATATGGCGACAATTATGTATGTCAATGCTTCTTAGATTTTTATTATGTGGCATTATGTGTTTTTATCTGCAGCTCACCGGGATCCGAAGCACAGTGCTTCTCAATTACAATGAAGAGCAGTATTGGACATCACAAAAGTGGACTTACAAGTGCTTGACGCTTCATCTAAAAAATGTTACAATTAGTGATGATTTAATGAGGTATCATTGTGACTCCAACCTTTTATCTTTCGTACAATTTCTGTTGAGAAATGCAAGAGTGCTGCAAAAGATGGTTATCAGTATGCGAAGTGATGATCGGCTGAAGGAATGTTTCGAAGCAGCTAAAAAGCTTATAAGCTTTCCCAGATCCTCTCCTGATGCAGCAGTTATCTTCTGTTAATAAAAAATGATCAAAGAGTACCACTCTGTCAGTGAAATTGATGCCTTTCGACTAGTTCTTTCCTTATTATTACTCAGTTTGCACTTTTTATTTTTCAATGAAGTGGTTGTTGCCACATATCACAGATTGTGGGCTTAACGGGTGATAAGTTGAGGATTGCATTAATGTATAGCATCACAATTCCTTAAAAGAAAAGAAGGAGATCAAAGTGATGTCTTGGTCATCATCTTAGAGTCAATTAAAATTGATACTTAACCTTAAAAAAAATTAACATGATGGTGACCAACTCGTATTGGGTAGCTAAAATTAGACCTTGAGGAGGTTGTTTACCCCTTGCTTGCCCATTCAATGTGATTAGCCTCCCAATTATGAAATAGCCCCGAAGTCAAGTTCATACCCCGCTGTTATACTCCGTCCAAAAAATTACTGACGCAGCATCTCTTAACCATTTAAGTGGCCCAATTGCACATGTTTCCAACAGGAAACGATGCACCCAAGCCAAACTCCTCACTTTACCTCACGTTTTGGAGGGAAAATGACCTTAACCTAATTGATTTTCCTCTATTTCTCTCTCTAGAAGTTTGGCTATTGTTCCACCATCTCCCTCACTTCAACCCTAGACCTGAAGCCCTTCCTCCTCCCTTGTTCACCAGATGATGAAGAGAACTGAGGGCCAATTTGACTTTAAAAGCCAAATAGGGACTTATTTTTTGTCTATTAAAAAAAATTCGCATTTGTTAGTTTTGCGTCAAACTTTTGTGACTTATTGATTCTTCTCGACGAAAGGAATCGAAAAAGTAAAATTTTTGATCGAAACTCATAATTTTTTTAAAAAGACAAAAAATAAGTAAAATAAGTTGAGTTTCGATCAAAAATTTTACTTTTTCGATTTTTCTCGTCAAGACGAATCAATAAGTCATAAAAATTTTGCGCAAAACAACAAATGCAAAAAAAAAAGATTGAATAAAGACGAAAAAATAAGTTACTTAACTTTTCAATCCAAATCCACCCCGAGAGTTTTACCGTGAAGACCCCAGAGGAAACCCAAACTTTTTCTTCATTATGCTTGGGACCACAAGGAAAAGATGAAGTAATGGGTAAAGTGTTGGGTTTCTCTTAGGTGCATCGTCCCCTATTGAAAACATGTGCAATGGGGCAACTTAAACGGGTTGGAGATGCCATGTCAACAATTTTTGGGACGGAGTGAGCGGAGTATAACGGCGGGGTCTAAATTTGCGAATTTTGTTAATACAGGTGTTTAATTGAAATAAACTTAACTGCAGATGTTTTTATGACATTTGATGTAAAGTTCAGGTGCCATTTTGAAATTTTTCCTTACATATAGTACATTAAAAATCGGGGGCGACTATTCGCAGCCCCGTATTTTCTCCCATAGCCTGTTAAAATTTTTTGAAGATTATATTTCGGTAACTACATGTTGAAAATATGTTTAACTTTTGGTAAACAACTGCCGAACATACATTTCGGTAAATAGCTATTGAAAACAAGATTATGTTTCGGTAACTACATGTCGGAAATGCACAAAAAACATATATTTCGGTAATTGAATGCTAAAAATGCATCTCAATCTCAGTAACTAACTGTAAAAAATGTATCTCAATTTCGATAATTAACTATCGAAACATATTTCGATAGTTAGAAATTTTTAATGAACTAATGAAGAAAATACAGGCAGTCGCACCCTATAAATCAGCCGATGGAAAAGAGACCGTAGCCCTGCCCAACGAAGGACGAAACCAGGTACTGTAGTTCTGGACTAATCGTGCCCTAAAAACGGACGATGAGACGCACAAGGAAAACCAGTCGCCTCGAGACCACCATCGCCGTCGATCGAATCAGTGAGTTTCCTGACTCTGTACTCGTTCACATTCTCTCCTTCTTAGAAATCGAAGACGCCGTCAGAACCCAAGTCTTGTCCAAACGATGGCAATTCCTCTGGACCTTCCTCCCTTCCCTCCTTTTCGGTTATAATGCGTATGATGATTATGGCGGCGAGAGCGAGGGTGAGGGCGAGGGCGAGGATTTTAGAGTTGCAAGGAATACTGAATTCGTTACCTTTGTCGAAAAAACGCTATTTTCTTCTAACTGCAAGCTCAAGAAATTCGAGGTTGATTTTGAATACGACCCGCGCTTCGCTTCGAATGTCGATTCGTGGACTCGATTCGCCACAGGAAAGGGCGTCCAGGAGCTTCACCTTCGACTCTGGTCTGACGCCGAGTATGAGTTGCCACAGCTTTTGTATGACAACTCTTCGTTCAAAGAATTGCGTTTTTCAGGTTGTTGGGTTGTTCCTGAAGGAAATATTGCCTGGTATTCACTAAAGAAATTGTCGATTGGGGATGTGGAGTTGAGTAATGATGTGATTGAAAGGATATTAGCGGGCAGTCCTGTGTTGGAGACATTGGAATTGCGTAGATGTGAAGGTTTTAGTCGTTTGGCAGTCGCTAATTCATGTGTGAAGAAATTGATCCTGAGAGATTGTTTGCCTTGGGATGACAGTGAGTTGGAAATTTCAGCTCCTTACCTCCTATCGTTGAAGATGTCTGGCCATTTAGGGAGTAATTGTCGATTGACGAACATATCATCATTGGTTGATGCTGTCTTCAACTGCAACTTTGCATGTTTTGAGCAAGATCGGTCTAATGATTATGAAAGGATCCAAAATATTGTAGTAGTATTTCTTGCAAGTCTTATCCATGTGAAGAATCTTACGCTAGGTACTTGGGCAATTGAGGTTTGTTTTTCCGCAGTCCTTCTCTTTTGTGATTGAAGTCTCTGTATTACAAGGTATTATTATTGCCTTGCCTTTCCAGAAGAAACCAGCAAAACATGTACAGTGCTTGCCGATAAAACTGATGTTGCATGATTGTTAAGTTTGTATAATTCTCCATGGCGAATTACACAAACGAATAATTCCATTGGTACTTGAAAGACGAGAATTGTGAAGTAGAACATTTCGATTTGCTCGTATGGTCATCGATGTTCTATAGGTTTCTTAGATTATGAGGTTATAGCATAAACCAATCGCCTATCGGACGCTAGCTCCCATTAAAGAAGTTCGATTGATTACACCAAGAAGTCATTGAAAAGGTTTTTTTAGCTGTAAATGGTGCCTTGTATCACTTGCCAGTCAGTGAATTCATACCTAGTGCTGAATGCTTAAGTACGAAGCAAGTCATTCTACATATAACAAATTTAGGCGATGGGACATATATGGACTTCTGGTCATTTGAGAGAGAGAGAGAGAGATTCCTTTATGTGGATTTGGATAAGAGAGAGAGCCATGGTCATGTTTCAACCTGTCAAAGCTTGTTAATGTGAATCAAATGTATTATTAGGTGCTATGTACTCGATCCTGACTCTTCACCTCTTTCTACTTACTTTTGCTCCTACTTTGCAAAAGCTCTACCCTCCCTCTTTTCGTATCAGAAGGGATTTTAGGGCATAGGACTTTGAAGTCAAAGTTGTGAACCTCTTTTGAACAAAAGATCTGCATCTTTTCTTGTATTATAAGTTTTGAAAGTTGTACGATCTGTCAAATATTCTAATGGTCTTATTTTCTTTTTGTCCTTCTGAATCTTTTTCAGGTGTTATCAATTATGGAAGCAAAAGGTTTGAGTTCTCCATTGTTGAATTGCAAATGTTTAACACTAGATACGAAGATAGATAAATATGTCCTCCCTGGGATAGCAAACTTGTTCAAAACTACACCTAATGTGGAGGCATTGATCATGGCTAGTTCCTCTTCCTCATCGGGGGTGCGTTTTCTTGGAGCCCTTTCCCAATATTCTACAGATTATTTCATAAAGATGTGCAAAAACAAATCATTGATTACAATGGTTAGATATTCTTTTGTAATCTATCTTTCTTTGTCATATTGACCTGGTCTTTTTCCTCATCGGGGGTGCGTTTTCTCGGAGCCCTTTCCATTTCTTCTCCAGTTCTTCTCCAGATTATTTCATAAAGACGTGCAAAAAATCATTGATTACAATGGTTAGATATTCTTTTGTAGTCTATCTTTCTTTGTCATATCTAATCGTTCCAAGCAGTATAACTGACTCGTGGCTACTTAACTTTGTCTGGGTTGCCTCTCTACTGGAACTGGAAGTGACTACTTTCTCAAGATTGCAAGTCATTACTTTGAATTAACAACTTCCCTGTCATGTTTATGCCTTCACCTAATATCCTCGTAAATGACCTGTGATATGCTCATTTGAATCATTTCAACAAGCATTGTTGAAATATACAAACGGCTACTGTAGTGGGAATTTTGGACACTACTTGGGAATTTTTGGCACTACTCGAACACTGCACAAAGATTGAGGGCTATGAAGCAGCGACACCTCTAGAGGTCAAGGTGTCCCCATGTCCGGACATGGGGACACGGCGGGGACACTTGTTCGACACTAATTTAATTTAAATTTTGAGGGGGACACGGATGGGGACATGGTGGGGGTCAAACTTTAATTTTTTTTAAATTTTGGGGGGTCAAACTGTAATTTTTAATAATTTCAGTGGTCAAACAATAATTTTTTTTAAAAATTTTAGGGTCCAAATTGTAATTTTAAAAAAACTTTTTGGGGGTCATACTGTATTTATTTATTTATATAAATAAATATGTCCTCCCTGGGATAGCAAACTTGTTCAAAACTACACCTAATGTGGAGGCATTGATCATGGCTAGTTCCTCTTCCTCATCGGGGGTGCGTTTTCTTGGAGCCCTTTCCCAATATTCTACAGATTATTTCATAAAGATGTGCAAAAACAAATCATTGATTACAATGGTTAGATATTCTTTTGTAATCTATCTTTCTTTGTCATATTGACCTGGTCTTTTTCCTCATCGGGGGTGCGTTTTCTCGGAGCCCTTTCCATTTCTTCTCCAGTTCTTCTCCAGATTATTTCATAAAGACGTGCAAAAAATCATTGATTACAATGGTTAGATATTCTTTTGTAGTCTATCTTTCTTTGTCATATCTAATCGTTCCAAGCAGTATAACTGACTCGTGGCTACTTAACTTTGTCTGGGTTGCCTCTCTACTGGAACTGGAAGTGACTACTTTCTCAAGATTGCAAGTCATTACTTTGAATTAACAACTTCCCTGTCATGTTTATGCCTTCACCTAATATCCTCGTAAATGACCTGTGATATGCTCATTTGAATCATTTCAACAAGCATTGTTGAAATATACAAACGGCTACTGTAGTGGGAATTTTGGACACTACTTGGGAATTTTTGGCACTACTCGAACACTGCACAAAGATTGAGGGCTATGAAGCAGCGACACCTCTAGAGGTCAAGGTGTCCCCATGTCCGGACATGGGGACACGGCGGGGACACTTGTTCGACACTAATTTAATTTAAATTTTGAGGGGGACACGGATGGGGACATGGTGGGGGTCAAACTTTAATTTTTTTTAAATTTTGGGGGGTCAAACTGTAATTTTTAATAATTTCAGTGGTCAAACAATAATTTTTTTTAAAAATTTTAGGGTCCAAATTGTAATTTTAAAAAAACTTTTTGGGGGTCATACTGTATTTATTTATTTATATAAATAAATAAATATACACGTGGCGTGTCCCCCACCGTGTCTGTATCCGTGCATCATAGATTGAGGGTTTGGGTCGACATATTTGTGACACGAACACGAATGTGGCAGTGCCTAACCACACAAAAATTTAACAGGGCGAATACGGATTGGACTAGCATAGCTCAAGTAGGACACGAATAACTGTCTAATTTTTATTTTTTTTTATTTTTTTTTTTGTGTCGACCCATTAACATGAGTGACACGACCCAATACAACATTATGCCTACTATTTTAGTACTAATCTTGTTGTTCACAATCTATATCGAAGTTTATGTCATAGTTTGGGTGCTGGTTATTTATGTTTGATAAAACTCGTAAAAGGTTCTATTTTGATATTGACATCTAGTTGAGGCTTAAGGCATTTTTTAATGTCTTGTTGTGCTTGGTTAATTTGTTGAGGTGAACTTGTAGTTTATATATGATTATAATAACCTTCATAATGCATTCATTTTTCTTATTGGTTTAGCCGATTGTGCGTGTGTAGCATTTTTACTTTTATAAGTTTCTGAATGTTATTTAAAAATTTTAACTAAAAGGGTTAACAAGTCAACCCTTACGTGACACATTTTTAAGTAGGTCGGGTGTTCCAAGATATATGACATGTTCAAGTTAACAGGTACTTTGACACAAACCTTGAAAGGATGTGACTCGAACATTATACGACATGATACAATGCCCACTCATACCAGGATACGGAACATGACAAATTCTAACAGAATGGGGACATGGATACGACACAACTAAATATATTTATATATGTTGATTCAAGTTGGCTTCAAAGTATATTGATCAGTGCCTTTAGGCACGAGCAAATGCAAGTATATGTACATTATATTGATAAAAAATATAGTTGTTATTCATACAAATATTGTTTCGAAAAATAACCGAAATTTATGTTGTAATTTACAAATTATACCCTGTACAATTTAGATACTACATATAAATATCAGGTTGAATTTTGTTTGTCTGCAATTTTTACCTTTAATTGGTCAAAAAATATAATTTGACCCCAGAATAAGTTGTTAAAACTATAAATTGATTTCTGCCATGTTCACTTGTGTCTAACTTGAGACCCGTGTGTGTGTGCCATAGTTTAAAATTAAGAAAAGAAAAGTAATATTATACGCGAGGTGGCATGTCCATACATGTCCTGTTGCGTCCTCACTTGTGTCTAACTTGTGACACGTGCATCCAGTGTGTGTCGTGGTTAACAACTAATAGAAGTAGTCGGACCCGCTATTGGTGTGTCCTGCCTTGTTCTCACTGTGTCATGTGTACCCAGATTGTCCGACATGGATATGGCGACAATTATGTATGTCAATACTTCTTAGATTTTTAATGTGGCATTATGTGTTTTTATCTGCAGCTCACCTGGATCCAAAGCACGGTGCTTCTCAATTACAATGAAGAGCAGTATTGGACATCACAAAAGTGGACTTACAAGTGCTTGACGCTTCATCTAAAAAATGTTACAATTAGTGATGATTTAATGAGGTATCATTGTGACTCCAACCTTTTATCTTTCGTACAATTTCTGTTGAGAAATGCAAGAGTGCTGCAAAAGATGGTTATCAGTACGCGAAGTGATGATCGGCTGAAGGAATGTTTCGAAGCAGCTAAAAAGCTTTTAAGCTTTCCCAGATCCTCTCCTGATGCAGCAGTTATCTTCAGTTAATCAAAAAAGATCAAAGAGTACCACTCTGTCAGTGAAACTGATGCCTTTCGACTAGTACTTTCCTTATTATTACTCAGTTTGCACTTTTTATTTTTCAATGAAGTGGTTGTTGCCACATATCACAGATTGTGGGCTCAACGGGTGATAAGTTAAGGATTGCAATAGTTTTATTTCAATGTAGGAAAGGGGGTTGTGTGAGTTGCCAATTGAAAGAGTTGTATCTTGAAGTTGTACATATGCGAATGCCTATGCCGCAGTCTCGCAGCTGCTGCTACTTAACATGTAACATGTAATTCTGTTGTTGCTGCTATGTATTTGTTGACTTTGCGCTGATTTAGTTCATTTATTTATAGTAGACTGCTTATTCTTGCAATGATTTCATTTGTTTCTGGTAGTCTGCCTGTTCTTGCTTCTCGACATGACAATGTTGTGCAATATTTGTTTCTCAACTGGTGCATCTAGTGCCAATATACCATCGTAGGAGGTGGGGTAGGTGCGGGATCAATAGGCATGGCATGCCTATGACATGAAGAAAACATCGCAAATACAGACCAAATAGAGGTGCTTTATAGGCTTATCTGCGTCATTGTTCTTAAATTTTTGTGTCTTGCTGCAAACTTGTCCCTCAAATTAACGTAGTGTCGATTGGTCCGAAACAAACGTACAACTAAGCTATAGAGAGAATTATCATGAAAACGATGGGCAATGGTTTACGTGATACACTCTTTATATTTTCACGAAATACTTTCTGTTACAGTATATTGACAAGGTACTCTTAAATTGAATGTGTATCATAGAAAGTTCGAAATGTGAACCAACTACCTATCTAAGTAAAAGTAGCTCAAAGCCAGAACTTTATTAGCTGATTGTTAAATGTGCCCCCAATTTTTCCGTCCCCTCCTCCTCCTCCTCCTCTTCTTCATTCTCCTCCCCCTCCTCTTCTTCACTAACATAAGAACCGCTTTTTTCATTTTTGTTATCTTCGAATAAGAAATTCATGGTTTTTAATATTACCTTTATCTCTGAAGAACACCGGATGAGCTGAGAGAAAAAAAAAAAAAAGAGGCTTTTTTTTTTTTTTAATAAAGTATAGCATCACAATTTCTTAAAAGAAAAGAAGAAGATCAAAGTGATGTCTTGGTCATCATCTTAGAGTCAATTAAAATTGATACTTAACCTTAAAAAAAATTAACATGATGGTGACCAACTCGTATTTTGGGTAGCTAAAATTAGACCCGGAGGAGGTTGTTTACCCCTTGCTTGCCCATTCAATGTGATTAGCCTCCCAATGATGAAATAGCCCCCAAGTCAAGTTCAAAACACACTTAGGCCGTGTTCTTTTGAACTTAAACTTAACGTAATTTTTTCCCCCCTTTTTCAAACTTAATAAATAAAAACAAGTTAAGCACAAACCACCGCCGTCGAATTTCGATCGAATCACGGACGATGAGACGCACAAGGAAAATCAGTGGCTTCGAGACCACCGCCGTCGATCGAATCAGTGAGTTTCCCGACTCTGTACTGGTTCACATTCTCTCCTTCTTAGAAATCGAAGACGCCGTCAGAACCCAAGTCTTGTCCAAACGATGGCAATTCCTCTGGACCTTCCTCCCTTCCCTCCTTTTCCGTTATTATGGGTTTGATGATGATGATGATGATGACGAGGGCGAGGATTTTAGATTTGCAAGGAATAGTGACTTCGTTACCTTTGTCGGAAAAACGCTATTTTCTTCTAACTGCAAGCTCAAGAAATTCGAGGTTGATTTTGAATACCACCCGCGCTTCGCTTCGAATGTCGATTCGTGGACTCAATTCACCGCAGGAAAGGGCGTCGAGGAGCTTTACCTTCAACAGTCGTCTATTACCAAGTATGAGTTGCCACAGCTTTTGTACGACAACTCTTGGTTCAAAGAATTGCGTTTTGAAGGGTGTAGGGTTATACCTAAAGGAAATGTTGCTTGGTATTCGCTAAAGAAATTGTCGATTGGGTATTTGGCATTGAGTAATGATGTGATTGAAAGGATATTAGCGGGTAGTCCTGTGTTGGAGATATTGGAATTGCATCATTGTCAAGGTTTTAGTCGTTTGACTGTCACTAATTCTTGCGTTAAGAAATTGATCCTGAGAGATTTTTATGGTGATTGTGATGACAGTGAGTTGCAAATTTCGGCTCCTTACCTCCTATCGTTGGAGATGTCTGGCCGTTTAGGGAGTAATTGTCGATTTACGAACATATCATCATTGGTTGATGCTGTCTTCAACTCCGATTTTAGGTGTTATAATGACGATGAGGCTAATGATTATGAAAGGATCCAAAATATATTAGTAGTATTTCTTGCAAGTCTTCTCCATGTGAAGAATCTTACGCTGGGTACTTGGGCAATTCAGGTTTGTTTTTCTGCAGTCCTTCTCTTTTGCGATTGAAGTCTCTGTATTACAAGGTATTATTATTGCCTTTCCTTTCCAGAAGAAACCTGCAAAACATGTATCTACCATGCTTGCCAAGAAAACTGATGTTGCATGATTGTTGAGTTTGTATAATTCTCAATGGCGAACTACTCAATCAAATAATTCCATTGTTACTTGAAAAACCAGAATTGTGAAGTAGAACATTTCGATTTGCTCTTCAATTTGTCGATGTTCTATAGGTTTCTTAGGTTCTAAGGTTATAGTTTAAACCAATAGCCTACCACACGCTAGCTCCCATTAAAGAAGTTCGATTGATAAAACCAAGAAGCTATTCAAAAGGGGTTTTTTAGCTGTAAATGGTGCCTTGTATCACTGGCCAATAAGTGGATTCATAGCTAGAGCTGAACGCTTAAGTACGAAGCAAATCATTCTACATATAAAAAATTTAGGGCGGTGGGACATACACGGACTTTTGGTCAGCCGCTGCTTCCACTGGTTCCGGGTAAAATACCAACTTCGAGAAGTATCTCGTGCTTATTGCCCTCACCCGCCTTTTCACGTTTCTTCCAGTTGGTTTCCCGAATGAGATTCTTTCTAGTTTGAGAGAGGGAGAGAGAGAGAGAGTGTGTAATACCCGGCCTTTCCAAATATGGCAAATAGTTTTTTTATTAAATTCCGTAATATGTTGATTTAAGGGTATAGAGACAAATTATGTGGTCTTGTTTGTATGCTTCACATAGTTCACATGGAAGTTTTAACTCGTGTGGACATGTTTGGAATAACATGGCTATTAGCAAAAGATAAGGGAGAAAGCTAGGGAAATAAAAAAAAACAAGAGGACATGTGTCATGTATTAAATCTCTTTGGTCGGGAGTCACCAAGTGGTATAAAAGGAATGAAACAAAACAAATGACGGGAGGATGAGACTTTTGTTCAAAGGCATGCATTTTCTAGGGGTTATGGAGGAGGCTCACCTTGATAGAACTTGAAAGAGAGCAAAGGTGGTGGGAGCTAGGTTAGGCTAGGGAAACAAGGAATAGAAGAGAAAGGGGATGGAAATAAAAAAGGCGATAGGTAAGAAGAAGAGAAGGGTACGTGGAAGGTGTTGGAAAAATTACCCGGTTGTTGCTACAAATTCTGAACTGTTGGCGAAACCTCCACAAATGCTGAAAACACTTCGAGTCACGACTATGTCACTTTCCTAAAGACAGTATTTGCCCCCACCAGTTGGTATGCAAAGGGTTACAGCGAACCTGCCTTCAAGATAAAACGAAGCCCGAACTCGAAGTTCTTTCCGTTTTCGTTTGCACTAACGAAACGGACAGAATACCTGCTGTGTGAATCTAAGAACCGAGAATCACTGAATTCTGTTTTCTGCAGTAAAACAGTAAAACAGAATGCAGAATGAATGCTAGAAAGTGTAGAGAGAGAGAGATGTGGGAAAATTCGGCCCACACATGTGTGTATGTTACTGTCCAGATTTTGTCAAGTAGTGGTCTATTTATAGGCCACTACGCACCCATTGTGAATGGGTACGCATCCGATCTGCAAAGTGCGCCGCTAAAGCGCCACAATGCACCACAGCCCACGCCGCGCGCGCGTGTGGGTGTGTCTTGGTGCGAAGCACCGGCTCCGCCGGTATGGTACGGAGCACCATAGGGCTGCACCACACTGGGTTATTAGTTATTCACATTAGGAATGTTTCCTAATATATACCACTCCAACATCTCTCAACCATCCAATGTGGGACAAAGCTCACAAAGAGGAAAACAAGCATTCTAAGGAAACAAGAAAATTTTCAAAACCAAAACGACAACTCTTTTATTTAGAAAATCTCTAACAAAAGGTTGTATTTGTAAAACTCTGTAAATATTGAAGGAAGTGGGAATGGTTTTGTTTTTTTTTCAAAAGTTACGTGCGTGTTTTATGGTATTGGATTAGTGGTGTAAATCTTTTGAATTGTTTGGGTCGGGTTAGACAATTAGAGGTACTCGGGGATCTGGGTAGTTACACACACAGAGAGAGAGAGAGAGAGCCATGGCCATGTTTCAACCTGTCAAAGCTTGTTACTGTGAATCAAATGTATTATTAGGTGCTAAGTACTCGATCCTGACTCTTCACCTCTTACTACTTACTTTTGCTCCTACTTTGCAAAAGCTCTACCCTCCCTCTATCGTATCAAAAGGGATTTTAGGGCATAGGCCTTTGAAGTCAAAGTTGTGAACCTATTTGAACAAAAATCTGCATCTTTTCTTATATTAGAAATTTTGAAAGTTGTACGATCTGTCAAATATCCAAATGATCTTATCCTCTTTTTGTCCTCCTGAATCTTTTTCAAGGGTTATCAATTATGGAAGCAAAAGGCTTGAGTTCTCCATTGTTGAATTGCAAATGTTTAACACTAGATACGAAGATAGATAAATATGTCCTCCCTGGGATAGCAAACGTGTTCAAAAGTACTCCTAATGTGGAGGCATTGATCATGACCTGGTCCTTTTCCTCATCGGGGGTGCGTTTCCTCGGAGCCCTTTCCATATATTCTCCGGATTATTTCATAAAGATGTGCAAAAAAAATTATTGACTACAATGGTTAGATATTCTTTTGTAATCTATCTTTCTTTGTCATATCAAACAATTCCAAGCAGTATTACTGTCTCGTGGCTACTTAACTTTGTCTGGGTTGCCTCTCTATTGGAAGTGACTAATGAACAATTTCTCGAGATTCCAAGTCATGTCTATGCCTTCACCTAATATCCTTGTAAATGACCTATGATATACTCATTTGAATCATTTCACACAAGCATTGTTGAAATATACAAACGGATACTGTAGTAGGAATTTTGGACACTTCTCGAAACCTGCACAAAGACTGAGGGTTTGGGTCAACAACTTTTTGACACGAACAAGAATATGATAGTGCCCAACCACACAAAAATCTAACAGGACACGGATTGGAGTAGCATAGCTCGAGAAGGACACGGATAACTGTCTAATTTTTGTGTGTCGACCCGTTAACCTGAGGGACACGATGCAATACAACATTGTGCCTATTATTCTAGTACTAGTCTTGTAGTTCACAATCTATATTGAAGCTTATGTCATAGTTGTGGGTGTTGGTTATTTATTTTAGATAAAACTCGTAGAAGGTACCATAATCTATTTTGATATTGACGTCTAGTTGAGGCTTAAGGCATTTTCGAATGTCTTGTTGGTTGTTGAGGTGAACTTGTAGTTTATATGATTATTATAGCCTTCATAATGCATTCATTTTTCTTATTGGTTTAACCGATTGTATGTGTGTAACATTTTTACATGTATAAATTTATGAATGTTATTCAAAAAGTTTAACTAAAAGGGTTAACAGATTCAACCCTTACACGACACATTTGTAATCAGGTCGGGTGTATCAAGATATATGACATGTTCATCGGTTCATGTTAACAGGTGTTTTGACACAAACCTTGAAAGGATGCAACTCGAACACGATACGGCACGATACAATGCCCACTCCTACCAGGACACGGAACACGCCAATTCTAACAGAATGGGGACATGGATACGACACTACTGAATACATACATACATATGTGTTTGTGTGTGTGTTGATTCAAGTTGGCTTCAAAGTATATTGATCGGTGCCTTTAGCCACGAGCAAATGCTAGTATATGTACATTGTATTGGTAAAAAAAGTAGTTGTTATTCATACCAATATTGTTTCAAAAAATAACCGAATCTGATTGAATTTTGTTTATCTGCATTTGTACCTTTAATTGATCAAATAATATAATTTGACCCCAAAATTAGTTGTTAAAAGTTAAAACTATAAATTGATTTCTGCCATGTTTCCACTTGTGTGTAACTTGAGACTCGTGTATATGGTGTGTGCCAGGGTTATAAATTGAGAATAGAAAAGTAATCTGATACACGAGGTGGCATGTCCATACATGTCCCGTCGCGTCCTCGCTTGTGTCTAACTTGAGACGCGTGTATCCAGTGTGTGCCGTGGTTAACAACTAATAGAAGTAATCGACCTGCTAGGTGGTGTGTCCTGCTGTGTTCTCACTGTGTCACGCGTACCCAGAGTATCCAACACGGATATGGGGACAATTACATATGTAAATACTTCTTAGATTTTTAATATGTGGCATTATGTGTTTTTATCTGCAGCACTATGGGATCCAAAGCACGGTGCTTCTCAATTACAATGAAGAGCAGTATTGGACATCACAAAAGTGGAATTCCAAGTGCTTGATGCTGCATCTAAAAAATGTTACAATTAGTGGTCATTTAATGATGGATAATTGTGACTCCAACTTTTTTTCTTTCGTACAATTTTTGTTGAGAAATGCAAGAGTGCTGCAAAAGATGGTTATCAGTACGCCAAGTGATGCTCGGCTGAAGGAATATTTTGAAGCAGCTAAAAAGCTTTTAAGCTTTCCCAGATCCTCTCCTGATGCAGCAGTTATCTTCTGTCAATCCAACATGATCAAAAAGTACCACTCTGTTAGTGAAACTAATGCCTTTTGACTTGTTATTTCCTTTCAATGTAGTGGTTGTTACCACATATCACAGATTGTGGGCTTAAAGGATGATAAGGTAAGGGATTGCAGTGGTTTTATTTCAATGTAGGAAAGGGGATTGTGAGAGTTTCCAATTGTAAGAGTTGTATCTTGAAGTTCTACATATGCATATGCCTATGCCGCAGTCTCGCAGCTGCTGCTACTTAACACGAAACATGTAATTTTGTTGTTGCTGCTTTGTATTTCTTGACTTTGCACTGATTTAGTTCATTTATTTCTAGCAGACTGCTTGTTCTTGCAATAATTTAGTTCATTTCTTTCTGGTAGACTGCTTATTCTTGCTTCTCGACATGACAATGTTGTGCAATATTTGTTTCTCAACTGGTGCATGGAGTGTCCATATACCATCGTAGGAGGTGGGGTAGGTGCGGGATCGATAGGCATGGCATGCCTATGACATGAAGAAAACATCGCAAATACAGACCAAATAGAGGTGTTTTATTGGCTCATCTGTGTCATTGTTCCTGAAAATTAGGTGTTAGGTTTGCAAACTTGTCCCTCAAATTTACGTTCCTCAAATTAACATATTGTCGATTTGTACGCAACAAACGTACAACTAAACTATAGAGAGAACTATCATGAAAACAACGGGCAATGGCTTACGTGGTGCACGCTAAATATTCACAAAAACTATATGTTATATTGACCAGTAGTAACTCTCAAATTGAACGTGTATCTAAATTTCGAAATGTGAACCAACTACCTATCCAAGTAAAGTAGCTTAAAGCCAGAGCTTTATTAGCTTAAATGTGCCCCCAATTTTTCCGTCCTAGTAAATATGACCTAATCTAGTGTAAATTTGATCCAAAGTTTGATTCCTTGGCCGCTTGGGTTGAGGCAGCATGGTTTGCCCTTTTCCCCTTCTCTCCTCCTCCTCTTCTTCACTAACATAGGAACCGCTTCTTTCATTTTTGTTATCATCGAATAAGAAATCGCGTGGTTTCTAATACTACCTTTATCTCTGAAGAACACCAGGTGAGCTGAGAGAATAAAAAAAGCCTTAGAAATTATAGCATCAGAATTTCTTAAAATGAAAGAAGAATATCAAAGTGATGTCTTGGTCATCATCCTCGAATCAATTAAAGTTGATACTTAACCAACTAGTACTGGGTAGCTAAAATTAGACCTGGAGGAGGTTGGTTTACCCCTTGTTTACTACCCCTTGCTCGTTTATTAAACGAATTGAAAACTCGAGATCGGCTCATTTGTAAATGAGTCAAACCCTTAACGAGCCGAGCTTGGCTAATTTTGTAAAGACCCGATTGTGTGCGCGCGCATATCCAACGAGTAAATTCTTTATTGTGTACATGTGTGTACACTTGCGTTACACTGAATCATTTTACCCTAACTCTATCCCAGCCAACTAAATCCATCTGTATGCCCATCACCACCTGAAAAACCCCATGGGTAATCACCTCCTCCTATCATCAAGCCATCCATCCATCACATATCCCGCCATCAAAAAAATTGCCTCTCCATTTTCGGCACTTCCTTTTCTCCAACCAATGGGAGCCCAACACACCACCTAAACACATTCCTTTAACCCCTAAACTAATGCCAAACTCACACATTATATTACGAAAATGATATGAGGACCGACCACCGCCGGACCGAAATCGTACCGACGGCCACGGCCGGCCGTCTCCGGCCACCGGACGGCCGATCCGACGTGTGTAGGTGCTCGGATCAAGCAGCCTATTTTTCGTGTATATACGATTTCGGTCCGGCATTCCGTCGGTGTACATAGCACTACTCACTCCATTATATTACCCATGAGACTTCTCCCTAATACTAATCACACCTCTATATTACTCTCTGTTGGTCCAAATAGCAACCCAAGAGGGGGGGTGAATTGGGTATCTCAAATATAACGCGGAATTTTAAAAACTAATTGCAATCTATTCAACCGCAATTCCAATTTCAATGATATATTATTCTACTCATGCAATATTGATAAGCAAAACTGAAAATAAAGAGAGTAGGGAAGAGAGAATCAAACGCAAGGATTTATAGTGGTTCGGTCCGCAACTTCACGGCCTAGTCCACTCCCCAAGTGTCCAACTCGGGATTTGCTGCACTATCTCAAATAGTTACGATCTTCTAGCTTCGCGGGTGCTAGACAACCTTTACAACGAGCAATCTATCCCCAATCGCTCCGACTAATTTTGACTCCGGTGCTAGTAACACCTAACTCCAAGTGATTTTCTCTCCAAAACCACTCACAAAAAGTAATCACTCACAATAGTATGAATAAGGGTGTACAATCCCTTTTACAATTTTTGGCTCAAGAACAACACTCAAACTAATATTCAAGATGTAAGCGCGGAGTTGACAGATAAAGAATGATAAATGCTGATTTTGTTCTTCAAGCTTTTCTGTCACACTTCTTCTTTTCTTTTTGATTCTATTTATGCTTGGAGTGACGAGATAATTGAAGGCAGCTCCACTAGCCGTTGGAGCAATTTGTGTAGCCAATAAATCTTGCTTTGAAATGTTTCCTTCTTCAACTATGAAACCAATATTCCATTTCTCCACCCACTAGCCGTTAGTATATCTTCTAGTAGCCAATCAATTCTTTGGTTTCCTTTTCTTTGCCACTAATCTGCAAGCCAAGTAATATGGGAATTTCCGTTAGCCGTTGGAGTTAAATCTCACAAATCGTGCAACCAATAATTCCTTTCATTTGAAGCATTCTCTAGCCAATTAAGTTAGGAGAAGATTTGTCCTTAATCTTCCTCCTTTTAATTTATCTTGACTATTGAGATAGTGATTTGGTGTAGCAATGTGTCCATGTGTACTTCAACCAAATCCTACAAAATAAACATTAACTCAAATGAGTACCAAATATCACAATATCAATTTATATTTCTTCTTCAATAAAATATATTTGTTATCATCAAAATCAACAAGGTTTTCATAGAAACCTTTGGGCTAACACTCTCCATTTCCCACCTCCTCCTTTTCGGCAACAGAGAGAGTGAGCTGTATTCAGTCCCATTTTCTTCCTTGATTTTTCGAGAGAAAGAGAGAGTGAAGAAGTACTGAACACTTCTTCTTTTTCCCAACACTTCTTACCATCTACAAAGTCCACCATCTCTTCCTTTTAATTTCTGCAACTTGGACCATCCAAATTCAGTCAAAAACAACCCGAACACCACTCCATTTTCAGCTCTAAAACTGTGCAGAAACCAACTCCAAAATCAGCCATTTCGGTCCCGAGTCGTCGCAACCGAGTCACCACCGAACCACCGTTTCGCTCCGTTTCTTTTCTTCAAATCACCGCTTAATCTTCGGGAAGAGAGGTAGTTAAATTCTATCTCCCTAAGTATATTTATTTTACGTGTGTATAGTTGATGATGTAAAGTTTGAATACTCGTGGATGTGTTTAACGAAATGAACAGCGTGAATGGTATATGATTGATTGAGCTCGAGTAGAAAAGAAAAAGAAAAGAAGAGAATACAAATTCTTTTTCCATGGTAATAATCAATTGTTGAATAAGGAATACATTTTCGGATTTAAGAACGAAGATCTAAGTATATATCTACCCATTTAGTTGTATACTGATTTGACAAGCTTTATTTATTCAATAATTAAGCTATCCTTTTCTTTTGTCTAAGTCTTGATACTAGTTTTTATAAGTACACGAAAATGGTTGCTACTGGTAAGGTACACAAGATGGTAATTAGGTTCAAGAACTTGTGGAGTAATGTATGAAATGGTAGTCTACACGAATGCTCTGATATTTCTCATGTTGCGTTGTTATTTACTCAAGTTCTCCACATATGCGTTGGATATTGTTTGCAGTAATGTATGACGTGTTACTTGGTTGTTTCACGAGAACTTAGAACGGACAGTAGGTTCACTGGGGATTGGTGTACGGTAGTTTGAGAATCACTTAGATGATTTTTCAGTTAAAGGAAAATTGGAAAAGACAGGAGATACTGTGAAGGGATTCTTGGAGGTTATCCAGTGGAATCCGGATCTGTTGGAGGTTATCCACAGAGTCCAGTTTAAAGAGGAGAAATGAAGCCATGGTATGGCAGTTGATCGTTGGTTCGAAACCTTAGGATATGGCATTGCGTGATCGCTCTTTATGAATAGGAGATAAAAGGTGTTATTGTATTATAGTACCAGGTTATGGTCTATATACTCCCAAGGTTACGGTTAGTTCCTTGTGGGCCCAGTGGTTACGGTTAGTTCCCTGGGAAATTCATCCTTGTGATCAGGCCGTCGATGACTCCGACTAAGTAAATAACTTAGGCCGTTTCATCGGGGCTCCCGGTTAGGGCAAGCAAGGGGGAGCGGTATCACGAATGGCCATAGTCCTAGTGGTTAACATGGGAGGATGTTTCTCAAAGGTGGAGATTCTAGAATTCACTGAGTTAAAGGCTAGTAATTGAAATTGATCGCTCGCTACGTTAATTGTTTTTCACTTTAACTGTATTGTTCATGCCCTTGTATGTAAGTTATGGGTTTCGGGTAAGTTTTGGCTACTGAGTGTCATCGCTCACGGTACTATGTTGCCCTGGTAACTCGAACGCCAGGTACCGAAGACGGAACAGAAGTGTCGTACAATCCGACTGAAGTCAACGCTGCTGGGGAGGGAGCCGAAGAACTTTGGTTTCCGTACGCGTAGTTGCTCTGATTAATTAAAGTCAACTTTATTTTGGGAGCTTCAAAGTTAATTTTGGAATTGTAATATTTTGTCAAAATTCGGCTACTTAAACTTAATTTGAAATGGTTGTAATATGATGACATCTGCTTTTGAAATGGTGATGTATTAAATCTATAAATTTTATTTGGAAAAATTGTCTTTTAAATGTTTTTATTAACGTTCCGAAAATTGGGGCATTACAAATTTTCTTAACGAGCCTTTTTAAATGAGCCAAGTTTTTGCTAGCCTAGCCAAGCTTCTGAGTGTTGAGCTCGACTCATTAGTAAACGAGCATATGCAAACATTCAATCTCACAATACAAGTATTGCAACTTTGTAAGTACCTAAGATTTGACTACGTAGTTGTTGTGCAATATTTGCTTCTCATTTGGTGCATGGAGTAGTATGTGTAGGGAGGCATTACCGAACATGTGCAAATAGTTGCCGAACATGTGGTGTTCTAGATCCGTGTAATGAGGAAGGTGATATGGGACCCTATATAAGATGAACGACGGCGGAAGTATCCGGTGCATCCAGAGGGCACCGGATTAGATTATCTGTTCGGCTGAGGTGGCCCAGTGACATGAGAAGTTATTAACTGGTACAGTCTGTTCGGCCTAGTTGGGCCGGTGACATGAGAAGTCATGTACTTGTGCAGTTTGTTCGGGAGAATCACATGCCGAACAGATGGAGTCATCTGATGAAACGATGTCTTAAGAGATAAGGCGATAGGAGTGTTCTGAAAAAGGAGCCCAGTATACGGTAAAGATAAGTAAAGGGACAGTCCTATTGTGGGACAAATTCCACGAAAGGAAGAGACCCTATGAGTAAGGGGTCTCAGTTGATTGGGCAAGAGATTCCCAGGGGAGCCAGGTTTCCTATACGAAGTAGGAGACCTGAGGCGATGAGGATGCTTGAAGAGCAAGTAAGTGGATATCTATAAATACAAGGTAAACCTAGAGGAAAAAGGTACGCAATAAGTTGCATTCATTCCACACTTCCTATTGATTTTTTTTAGGGTTTTGAGACAGTACGTGATACTAACTTAGGCATCGGAGGGCCTTTGCCACGAGAGGCAAAGGTGCGCTCACCCCTTGTCTGTTTTACAGGTTAGGGTTCAGGCGAAGGTATTAGGGTTCCGGTTGGGCACCACGTGAACAAAGAGATTCAGCGCTGTTCTAGTTACCATCTATTCTTCTCCACCTACAGTATGCATATACCATCGTAGGAGGTGGGGTCGGCTCGGTATTGATAGGTGGGAAATGTCTATAACATGATGAAAACATCGCAAAGATGGACCAAATAGAGATGCTTTATAGGCTTATTTGCGCCATTGTTCCTTACAATATCGTGTTGGTTTCCATATTCATCCCTCAAATTAACATAGTGTCAATTTGTCTGTAACAAAAGTAAAACTAAACTATTGAGAGATCAATCACGAAAAAAACGGACAATGATTTACATTATGCACTTTAAATTAATATTGACGCAATCCAATCAATTCTAATGACAAGTACCTCTCAAATTGAATGTATCATAGAAAGTTCGAAATATAAACCAACTAACTATGTAACTATATAGGAGCTTCATTAGCTGATTGTGCCCCCAATTTTTCCCTCGTAAATTTTTCCCAGTGTTAAAACTGAGATTTCGCCTTAAAACGTAAGTTTTCTTAGTTCGTTGGGAAAAATTCTTTCTACCAGAAAAAAGATTTGACCTTACACTAAAAAAACTTTTAGCTACTTATTTTTGCTTAAAGGGCTTTCATTGAACATCATCAAAACTGTAGACTAGCTAGGATGAGTACATAAGTTTGACCAAACAACATTTGGGTGAGACACACGAAAAGGTGAAGTCAAGACATTTACTTTAACGAACAATAATGTCAGGTACCAAAAAAATACACCCTGAAATCATTCTGAATAGGTTTTTAGAGTTATTTATGACCGTTAATAAACTTTTATTAGCAGTAAAAAATACCTGTTCAGGGTGATTTCGGATTATATTTTCCGGAATACCTAGCAGTCACCCTGTGAAGATTTTCTCGGTCCGTCGTGGGACACAAAAATGAGACTTAACGGTCGGTCTTATTTAACCATTCATGCAGTTCGTTTTGTAGGATTCGAATTAGGGAATAGATTTTTGCACTCCGCAAATTACTAACCGCACTCCGAAAGGGGAGTACGAAAATCACTGCCCTTCGATTTTTTTTCATCATTTATGAAAAAAATTAAGTCGATCAAGCATTTGTAATTAAAGGTTTGATCGAATTATATTTGTCGTAAAAAAATGAATGTTCATAATTTGGACATTCCTTTCCTTTTGTGTCGATTTGCTTTGTCTAGATAGATGCTAATGATCAAGTAGTACTCAAGGATAATAAGTGTGTGAGTTTGAGAGCTTCTCTCTTTACCCCGAGAGAGGGTAAACCCCAATCAGTACCGGCTGTGAGCAAAGACGAGTAAAACGTTGGCCTCCAAAATTTTGCCAAAATAAGGGCCCCAAAAAGTTGTGTAGTATTAATCAAATATGGACATATAAAATTTTTCTCATTCAAAATGAGTATGTTAAATAAGTAGAAATTTGATTATAAAAAATAATTAGTACTTTTGTGGCTAAAAGTGCGAATAGAGTGATTTTCAAGTGATTCTTTTAAATTTTTTACAATGATGTGTGATGAGTATGAATTCTTATCACTAATGCTTAAGTACTACGGATATGACACGTGGCCAGGTGCTCAGCAAGGCTTATGCCGATCGGCAGGCTTGCGCAGTAAGAAAACTCATGAAATGGTTAGGTCATCCCACAAATTATGCCACGACTCTCACTAGTCCATCATCTATGCCCACTACTCCACTATCCATGCCAACTACTCCATCATCCCAAGATTCCACAATCGGTGCACATTTTGCGCCAGGTCTATATAAACCATTGGGGAAATTTTAGGCCGGCCCCAAAAAGTAGGTTTGAACTTAATTTAGTCCTGACAAAAATATTCCTTCTTTATTTTTGTCCTCTTGACTTTTCATGCAATTTTACTATTTTGCCCATTATTCTTAACTTTTTATGTACAAGTCAATTTTTAGTAAAATTTATATTTTTAGAATCAACTCCTGACCTACATTATTTCGGACAAAAATACTCTTAGCTATGTGAATTGGCTATGAGAATTGGCAATTCTCATAACCAGTTAACATAATATTTCGGACAAAAATATCCCTGCCAATTCACATAACCCGAGTTAACATATTATTTTGGACAAAAATACCGCTGAACTATAACTATGAGAACTGAGGCTATGAGAGCTATATTTTTAGAATCAATTCCTGAATTATACTCCCTTCGTCCCTAATTAACTGTCCACTTTCACTTTTTCCAAATTTTTTTAAATGAGTTATATCTTTTAA
Organism: Rhododendron griersonianum; assembly: GCA_018127125.1. Lineage (NCBI taxonomy): Eukaryota > Viridiplantae > Streptophyta > Magnoliopsida > Ericales > Ericaceae > Rhododendron > Rhododendron griersonianum. The sequence continues at coordinate 27,753,441 of CM030800.1, forward strand.
TTTATACTTTTTTTTCATAATTTTCAAAATTTTGTCTAATAGAATCAATCGAGATCTATCAAATAAGATCCATATTGCATAAAAAAAAATATTATACTTTGGAAGATATAAATAATTTTTTAAAATGTCCGGAATAGTAACATGGACAATTAATTAGGGACGGAGGGAGTATTATTTTGGACAAAAATACCCTTGGCTATGTGAACTGGCCATGAGAACTAGCTTTGTGAACTAGTTATAAGAACTGGACTATGTGAACTGGCTATGTAAACTGAAAAATACACAGTTCACATAGTCTTACCACACCATAAAATACACAATTCTCATAGAAAATACACGGTTCTAATAGACAGTTCTCATGGATAATACACAGTTCTCATAGAAAAATACACAGTTCTCATAGAAAGTTCTCATGAACAACACACAGTTCTCATAGAAAAATACATAGTTCTCATAAAAAATACACACACGAACAAAAATTGAACAAAAATAAAAAGGTAGTCAAAATCAAATATAATTACTAATGTTCTCACAGCCATGTCTTAAAAAAGTAATCAAAGTAAAAAAGTAATAGTTCACATAGGAAATAAATTGACTTAGAATTGAATTTTTAACTGCCACGTCTTATAGTCAGTTTTATGAGAACTAACTGGCTATGTGGACTGAGTTATGTGGACTGGCTATGTGAACTGCTAATTTTCATAGTCAATTCTATGAGAATACACAATTCGTTTACACCCCTAATCCTACTACTACTTTAGGACTAGGGGCCCGCTTGGATGTGGGGAAAAAATCGGGGGTAAAAAATATGAAGGGGGGATAAGATAGTAGGGGTATTAATTTTGATGGGTTGGCCCACATCGATTTGATGTTTATGGAGGGGGGAAAAATAGTACTCCCTCCGTCCCATAATATTTGTCCGGTCCGCAAAATGAGGACTAAAAAATAATTCATTTCTTTCAATAAAAAATTCAAACTTTTTTCATAAATTACAAGAACTCATCGATATCTAATGAATTGTTGAAAAAAATTTGAATTTTTCTTGCAAAAAACATATTATTTTTACGTTCTTGTTTTGCGGACCGGACAAATATTATGGGACGGAGGGAGTATGTGGTTTGGATGGGGTATTAAATAGGGGATAAAATTTGACTTTGTTTGGATAGTGTATAGAATGGGGGGGATAAGAAGGGGTGGATGATGGGAAAATCTGTCAAATGACTATTTTGCGCATGTGCAGTGTGAAATTTGATTATGTATGAAAATAAGTATATTTAATTCAAAAATCAATATATTTAATCAATTTTGGAGAATTGAAAGTATAAAAAACTAAATGAATTAAAAAATGTATATTCTAAAAAATTTATATTAAAAAATGGTTTGTATTTATTTTTCAATTATTTTGGAAAGTGAATTTTTTGAAAAAGAAAAGACAAATTATGGTAGGTTTGAATGGTAAGTATGATTTTAGGTTAGAATAGAGAGTAGAAGTTGGTTGAATGGTGAATGGTGGATATGTTATTGAATGGTGGATATGTGGTAGAATACTTGGTAAATTTTGCTTATAAATAGCAAGTTAATTCATTGTCAAACTCATTCAAAAATTTCAATTACAAAACAAGTCTCAGATTTCATTTTTGTTGAATGGCTGGTTCTCCGCCTCCTCGTCACAATTGGGTCCAGGCTGAGGAGATTTTGTTGATTTCGGTACTGAAATCAATGGTGGAGTCCCGATTGTGGACCACCGGGAGTGGACACTTTCGTCTAGGTTACTTGAGGTACTTGAAACGTATCATGGACAGTGATTTTCCTGATGCTGCCATTGAGGAATGGCATATTGAAGCGAAGATAGAAGTGGCGCCGTACTTGCTTCATCATTGTGAACCTACTTGATCATCTCGGGTTTGAATGGGATGCAAGCCAAAACATGGTGGTGGCTGAAGACGATGTTTGGACTGCATTCCTCCAAGTAAGCCTTAATAAAGTGTTATTAAATTTTTTAAAAGGTCAAAATATTATTTGTTCTTAATTTTTTCATTTTGACTTAGGTTAACAAACAAGCTAGGGAGGCAAGAGGTGTTCAATTTCCACTGTTTGATGATTAGCGTGTTTGCTTCATTCCCCCTCCCGAGGAGCCCAAGGAGTAGGTCAAGATGGCGGAAGAATAAATAGCATTACCCATGGATGTTGTGTGATTTTTCGTCTCTGTTCATGATGCTGGAACGTCTTCAATTTAAAATAATGTTACAACTTGTTTCCGTTCATAGCGTGATATTTTACATAATATTGGAACGTTCAAGTTCATTCGGAATCGAGAATAAGTGCCAACAAAATACAACCTACGAAACCTAAGAAAAGAAATACAATGTACCTCTTCCACCCATTGATTTGATGTTCAACTCCCAACGCACTTGTGGATGTGGAATGTTTGTCTTGCAACTTTTTGAGGGCGTATCTCTCCTCGTGAAACTTCAGCAATGCTTCTTCGGCTGCATCGAATGTGTTGTACCTTTCGCCATGCTTCCTGAGTATCCATTAACTTGGAGTTGAGCTTTTCCCCAAGTTGTATAGATACCCGGTTTATGGCCAACGAAAACCACCCAATAATAGTCTTTTTTTTCACCAATCATTGAATAATCTATTCGAGAAGAACATTATAAGTCACCACAAACTTTATGATAAAAGATGGCCGTAATCTATTCAAAAACAACAAAGTGGGACACAAGTAACAATGCAGCCATGAATAGGAGGAATGTTGTAGTCAAATAGGTTCGAACATGTGGCTCAGATTTGTAGACAACTATTGCAAGGTACTAGGCTGCAACACGAGTTGCCAAATGACCCTCTCATGTTGCCCCGCATAAATCCCCAACTAGTCTTCTTAAATTTTCATCACAGCCACACACACACACATACAAGTTTTGGCCTCTGTTTGTGGGTTAAAACTGCAGGTTTTGGCTCAGTTTGTGGCTGCAATTTGGAGCAGTATATACATGCAGGTTTTGGTTCAGTTCGTGACTCAGAAAACTCTCATCATTGCCACCCAAACACATGAACAAAAACCTTTAGGACTTGCTAACAAATGCAGGCACACAACATGACCAAACCCCAACAGTTTCAACACACACAGAGGCCCCAAAACCTGCTCAATAAACCCAGAAATGCAGGCACCAAAGTGAACCAACCACTGCAGTTATTAACCACAAACTGAACCACAAAAGTGAACCAAAACCTGGACACAAACTGAACCACAAACTGTGTGCAGGTGTAACCTACAAAGGCAGGCCAAAATCTGCACTATTAAACCACAAAAAAGTTGCAGTCTGAAACCACAAACATAACCCGAAACTGAACCAAAAGCAGCAATTTTAACCAACCAAGATTGGCCAAAACCAACAGTTTTATAGAACAACATTGGCCAAAACCAGTGCTGTTAACAGAAAACATAACCATTGCAGAACACAAAACCAGTGCAGATAACAGAACAACTGCAGAAAACAGAAAGTAATTGCACCCACAAAACAGAACCAAAACCCTGCATTTTCATCCACAAACTGAACCAAATTGTAGTTCTTATCATGCACTTCTTATCCCACAAAACTGAACCAAGCATTGCAGTTTTAAAGCATAAACTGAACCACAAAACTGAACCAAAACCTGCAGGTTTTACTGAACCAAACCCATGGCAGAAAACAGCCAAAAAATGCAGCCAGAAAGCATGACCAACCCCTACAGTTTCATCCACAGAACAGAACCAAATGGTAGCCAAAAACTGCACCACCATGGGCAGACACTGAAGCAAAACCTGCAGCAGATAAGCAGAGCCAACAGTGGCCAAAACCAACAGTTTTAACCCACCAACAGTGGCCAAAACCTGTAGCTTTAACCCACAAATAGAGACACAAAATCTGAACCAAAACCTGCAGCCATTGCCACACACACACACATCTGCTATACTTTTTACCACAGTTCAAGACTGGAATGGGCTCAGAAAATACATACAAATCAAAAGGGTACTCATGGCTGCAACTAATGTTACCCCGCCAAGGTATCTACCTTAATGAATAATCCTATTCTATCATCATTGCCCACAAACATAAGTACAATGCATAAGTAACCCAGAACCAGATGGCATCACCAAATGCCAAGTCAAATCCCTTAACCAAATGCCAATATCAAATGCCAAAACCTGCTCCAACACTGGGCAAAACCTGCTAAACAGAGGCCACAGCTTGCACCATATAAACAGAGGCCATACAACAATTCTCCACTAACTAGACAGCAATTCCCACCAAAAGTGGCCAAAACCTACAGCTTTAACCCACCAAATGTGGCCAAAACCTGCAGCTTTAACCCACATTTGGAGTAACTGAACCAAAACTGAACGAAACAGACAAGCAGAGGCAAAAATGAACCAAAACTCTAGCAGACAGATGACGAGAGCCATAACAGAACCAAAACTGAACCAAAATAGACATAGCCAGCCAAAACTGAAACAAAAGAGAGAGGCAGAGCCAAAACTGAACCAAAACAGAGAAGCATAGCCAAAACTGAACCAAAACAGATAAGCAGAGCCAAAATTGAACCAAAACAGATAAGCAGAGGCAAAACTGAACCAAAACTGTAGCAGACAGATGACATGTTCCATAACTGAACCAAACAGAGAAGCACAGCCAAAACTCAACCACACATATCAGCACAGCCAAAAACTGAACCAAAGCTGAACAAAAACCAGCCCCAAAGATGGCCAGAAACACATCCCACAACCTGCAGTAGATAAGCAGTGCCAAAGCATAACAAAAACCTGCATTCCTACTGAACCACAAAACTGAACCAAAACCCTGTAGTTTGCACCCATAAATAGAGGCCATATCATAAATTGGGCTCAAATAATGAATACGAATCGTAAGGGTACTCATGGCTGCAACTAATGTTACCCCGCCACGGTAACTACCTTCATTAATAGTCAAATTATTTCATCATTGCCCAAAAGGGAAAGTAGAATGCAACATGAGTTACCCAGAAACCTGCATTTATATAGCATAAACATCAATACCATGCATCACCCATTGTTTTAGAGTTACATACAATAAGTTGTTCACAAACATACAAACCATTAGAAGGGCTATCGACGATTGTTTGTCTAACAAAAGGCTCTTACTATTACAAGGGACCACATCATATAGGAGTGACATATTGGCCACTTCAAAAAATGGGCCATATGTATTACAGTTAAAGATCGCCCACTACAAAAATTGACATTCTATTACTTCTTCCCCCTAACGGTTAAACGGGACCAAAGATGAGACCATCCAGGACGGCCTCAACCCATGCTTGTTTTTGATGTTCTTTGATGCCATAGAAAAGGTCCAACCGGTCTTCAGCCGCACAAATGATGGCGCCCAAACGAAATCGTTGGGTATCGGTAAGGTCAAGTTTTTCAAGCTCAAGAGGCACTTGCGTGTGGCGAGCCGATAATTTGTTGGAATACCCCATTGCATCGGTCATTTTCTCCATATGGCTATCACTCTTTTCTAGCCATACCTCCATGCTTACAGCAAGGGATCCCACATCCCATCCGTGTCCTCTTCTTCCCCCTTTGAGTTCCGGTGTTGGCCAGAGGAGTGGAGGTCCGGGGAGTGGACGTCGGGAGTGACATACGACGTGCGGAGTTTAAAGTCGTGGATACCGGAGGTGTGGAGAGTGGAGGTGTCGACCCCAAAGGAGTTTCATTGGACAGTCCCGTCAGTCCACTTGTGGGGGTGCGATGAAATTCTTCCCCAAAGTATGGATAGTAGCAATCCTCATTCTCCTCAATTTGTTCATTATGCATGACATCTTCATTTGGAGGCGATCGCGCCATTTCCGAAGGAACCTCCGCTCCGTCCCCGTTGGCCCAATCCTTTCCAAAGAGGAATTTCCAATCTTCAAAGTATGGGAAACGCTTCCCACCAACCTCTTTGGCCTTCTTAGGATAAGCCTACACGAACATTGGAAGTTTAGAACATGATCTCATGCCATAACATATCAATTAAAGCATTGGAAGTTACCTCTTCGTAGATTTTCCACACCTCATCATCCACATCAATCCTTTTGTTGACATGGTCCCACCCAAACCCACTAAGTTTTAGAATGTCGGTTAATTTGGCATATGTTTGTCTCCAATACTTTACTTTGGAGTCAATGTGGGGGGAGGCCTTAAGTTTGCTCTCCGGCATCACCTTCTCCATCTCTTTCTCAAGTAGGGTGAAGAACCCGGGTTTAAACCCATTCTCGGCCTTCCATTTGTCATTAAATTCTGTTACCATGCATTTGATGAGGGCATCCTCTTCGGATTTCCTCCAGCTCCTACGCGTCTTTGCAGCCTTTGTTGTAGGCACATGACCTTGTTCGGTATCCATTGCTGAAAATGGAATTTACGTTGGACAACAAATGATTATCTAACAGGTCTATGATGAACTACAAATCGGAATTCAATTAAAATAAAGTTACTACAATGTTCTTCAAATAGAATTCAATTACACCTTAAAAGTTATTCAAACCGCAATTAGAATGTTTACATCATCAAAGTTCTTCAAATACTTCATACAAATAAACTAAACAAACTTCCTCATGGTGGGAAAACCTCTTGTCCCCCACCATTTGCTAGCCAATGGTTGTACATGGCTGTAGCCAATGCATCCCTCTCCCCGGTCCATTGATTGGAAGTCTCTATGGTAGTGATGTGATCATCTGCCTCGACCTCGTGTATGTGGTCACGTTTCCATGCCATGTACTCGTTCTCAATGGGATCGTTGGGCATCTCTCTTTTGATGAGGTTATGGAGAAGGCAACATGCGGTGACAATACGTGTTTGAGTCCTAATAGGGTAATATGAGTGAGACCTCAAAATTGCAAACCGCATCTTCAACACACCAAAGCTTCTCTCAATCACATTCCTAGCAGCGGAGTGCTTCATGTTGAAGTACTCCTCTTTCGTAGTCGGCATATGACCTTGTCTCCAAATGTTAATGTGATATCTTTGACCGCGGTATGGTGCTAGAAAACCATCGGCATTTTGGTATCCGGCATCAACAAGGTAGTAATGTCCTGTACGAAATGGAAGTTAAGGCATTAAAGGAAGGGTTCATACTAGGAATGGAGTGAAAGTAAGGTGAACTAAGGAATTAGCACATACCACGGGGAACTCTCAAACCATCGGGTCTTGAAATGGCATTCGCCAGGATCCTAGAGTCAGTGGCCGACCCTTCCCAACCAGACAAGACGAAGGCAAACTTTAGGTCTCGACTACATACACCTAAAACGTTTGTGGCAATCTCACCCTTCCTTGACCTATAGCGTGGCCTGTCAACGGCGGGGGGATTAACTAGCACATATGTCCCGTCCAATGCCCCGAGACAATTCTACGACAACATCAATATCACAAGATTAATACTACGTCGACATGGTCAAGTAGAGATAAGCAAATGGAAGATGTACAAACAATTGAATTCAAGTTTACCTGAAACCAACTCCATCTACTGTCGTGGTAGTTAGGAGGTACGGGCCTTACTAGGAGCATGTCAAAAAGGCGCAACACACTTTAGAGTACGACATTGAAATGTTTGCTCACAGTTTCAGTCGATCTCCAAAACTGCAATTTCGTATGCCTCTGTTTTGTATGGTGACCGAGGATAAACAAAAAAATCGTTACCCTCTCCTCAAGACAAACATTGTGCGAGTCTCCAAACCCAATGTGGGCACACGCCCCAAAAATCCCGTGCCTTTTAGGTCATGAAATTTCGGGTGCGCCCTTTTGTGCGGGGAGCGCGGCGAAACGCTTCGCAGTTCAGAGTCGCCACTCGGGTTTTGCGGAGAGTACCCAAGAAACCGTGCTTTCGAAAACGTTTGGATTGCATTTGTTTGAGTTTGAAAAAGGCTTGTAGATTGATCCGTCGTCACCTTTGAAATCTGAGGTTCGGGAGCCAGGTTACGAGAGAGGAAGGATTTTATGGCACCCCCTCTCTTCCAATCCAGAGATCGGTCTCTACTCGGGCATTTTACAAAACATTTGCATTTCTCTCTTTATTTGATCATTTTCTTAGCCAGTTAGGGCGGGGGAACAGTTAAGGGGGATTAAAACCGTAACACGTTTGCAGTTTATGTACAAGTATGTGACAAAATGTTTATGGATGATTGATGTTTGATCTAAACAAGTATAATAGATTGAGAACAAGCTACTGTGAACATTTTAAACAGACTAGAGCACACTAACTGTGCAGTGACGCACACAGAAGCAAGCCTGCATGCACTGGCTAAGCCACTGCATGCAGCCCTGACCTGCGTGCGCCACACCACAACTGGCGTGTGCCGGTAAGCTCAAGTCCACAGCTTCTGTTATCAACCCTCTGGGCTCTGAAAAGGACCAGTGCACACCCAGGACAAACCACACAGTTGATATAGATTACTAAACTATTACAGTCATATTAAAGGGCTAAAAAGCCACCAAATGAATAGAAAACCCCTTAAACAGTGAGGGGAGGATGATCAAAGGCCTGGATGGAAGATCCATACAAGGGCCAAGCCACTGGATGTTAGACTACTACCGTACGCCAGTAGTGTATGGCCGTACGCCAGTTGTCCCTTTGCTCCAATGCTTTGGCTTTGCACCATCTGGGCTCTGGAACATGACCAGAAGGCTCCCAGAGGCCAAAATACACTAAGATACAGATGGAAAAGAAAGCAGTTCTAAAATACAGAAAGCAAAAGATTGGTTTTAGCATGCATCAGGGTGATCAGAACTTAAATAAAGCAATAAAACAATGATCCATGATCCCCGCGCCAGTTTTGCACGTACTGCCATGACTGGCGTACGGCTCAAACTACTGGCGTGCGCCACTGATCACTGCATACGGTTTTGAAACCTTGTCAGCATTAGGGCCAGGACTGGTATAGATTACCAGCCTTGACCCTGCCAGCCCCCCTCAGGGGTCAGAACAGAAAACAGAAAGCAAAGGTGAATACCTTTTTGCTTATGAGTTTGATGAAGAATTTGGGCTTGAGCTTGAGAGTTGAAGGTTGGAGGATGGATGTAGTGGGGTTTAAGGACTGTGGTCAATGAGTTCTTCACTTACTCTTTCTATGGAAGAAGAAAGAAAGCAAAGAACTTTTAAGAGGAAGAAGACAAGGAGCTTTAGAGCCTTGTGAACCAACCCTTTGCAAGGGTGAAGGGAGGGGTATTTATGGAGGGAGAGGACTGATCAGTTGGCCCTTAAGGGCTGTTTGGAGTTAAGGAGAGGGAGCCTCCCATGCATTAAATGCATGGGACTAGTTGATGGAGGGTGTAGGAGAGAGGGGGGAGCAGCTCTGGCCGAAGTAATCATCAGGAGCTGCCAGCTAACGTCAGGCAGTTACAAAAACTCCCGCGCGTCTGGCCGAAAAAGGTTGATTTGACTGGAATTGACTGGCGTACGCCCCTTGTTAAGTGACGTGCGCCAGTAATTGGCGATGACTAAGGTTCCACCAGCGTACTCCAGTAGGGTTTTGCTGAGGCCATTTGGTTCTGGCTTGAGGGTTCGACAAGGGTTTGAAAAGGGTTCGGATGAGGCTCAGGACGCTCAAAGCTCAAACTCATTCACAAACTTAGGACGTTCTTGACCTTTAATCATCATTGGGGAATCAAAGACCGTAAGTAAACTAATCTGGACAGTCCAGAATAGGGTGTCTAAAGTAGCCCCCCTTTGACGGCACTTAGATCACCATTGACTTGGCGTAAGTAACGTCAAAGGTTTCTAGACACCCATCCAGGCCATCCAGAACAGAATATACGCATTCAATGATAGACGAAAATAATTTAAAGAAACCTGATTGATCGGATTGGCGGAGCAGATAGATCGCTGTTGCCGAGGATATATTGATATGCAAAGATAGGTTGATGCTGACCTTGACCTTTGACAATCCGACCTAGGTGAGACTCAGCTGGGGAAGATAAGCCGTGAATCGGCTCCTGTTTGAGAGAGATAGAGACATACGGACAGACCGTCGTTGATTGAAATTGGACGAACGGATCGTCGTTGATTTTGAAATTGGACGGATAGACCGTCGTTGATTGAAATTGGACGAACGGATCGTCGTTGATTTTGAAATTGGACGGATAGACTATCGTTGATTGAAATTGGACGAACGGATCGTCGTTGATTGAAATTGGACGGATAGACCGTCGTTGATTTGAAATTGGACGGATAGATTGTCGTTGATTTTGAAATCGGACGGATAGATCGTCGTTGATTTTGAAATTGGACGGGCTCTGCTTGGGGAGTGACCATCTAATTCGGTAACATCGATTTGGCTGACCACGGGCCTTGATTTTGATCACGGAATGCGAATTGGGCCTCAGGCCCATGAACTACTGGCGTGCGCCAGTATATTTGTGCCGTGCGCCACATAGGCTGAAACATCCGAGCCCAGATCCGGCCCAAACCTGGCCCAGTTGCTCCTTCGTCGATTATACTTTCAGGGGCAGTACGAAACCGCCACATCCCGTTTCAAAACTTCCGAAAATCCTCAAACCCCTTCAAACCTTTCAAAACCAAACTCCCTTTCCCATTCTCTTCCTCAAATCCATTCATCCACACACATCCATGGCGGAACCAGGCGGAGATGGTGGCGGTAATGGAGGTAGCGGCAGCGGTGATTGGTTGGGGGTTGGTGGAGGCGAGGCCGAGGGGACACTAATCGACGATCAACCCATTGCGGGGGCTTCGTCGACCATGAGTGCAGAGGTTACAGGCGACGGCGGTGGCGACGGCAGCCATGCAGCGGAGGCTGGTGGTGAGGAAGAGCGGCGTACGCCAGAAGAGGTGGGGCGTACGCTAGTGACGGTGGCATCACAAGGCCCACGGGTCGAACGGTTGGACTTCCAGAGCGGGGTAGAGGCTGTGATCGTGACCGGTTTGGGTTTGGCCGGAGCTGGCAGCAGTGGCAGTGGCGGTGTTGGTGAGGACCGACCGGGATCGCCTCCAAGGGATCCGGCGAGCGGTAAGGCTCCGGCCGTAGAGGAGACGGAGGATGTGCCGAGGGCGGACCACGTTGAGCGGGTCGAGTTCGTGGCGCCCGCGGGCTCGTCTAGCCACGAGCCGATCCTGAGTCGAGACTTGGCGGAGTTTGTGGGCGAGTCTGTGTGTAGACACCCCAATCTGGGCCTCCCAATTGTTTTACTTTGTTTTACGATTTTCTTGTTTCCCCGATGATGAAATCGGATCAAACAGAGCTTGGATCGGGAATGGATTAGGCTTGGAACGCTTAGAACCCTGCTCGAAACCCTTCTGAACCTTCAGTCAAACCCTAGAACCAGGGTTGACCCTCGCGCGAGCCTTTGTGTCCCTCGTGCAACACTTAGCTTGCCGCGTGTAGTCAAAGTCAAACTGTTGACTGTTGACTCTCGCGCGACACTTCCGGACCCTCGCGCGATGGTTCCCTCCTGTCCCTATCACAGAATCCAGCTGGACTGGTGATGATTGCTTGGCACATGGGTTCCCATGGGCTGGAGCCCCGTTCTCCTCAGCTGAACGACGTGCTGGCAGGTTCTAACCCCATGCAATCCCCCAACCACTCTCTCACCTTGTTGGCTAGCCTCACAACCAAGTTGTGACCAGCCTTGGTGGCTGGTCCCAAGGCCTTGTTTGGCCCCTAACTAGCCCTTACATCCCCCCTATAAATACCCCCCTTCACCTTCCATGTTAAGGGTTCCAAGAATTAACTAAGAAATTCACAAGTCATTTCACAAGTTCTACACTAGCTAGCACAAAGTTACTAACCCTCAAATCACTTCCTAAGCTTCTGAACTTAGTGTGCTCATACACTCTTGGTAGCAAAGTCACACCAACCAATCCAATCTACTCCCAAACCCTTTCCAAGCAAAGGTATAATGTTTAACCTGTTTCTATTTTGATCCCTGAGAAGGGCTGACAAACCAAGGTGGTAATCAATACCATGCCCTGGTCCTAAAGCAACAGAAAAGTTACAAGAATTCGTGGCAGCTTACACACACCTCGCGCGCAGTCCCTATACTGCGCGACACTTGTGTCAGAAGAGAATGGATTTCGTGGGGAAGGGAAGCTAGCCTGTTTTGCAGTATTTTCATGTCTGTTGTATTTTACTTTGATTTTTAGATCACCTGTTGTGCATGCAAAAACAAAATACAGAGCTAGTTTATTTGCTTTAAGTGGTTTGGAATGCCCTTGGGATCCCCGGGAATCTGTCTCGGGACCCCAAGCATGCAAAGCAATTCTCTGGAAGTCAGTCGGGAGTGTCGCGCGAGATTCACTCTCTGTCGAGTCCTGTGATTTCCATGGATAGCCCTTGCGTGGGCAACTGGGCCCTTGGCCTCTGTTTTGGTACCCCCACTATTTAGGGGTTATGTTTCATCTTATTTGGCTCATGCTTGTGTTATGTAATAATTAGTATTTTACAGCTTGCAATAAAGCCGCTTGGTTTGCTTCACACAGGTGTGCTTTGTCCTTCCAGAGCCGGAAGGGAATGATTTTGACCGTGGTAAGATGACAATACTGCGCGAGTGTCGGTTTGTCTCGCGCGATGGTTGACTTGCATACAGAACTCTGTTCGTGCATGCAAGTTGGTCATCGTGCAGGGCAACCGAGCCTGGTTTTGGCATCTGATCGCTGTTTCAAGGTCATTCCGTTTATTATTCATCATACTATCCATCCGTGCCATTATTTGATCACATCTTGCAAATTGTTACAGTTTTAATCCCCGATTAACTGTTCCCCCGCCCTAATTGGCTAAAATTAATTAAAAGAAGAAGAATCACAAAGGTTTTCATAAAAATGCCTAAGTAAAGACCGATCTCCGGATTGGGCGAGAGGGGTGCCATAAAACCCTTCCCTTCTCGTAACCTGGCTCCCGAACCCAGATATGGTTATGACGGACTGGTTTCCTTCACTTTTTCAAATACAGCGCGGCAGGTGCTTCGAAATACGGTTCCTTGAGTGTTGGACCTTCAAAACTCAAGTGGCGACTCTGTATTTTTAAGCGCTTGCCACCAGCGCTCGCGCTCCCTCGATTTTCAAAAAAGGGCCGCAATGGCGAAAAGGAACGGAATCCTTTTTCCAAGGGCACGCTGCCCACACTATGCTTGCTCGGCTCATGAGAGAGAGCCCTGCAGTTGTTGGGGCAGTTTTGGCGGCCAGCGAGGAGAGGCTGAGGGAGATAGCCTGGTCTGACGAGGCGGAGAGACTTAGGCGAGAGACTGAGGCAGCGGAGAGAGACCAGAGAGAGCTTGAGCGAGAGGCCGAGGAGGCTGAGAGAGAGCAGGAGGAGGGTCCCGATTTGTACGAGGTAGCGGTTGACTTAGCGGAGGCCAGACGGCAGACCGCTCGTACCCCGTTTGTGGCCGAGACGTACGTTCCTCCAGAGCCGCACGTGTTTGTGGCGTCGGGCACTGAGAGTTACGTCCCTTGTCAGAGGGACTACGACGAGGAGTTGGTGCTGAGAGACCCTGAGCAGCACTTATCCAGGGGCTGGACTCAGGTATACCTTTGAACTTCGCTTTAGCCTTTGTTTCGTAGTTGTGATGCATGACACTCGAACCTTTGCTTTTGATCGACTGTGTAGAGTTAGTGATACCTTGACCTGAAATAGACTGGGTTGACTGTAGAATGCTTCGACCTCTTAATTCGACCATAGAATGCCCGTGGATGACTGATATCGACTTGTAGTATGCTATGTAATGTAACTCAACTGATAGATTGCCTTGGAATTTGACTCGACTTTGTAGAATGCCATTGAAACTTGATAATCGACCAACTAAGTGCCTTTGATGCTCTGACAACTTGAATTGACTGAATAGGATGCTTGAAAACGATACTCGACTGAATAGTTTCCCGGTAGCTTGATAATCGACTGTCTGAATGTTCGAACCTTGAATCGACCCAAAAATGACTTGAATCGACTGAATAGGATGCCTGGTAGTTTGATAATTGACTGCATGCATGCTCGAAGCTTTAGATACTGTTAAAAGTCCTTGATTCGACTGTCCATTGAATTTGAACTGCTGTACTGATGCTATTTCCTGTTGTTTTGATTGCAGAGAGGAGTGGTTAGCTCGCGAGGGCATGGTAGTCCAGAACACTCGCTTGAGTTGTACTTGAGTTTGCCTGCGGGGGCACGAGAGCTGGTGGACGCGGCGGGGTTTGGCCTGTTCATCCCCACGCTGACAGCAGTGAGGAGCGACCACAGCGTACTATCTGCCTTGGCCGAGAGGTGGTGGGATACGTCGAACTCCTTCCACTTCCCGATTGGGGAGATGACGGTGACACCGACGGACTTTGCGACCATCACTGGTCTGAGGGTAGGAGGTGACCCGATCCCGTTTGACTCGGGGATCCACAGGGACACTGAGGCGCTGAGGTGGTTCTTAGGCATGGTGCCTGCGGGGAGTTCAGAGACGGTTTCACACGACCAGTTCGCAAAGCATGTGGAGCAGAGGGTTCTGGTGCTGGAGTTGGCAGGAGAGCGGGTCTCCGAGCTAGAGTTGGCGCAGCTAGCGAGGGTGTACCTGTTGTACTTGTTCGGGGCTACTCTGTACCCGAACAAGCGGTCCACGGTGCACTTGTCCTACCTACCGGCCCTTTTTGACTTGAGGTCGACTTCTCGGTTCGACTGGGGAGGAGCAGCCTTAGGCACGTGCTACAGCTTCTTGGGCGAGTTCTCCAGAGGGAGGAAGTCAGCTGCTGGGTACTGGAGAGTGTGAGAGGTAAGGAATCAACACTGTCTTTCAATTTCATTCCATACTTACACTTTATCTTGCATATGCTGTATTTCTGACGCCTTGACTGTTTGAAATCCCTGCAGTTGTGGGCTTACGAGGTGCTGAGGATGTACCCTCCGGAGAACAGGAGTCCGGACCCGAGGGTGCTTCCTCGAGCGATGGTCTGGGGACTGCTCCGCGTCGGGAAGAAGAGGTCGCAGAGGACGCTTTCAGACTTCCGACTATACCTTGACCACTTGACAGACTCTCAGGTGAGGCTAGCTTTCCCTTTCGGTAGTTTGTGCCTTTGAATTGCTTTAATGCTATCGCTGATGCCCTTGATTGCTTTACAGGTGGCGTGGGACCCGTGGAGGTTTACAGGGCCTGAGCCTGAGTTCCTGGCGAGGAGCAGGGTGGTGACAGCGAGCCGGGTGCTGCTGGAGTCGACTTTCGGGTGGCAGTGGTACTTGGGCGACCGAGTGACACGACAGTCGCTTGACTCGCCCGAGTTCGTTGTTCCGGGGCCACTTCCGCCTCGTGCCTCGCACACTGGGCGGTACACGCTGAGAGAGCAGAGGAGGTTCACTGTTCCTGTCGCTGCGTCCACCTTTTTGAGGCGAGGGCGAGACTACGCCGTCTACCAGAGGCGATACTTGGCCGGGGCGCTTGGAGTGATGGAGCACAGGGCAGTGCGGGCAGAGGTCTTGGTTGCCGGTGAGGAGAGGTCGGGACGGCGGAGTAGGTCGGGCCGTTCCAGGGAGAGGAGCGAGTCTGCGGAGTCGACCGGGCTCACTCAGCTTTCTTGGACGCTGACGGTGCGTGACCCTCAGGGGGAGGCCGCAGAGGTTCGCTTCGAGCCTGCCAGGACTGAGCCAGCAGAGGTCACAGGACCGGTATGATGTACTTTCAGCTTCATTCACTTGTTGTATCATATTTGCACTGTACTTGAACTGCCTTTGACTTCTGATACTTGTAATTCAGGTGCCGCTAGAGTGGGCGAGGGAGTCCATGCGCTTGATGCTTGCCATGGAGAAAAAGTTCCACCAGATAGCCAGTGGTACTCCCTTGCAGTTGCACTACCCGTCGGCAGCTCCAGCGCCTACTACGCAGTCTCAGGTATAAACCCAGAATTCTGAATTCGATACTTAGCAATTGTGCATGTCTGTTACAATGCATGTTTAGAAGTACCTGCTTTTGATTCCTGTTCCAGCATTTATATACACTATGCACAATAATGATTTGAATTGAATGACAATGCAGGGACACGCTAGGACGGCTTTTAGGCAGCAGACAGCGAGGCCAGCCCCTCAGAAGGGCAAGGGGAAGGCTCCTGCCGTGGTCCAGCGACCGGCGAGGACCACACGGCCCGAGACCAGAGGGGTGGTGATCACTCCTGACAGAGGGTCACCACCGCCTCAGAGAGAGCTGTGGAAGAGGGCTGCTCAGAAGAAGCCAGCGGAGGGGCCCGCGAAGAAGATGAGGAGAGAGGATGAGGAGGACGAGGACGAGGAGCCCGAGTCCCTCAGTAGCGGCTCTGACTCTGCTGGCGACCCCAGGTTCCGAGTTACTCAGAGAGACTTGGCCGCAGAGAGCGAGGACGACAGTGACGACACCAGTGACCTGTTTGGGGAGTGAGGGCTACCACTGAGCCTCAGGCACTTTACTGTCTCTTGCCTTTTTACCGTTGGTACTGTTGGTACTTGATTTTGATTTTGGGGCCTGCGTGCCTTCTGATTCGCGGGCGGATGTTGCCCAGTACAGGATTTTGCTTGTCTTGCTCGGGCCGTTGTGCCGTTTTGTACATTTCCGCTTTTGTTTCCAGAGATACATGCCTCGGATAGTATAATAATTGCATTTTCTGTTCATTCAACTTCTATATTGCCGGTATTGATGATAGAAGTAAACGAAACAACCACTAACATCTGACATGCATTGACAAACGCCCTGAATCGATCGACAAACGCTAGGATACGTGTAGAACTGATCTAGCTCGAATAAGATGGGAGGAAAGTCCCAGGATACGTCGCGTATCCTTAAGACACGCGGAGGATACGGATGTTTTGGCATTGGCGGGTTGAAATGCCCAATCCTCCTCTGAAAGGGAAACTGACACTCTCGTGAGACCGTAGATACGTGCAACGACTCGTATGAGTGGAAAGACTCAGGAAAAACGAATCGAAATGAGAAATAAGTCGCAAAATGCCCAAAAATGTCACAAAATGGACATAAGACGCCAAAGATGACTCGATATGGTCCCGGATTGAAACTGACACCCCCGTATAGTCACATAAGGCCTACATGACGCGTACGGTATAAGAAAACTTGGCATGAACCCTTGGCACGAACTTTGAGTCTCCGTATCCTAAATTTTGGAGGATACGGGCCGCCGGAGGTCCGAATTCTTTGTTAAACGTGACGTTTCCGAGCCAATGCTTCCTTACAGCCCCAAACACCATTCAAGACTTGTATGTGTCGACAAATCTGCCAAACAGGCCCCGGAATCAAAATTGGATGCTTGATGACAGTTGCTGCTGTGAACTGGAATCTGGTGCAGGCCTAACTGGCGTGCGCCAGTAGTGGTGCTTCGTACGCCAGTAATGTAGATTACCTGCGCACGCTGGTTTATTTGTGGCGCACGCCACAAAAGTGTGACACAGAGCCACTTGTCTGACCGTCTGTCCTTTTTCCTGGGGCTTCTTGTCTCTACCCCTACACGGTTTGCACACGGTTTCTAGACTTCAGAGAGGGCAGAGTACCTTAGTGTAAGGCCTTTGGCATGTCTTTGGTTTTGAACATGGAATAGGAAGTTAGATTCGTAGGTTGGTATTTAACTGGGAGTTGCAAGCTTAGCGAAGTCCACTGATACGTCCCCTTCATATATTCAGCCAATTGTAGCACTGTCTCAAAATGGAGAACCCAATTCCCACCTTGATGAGGCCCTGGTTAGTGGAAATGATAGGCGTTGACTGGCTCAATTTCCAATATCACGGCCTGTCTTCGTTCCGATACCTCCGGCACTTGCCGCTCCGCCCGGCACTTTTGAGAGCCGCGCTCCGATTTTGGGATTCGGACGTCCACGTCTTCCGTTTCGGGGACGATGAAATATGTCCAACGGTCGAGGAGTTTCAAGCGTACCTCCGGACGTATTCGTCTCCCACACTTGTCGTCCCTCCTTACCAGGTGAGCATGCCTAGACTGCTGGCCACTGCGCTCAATATTACCGGGGGCCTGGCCCATTCTGTGTTGGAGGGTGGCGAAATCCACATTCTGCAGTTGATCGAGCGGTACAGCCCGGAGGGTGATTTGAGTGACACTGCCTGGCAGGTACGGCGCCGCCTGGCCCTGGTGATCTGCCTCCTAGCGGGCTACTTGCTTATCCCTACTGATGGGCGGGTGAGTCCCCTGCTCGTGAGCGTCGCTCTCCAGATGGGAGGCGCGGACCGGCAAAACGTGATCCCTCTGGTACTGGCCGAAACGCTTCAAGGTTTGGATTTGGTGTACACTGGGGTGACACACACCTTCAGCGGCAGTCCGCTTTTTCTACAGGTAATCTCACTCAGCTCACCTTTTTCCGATTTTTCGCACTTTCTCGTTTTACCTCGGCACTCGGCTTAGGCTATTTGCTGGCTCCTTACTTGTCTTTTCGCTCAGGCTTTATCTGGTTTCTTACTTGTCTTTTTCACTCATGCAGCTGTGGTTATCTGACAAGCTGAACCTGTTGCACCCTCCAGAGGATGGCTGGCATCTTTTTCCGAAGAGGATTCATCAAAGGGGGATGAGGTACCCTGAGATGAATGAGGAGGAATGGTTCGCTTTCATGCGGGAGCTACAGCCCGATGAGATCGTCTTGAGGTGCCCATGGCTGGAGCTGGAGGAAATGGTGGTTTACTCAGATGCTTTCGATAGGGTTGTGATCTCAGGGTTGACACGGTTCACCTTCTACATCCCGGGCCGCGTCCTTCGTCAACTAGGTATCCCTCAGGGGAATGTTCGTATCATCGCCGGGGATTTTCGAGTCCCTAATTTCAATGCTCAGACGCTCCATGGGTATGACAGGCGCTGGGCGGACAGGGCCCTGCAGGCGGAGTCTCCAGATTTCACTCCAAGACTTCGGAGCGTTTATCGACAATGGTTAAGAGCAGATGTTGTAGCAAGAGAAAACGTCGACTGACTCTGGACCACTTTGCTGTAGTTAGAATAAACTGTGAACCGTTAGGCTTCTCAAGCATTACGTTCTGTTTTTCATGCTTCACTGTTTTTAAGGTTTTCATGCTCAGCCCTTGTATTAGAAGTTATGATTGTATAATAAAGTTGAAAGATGGAGGGTTTCCTCCTTCAGATTTCTCGATGAAACTTTGACTTGCCCCTTGACTTCACTCGGACCATGCTACGGCACCGGAACGTTAAACCATGGATCACTTTGATAGAATATGACCGGGTCTCAAGGTGAGACTGCCTACGTATCCCTTTTCAAGGAATCAGGTCAGAACGTAGTTCAGGCTAAGGTTCGCTCGTGTATTTTACCTCTCCTTTTACGCTCTAACTTTTGCCTAGTGCCGCCTTCACAGGTTTTCGGCCTAGCGAGCTTTCGACTTTTGCCTATTTATTTTTGCCTAGACTGCCTTCACAGGTTTTCGGTCTAGCAGGCTGCTCTAACTTTTGCTTGGAACCGCCCACCCTTGTGGTTTTCGGCCCAACGAGCATCTCTCAGGGATAGGAACGCTTGAGTTGATCCAGGTTGACCAGAGTGCTGAATTCGTTGCCGTCGAGATCGATAAGTTGAGCGGCACCCCCAAATAGGATGGTCTTGATAATGAAAGGTCCGGATCGCTTTGGCCGAAACTTCCCGCGAGCATCAAACACTGGAGCCCGTATTTCTTTCTTGACCATGTCCCCTTCGACTAAGCCCCTGGACTTCACCTTCTTATCAAATGCCCGGGCGATTCGACGTTGGTAACCTTGAACATGATACAGAGCTCGGAGTCTCCTTTCATCGAATAGCATTAGTTCGACAAATCTTCCACTGAGCCAATCGGATTCTTCCAGGCCGCTTTCAACCATGATACTCAAAGAGGGAACCTCAAGCTCGATAGGAAGTACTACTTCCATTCCATAGACCAAGGAGAAAGGAGTTGCACCGGTTGAAGTTCGAATCGACGTCCTGTACCCCCATAGCGCCAGAGGCAGCTGCTCGTGCCAATTTCTTGCGGACTCGATAGTCTTCTTGATGATCACCTCGATGTTCTTGTTAGCGGCCTCGACTGCTCCATTTGTTTGTGGACGATAGGTTGTCGACCGGTGGATATCGATGCCGAATTCTTCGAAGAGGTCCAGGACCCTTCCTTTGAAATGACTCCCATTGTCTGAGACGAACGCCTGAGGAACGCCATATCGGTAAATGATGTTCTTTCGAATGAACTGGGCCACTTGAACTGTTGTCAGAGTCTTGTAAGATTCGGTCTCGACCCACTTGGTGAAGTATTCTATCGCCACCAGTATGAACCTATGACCATTTGAAGCAGGAGGCGTGATCATCCCAATAACGTCAATTCCCCACACGGAGAACGGCCACTGCGAGGTCATGCCATATAACTTAGAGGGTGGAACATGCTGCAGGTTGGCATGGATTTGACATTTGAAACAACGCCGTACGTAGTTGATGCACTGAGACTCCATCGTTGACCAGTAGTAACCCTGCCTGAGGATCTTCCTAGCAAGCATAACACCGCTCATGTGGGGACCGCAGACCCCTTCGTGAATTTCTTCCATTATCCTTGTTGCTTCGGCCCCGTTGACACACAGCTTGTGCATTCCGCAGTGAGACCTTCGATACAGTTTCCCTCCACAAATGATGTACTGAGCAGCCAGCCTTTGCAGAGCAACCCGATCCTTCCTTGAAGCTCCAGCAGGGAACTCTCCTCGTTCGACAAAGTTCCAGATATCGTGGTACCAGGGTAGGCCATCATCGACATCATCAATGGCGTTGACATATTCGTAAGCGGGCAAGTCCCTCTGCTCAATCACAATCGGTCGCATCCTGACCCCTACTGGAAGTTCGATCATTGAAGCCAAAGTCGCCAAAGCATCGGCGAACTGATTCTTCAAGCGTGGAATGTGGGTGAAAGTCACCTTATTGAAGCGAGGAATCAGTTCTTCCAAATCTTGGTGATAAGGCTTCAGCTTTTCCTCACGGACCTTCCAGTCTCCATTAGCCTGAGAGATTACTAGGTTTGAATCTCCGATTATCTCGAGCTTCTCGACTCCCAGTGCAATAGCAGCTTCCATTCCAACGATGCAGGCCTCGTACTCAGCTTGGTTGTTGGTGACGTCGAAGTTCAACTTGAAAGCAAGCGGGATATGAGCCCCAGCGGGCGTAATGAGCAATATCCCAACTCCGAAACCTCTTTGATTAGCAGCCCCATCAAAATAGAGCGTCCACACTTCTTCGACAATTGTTAACACATCCTCGTCCGGGAAATTGAAGTCCACGTCCTCAGGTCCATCGATCGGGTGGTCGGCCAGGAATTCTGCCACGGCACGGCCCTTCACTGATTTCCTCGTAACATATTGGAGATTGAACTCAGCCAGCAGAAGCAACCAACGTGCTAGCTTATGGGTGAGCGCTGGCTTCTCGAACAAATATTTGATAGGATCCATCCGAGAAATCAGCTTCACCGAATAGGCTAGCATGTAGTGTCTAAGCTTTTTGGTAGCCCAAACTAACGCCCAACACGTCTTTTCCAGGGGGTGTAACGTTCCTCACTCCCCACCATCTTCTTGTTCAGATAGTAGATGGCTTTCTCGACTCCTTTATCTCCTTCTTGTGCCAGCAAACATCCCATGGACGTCGGAGTAACGGATAAGTACAAGATCAGGGGTCAACTAGGTGTAGGCGGTATTAAGACAGACAGATTCCTCATATACGCCTTGATAGATTCGAAAGCAGCTTGGCATTTTTCCGTCCATTCGAAACGAACGTCTTTCTTGAGCAAACGGAACAGCGGTTCGCAGGTCAGTGTTAGCTTGGCTATGAATCGACTGATGAACTGAACCTTACCCAGAAAGCTTCGCACTCCCTTTTCCGATTGTGGTGGTTCCATCTCGAGAATTGCTGTAATCTTAGTGGGATCGACCTCAATTCCTCTTGCGGTGATCAGGAACCCCAACATTTTGCCTGCTGTGACCCCAAATGTGCACTTCTGTGGATTAAGACGCACGTTGTATTTACGGAGCCTTTCGAGAAACTGCCTGATCGCTGGGATGAAATCCTCCTTTTCCTTTGCCTTGACAATCATGTCGTCGACGTAGATCTCAACCGTCTTGTGGATTAGATCGTGTAACAAAGTGGTCTGGGCCCGCTGGAAGGTGCAACCGGCGTTCTTCAACCCAAACGGCATTATCACATAGCAGTAAGTACCCCACTCGGTGACAAAGGTTGTCTTCTCTTGATCTTCTGGCGCCACAAAGATCTGGTTGTACCCTGAGAATCCGTCGACAAAAGAGAGCAAAGCATGCCCTGCCGTGTTGTCCACAAGCACGTCAATGTAAGGCAAGGGAAAACTATCTTTGGGGCTTGCTTTGTTCAAGTCCCTAAAGTCGACGCAGACTCGGATTCTTCCATCTTTCTTAAGAACTGGCACGATGTTGGCCACCCATTTCGGATACTCGGCAACCCTTAGGAACCCAGCGTCGATCTGTTTGGTGACTTCCTCCTTGATCTTCTCGACCCAATCCGGCCTCATCCGGCGGAGCTTCTGTTTGACTGGGACGGCCCCTGGAGCCAACGGAATACGGTGCTGCACGATTTCAGGATCGATACCGGGCATGTCTTTGTGAGACCATGCGAAAACCTCGAAGTATTCTTTGAGCAGATCAACCAGCATAGCACGATCCTCGGGGGACAGAGTTGAACCAATTTGCATCATTCGGGGGTCACCCTCATCTTTCAAATTTATGGAAATTACTTCTTCTTTTAGAGGCTGAGCATGCCTTTCGTCTTCCCTTTCGATGAGGGAACGCAACTCAGCGGGGATGTTCCCATCGAAGTCTGTTCCTTCATCGTCGGGGTCGACACAGTTTATCTAGAAATCAGCAAAGTAATCAGAAGCAGGATCATGCATTTCATAAAACCCCAGCGGGTTGCCAAGTACAGTAGACTCGAACTCGAAGTAGAAGCTATGACGTGGAGGGCCAAGAGGCACAAACTCCGACTCTGAGCTAGACCTAGACCTAGGACTCTACGATGGACTCACTCTATTGTCTGTCTTAGAGTGCTTCCTAGTCAAGCAACGTCCGGAGAGTGTCTTGAGCACCTCCAAGCCCTCTTGATCAATCGTCCACAACCTCGCCTCCGAAATGAGCCGATAGGCTTGCATATATCAATGAATCTCACATCGTAAGATAGTGTTCCTGCAAAGTGGTTAAGCTCCATCGACTCGGCTAACTCTTTGAATGCGTCCACTCTTATGGAAAACGGCCAACTAGCTTTGAATACTATTTGAGAAGTTCATACGCCCATAAGGCTTACTGGCATTGAATCCACGCTGGATATGAGGTTTGAATAACGCAAACACAAGGCGTGCTAAACACTCAATCGTGCTCTCAACCATGTCGGATCACGCCCGACTGCGGGTGATGGCTCTTCTTGGTTCTCGCAAACACGAGGCTCAGACAACGAGGAGACATATACCCCATGAGCAAGGCATCATAAAAGGCGCAATCTCCAAGATTAACTTAAGAAGCGGCGTCATATTTCCATAAACGATATCTCTATGAAACCACTTAACCTTGAAACTGAGTTAAATTAAGCTTGAACTGGAAGAAAGACTCTCTGAGAGGAATACAAAATATCCAAAAGGTTGAAAAGACCAAAGAAGCGCTTCCATACATGCCAGCTTGTTATTACGCCATGCTTGTCATACAACCAAAACACTCGTTATGCGCCTCTGTGATCGGTTAACGGCCTTGCCTAACTCTTCACTACCCTCGGTCCTTTCCTTGAAGATCCATACAACCAAAACTCGTTCCCGCCATTGGAGAACTGCTTCGCCACTTCCGGAGTCACATTGCAACGATTCGCAAATTAAATTGGGTGCTTATCAATTATATCATTCTGGGCGCCGCTTGGATCTATCCTCTTGGCCTTCGCATCACCTCCCGGTGTGTGGCAGCGAAGATCTCGAATCCCGGTAGCCAGGTGCCAGTCTCCGGATCCCAGAATGGTTCAGGTTGACCTTCATAAACAATGCTCCCCCCTTCACGGATGAAGTAGCTGTCGGGGTTACCATAGAGGGTACGAGGTTTTCTCGTACCTTTCCCCTTTTTAGCCTTTTTGGCTGGAGGTGCATACCCAAAGCCAAATCGGCTCTCGGTAAAAGGAAAGACAGGGAACTCAGCGACCCCCTGCTGGTTTATCCCAAGTCCAAAGCCGGGCATGTGGCCCATCTTCCTCATGATGTCAATAGTGGCTGAGCTAACGAGGAAGTCATCGTCCACGGTGACGGTAAGGACTGAGCCTGCGGTGTCGAACGAGAACCCTCCAAAGTCTGAGTCCTCTTCCCCATGTGTAATTCCTAGAACAGGTTCATCCTCTTTGAGTGGGCGGATCCCAGCGTCCCCTCAGATGGTGAGAGTCCCAGTTGGAAGCCCCAGCATGACCTTCTGGTGCAGAGTCGAGGGTACTGCCATGATGTCCGACCTGTGCAGCCATGGCCTGCCTAGTAACAGATTGAAAGTGGCGGGGATGTCGACCACGTGAAACTCCACCTCCATCTCAAAGCCCTCAGCGTCAAGCTTGAGTACAATGGTTCCTTCGACAACACGACGAGTGCTATCGTAGGCTTTGACAGCCAGGTTAGACGGTGCGAGATCCTTCTTTGCGAACCCCAAGCGGTAAGCAACCCTCAGCGGACAGACATTAATGGCGGAGCCATTATCAATGAGCACAGTTGGCACCCAAAGTCCATTGCACTTGACGGTAATGTGCAACGGGCGGTTGTGGTCAGTTCCTTCAACAGGCAGGTCCCGCTCAGTGAACGTAACAGAGTGTTTGGCAAGCAACGGCAGAATAAGAGCCACCAATGCCTCGGGGGTGATGTCGGTTGGTACCTTGAGTCAGGCGAGAGCCCCAGACAACCCGTCGCGATGCTCCTTTGATGATGCGATCAGACCCCAAACTGATACAGCGGCAGGGATCCTTTCAAGTTGCCTCTGAATCATGTCCCCTTCCGGGATTCCAGCAAGGATGTTCGGAGCGCCTCTTTGAGCAGTCGGATTAGCGGGTTGGGCAACGGGAGGATTGGACGAGCTCCCAGCCTGCAAGTTAGAGGGCTGAAAGACTCGGCCGCTCCTTGTAACATTGGCGATATCCCACCAAGAGGTTGCATTGTTGAAATCCCAGAAATTTGCAGGTATGTCATCCATCTTGCGCTTTCCTTTATCGGTTGCTGCCACAGTTGCAGACGGATCTTCCCCTGTAGCCAACTCGTGTTCCAGACCCTTCACTACCACTTCTTCCCAAAAGGACGGATCCTGTGCTGTAGCTTCTTCGAACGGTGCTCGGGTTGGTGACGAATGGTGTATTCCAGAAACCAGCATCTACTAGAGCGGAGTTGACCGTCCAGACCTCGTTGCCCATTTTGATGTCCACTACCTTGTCGTCATCCCAAAAGTCAGCGGGCAGCGGATTCGTGTTAAGGTTGACAATCTCGTCCAGTTCCCAAAGGTCATCAGGTACTGCGTCTAAAACCATAACACGGCAGTCCTCGCCAGGAAGAGGCACAGCGGGGCGCGGGAGGTTCTCATCAATTATGTAGAAGGCTGGGTCGCATTCGACGTCAGTCGCAGAGGCGAGCAGCGAGTCGATCGTTGATGCGCGGAAACACTCCCCAAGTATACGGGGCTCTTCCTGTCGGAGGTCCTCGTCTGTGTAGAACGCTTCATAGTCAGGCACGACTTCCTCTAGAACATGGTCGGCCGGGAACTGCCAAGCAGGCTCAGGATCCCAGAAGTATGGCGCTTCTTCGACAATAGGCTCAGGTGGATCGAAAAGCAGAGGCAGAGCAATCCCGTCCAGGGGATCCATCATGTCCTCCTCTTGTGCTGCTAGCCACGCATCATTCACAGCATGGTCGAACAGTATTTCTTCTGGCACGGCCGAAAATCCCTCGAGGGCAAGCTCATCCCATTCATTGATCCTAGGGACGTCAAAGTTGTTGTGGTCCGCTATCGCCCAGCCTACTGCCTGCATGTCGAGTTCCGGTTCTGGTGGGCTTGTCGCTGATAAGGTTGTTATCCTGGATCTGAACCAGCCTGTCTGTCCCTGAGAGGGGTTTGGATTAGTTATTGTGAAGTATAGATTATCTCTCGTGGAAGCGGGGTGGAGTTGTATGCGAGGGGCAAACTCACGATGGAGGTCGCCGATGGCCATGTTCAGCACATAGGAGCCTTCTTGTAGGAGTTCCAGGAGTGCATTGGGATTTGAGGGCTGTCCTCCCTCACGCCCTATGTATGAGATCTCGGCTTCGGATTCGAACGGCATGAGCACGACAGGTTTCGGTTGATCCGCAGGGGTTATATGGTCGGTGGGGTTGAATATGGTGGAGCTAGGGGAAGTTATGGTGGAGCTAAGGGATATCTGGCCAACTTGGTTATGGTGCTTCGGGAGGGAGTTGGAGATGACGTTGGGTTTAGACGGTGGGTTAGGAAGAGTTCCATTGTCGACCAAATCCTGTATCGCATGGCTGAGGCGATAACAAGAGTCGGTGTAATGGCCGGGCATCTGATGGTATGCACAGAAGGCATTGGGATTGTGGCTAGGAGGTGGATTCTGAGGAAGTGGAGTTGGAGTGAGAGGCCTGAGATGACCAGACTTGGCCAGCTTCTCGAGGACAGCAGAGAGGGGTGCCTCGAAGTTGGCGAAGACACGGGGTTGATTGCGGTTTCGGGGTTTCTGCGGTGCTTGCACTTGGTTGACATCAGCTATATGGTTGGAGCTTTGGGTCGTGGCGGTGTTGCTAGCAGCGGCAGCGTTGGCATAGTTGCTACCACCGAAGAGAGCAGTGCTGCTTCCGGTGTACACGCGGGGCTTGGATTTTGATGTCGAGGAGGCAGGAGCAGCCTCGGTTCTCGGGATGACCCTGTTTTGGAGAGCCTCTTCTATGGCAAGACCGGAGTCAAAGAAGGTTTCCCAATTGGCCCCTTGGACCAGCACAAGGTTCTTAGCAAAGTCCGGCTGTAGGTTGCGAGAGATGATGCGAATCTGATCCTTTTCGCTGGGACGATCCGTCATTTTGGCTGCCTTTGCCCTCCACCGCTGAATGAAGTCCGCAAAGGGCTCCTTCGCGCCCATCTTGGTTGATTCCAACTCTCGCGTGATCATCTTGAGTTGGACGTTGTAACTATATTGGGAGTTGAAAGCAGCCCCAATATCGACCCAAGTCCTTCTTTTGGAAAGGTCTAGCGACAGAAACCATTGGAATGCGGGACCAGTGAGAGTTTGAGGAAAGAGTTGTGCCATGGTTTCCTCTTCAATTCCATGTAGTTTCATTGCACTGTGATATGCCAACAAGTGGGTCTTAGGATCCCCAGAACCGTCAAACTTTACAAAATCAGGCATTTTAAACCTTTCGGGCAGCCTAGCATTTGGAAAAGGGGCAAAGACGATCCATGTCTAAACCACCAGCACCTATCTTCTCAGCCTTGGAAACGGTTTCCTCGAGTTTAGCCATCTTGGCGATCAGAGCGGCCATTTCCGGATTCGGAGCAGGGTTTTCTCCTTGGAGGTTCTCTTCAACTACGAGTTCGCGCTCTTCCCTTCCGCCACCTCCTCCAGCTGCAGCTGCCGGAGGGAGGCGTTCCTCAATTAAGGCGCGGAGATTGGCCGTAGAGGCATCAGCTTGATCGGCCCTTTGTTGCATGATGGCCAAGTTGCGTTGAATGTCGGCGAGAGTCTGGGCAAGAGTCGGAATTTCAGCCATATCGAGAGGTTCGGTTTTGACTTGGACGAGCTTCTGAGGTGCAGGGAACGGAGTGAAAGGTGTTGGTGGCGAGGCCTCTCCCAACAGAAAACAACCTGGAGCTTCCGTCGTGGTAGACCCAGAAACAGACCCACCCAAATCTTCTCACAGGCAGATCCGGCGGACGTTCCCAAGTAGGTTTGGCTCTTGATTCTGAATCTGTACGGTGCGATGGCTAGACAGTAAAGTAGAAGGGCTCAGTGACAGCCTGCAGCAATTTTATTTGAAAGAGAGAATGAAAAATGCTCAATGTCGTCGGTGTCCTCCTAGAGTCTAGAACTAGCAGACAAAAACCGTTTTATGACGGCGGGATGCTGCCCAGGTCCTCGGATTTCTTTTCGTCCAGTGTACCTTGATGGGATCGACTAACACTAAGAGATGTCAAAACAGCCTAAGTCTTTGACTATCCCGCTCTCGAAGTTTCAATGTTGGAACGGAACAACTTGGTGTCGATGACATGATACTTTAACCAAGAGGGCGTAAGCAGCACTGTGCCGGAGCCTTGAATGGTGTAAGTGTTTAGCACTTTTAACCTGGGTGGTATGAGCATTATGTCATGTCTCCCGTTGTTCCTAATTTTCTGTTTGAAACCTCGATTGGGTTTTAGACAAGGACTTAGAAAGTCTCGATTTCCCAAAGTCTCGTTGACCCAAGGAATTGGAAAGTTGATAACGTGCACCATCACGATGCACGACTCATCATCGGTCCAAGCAGCGCCTCAGTAGGCATAAAACGGGTTTGAAAGAGAGAAAACCCTAAAAGCCGCCCTAGCATGCTCCTACGCAGAACGGTATGAATGTATGTACAGGCATGCGATAGGGAAAGCAGTAACACATAGACAGTTTATGGGGGGTTAGATGCAAGTAATCCTACCCTGTGAGTTCCTGTCCTAGTTTTGAAAGGTTCTATTGCTTTGTACACGTGGCGAGGCCGGTTTTGGCTTAAGGGGATTCCTCAGGCTAGAGATGTTTTATACCTCCCATCGCAATGCGTGCAGCAGAGCAATGGTCAAACGGTAATACGTCTCATCATCGTCCAAGGTTGTTGGGCATTCGAGGACCCCGGGCTCCAGTAAACTGTGCCGGTTACCCAAAACACCTCAACGGGGCTGATAGAACACCGATGCAAATGTACGCATGCCGAAAGAATGATCGAGAGAGAGAAAATTGTAAATGCTTTTTGAAAAACGCTTTTTGAAGCTTGGCTCACTTCATTAATCGACACTCGGAAAAAACTACACAAGCGAACAATAGTAAAAGCCCCAGTTCGGAGTGATCGGATGTAGAATCCTGTTACGTTACTATTCCGTTCTTCAGCAGCGCGGAGCGTACTGTTTTGACAGACTTTTGAAAATTGTTCATTCATGTATTAATTTCCAAATGTTTGATTAATGTAATGTCCCCAGCAGAGTCACCACTGTGGGCACACACCCCAAAAATCCCGTGCCTTTTAGGTCATGAAATTCTCCAAATGTTTGATTAATGTAATGTCCCCAGCAGAGTCGCCACTGTGGGCACACGCCCCAAAAATCCCGTGCCTTTTAGGTCATGAAATTTCGGGTGCGCCCTTTTGTGCGAGGAGCGCGGCGAAACGCTTCGCAGTTCAGAGTCGCCACTCGGGTTTTGCGGAGAGTACCCAAGAAACCGTTCTTTCGAAAACGTTTGGATTGCATTTGTTTGAGTTTGAAAAAGGCTTGTAGACTGATCCGTCGTCATTTTTGAAATCTGAGGTTCGGGAGCCAGGTTACGAGAGAGGAAGGGTTTTATGGCACCCCCTCTCGCCCAATCCGGAGATCGGTCTCTACTCAGGCATTTTACAAAATATTTGCATTTCTCTCTTTATTTGATCATTTTCTTAGCCAGTTAGGGCGGGGGAACAGTTAAGGGGGATTAAAATCGTAACACGTTTGCAGTTTATGTACAAGTATGTGACAAAATGTTTATGGATGATTGATGTTTGATCTAAACAAGTATAATAGATTGAGAACAAGGTACTGTGAACATTTTAAACAGACTAGAGCACACTAACTGTGCAGTGACGCACACAGAAGCAAGCCTGCATGCACTGCATGAAGTCTCGACCTGCGTGCGCCACTACACAACTGGCGTGCACCGGTAAGCTCAAATCCACAGCTTCTGTTATCAACCCTCGGGGCTCTGGAAAGGACCAGTGCACACCTAGGACAAACCACACAGTTGATATAGACAATAAAAATATAGTTACAGTCAGATTAAAGGGCTAAGAAGCCACCAAATGAACAGAAAACCCCTTAAACAGTGAGGGGAGGATGATCAAAGGCTTGGATGGAAGATCCATGCAAGGGCCAAGCCACTGGATGCTAGACTACTACCGTATGCTAGTAGTGTATGGCCGTACGCCAGTTGTCCCTTTGCTCCAATGCTTTGGCTTTGCACCATCTGGACTCTGGAACATGACCAGAAGGCTCCCAGAGGCCAAAATACACTAAGATACAGATGGAAGAGAAAGCAGTTCTAAAATACATAAAGCAAAAGATTGGTTTTAGCATGCATCAGGGTGATCAGAACTTAAATAAAGCAATAAAACAATGATCCAGATCCCCGCGCCAGTTTTGCATGTACTGCCATGGATCGAGCAGCGGCTCAACTAGCTCTACCGGGCGTGCGCCATCGATCACCGCATACGGTTTTGAAACCTTGCCGGCATTAGGGCCAGGACTGGTATACAAGAAATAAGACCATTATAGGGTCAGAACAGAAAACAGAAAGCAAAGGTGATATACCTTTTTGCTTGTGAGTTTGATGAAGAGTTTGGGCTTGAGCTTGAGAGTTGAAGGTTGGAGGATGGATGTAGTGGGGTTTAAGGACTGTGGTCAATGAGTTCTTCACTTACTCTTTCTATAGAAGAAGAAAGAAAGCAAAGAACTTTTAAGAGGAAGAAGACAAGGAGCTTTAGAGCCTTAATGTGGTTAACCCCTTGCAAATGAATGCAAGGGGGGGTATTTATGGTGGAAGGAGTGACTGAAATCAGCTGCCCCTTAGGGCTTGTTTGGGGTGGTAAGAGGAGAGGGAGCCTCCCATGCATTAAATGCATGGGACTAGTTGATGGAGGGTGTAGGAGAGAGGGGGGAGCAGCTCTGGCCGAAGTAATCATCAGGAGCTGCCAGCTGACGTCAGGCAGTTACAAAAACTCCCGCGCGTCTGGCCGAAAAAGGTTGATTTGACTGGAATTGACTGGCGTACGCCCTTTGTTAAGTGGCGTGCGCCAGTAATTGGCGATGATTGACACGTGGCAGGGCTTCCTACACACGCTAGTCAAGAACCAGCGTACTCCAGTAGGGTTTTGCTGAGGCCATTTGGTTCTGGCTTGAGGGTTCGACAAGGGTTTGAAAAGGGTTCGGATGAGGCTCAGGACGCTCAAAGCTCAAACTCATTCACAAACTCAGGACGTTCTTGACCTTTAATCATTATCGGGGAATCAAAGACCGTAAGTAAACTAATTTGGACAGTCCAGAATAGGGTGTCTACACCCAACACCTCGAAGTAGACAGCACAACCTAAAAAATGTATGCCTATTTACCCTCAACTGCTCATGGCAATCTACTTCATTACCATTGACAAGCCTATTCACGGCATCTACTTGGGTCTGGTAGTAGTTTGGATTTGGGGACAACTTGGGACGGGGATACTGTGCCGTCAACAGAACGAAGCAATACAGCCGAAACACGCCCATTGCACCACGAATGTACATGGTTAACGCATTGAATGCCTCTTCCACTTCTCTTCTCCTAATTTCTGTTCTGTTTAATCTTGCCATTGTAAAAACCTAAAAAAGGGCTTCATGCATTTTAGAACAAACACAGAGTATAGCCATATCATGAATAATTGGTGGTTTAGGGTAACTATGTAAGCACTTAGTTTCACTCTAACTCATAATGCTAACAAACGTTCAACGAGGTGTAGCTTGTTCAGTGCAGTTGAAGCTCTAAAAGGAAGCATAAGACTCTAGTTGTTGTCATTGTTTTACTACTTATCCAAGCAGGCCCTTAACTCAACAATCAACAAAATGACCTAACACTAGTTACCTATAGCACCACAAATCACTAAAAACCCCTATGTTACCATGCTAAAACAGTACATTTTGGTTCATTCCATACATGCAGGTTCTGGCCTTTATTTGTGGGTTAAAACTGCATGTGTTATCCTCTGTTTGTGTGTAAACATCCTCATATATATGTCATAAAACTGCATGTGTTAGCCACCATTTAACCTGAACCAAAACCTCCAATTGGAAACCAACTTTGGCTCCTGTAGCCAACTGGTTTAAACATCCAGGTTCTGCTTCAGTTTATGAAGCAGTTTTCACACCTGCCTGTGGTTAAAAACTGGGGGTTTTGGCCTCTGTTTCTGAGTTGAAAAGGTTTTGATTTTTCTTATGTTTATACCTCCTTTTAACCCACAAATGCAGCCACAAACACACACACCCTACATACTCGGTCACATTGACAAATAAGAAAAACATATCATAACAATTCAGTAATCAATTAATCAAAACCCTTGCCTAACACATTGTACTTATAAAAACATATCCTCCATCCTCAAATCCTTCAATACCTTTTTTCACTCAGTCAAAATATACAAACATATCCTCCAGGTAAGTGTCATCTTGTAAATACACTCACTAAAATCACTCAGTCAAAGCATTACAAGTTTTTCACTCAAATTTTTTTATTTACCAAGACTCATACCAATTCTCGAAACATTCACTTTTAAAATCCTTCCGCGGACATATGTCAAGTTATCAATCATATTAATCAAACACTGCAAAATATGACTTCAAAATATATTTATCTTGAGCTTATATTTTTTTTCCTAAGATAAATCAACTTTCAATCAGATCTACTGATAGTTTTTGGCGTGACTAAGGTTCTACTATCAACAAAATAATTATTCCGATTATCTTTGCCAGAGGAAAAACCCACAAAACCCCACAATCATATTAATCGAAAATCTGGGGCAACGCTTACATAACTCAATCTCATTCAGCTCACATTTATATAGGTTTTTTTGTTTTTTTTTTCACAGAACAAAAGACAAGTTGCTTTATACAATGGGAAGCCTTCTCTGTACAGAAACCCATAATGTGTGCTTTCATCTCACAAACCGTACATGCAACGACTCAAGAAACCCATGATCAAACCACTAATCAAACACACAAACAAACACACACATAGATGGTTCCATTTTTCAGCCATCTCAACCACAATCGCGTACAAACAAACAAAAACATAGATCGGACAAACCATAGATCGCATGATGAAGATGAGGGCGTGAGAAACCCAAAATCGCGATTGGAAACCATACCTAAGTTCGCAGAAGCAGATATCGACCAAATCGCCCCCAAATCGCCACCAAAACCCTATCTTCCACAGACCAAAAAAGGGCGGCAACACAAATGGTGAACGACGAGGCCTGGGGGTAGGAAAAAGGGATAACGAGGGTTATATTCGTCCACAAATCACCCCTCTTCAGCCGGATTATTTTTGGGCACCTCCAGAGGAGCCCAAAATTAACACCCGAGAAACCCTAGAATCGGGGGAAACGATGAGGGGGTGAGAAATTATCAGGGAGAACAAATGGATTGCCAAACGGGGGATAAGGGGTGGGGCCCTCCCCATATACCCCCTCTTATTTTTCCCCTCCATTTTTTACTCCATCCAAGCAAGCCCTAGGGGTGTAAAATATGCGGTTCTCATAGAAAATACATAGTTCTCATAGAAAATATACAATTCTCATAGAAAAATTAGGGCTGCTCAAAAAATTCGGTGAACCGTGAAACCGGTCCGGACCGAACCGATCCGTACCTTTTGGATTTTGTCCGTGGATTAATGGTCCGGACACGGATTGAAAAATTAGAAAACCGTGACTCGCGGTTCGGTCCATGGATTTTCATTAAGAAACCGTGGATTAACCGAACCGGACCGTGAGATATTTATTTTATATAAATAATAAATAAATAAATAAATATATATATATGTGTGTGTGTGTATTTATATAATTAATTGTTAGTAATGTTAAAACTTTTTTCTACCAATTTTAGTATTTTATCTTAATAATGAGATATAGTGTAGATATACATAAAATATAGAGGGTAAATCGTAGTTTTTTTTTATATAAGTTACAGGTAACCCTAGTTTAGTTTCACTAATTCATTTCTTTTTCAGTTTTCCTAATTTTCATTCCTTATTCAAGTCGCCATCGCACCGTTCTTACTTCTTTGTCTCTTCCTCCTCCTCCTCTCTCTCCGTTTCTTCAAAGTAACAAGTACTTTTTGGTGGTCGGTGTTAAACTTAATTCTGAATGTAACCTTCTTCCCTTTTAGTGTGGGATATAAACTTGAGCTTTTTTTTGCTAAAATCCGAGGACAAAACCGTAACCGATCCGCGAGTCACGGATTAGATTGGATTGTATTGGAACCGAACCGTAGGACTTTTGGTCCGGACACGGATTTCATTTTGTAAAAACCGTGACTAACGGTTCGGTCCTCGGATTCCTAGAAATCCGAACCGAACTGGACCGCGAGCACCCCTAGAAAAATACATAGTTCCCATTGAAAAACCACAGTTTTTATAAACAGTTTTTATGGACAATACACAGTTCTCATAGAAAATAAGCAGTTCATATATAAAATACACAGTTCACATAGACAGTTCTCACAAAAAATACACGATTCTCATAGAAAATATACAATTTTCACAGAAAAATACACGGTTCTCACAGCTCTCACATATAACAGATTCATTGACTTGTAGTCAAACACCACCTTAGAATTCGAAAATCAACAAATTGCCTTAGAAAACTTAAAGATACCAGAAGAAAACAACATCATCTGGATTATCCCACGTGCCTTGCATACAATCACTTAATCACAGAACCTCAATCGGCAATCAATACGACTTTCAAAACTTCTGCTACATCACCAACAACTCTAAGGATCCCTCCGACGATTTCGACGATGATCTCGAGTCGACAATCAAGACCTACCAACTCAACTTCAACCTAGAAACCACCGGAACTCTCAACGATCCGACGCTTAAGCAGTTGGAGCGGCCTCGATGTGGTGTTGCGCACGTAATCAACGGCTCAACCTCCATGAACGCCGGAAAAGGAAGAACTTCGCTGCCACCATAGAAGCACTGATCTTACCTACGTGTTTTCTTCAACTGGAATCTTAGATTTCCCCGACTCGGCTGACGACAGCGGCGGCGGCGGTCCATCAGGAGAGAGAAAATTTCTTAAGATGGATTTAGGTCGGTCGTCTTGGGAGAGAGAGAGAGGAGGAATACCGAGATGGAGTTGACGATGCGGAATAAAAAGGGCGAACAAGTCATGAGATAACATATCCGAGCCTATGCAGATTTAGAAATAATATTCAGGGTTGGGATCAAACCGAGTCTAAAAACTAGGACCGGCCTATAATCTTCTATAAACCATTCACACTAACAATGAGAATGTGGAAAAATTACACTATCTGTCCCTTTTAAATACTTTCTTTGACTAAATTGATCGTTAAAGGGTCCATGGTCGAAAACGCCACCAGCCGTTGGACTTATTTTGTTGGAAATCCTTCCCAAAGGATCTCAGCATGATCATTTGGACTTGACAAGAGCTCCCATTGAAGTGCTCGGATCGACCATTCAGATTTTAACGTCAACAATAAGCATTATAAAATGCAATGAGGTGATTTTTTTTTTCCTTTTGTATTTTTTTTATTTCTTGTATTTTGTACAGTACTTCTCAGATGGGACTTGGGAGTTAACTTTATTTTCAGAGGAGTTAACTTTATTTTCAGAAGAGACGGTACTGTAGTTGGGACTAATCGTGCCCTAAACAGACGATGAGACGCACAAGGAACCTCAGTCGCTTCGAGACCACCACCGCCGCCGTCGATCCAATCAGTGAGCTTCCTGACTCTATCCTCGTTCACATTCTCTCCCTCTTAGGAATCGAAGACGCAGTCAGAACCCAAGTCTTGTCCAAACGATGGCGATTCCTCTGGACCTTCCTCCCTTCCCTCGTTTTCTATTATTATGAGTCTGATGATGATCGCTGCGAGGGCGAGGATTTCAGACTTGCAAGGAATACTGAATTCGTTACCTTTGTCGAAAAAACGCTATTTGCTTCTAACTGCAAGCTCAAGAAATTCGAGGTTGATTTTTATTACGGCCCGCGCTTCGCTTTGAATGTCGATTCGTGGACTCGATTCGCCGTAGGAAAGGGGGTCGAGGAGCTTGACCTTCAACTCTGTCCTGACGCCACCGACACCGAGTATGAGTTGCCACAGCTTTTGTATGACAACTCTTGGTTCAAAGAATTGCGTTTTTCACATTGTAGGGTTATTCCTGAAGGAAATGCTGCCTGGTATTCGCTAAAGAAATTGTCGATTGGGCATGTGGAGTTCAGTAATGATGTGATTGAAAGGGTATTAACGGGCAGTCCTGTGTTGGAGACATTGACATTGGAAAGTTGTCAAGGTTTTAGTCGTTTGGCTGTCACTAATTCATGTGTGAAGAAATTGATCCTGATAAATTTTCATGATGATTGGGATGAGTCGGATGACAGTGGGTTGGAAATTTCGGCTCCTTACCTCCTATCGTTGGAGATGTCTGGCAGTTTAGGGTGTAATTGTCGATTTACGAACATATCATCATTGGTTGATGCTGTCTTCAACTGCAATATTGAATGTTTTGAGGAAGATAATGATTATGAAAGGATCCGAAATATTGTAGTAGTATTTCTTGCAAGTCTTGTCCATGTGAAGAATCTTACGCTAGGTACTTGGGCAATTGAGGTTTGTATTTCCGCAGTCCTTGTCTTTTGCGATTGAAGTCTCTGTATTACAAGGTATTATTATTGCCTTTTCTTTCCAGAAGAAACTAGGAAAACATGTATCTACGGTGCTTGCCAGTAAAACTGATGTTGCATGATTGTTGAGTTTGTATAATTCTCCATGGCGGACTACACAATCAAATAATTCTATTGTTACTTGAAAGACGAGAATTGTGAAGTAGAACATTTCGAGTTCCTCTTCAAGTCATCGATGTTCTATAGGTTTCTTAGATTCTGAGGGTATAGCATAAACCAATAGCCTATTGCACGTTAGCTCCCATTAAAGAAGTTCGATTGATTACACCAAAAACCAAAAAGTCATTGGAAAGGTTTTTTTTAAAGCTGTAAATGGTGTCTTGTATCACTTGCCAATCAGTGGATTCATACCTAGAGCTGAATGCTTCAGTGCGAAGCAATTCATTCTACATATAACAAATTTAGAGAGAGAGAGATTCCTTTATGTGGATTTGGATAAGAGAGAGCCATGGCCATGTTTCGACCTGCCAAAGCTTGTTAATGTGAATCAAATATAGTACTCGATCCTGACTCTTCACCTCTTTCTACTTACTTTTGCTCCTACTTTGCAAAAGCTCTACCCTCCCTCTTTTTGTATCAAAAGGGATTTTGGGGCATTGGCCTTTGAAGTCAAAGTTGTGAACCTCTTTTGAACAAAAGATCTGCATCTTTTCTTATATTAGATGAAAGTTGTAAGATCTGTCAAATATCCTAATGGTCTTATCCTCTTTTTGTCCTCCTGAATCTTTTTCAGGTCCTATCAATTATGGAAGCAAATGGCTTGAGTTGTCCATTGTTGAATTGCAAATGTTTAACACTAGATACGAAGATAGATAAAAATGTCCTCCCTGGGATAGCAAACGTGCTCAATAGTACTCCTAATGTGGAGGCATTGATCATGACCTGGTCCTCTTCCTCACCGTGGGTGTGTTTTCTCAGAGCCCTTTCCATATATTCTTTGGATTATTCCATAAAGATGTGCAAAAAAAATTATTGATTACAATGGTTAGATATTCTTTTGTAATCTATCTTTCGTTGTCATATGTAATAATTCCAAGCAGTATTACTGACTTGTGGCTACTTAACTGTGTCTGGGTTGCCTCTCTACTTAACTTCCCTGTCATGTTTATGCATTCACCTAATATCCTCGTAAATGACCTATGATACAGTCATTTGAGTCATTTCAACAAGCATTGTTGAAATATACAAACGGATACCGTAGTGGGAATTTTGGATACTGCTTGAAACCTGCACGAAGACTGAGGATTTGGGTTGACAACTTTTTGATACAAACACGAATGTGACAATGCCCGACCACAAAAAAATTTAATAGGGAGAAGACGTATTGGACTAGCATTGCTCGAGAAGGACACATAATTACTTTTGTGTCGACCCGTTAACCCGAGTGACGCGACGCAATACAACATTATGCCTCTAGGCACAAGCAAATGTTAGTATATGTACATTATATTGGTTAAAAAAATAGTGTTATTCATTCAACTATTGTTTCGAAAAATAACCGAAGCTGATGTTTTAATAAATATCAGGTTGAATTTTGTTTATCTGCGATTTTTACCTTTAGTTGATCAAAGAATATAATTTGACCCCAAAATAAGTTGTTAAAACTATAAATTGATATCTGCCATGTTTTCACTTGTGTCTAACTTGAGACTCGTGTATTTGTGTATGCCATGGTTAAAAATTAAGAAAAGAAAAGTAATCTGATACACGAGGTGGCATGTGCATACATGTCCCGTCGCGTCCTCACTTGTGACACGTGTATCCAGTGGGTGCTGTGGTTAACAACTAATAAAAGTAATCGGACCCACTAGGTGGCATGTCCTGCCGTGTTCTCACCGTGTCACGCGTACCTAGAGTATTA
This sequence comes from Rhododendron griersonianum, assembly GCA_018127125.1. NCBI lineage: Eukaryota > Viridiplantae > Streptophyta > Magnoliopsida > Ericales > Ericaceae > Rhododendron > Rhododendron griersonianum. Next base: position 27,791,967 of record CM030800.1, read on the forward strand.
TGTATGTCAATACTTCTTAGATTTTTAATATGTGGCATTATGTGTTTTTATCTGCAGCTAGCTGGGATGCTTCTCGATTACAATGAAGAGCAGTATTGGACATCACAAAACTGGACTTACGAGTGCTTGGCGCTGCATCTAAAAAATGTTACAATTAGGGATGATTTAATGTATCATTGTGACTCCAACTTTTTTTCTTTCATACAATTTCTGTTGAGAAATGCAAGAGTGCTGCAAAAGATGGTTATCAGTACGCCAAGTTCGCCAAGTGATGCTCAGCTGAAGGAATATTTCAAAGCAGCTAAAAAGCTTTTAAGCTTTCCCCGAGCCTCTACTGATGCAGCAGTTATCTTCTGTTAATCAAAAATGATCGAAGAGTACCACTCTATCAGTGAAACTGACGGCTTTTAACTACTTCTTTCGTTATTTACTTTTTTCTTTTTCAATGAAGTGGTTGATGCCACGGATCACAGATTGTGGGCTTAAAGGGTGATAAGGTAAGGATTGCAGTAGTTTTATTTTAATGTAGGAAAGGGGGGTTGTGAGAGTTGCCAATTGAAAGAGTTGCATCTTGAAGTTCTACTTATGCATATGCCTATGCCGCAGTCTAACAGTGCTGTACCTAACATGTAACATGTAATTCTATAGTTGCTGCTATTTGTTTGTTGACTTTGCACGGATTTAGTTTATTTATTCCTAGCAGATTTCTTGTTCTTGCAATGATTTAGTTCATTTGTTTCTGGTAGACTGCTTGTTCTTGCTTCTCGACATGACAATGTTGTGCAATACTGTATTTGTTTCTCAACTGGTGCATGGAGTGTCCATATACCATCGTAGGAGGTGGGGTAGTTGTGGGATCGATAGGCTTGGCATGCCTATGACATGAAAAAATTATCGCAAATACAGACCAAATAGAGGTGCTTTAAAGGCTTATCTGTGTCGTTGTTCCTGAAAATTAGGTGTTGGTTTGCAAACTTGTCCTTCAAATTTACGTTCCTCAAATTAAAATATTGTCGATTGGTCCGAAACAAACGTACAACAAAACTATAGAGAGAACAAGTAACTCTCAAATTGAATGTGTATCATTGAAACTTCGAAATGTAAACCAACTACCTATCCAAGTAAAGTAGCTCAAAGCCAGAGCATTATTATCTTAAAATGTGCCCCCGATTTTTCCGGCCGCTTGGGTTGAGGCAGCATGGTTTCTTTTTCCCCTATGCCCTTCCCCTTACTCTCCTCCTCATCTTCTTCATTCTGCTCCTCTTCACCGCTTCTTTCATTTTCAATATCATCAAAGAAGAAATTCATGGTTTCTAATATTACCTTGAAGAACACCTGGTGCGCTGAGAGAATAAAAAAAGGCTTTAGAAAGTGTAGCATCACAATTTCTTAAAATGGAAGAAGAACATCAAAGTGATGTCTTGGTCATCATCCTAGAATCAATTGAAGTCGATACTTAACCTTAAAAAAATTTAACATGATGGTGACAAACTCATGTTGGGTAGCCAAAATTAGACCTGGAGTAGGTTGTTTACCCCTTGCTTGCCCATTCAATTTGATTAGCCTCCCAAAGATGAAATAGCCCCCACTAAGGGGAAGTCCAAAACTTCTATTCTTCCTTGAGATAAGCAAAGTCTAAGTTCAAAACACACTTTAGTGTACATCACTGTGCAAATAGTAAGCATTCATTTGAGCTAGGATACCTCAAAGTCAATTCAAGTTTCCAAGCATTGCCGTCCTAAAAAAAAAGGTTTCCAAGCATTCATTTGAGCTCGGATTGGACAACATGCATGGGAACAGCAAACACCCCCTGCTGTTTGATAAGTCTCAAAGTCTGTTCATAACTTCATGTAGACTGGCTCCATGACTCCATTCTTGCTTATGCCTTATCCATTGGGTTCGAAAGGAAGTGAAATTCTCATAAACTCGCAACCGCAACAAACATGCGTCTACTAAAATCCGAAATCTAAAATCTGCAGCAGAAACTAAAGCTACAATTTAAAAATCTGTATCCATAACTATCGCAAACAAGCCTAAGAGCATCAGCAGTGGAATAAGCAAATATGAATAATCAAAACATGCCACATTAGATTTTGATTATCCATTTAGAGGTTGCTAAAGTTAGCAATGTTAAATCCCACATTAGTTATTTTTTGCCCATAATCAAAACCAACGGGCCCTCCAAACTTTTTCCCTTCATTTTCATGCATATTTTTTGAAAAAGCGGTTTTTGAAGGGAAAAAACAATTTATGTTAGAAACAGTTCAAAAAAATATATAGTTTTTCGAAACAAAAAACAATTTTTCAAAAAACACACACTTTGTTCACTTAAAAACTGTAAATACAATTTTGGAAATTTTGAAAGAATTGTATTAACACAAATAGTTTTGAAATTTTAAAAACTATAAATACAGTTTTTTAAAAACAGATTTTGTGTAAAAAATAGTTTTTTGAAAAACATACTTTATTTACTTACAATTTTTTAAAAAATTGAAAATTTTGTTTTCTGTAAAAAAAAAAAAAGTTTCTGAAAAAAAAAATCTGAAAGTTACAGTTTTTTAAAATTATTTTTTGAAAACATTGTTTTGAGAGAGAGAGAAGATTTTTGTGTAATGTTGGTGTACTTGATTAAGAGATAAAATTTGGTTATTGAAGAGTCAATATTTGATGAGTTGTTAAGAGGTTGCTAGGTTTGGTTATTCCAATGTGAGCACTTTTTTGATCCAACATTGCTAACTTTAACAATTTTTTGTTTTGCTTATTCCACTGTGGATGCTCTAAATACCCTCCTGTAATTTTCCAATCTCTAGATGTAGCCGTTTTCCATTTTTTCCCAAACCCCTTCATCTCTCTCTCTAGGCCATGACCTCTTTTACACCACTGCAACTCCGGTGACTCTCTCTAATCTGACGAGGTCTCTCATCGTCTGTCTCTCCACTTCTCTCTCTCATCTCTTCGAGTGTTCCGTCGCCACCGTGCATCTAATTGTCAATAGATTGGAGCTAAAGCCATTGAGTTTGGGTTAGTCTTGGGTTTCCTAACCGACAGAAAACTGGGGGCATTCAGACAGTAGAAAGCCCCAACAACTTAGATTTGGACCAGCAGAACTGCAGCCTGCAGGACCACAAATTTAGAGTTAAAACAAGCTCACTAATGTAATAACTCTAAAACAAGCTCACTAATGTAATACATACCTGGAAACTAAAAAATTTAACAACACAGACTTTTTAATCCAACTAAACCATACACAATGCAAGCCGAGCTTATTTCCTTAAAGACCCGAGCTGAGCTTTTGAGTGTTGAGCTCCCCTCGTTTAGTAAATGAGCATATGCAAACATTCAATCTCACAATACAAGTATTGTAACTTTGTAAATACCTAAGAAATGATAATATACACAAAGTAACGCATAATCTTTAGACAACAGTATACATAAATATAAGATTCTTTCTGTACTTATATAAAAATAAAAAAAAATTCGGCAAAAGGAAATGAAACAATAGTCAGCAGCATAGAACCTTTTTTCTTTTTCACAGTAGCATAGAACTCAATCGCAAAAAAGTACAAGAAGATTGTTCAAACACCAACCTTTGCAGCCCGACCACGTGATGGAAGTCTTTTCGCCTGAACAAGGCTCTCAACAAGTCCTCTTAAAGTATCTTGGATCCCATAATTATCGCCATGGCTATCGTCTTCAAAAGTTTCCAAGTCAGAGTGAGTCCTTAATATTGCTCTAGAGTATTTCTGGAAAACTGAAGTTCATTCCATTCTGACTCCGACAACACAAACTTTACTAAACTCGAGAACAATTACAGGGAAAGAAATTTCCAACTCCATTACATGGAACTTGCAAAGAACTGTGCTTTTCAAATGGGATTGCCAACCAAAGGAGAGCAAGGCATGCTGAAGTTTTCCTACTCCCAGATATTATATCTAGAAAACAGAAAAGCAGCAAAATAATCAACATACAACCCTTGTCACATATACTACATTACATAGCGAGCATACTCTTTGTTGTCTTTAATCGAAGAAGAATAGGTGGGGCAACAAGAGAGCATAAATAGAAAAACTAGGATATAGACAAACAATATCCATTAGCAATCCCTCCCTGCTCTCCTTAAGGGAGATTGGTACATGGACGAAACCATGTTCTTGAAATACTTAAATGCCCTTCTTGTAGGTGGTGAGTGTGTACGGTTGGGTAGTGTTGGTGAGGTTGTTTTGGTAGTTTTGCATCCTCGGATTGCTGTTTGGGGTGTGCAGATTCTGTTTTATTTTTATTTACTTTAATAGGTTTTTGGACTTTCAAGGTTTTCCATCCATGTCCCTTTTCGTGTGTTGTAGTTTAGGCATTGAGGTTTGAGGTGGGGGTGTTTCCGTAAAGTTGTTCATGGATTTGGTGTATTTTCCCCTTACAGACTCAACTCCTCCATTTATGATTGCTCTGTTGGATCCTTTAAAAAAGGAATAAGAATTCCTTAGTATCCGATAGAACAAATCTAGCATTAGATACCAAATCTTGTACTAACTTTTATAGCATCATTGAAATCGTAGGATCATAATTACATGAATCTCAGCAATAACGTTACTCGGATTCGATGAGTCATGCTCTCAACTCTTGCATTTATGATTGCTCTGTTGGATCGTTAAAAAAAGGAATAAGAATTCCTTAGTATCCGATGGAAGAAATCTAGCATTAGATACCAAATCTTGTACTACCTTTTACAGCGTCATTCAAATCATAGGATCAGACTGAAGATTGTCCTCTAGATTTCGGAGCAGAAGCAGAGGCAATTAAAAAGAACAGAAATATAATAATCAATGCGTGAATAAATCTTGAACCAATGTTGGAATGAATTTTGGTAGATTTGCATGCTCTGACTGGTGGCTCAGGTAAATTTGGGTGTACAGATTGTAGTTTTTTTTTTTTTACTTTAATGGGTTTTCAGACTTTCCATGTTTTCCTTCCATGTCCTTTTTTCGTTCTTTGGTTTACGGTTTGGGTTTTGGTGTGGGGGTGTATTGGTAAAGCATCTCTCTTCCTCTCCCCAACGAATCAGAATCAAATCTGATTTCTTCTGCAAAATCAATCTCTCCCTGTATCATTTTAATCATCTCTCTCTCTCTCTCTATATATATATATAGCACATACACGTACACAAACAGAGAGAGAACCAAGCCGGAGGAGGTAAAGAAGACGTGGAGGAAACAAAACAAAGATCAGTCATGAGAAACTATGGCTAGGAAATTCGATCATTCTCACAGAGAGAGAGAGAGAACGAACTCGAGAGAGGAGAGAGAGAGAGAGACGTACCAGTAGCCATCGTCTCCGACAAAACAGCTCGGAAGTAGTCCACCTTCTCTGAGAACTCCTCCTTGTACGCGATCGGCACAGCCGGGTTCGGCCCATCGTCTTGCTGGAACGGGGTCACGTACGCCCACTTCGGTCGAAGGGTCAGCGGGACTCTCAACAGATCTTCTTATGTCAGAGAGGAGAGCTCTCTGAACCCGGTTTCAAGAAGGAGTCGGTTGGACGGCGGCAATGGTGGAGGTCGGACAGGCACCGGTTTCGTGGGCATTGGCGTCGTTTGGGGTGGGGGTGGCTGTCCGTGAGTGAGAGGAGGAGACATTGGTGGTGCGGCGACGTTGGTGCTATTCCGGCGTGGGTGTGGTGGCTCCGGTGGTGGAGAGAGAGAGTGTGAGTGGGTGTTGGATTTTGAAGGAGAGAGAGAGAGAGAGAGAGATGGGGTTGCAGATGGCTGTTGAGACTTGATTTTTTTTTTGGTCGATCGGAACATACTGTTGAGACTTGATAGGGTAAAGTTGGAGAGAGAGAGGGTGAGTGGGTGTACGAGTGAGACTTGAAAATGCTTTATTCAAAGCGAAAAGTTAAAATTCAGGAATACTTTTTATTTTATTTTTTTGAAAGGAAAAAATTCAGGAGTAACTCACGATCTAGAATAGACCTAAATGGGCTAAATTTGGTGAATGTTGGTAGCCAATCACCAGTATGCAAACCACTTAGCAGAGATTTATGAAACAATTTCCAAAAGCATGAAAACCCAAACTTATCAGTGTAGATATACATGTACGTTCTGAAGTCATTTTTTTGTGTAAAATTATGGGAAATGCACTCCAAAAATTGATGGAGAGGCTCCAAAATGGAACTGTGTTGATACAAAAATCGACGTCATTTAAGAACCCCTCCATCAATTTTTAGAGTGCTAAAATCAATTTCCAAATTTTGAAAGGGAAAATGACTGCTCAGGACGTGTTTTGATAATTGATACCCGCCAAGGACAAGCTAAGAACATTTGTTAATACTAAAAATGTCCTTGACGGATATTAATTATCAAAACACGTCCTTGGTCGTCATTTTTCCATTTTGTATTCGAAATGTTGAGAATGAACTGGGGTGACCAGTTGAGAAAGTTACATTCGAGAAAATTGATTTTTGCACTCGAGAAAATTGATTTTAGGGTAAGTAGGATACCCATGCAGCACATCTGAGCAGTTAAAAAATGCAAATGAGGTCTCAGATTGAAAATGTACCGAACGAATTAAAAATAAGAGGGAAAAAAAGTGTTTCAATCTTAGCCGTCACATGGTATCTAATTTGCAACCAAAAATTCCTCCAGATTGAGAGAGTAGTCTATGTACCCCATTCCAGAAACTTTCTTCAAAGATAAGTACTTATTTCCAATTTTGCAAAGTTAAAAATAATGTGCTTACAAAGATAATTTTAATATTTAAATCACAGGGCCTGCACGAATTTGAAAGAAGTTCTTACAAATATCGGACTGAGCTTATTTTTTACAAGAACTCATAAAAAATTAATTACATAATAACTTGCGGTTTGAATCTTTTTTTGGGTCCAAAATGTGCACCACAAAATATAAACACCAAGCCCATTTATTGGGTATCGGCTTGAATTAATATTTCTTAGGAACTAAAAAAAATTACTGTAAGAACAATGAGTGATTTTAATCACCAATGTGGCTTCAGAAATGGGCCCCATAAAAGATCAATAAATTGTTAATCTAAGATTGAGTGATCAAACACTCAATTTTATATTATTAGTAGGTTATTTTTGTGGGGATTGGGGATTCCTACAGTGCAACTCACACTGCAAAGCGTGTAGGACGGTCAATTCACCCGTCCATTTTGGGCACCCACGGCTCGGATTTTTCCGAACTCCTATTGTTCCGAGTCGTCCATTATTTGGATAAAAATCCAAGCCGTCCATTGGCAAGATGGACGGCCCGGATGCACCCTACAAGATCCCCAGATCCTTTTTGTGGGGCTCATTTCAGGTTCCACAAAGATGAATCAAACTGTTCATTAGTTTTAAAATGTTTTTCGTTGGTTCTTATAAAAATTAGTTCAATCGGATATCTTTAAGGGTTTTTTCAGAATTCATAGGACCCCTACGAATTTTGAAAAAGCCATAACAAGTACCCCTTGTATTTTTCCTTACAAAAGTAAATGATTAGTACCCCATGTATTTTTTTTTTTACCAAAATAAATGATTAGTACTCCTTGAATTATGATCGAAACACAATTTTTTAAAATAAAGATGGAAAAATTGGCTTATTAGCTTATTTTTGTCTTTATTCAGAAAATCTAAATTTCGATTGTAATAGATTTGGAATAAATTTAAACGTTCATTTTTATAACCCAAATTAAATTGATGATGAAAACATAGAGCAACACACAAATTAAAGACAATAAAAATGACGAAAATACTGTAATAAAAATGGACTAAAAAGAATAGGAGCATGCTAAATTGTGGTGTGCTACACCATACACTAACAAATCTTAAAAAGTGGAGCACTTCCCATACGCCTGTCATCTTTATCTTTATCTTAAAAGAGGCGTGAAGGAGCAGAACAAAGAAGAAGAACGGATAATGAATAAATATTTTAACAATAAATTGCAATTTGAATAATTTTTTTGGAACCCGAAATGGGCTCACAAACTTGTCAATTATTATGCCTATTTATTGGATACCAAACATGGATCAAGGGGAAATGCTAGAAGCGAGCACAAGGTGAAGCACATGAAAAATGAGCCAAAACAACTGTGTTTTGAGGCTTGGGTACACTGGATAGGGCCTACTCGTCAAGTGGACACGACACAGTCGAAATGGGAACATGGACGGGCACGGCACAGAAATTGGCCTAGTACATCATGACACCAAAGTGGGATGGGCACGACACGGAAGTGGGCCGGGCACGGCACGGCACGATTCTAGCCGGGCATGGCACGGCACAAAAAAACAAATACTCCCTCTGTCCTGAATTGCTTGTCCCTCTTTCCATTTTTAAATGTCCCAAAATGATTGTCCATTTTCTAAAAATATCCATCTAAACAGGGTCACTTTGGGCAGTGCAATTTTTGCTTGGCATGCGTGGAAAAGAAATAGGGAAAGAGCTGGTCAGTGAAAAAGGATAAGCGTGCGTGGGTACAGTGTTTTGTGTGTAGAATCTTTGGATACAAAACATTTACTGATTGGTGAGTGGAGCTTAATTTGGATCCCATAAATTAATTTAAGTTATTCATTATTTTTAAAATTATTTGCTTAGTTGCCCTCGATGAATTAACTCAATCGGATAATTGTAAGTTTGATTAGGGCGTCTTCTGCCTAATAAGTCAAATGGCACATATTTTTTGATCAATATTTAAATTCTTTTTCGCAATTGTTAGTATTTCATATTATTGCTTTTTCATGACGAGAGAAATCTAAAAAGTAAAAATTACAATCGAAACGTAAATCTTTTGAATAAAGTAAAAAATAAGCCAATAAGTTATTTTTTTCGTCTTCATTCAAAAAAAATCTGGGTTTCGATCATAATACAAGGATTACTAATCATTTTCCGATTAGTGAGTGGGGCTTATTTTGAATCCCATAAATTAATTTGATCTATTCATTAATTTTAAAATTATTTGCTTAGTTGCCCTCGATTGTAAGTTTGATTAGGGCTTGTTTGGCCTAATAAGCCAAATGGCTTTTTTTTGTCCTTATTTTAACTTTTTTCGCATTTGTTAGTATTTATATTATTGTTTTTTCATAACGAGAGGAATCTAAAAAGTAAAAATTACAATCGAAACCTAGATTTTTTGAATGAAGACAAAAATAAGCAAATAAGCCAATTTTATCTTTATTCAAAAAAGATTGTGTTTCGATCATAATTCAAGGGGTACTAATCATTTATCGATTTATGCGGTGTTATTTTTTATTTTTAGCCAACTTTGAGGCGTTAGAGCATCCACAACTCTTTCAATAAAATCCCCTGTAGAACCAAAGTAGCCAGTTAATCCACCCGAAAGGGTTTGCATCAATGTCACTAAGATCAAAGAATATATTGACAAATGAAGAGTTCCTCGTCAAGAGAAACGAGTTATTATTCATAAGCTAGGTTATATTTTATAATTTTTCTTGGTCACACCATTTCCTATTATTCTATTACTGTAATTCGTTCATTGAGAACAATCCCGACTCAAGAGGGAAGCCTAGGAAGCCACTGTTTCGGGCCCCAAAATGTTAAGATCTCTGTTGTGTTAGGCCTAGCAAAAAAAAGTACTCCTATATATAAACAAGGCCCAGGTCAGACCTCCAAAACTCAAACAGCAAAGTTAATGAATTGCCCAACTGGAATATTGATTAAGTTTATCTAGAAAACTGTTCCCAAATTTGTTTTTCAAATTTATTTTACTTATCAATAAAGTTTTGAGGCTTTATTTTATTTAATCCAACTTTGTGGCATTAGAGCATCCACATCTCTATCAACAAATTCCCTTTTGGACCAAAGTAGCCAGTTAATCCACCAAAAAGGGCCTGCATAAATGTAACTAAGAATATATTGACAAAGGAACAGTTCCTCGTCAAGAGAAACGAGTTACGATTCATAAGTTAGGCTATATTTTATAATTTTTTCTTGGAAAGGTCACACCATTTCCTATTATTCTATTATTGTAATTCGTTCATTGAGAAATAGGGTAACAATTATTACTCACTATGGCCCTATATAAATGTTCGTCCCGTAAACCTAGACTTAAAATAGACGCAATTTCTTTGTAGAAAAATAAGTTTCTTTCACAAATAAATAGATAACAATGAATTCTTTTAAGTCGTGATTTTTTTTTGGAATTTCAACCAAAAATATATACATATTTTGAAAAAACGAAGATATGGACCAAAAAAATGAAAAAAAAAAAAAACCAAACGAAAAGGACTAGATTCGGAAACAGCAGTGTGAATAACCAACTAACTTGAAATGGGTTGAAGTAGTGGTATCAACGATGGTAAAATGGTCGAGGAGAGAGAGCGGGCACGGTGAAATACTTTTAGTTCTTTTTCAATCAGACTTGATGTGAGAGAGGAAAGCTCTCTCATTTGTGCAATGCCATCGTCGGAGAGATTTGAGCATTTTATGCAGAAAGAGAGTTGTTGTGGGTGGGGTGGGCTGGGTGTCGGTGGGTGAGAGAAAGAGACCTTGGTGGTGCGGCGACGTTGATGGTGTTCCAGCGTTGGTGGTGGTGGTGACAGGGAGAGAATGGGTGGTGTATTTTGAAGAAGAGAGAGAGAGAGAGATGTGGTTGCAGATAGGAGAGTAAAGTTAAAGAGAAAGAGTCTGGAAAAGGAGAGTTGAAAGAGTAGTGGTGCGTGGTGGTCGGTGTGCATTTTTGTTTTGTTTTCGTTTTTTTCCTCACTTTTTTTCATCTCCCCACTTTTTTTAATCCAGCTTCCCCTTTTCCAGTTTTTATCGGATTCTTTTGCTGATAATCTGTTGAGGATGCAGACAACTTTCAGCAACAGAGATCCGCAACCCGCGCAGAAGGTTCTGCGGTAGGTGGTCCGTGACCAGCGCGGGGAGTTCCGAGATAAGTAGGCACGCAGTCAGGCTCGCTGCAGAGGCTTGCAGCCGAGATGGGACGTGGGCCGCGACCCAAGTTGGTTAGAGGGTCCAGCCGTCACTTAGGGTTTACCTATAAATATTAGTTGTTGTATTCATTATTTTTTGAGCAGTTTGCTTGAGAGACTGTACAGAGAGAGAATTCTAGAGAGAGAGAGTGCAAGAGAAAACTTATCTTAGAGAGGAAAGAGAAGACTTGTAATCTTTAGTTTTCTCGTTTCATAGTGGGCTGGTGTGGCTCCCAAGGACGTAGACAAGTTGCCGAACCTCGTATATCTGTGTGTTCTGTTTTTTTGTTCCTCTTTCTCTTCCTTTTTCTCTGGTTTATTTTCTGTGACGATATTATCCCAAGATTCTGAAGTATTTTTGTTCGTTGTGAGTCGACCATGAGGCTCCGATTTCCCAACAATTGGTATCAGAGCCGCGGTTGTGGTAAGGGTGTTCAATAGTTTTCCGATTGAAGCTTTTGGGCAGTCCAAATTTCCGAGGGAGCTGTGGGTTCAGAAGAATGGAAATCGAAGATCGAGAAGTTCGATAGTTCGAATTTTGCTTTCTGGAAGATGCAGATGGAGGACTATCTGTACCAGAAGGATTTTTATCGGTCGTTGCTGGGTAAAGAAAAGGGGAAGAAACCAAGAGAGTGTAACAAAGAATGGGATGTTCTTGATCGGAAGGCAATGGGGTTGATTTGGTTGTCACTCTTAAAGTCTGTCGCGCACAATATACTAAAAGAAAAAACAGCGTCCGACCTGATGGATGCGCTCGCGGAGATGTATGAACAGCCGTCCGCGGCAAACATGGTGCACTTGATGTAGAAGTTGTTCAACTTCGAGATGCCTGAAGGAGGTTCGTTTATGAAGCATCTCAACGAGTGCAATATAATAGTGGACCAATTGATCTCTGTTGGTATTGAATTCGACGACGAGGTTCAGGCCTTGTTGATCCTGTCTCAATTGCTAGAGAGCTGGCATGGTACAGTTACCGTGGTGAGTAATTCAGCTGGGAAGGAGAAACTCAAACTGAATGATATAGTCAGTTTGATTCTGATTGAGGAAGTTAGAAGGAAATCGCTTGAGGGAGTATCAGGCTCTAGCGGTTCAGGTCCAGCTCTAAGTTTTGAGCAGAGGAGCAGAAGCCAGGCCAAGGGTGGTCAGAACCAGAACAAAAGCCGGTCGAAGTAGTGCGGCAAGAAGTCCTACGGCAAAACACAAGTACGCGGTATTAAGGGTGAATGCTGGAACTGTGGCCAGGCGGGTCACATGTCTTCAGTTTGCAAATCTCCGAAGAGGAATAATGGTGAGCAGGAGGCTCACATCGTGCAAGATGCACTTATTCTATCGATGGACAGTATCGCTGAGTCATGAGTAATTGACTCGGGCGCCTCATTTCACGTGACTGCTAGCAGGGGGGTTCTGAAGAACTATGTAGCAGGCGATTTCGGGCAAGTATACTTGGGCGATGATGAGCCATATAGTATTGCGGGAATGGGTGATGTGCAATTTGAAACGCAAGGGTTTAGATGGTGTTTGAAGGATGTCAGACACGTCCCGCAGCTGAAGTAAAATCTTGTTTTAGTTGGGCAACTGGGAGCAGCGGGCTATACCTCAACATTCACAGGACACGCGGAAGGTCTCCAACGGTACCATGGTGATAGCGCGCGGAAAGAAAGTAGGTACTCTCTATTTAACTTCACATGGGAGTCATTCACTTGCCATCGCGAAGGGACTTGCGAGGGTGGTCCCGCGCGAGGACCGCGAAGGTCTCTCGGGGGTCGTACTGCACGAGGGTAGGCTCACGGAAGGTCCGCGGCCAGAGATCCAAGTGAGTTCAAGTTTGTGGCACGACAGGTTGGGACATATGAGCGAGAATGGGATGAAGGTTCTGCAGACACAAGGGAAGCTGCCAGTTGAGTCAGTGGATTTCGACATGTGCGAAGACTGTATCTTCAAAAAGCAGAGGCGGGTTAGTTTCCAGAAAAGTGGCAGACCTCCCAAGCCAAACAAGCTGGAGCTTGTTCATACAAACATATGGGATCCCGCGCCAGTGCATTTTCTTGGCGGGTCGAGATACTTTGTTACTTTCACCGATGATCACTAGAGGAAAGTATGGGTCTACTTCATGAAATACAAGTCAGAGGTATTCGAAATTTTCATGAAGTGGAAAGCCAGAGTAGAAAACGAGACAGACTTGAAGGTAAAGTGTCTGAGGTCAGACAATGGGGGAGAGTATGAACTGGAAGAGTACAAGAGAGCCTGTGCTCTATTCGGGATTCGTTTAGAGAAGACTCTTCCAGAAACTCCGCAGCAGAATGGCATAGCGGAGCAGATGAATAGGACTCTGACAGAGCGTGCACGGAGCATGTGGATACACGCGGGGTTGCCCAAGCAGTTTTGGGCAGATGCGATCAGTACTGCAGCATACTTGATCAACCATGGGCCATCAGTTCCGTTGAACTTTGGAATACCGGAGGAGGTTTGGAGCAGTAAAGAGGTAAATTTTTCACACTTGAAAGTTTTCGGTTGTGTTACTTATGTACACCTCAGCGACAAAGTCAGAGACAAGCTAGATGCTAAGTCACTGAAGTGCACGTTCATTGGGTATGGAGGTGATGAGTTTGGTTATCGTCTCTGGGATGAGAAAAATTGGAAGATAATTAGAAGCTAGGATGTCATATTCAATGAGTCGGTGCTGTACAAAGACAAGGATAGCAAACAATGCAGTGAGAGTTCTACTGAGGATCTCGAAGGTTCTGCCGCGGAAGTTCCCGCAGAGGTGGTCACGTGAGAGGATCGCAAGTCACCTGAGTACTTTAGTTTGGAGGATCTTCCAGAAAGCAATAGGGATGAGTCGGGATTTGACCGGGCGGATGAGGCAGTCTCGCGGACAGAGTCTTGGGCAGTTCCAGAGACAAGGTCTAACTCACTAGCTGTCGCGGTAAGGAGATCAACTAGGGTACCCAAACCTAATCTGAAATACCTTTCGTCGTTGTATTATTTGCTTTTGACAGATAGTGAGGAACCGTCTTGCTATGACGAGGCTTTACAGGTCAGTGACACTGTGAAGTGGGAACGTGATATGTAAGAGGAGATGGATTCTCTCCACTCAAATGTGACTTGGGAGTTGGCAAAGTTTCCTGCAGGGAAGAAGGCGGCTACAAAACAAGTGGGTATAATGCGTCAAATAGGAGAGTGAGGCAGCAAGAGGTTTAAGGCCAGATTGGTTCTGAAGGGCTTTCAACAGAAAGAAGGGGTTGATTTCATGGAGATTTTTTCCCCAGTTATGAAGCTGACCACTATCAGAGTGGTTTTGAGTTTGATGGCTGCTAAAAATCTCTACCTTGAGCAGTTGGATGTTAAAACTGCGTTTCTTCATAGTGATTTGGATGAAGAAATCTACATGAAGCAGCCTATTGGCTTCATTGAGAAGAGCAAGGAAGAGATGGTGTGCAGACTCAAGAAGAGTTTGTATGGGTTAAAACAGGCTCCTCGACAGTGGTATAAGAAGTTTGACAGTTTCATGCAGCGCAATGGCTACACGAGGTGCCACGCAAATCACTATTGCTACCTTAAACGATGTAAGGCGAGCTATATAATTTTACTACTCTACGTAGATGATATGCTTGTAGCGGGGTCCTATTTGCGCGAGATAAATAGGTTGAAGCAACAGTTGGCAGCAGAGTTTGCTATGAAAGATTTGGGTGCAGCGAAGCAGATACTTGGAATGAGGATCAGCAGGGACAAAACTCAAGGGGTCTTGAAGTTGAGTCAAGCTGAGTATATTGAACGGGTTCTTGAAAGGTTCAATATGCAGAACGCCAAGGCAGTTGGCGCGCCTCTGGGAAGTCAGTTTAGACTTTCTAATTTATCTCTGGTTTATTTTCTCTGGTATATTTTCTATGATGATAGTATCCCAAGATCCTGATGTGTTTTTGTTCGTTGTGAGTCGAGTGCGAAACTCCGATTTCCCAACATAATCATCCGAGAGAGATTACTTTTGCCCTCTCTCAACTTACCCCTATATTAAATAAATAAAAATACCCCTCCATGGAAAGAACAAGAAAAATATCTACTGCTCCCATTATCAAGAGATAGAGTAGTTGGGTTTTGGCCATGTAATTTCTTTTTTATTGATAATCGCAATGTGGTATTATGATGGCTTTTTTCCTTGAGCCGTGAATTTGGTTTGTGGTTAGTGTCGAAGCTGGGGATAACAGAAAGAGTGCAGCTTTTTTTGAGTTTTTTAATCCGCAAAAGGAGCGGTTAAAAAAAACCCCCCAAAAGGACAAGTTTTGGGTTGTGCAATTTTTGTATGGCTTGCGTGGAAAACGAGAAAATTTTCAATGGTGCCCGCTCGGCGTATCCGAGCCGTCTATTTCGGTTTTGGACGGCTCAGATTTGGAGAGAGAAAGTGTTGATGTGAGATGAGAGAGAGTGTTTTAATTTGGGCCGTTCAATACACTTTTAAACAGCCTGAATGTATGGCTCGGGCATCAAGTCAGTCAGGTGACATAATACTCACCCGACGCCCAAAAATTCGTCGTGGAGAAGAAATAACTAATAAGGCGAGAGCTGGTCAGTGAAAGTGGATAAGCGTGCGTGGGTACAGTGCTCTGTGTGTAGAATCTTTGGGTACTATACATTTACCCATTAGTGAGTAGAGCTTATTTTGGATCCCATAAATTAATTTAAGCTATTCATTATTTTTAAAATTATTTGCTTAGTTGCCCTCGATGAATTAACTCAATCGGATAATTGTAAGTTTGATTAGGGCGTATTTGGCCTAATAAGTCAAATGGCTTATATTTTTGGGTCATTATTTAAACTTTTTCGCAATTTTTTAGTTTTTAATATTATTACTTCTTCATGACTAGAGGAATCTCAAAAGTAAAAATTACAATCGAAACCTGGATCTTTTGAATAAAGTCAAAAACAAGTCAATAAGTTGATTTTTTGGTCTTCATTCAAAAAAATCTGGGTTTCGATCATAACACAAAGGGTACTAATCATTTGCTTAGCTGCCCTCGATTGTATAGTAATGGTGTAGCGTTGGTGGAGTGGTGAAAGTGGTGGTGTTGTGGTGGTAGCGGCAGCAACATGGTAGTGGTGGTGGGCTAGACCGATGGGGGTGGTGGTAGTAGTGGTGGTGGTGGCGGTGGTGGAGTGGTAGTGGGAATGATGGTAGTGGTGTAGTGGTGGTAGATTCATGGTGAAGGTGCTAAAGTGGTAATGGTGGAGTTGCTAAAGTGGTGATGGTGGAGTGGTGGTGGTGGTGGCAGTGGCAGTGGCGCGATGGTTGTGCAATGGTAGCGTTGTAGTGGTGACAGCGCCATGACAATGGTGGTGGTGGAGTGGTGGAGGTGGTAAAGTGTTTATGAGAGTAATGGTGGTGGTATAGCGGTGGTAGTGGTGTGTTAATAGTGATGGCGGTAAAATGGTAATGGAGTAGTGGTGGTGGTGAAGTGGTGGAGGTGGTAGTAGAGTAGTAGTGGTAGTGGATTGATGGTGGCGGTGTTGAAGTGGTGGTAGCGGCGGCGGTGATGGCGGTTGAGTGATGGTGGTGTAATGGTGGCAGTGAGTGATAGCGGGGAAGTGATGGTTATGCAATGGTGGACGTTGTTGTGGTTGGCTAGAGTGGTATTGGTGTAGCGGTGATGGAATGGTGGAAGTGGTGGTGGATTGATGGTGATGGTGGTGAAGTGGTAGTGGAGTGGTGGTGGAGTGGTAGTGGAGTCATGGTGGTGGTGGTGGAGTGGTTGTAGGAGTGGCGGTGTAGTAGTGGTGGAGCGGTTGTAGGGGTGGTGGTGGGAGGAGCTGTGATGGTGGTATGATGGTTGAATTGAGAAATAGGAGGTGCTAACGGAAAGGGTGAGAATAGGAACCAAATTGTTCGGTTCAGTTATTTACTAAAATTAAACCTAAACCAAATGTTGTTAATGAAATGTCTTCTTCTCTTGTTGTGGATTGGGTAACAATAAATCAAAGACTTCAGTTAACCTAAAAGAACAAATAATTGATCTTATATGTTTACACTCACTTAAATTTCGTTACTAAGTATAATAAAATAGTCAGCTTCAATCTTTGGACAAATAAAACTACAAAGTCTTATTTTATAACCACAAGATACATCTTTCAATACTTAAAAAAAAAATGAGTGTGTTTGAAATTCCATGTCAACTAAATTTTCCTCTGCCATTGGGTTTCATTATTACTCCCTACGTCTCATTTACTTTGTCTAAAATTCCCCTTTTTTTGGTTCCAAAAAGATTGTTCATTAGAAAAGACAAAGGTTCAAACTTTTAAATTTTCCCATTTTACCCTTCTCCCAAATTTGACATTTGAAAGGAGGAAGTTTGAATTTTAAATTTAATGTACTTTTTTTTACCGGAATATCAATCCCATGTTCTAACTCCAATTTCGAGAATGATCAGAAAAATTCAAATTGGGGCAGACTTTTGTGCCTTGTCGGAGCCATAAATAGGTTTCCATCAACTCCTAAAAATCACTCAAGGGTATTATTGGAATTGTGAAATTTTGAAAAGAAAATCATGATGTTTCCTTAAATTTGTAGTATTTCGAGATTGAACAATGAAAATGGAACGGAATAAGTAATTATAAGGTACTAAAGTTATACAACTTACTTAAGCAATCAAGAAAGTTAGACAACTAAGAAATTTACTCGAATTTCATTTTCTTGAGAAAAATAGTGTCACAAATATAAATGTCACAAAACTCAACGTCAAAACTTTTCAAAGATGGACATCTTACTTATGTTTGTATGAAAATTTAAATTACATATTAGAACACACTTTGGTTAACACCTATTCCAGGTAAGATTAAATATTTAATTTGAAAATGTTTTCGCAATATTACATCAATATAAAGGTGGTTACCAATTCACTTTGTATAGTTGTGTGTGAGCATATGATCTCTATGAAAAGAACGAAAGTGATACATTTCAAATAAGATTGATTTGAGTCAATATAGCTATCTAATATGAGTATTATTTTTCAATCAATATAATCAATACGAAAAACAAACCCGGCGCGCCTTGCGCGCCAGCATCTGACTAGTGATGCTTAAAACCAAATAGGATAACAATAAGATCAGATCAACATAGGAGTAGGGATCATAAAACATCCATATTTTCAAGTGCCATGAGCTAGGCGATATGGACAACTGGAACACCAGCCACCAACCAATAGTATTTAAGGAACCCAAAAATGGCTACAGAGTAATTAGGTAAAGACCCAAATAGTATGTTGAGACAACAGATATGCCAATATAAGACTCAATATCTAACCCATAAACAGAAATAGAAACATAAACTACTGAGGAGGCGGTCCAAAGCGCTGACAAAACTCAGAGAGGGTGTGGTCCAATTTTTCAATGTACTGCTGCTGGCTAGACATGAAGTGCTCCATTGTTTCATACTGTCGCTGCTGGCCAACTTGTATCTCAGTCAACAGGTCTAGCATCTCATTCAACTGGACTCTCTGAGGACAGTGTTCAGCGCTTAATAGGTGGTGCAGTTTAGCCAGTATCTTGTCAAGCAGACCCTGAAGAGAAACGAGATGGTTGGGGCCCCCTTGACGATCTCCATGAGGAAGGGCTACCTCTATGTTTGTGGTAGAGAACATTTCCATGCATAATGTCTCAAAATTCGATGAACTTTTGAACATGCTTTCTACCCCGGGCTGGTCTGATTTGTTGATGAACGTATGTAGCGTTATATATTCACACTTCAACAGTCGAGAACTCAAGCCTTTTGCTTCCATAGCCAGTAGTACCTATACATGTCAAAGAAAGATTCAAAAGAACAATCAACAAGATAAGACCAACTAGAATACTTTGTAAGACTGACAGATCTTGCCAAAAGACAGTCAGTGTATTCCAAAATGAGAACATCGTGTGGAATTTCTGTCTAAACCTTGTATCACTAACTTTGACACCAAAAGCTTTCTGCCCTTCCATTAAGAAGACATAGATAGGGTGGACCACGCTTTTGGAAAACTTGACAAAAAGTAAGCACAACATACCAAAGAGACAGGATTATAATCCTTAGCATCTAATAATACATCTGATTTGTTAATGCACGTATGTAGCGTTTGACATTCACACTTCAACAGTGGAGAACTCAAAGAGATGGCAACGAGTCGGTTCAGCCCGGATATTGGTAAAACCGATACCGATATTTATAACTGAAACCAAACTAGGTTTTTTTTTCATCTAGTCACCTGTTCGGTTTGGATTTTCCCCCATTTGGAGGATTAACCAGGCTAAATCACCGAACTTGATCCAAAACCGACCTGAACATGCATTGACATTACAAAATTAGGGCATAATGTGCATGTGTATCATGGTAGTTTTGTAAATATATTGCGGTCCAGGGTTGGGTTCTATCATGTAAAACCAAACCCAAACTAAACCGGCCAGTTTGTTCAAATTAAAAACCAAAACAGAACCCGCAGTAAAAGAATCGGGTAAAAACCACCCCGATTCATACAAATCAATTCGGGTATAACCGACAGTACCTTCATGCATCAAAGAAAAATTCAAAAGGACAAGCAACAAGAAAAGACCAATTGCTACAGTTTTGGTTAGACTGTTTGACAGGTCTTACCATAAGACAGTCTGTGTATTCCGGAATGAGAACAATATGTGGAACTTCTATTTGAACCATGTATCATTCCTTCAACACCAAAAGCTCTCTGCCCTTCCATTGACAAGATAGATAGACAGGGTCACAAGGAGGGCCGAGCTTTTGGAAAGTTACGCATAAAATACCAACAATCCAGGACTATAATTCTTAGCACTGAGTAATACATTTACTTTACAAGGTTGGACCAACTCCAATTAAAAACCTCATTTACCACAAAATCAAGTCCTAAAGTATGGATGTGGGGGTGAAAATAATAACAGGTGTTAAATAAGCATAAGAAATGAAGACCAATTCATTAAATAGTACTCAGATCAGGGATCTCGGTCTCTGACAGAGTCCAAGAAGGTTCAAGAGTTCGAAAACAAGAACCATCTCATGGTCGCTCCTTCTAGAGTGTCGAGGTGTATGCGTTCGATAGAAGGTCGACAGTTATCTCCAAAGTCAAACTCTGCCTCAAGCCCATGTTGCTTAATTTGTTATATCGTAGAGGGTTGCTATGTAAATAGGAAAAAAATTCGCGGTTTGCGTCCACTGATTTGCAAGTGATACAAGAAAACATTTAAAGCACCCATAAGGAGAGAAAAAGACCATTTTTGGTAAGTTGTAATCAATTCGGCTTCTTTATGGGTGCTAGTCGTGCTATGGACTAATTGGCTTTACTATGGACTCTACCAATTGAAGAAACATGCATAGCATTGATGAGCCGATTACTCGGAGAGCAAATGCAAATGTTCAATCTCACAATTCAAGTTAGGGGTGAGCAAAAAATCCGTCAAACCACGAATCCAGTCCAAACCAATCAAAACCGAAAGATTTGGTTTGGTTTTTTAGTAGTATGGTTTGGTCATGGTTTAAAAAAATTAGAAACCGCATTATATGGTTTGGTTTGTAGATACACGTTCACGGTTATGGTTCTAAACCGATCCGAACCGTATAATACACACATATATATATAATTTAATTATGATTCACCAAATAAATACTTTCCTAATTTTATTGATCTTATTAAATCCACCGCAATTTTTGTTTTTTCTTTCCTACCAAGATAATTTAGACTAAACTTCTATATATCAAACCCAATTCTAATTTCCTATGATTATTAATTTATTATATACAAAAAGCATCACTAGATCAATCAACTTCCACGGCCCAATTCCTAAATTTCTATACATGAAAACCAAATCCAATAATTCCTTCACTACCAAGACTAATTACCCTAAATTTTTATACATGCAAACCATGGTTTAAAACAGAAACCAAACCGTATTTTAATGGTTTGGATTGGTTTGGTTCTATACCTTTTGTGGGTTGATTTGGTTCTCCAAATTCATAATCCGTATGTATTGGTTTGGTTATTGGTTTACTATGAAATCGAACCAATCCGGACGATGCTCACCCCTAATTCAAGTATTGTAACTTACTAACTTTGTAAGTACCTAAGAAATGATAATGTACACAAGTCACAAAGCCATGTGTAATTCTTAGATAAGAGTTTACATAAATACTTATAAGATTCCTTCGGTTTCTTTGGCAAAAGGAAATGAGACAATGGTCTGTGGCATAGAACTCAATCGCTATAAAGTAGAAGATCGTTTAAACACCAACCTTTGCAGCCTGAGCACCTAATGTAAGTCTCTTCACATGAACAAGGCTCTCAACAAGTCCTCTTAAAGTATATTGGATCCCTTCATTATCGCCATCTCTGTCGTCGTCAAAAGTTTCCAAGTCACAGTCAAGCGTAGCATCAACCAAAGATGCTAAGTTCCTCAGCCGACAATTCCTCGATATACGACCGGAAATCTCCAATTACCAGAGATAAGGAGCCGATATCTCCAACCGTTCATCGTTGTATTCGCCATCAACTTCATTTCTTCATGCTCATCGTGCTCACTATCTGGTTCAACTTCTTCAAAGTCTTCGTATTCCCCATCATGTTCCTCTTCTTCAGAGTCCTTGTGTTCGC
This sequence comes from Rhododendron griersonianum, assembly GCA_018127125.1. Taxonomy (NCBI): domain Eukaryota; kingdom Viridiplantae; phylum Streptophyta; class Magnoliopsida; order Ericales; family Ericaceae; genus Rhododendron; species Rhododendron griersonianum. The sequence continues at coordinate 27,813,503 of CM030800.1, forward strand.
CGTCAGATTCATCTTTTTCAGAGTCGTGGTAGTATTCGCCTTCGCCATCATCATCTTCTTCAGGGTCGTCGAGTTCACTATCCGGTCCATATCATTCCCAAAACTCTCTAAGGATCAATTTTTTCACACTGGTATCACTGAGGTTCAAACGACTGAAACCCCCATAGTTATACAATTCCAACACTTCCAACACAGGACTACCAGCTAATATCTTCTTGATCACACCATCACTCAATATCACATACCCAATCGACAATTTCTTTAGCGAATTCCAGACAACATTTCCTTTAGGAATAACCATACACAATGAGAAACTCAACCTTTTGAATGATGAATTGGTATACAAAACCTGTGGCAACTCGTACCGTACGTCCTCATCCAAACCATCCGATACGGAGTCGAATACAAGGTAAAGCTCCTCCACGCCCTTCCCCGCTGCGAATCGAATCCACGAGTTGACATTCGAAGCGAAATGCGGCTGGTAATCGAAAGCGACCACGAATTTCTGAGCTTGGAGCAGTTGAAGACGGGAAGGGTTTTGTCAACGAAGGCGACGAATGCCTTGTTTGTTGTGCGGTAGTCATCCTGACGGAAGCGGAGGGATGGATGGGAGGTAAGTCCAGAGGAATTGCCATCGTTTCGACAAGATTTCGGTTTTGATTGCGTCTTGGATCGGTAGGCAGGATAGGATGTGGACGAGTACGGATTCGGGCAATGCAGTGATGCGATCGGCGGCCATTTTCGACTGTTCCTTCGTACTTTTGAGAATTGTACTTGGGTTTGTACTTTTTTACAGTATTTTTTTTGCAATTGGTAAGCGCGTCAAAGGATCATAATAGCTTAACTCAACTACAAGTTTCGAGAGAAATAGACAGACCTTCTAGTAGTGAAATACAAGAGTTCTAACCAATTGAACTAGCCTCGATTGTTTGGTTTGTACTTGTTGATGATCATGGTTTAGACTTCAACTTCTATTTATTTCTGTTAAGACACTCTAAAATTTATTACCCGTGAATAGTGGATTTTTAAAGAAAGGGTTGAAGAGTAATTTCACACACCAACTTACCTAGGCAATTGCTGACTAGATAAGTTATACACAAACACACAACAATCTAAGCTCCCGATGTGGGAGGCAGCCCGATTAACACCCAACAAGTGGGGAAGCATATGGTTTTTTTAGAAATGGTAGTAGAGTAATTTCACACACCAACTTACCTAAGCAATTGCTGACTAGGTAAGCGGTGGAGGACCGAATAGTGGATTTGTATGATGCAACCTTTTCTTTTCTTTTCTTTTTTTTGATAATTCAAATTGGACCAAAAGGAGTTGATAGCACCTGGGCGTTTTAATGCAATTTTACCAGTAACGCTGGCAAAAATTTGTTGTACTGATACTCTTCTTATTTGAGGTGGTTCTCGTATTCAAATGCTATAAAAAAGAAGAAGGGATCAGCTCACTTCCGGACACTTTTCTGCGAAACCCCTCCAAACTCCAAATTGTTATGGGCTCACAAAGCTAATTTGAACCATTCATCTTGCACATAACAATATTTGTAAGAATGGCTTTTTTACCCTTTGGTCTCCAAAGTATGAGTGCGTTGCCAATTTCATCCTAAATATTTACAATATGTGTTTAAATGATCCCTAGTCCTAACGTCATTTAGTCTTTCCCTCTGTATGGGGGTTTTCTTAGTATTTCACATGTCCTCATCTTTCGCAAACCCCAAACATTAATCCTAATCCTAAGTCCACTTCCTCGGACCTCTTCCCCCTCCTGAGCCATCGCCAACAGTCCTCCCACCCTAACACAAGCCGTCTATGGAAGCATAGATTCGATCACTCTCAACCAAAACCATTTTGATTAAGGTTGAAAACTCAATGAAAAATAAGCCCACGGAGGGGAGAGAGAGAGAAAGAAAAAACTCTGGCCGAGAAGATGAGAAAGAAGAAGCAGTAAGCCGAGTGATGATTGGATGAAGGAATATTTCAAGAGTGCTGCAAAAGATGGTTATCGGTAAGCCAAGTGATGATCGGCCGAAGAAATATTTCAACTCAAAAGTTTTTAAGCTTTTCCAAATCGTGTTTCCTGATGCAGCAATTATCTTCTGTTAATCAAAAATAGACGAAGAGTCCTACGTTGTGATTCTTTCAATTATGTATGTAGGACCCTCCATTCTGATTGGTACCGCTCTGTCCAAAAATGCTACGCGCACAACCGTTGTGTTGGTTGTGTGTGTAATTCTGACCGTTCAGATGTATTATTTATTTCAATGTAGAAGAAGGAGTTGTGCGAGTTGCCAGTTGAAATAGTTGTTCGTTTAGTTCTACTTATGCCTATGCCGCAGCCGCTGCTACTTCATGTGTAACATGTAATTCTATTGTTGTTGCTATGTAGTTGTTGACTCTGCAGTGATTTAGGATCGAGAACTATCAAACAAAATCAATATTTTGCACGAAAAATTATTTCAATAAGTCCGTTATTTTTAAACTTGAAAATTGTAAATAAGTACTTATTTTTTAATAACCCTTAGCGGAACACAACCTTAGCTCATTTGTTTCTAGTAGACTGCTTGTTCTTGCACTTGACTACGTAGTTGTTGTGCAATATTTGCTTCTCATTTGGTGCATGGAGTAGTATGCATATACCATCCTAGGAGGTGGGGTAGGCTCGGTATTGATAGGTGGGAAATGCCTATAACGTGATGAAAACATTGTAAAGATGGACCAAATAGAGATGCTTTATAGGCTTATTTGCGCCATTGTTCCTTACAATATCGTGTTGGTTTCTATATTCGTCCCTCAAATCAACATAGTGTCAATGTGTCTGTAACAGAAGTAAAACTAAACTATTGAGAGAACAGTCACGAAAAAAACGGACAATGGTTTACATGATGCACTCGAAATACTATCAGTTCCATTGACAAGTACCTCTCAAACTGAATGTATCATAGAAAGTTCGAAATGTAAACTAACTACCTATCTAAGTAGGAGCTTCATTAGCTTATTGTGCCCCCAATTTTTCCGTCCTAGTAAATTTGTCTCAGTGTTAAAACTGAGATTTCGCTTAAAACGTAGATTTTCTTAGTTCGTTTGGAAAAATTCTTTCCACCAGAAAAAAGAATTGACCTTGCACTAAAAAACTTTTAGCTACTTATTTTTGCTTTAAGGGCTTTCATTGAACATCATCAAAACTGTAGACTAGCTAGGAAATGAGTACATAAGTTTGACCAAACAACATTTCGGTGATACACACGAAAAGGTGAAGTCAAGACATTTACTTTAACGAACAATAATGCCAAGTACCCAAAAAAATACACTGAAATAATCCCGAATAGGCTTTTAGAGTTATTTATGATTGTTAATAGATTTTTATTAGCAGTCACCCCGTGAAGATTTTCTCGGCCCGTCGTGGGACACAAAACTAAGACTTAACAATCGGTCTCATTTAACTATTCACGCAGTTCGTTGAGTAGGAATTGAATTAGGAAATAGACTTTTGCACTCCCCAAATTACTAACCACACTCTGAAAGGAGAGTGCGAAAACCAATTTCATATGGGGATTGATTTTCGCACTCTCCTTTTGGAGTTTGGTTAATAATTTGCAGAGTGCGAAAATCACTGCCTTTCAATTTTTTTGATCATTTAAGGAAAAAATTAAGTCGATCAAACATTAGTAATTAAAGGCTTGATCGAATTATATTTGTCGTAAAAAAATGAATGTTCATAATTTGGACATTCCTTTCTTTTTTGTGTCGTTTTGCTTTGTCTAGATAGATGCCGATGATCAAGTAGTACTCAAGGATAAGTGTGTGAGTTTGAGAGCCTCTCTCTTTAACCCCCAAGTGAGGGTAAACCCTAGTACCGGCCCTGAGAAAGACTAGTAAAGTGTTGGCCCCCAAAATCTGGCCAAAATAAAGGGCCCCAAAAAGTTGTATAGTATTAATCAAATATAGATCTATAAAATTTTACTCATTCAAAATGAGTATGTTAAATAAGTAGAAATTTGATTATACAATTATAATTAGTACTTCTACGGCTAAAAGTGCGAATAGAGTGATCTTCAAGTGATTTTTTGGAGGAGGACAAGATGGTAATTCCATATATGAACTCACCTAGGCAATTGCTTCAAGTGATTCTTTTAAATGTTTTACAATGATGTGTGATGAGTATAAATTCTTATCACTAATTCTGAGCACTACAGATATGACACGTGGCCAGGTGCACGACAAGGCTTATGCCGGTCGGCAGGCTTGTGCGATAAGAAAACCCATGAAACGGTTGGGGTCATCTCACAACTCTACTATCTATGTCCACTACTCCACTATCTATGCCAACTACTCAATTATCCCATGATTCCACAACCGGCGCACATCTTGCGCTAGGTTTATATAAACCACTCACACTAACAATGAGAAGGTGGAAACATTCCACTCTCTCTCCCTTTTTGAATACTTTCTCTCCGTCATTCCTCTACTAACTTGATCGTCAGAGGGTCCATAGCCGGAAACGCCACCTGTCGTTGGACTTGTTTTGCTGGGAATCCTTCCCAAAGGATCTCGACATGATCATTTGGACTTGACAAGAGCCCCATTGAAGTGCTCGAATCGACCATCCAGATTTTGACGTCAACAATATGCATTATAAAATGCAAGGAGCTGATTTTTTTTTCGGGAATTGATTTTGCCACTCCCACTTTTGTTAATGTTATTCTCCTTCTCTCACAAAACAAATCATCTAATAATGACACAAATGGGAGTGACATTAAGGAAAAAAGGAATGGCAAAATCACACCCCTTTTTTTCTTTGTATTTTGTTTTTATTTCTTGTATTTTGTACTACTTCTCAGTTGTCACTTGCACCGAGGATCTCCTGGCTCGGAACACTGGGACAGGGATCTGGTCTCTGGGACTTGGGAGTTAACTTTATTTTCAGAAGCAGATGGAGAAGAGACCGTACTGTAGTCGGGACTAATCGTGCCCTAAACGGACGATGAGACGCACAAGGAAACTCAGTCGCTTCGAGACCACCACCGCAGTCGATCGAATCAGTGAGTTTCCTGACTCTATCCTCGTTCACATTCTCTCCCTCTTACGTATCGAATACGCCGTCAGAACCCAAGTCTTGTCCAAACGATGGCGATTCCTCTGGACCTTCCTCCCTTCCCTCCTTTTCTGTTATAGTGCGTTTGATGATGATCGCGGCGAGGGCGAGGATTTTAGAGTTGCAAGGAATACTGATTTCGTTAACTTTGTCGGAAAAACGCTATTTGCTTCTAACTGCAAGCTCAAGAAATTCGAGGTTGATATTTGTTACCACCCGCGCTTCGCTTCGAATGTCGATTCGTGGACTCGATTCGCCGCGGGAAAGGGCGTTGAGGAGCTTGACCTTCAACTCTGTCCTGACGCCACCGACACCGAGTATGAGCATGAGTTGCCACAGCTTTTGTATGACAACTCTTGGTTCAAAGAATTGCGTTTTTCACATTGTAGTGTTATTCCTAAAGGAAATGTTGCCTGGTATTCGCTAAAGAAATTGTCGATTGGGGATGTGGAGTTAAGTAATGATGTGATTGAAAGGATATTAGCGGGCAGTCCTGTTTTGGAGACATTGGAATTGCATACTTGTGAAGGCTTTAGTCGTTTGGCTGTCACTAATTCATGTGTGAAGAAATTGATCCTGAGAAATTGTTTGGATTTTTTGTCAGATGACAAGCGGTTGGAAATTTCGGCTCCTTACCTCCTATCGTTGGAGATGTCTGGCTATTTGGGGAGTAATTGTCGATTTACGAACATATCATCATTGGTTGATGCTGTCTTCAACTGCGAATTTAGGTGTAAAGTGGAAGATCGGGCTAATGGTTATGAAAGGATCCAAAATATTGTTGTAGTATTTCTTGCAAGTCTTCTCCATGTGAAGAATCTTACGCTAGGTACTTGGGCAATTCAGGTTTGTATCTGCGCAGTACTTCTCTTTTGCAATTGAAGTCTCTTTATTACACGGTATTATTATTGCCTTTCCTTTCCAGCAGAAACCAGCAGAACATGTATCTACGGTGCTTGCCAATAAAACTGATGTTGCATGATTGATGAGTTTGTATAATTCTCCTTGGCAAATTACACATTCGAATAATTCCATTGTTATTTTAAAGACGAGAATTGTGAAGTAGAACATTTCGATTTGCTCTTCAAGTCATCGATGTTCTATAGGTTTCTTAGATGCATAAACCCATAGCCTATCGCACGCTAGCTCCCATTTAAAAGTTCGATTTATTACACCAAGAAGTCATTGAAAAGGGTTTTTTAGGCTGTAAATGGTGCCTTGTACACTTGCCAATCAGGAATCGTACCTAGAGCTGAATGCTTAAGTACGAAGCAACGCATTCTACATATAACAAATTTAGGGCGGTGGGACACATATGGACTTTGGTCATGAGAGAGAGAGAGATTCCTTTATGTGGATTTGGAAAAGGGAGAGCCATGGTCATGTTTCAACCTGTCAAAGCTTGTTAATGTGAATCAAATGTATTATTAGGTGCTAAGTACTCGATCCTGACTCTTCACCTCTTTCTACTTTTGCTCCTACCCTCCCTCTTTTCGTATCAAAAGAGATTTTACTTTTTAGGGCATAGGACTTTGAAGTCAAAGTTGTGAACCTCTTTTGAACAAAAGATCTGCATCTTTTCTCATATTATAAATTTTGAAACTTGTACGATCTGTCAAATATCCTAATAGTCTTATCCTCTTTTTGTCCTTCTGAATCTTTTTCAGGTGCTGTCATTTATGGAAGCAAAAGGCTTGAGTTGTCCATTGTTGAATTGCAAATGTTTAACACTAGATACGGACATAAATAAATATGTCCTCCCTGGGATAGCAAACGTGTTCAAAAGTACTCCTAATGTGGAGGCATTGATCATGACCTGGTCCGTTTCCTCATCGGAGGTGCGTTTTCTCGGAGCCCTTTCCATATATTCTCTAGATTATTTCGTAAAGATGTGCAAAAAAAATTATTGATTACAATGGTTAGATATTCTTTTGTAATTATCTTTATTTGTCATATCTAATAATTCCAAGCAGTATTACTGACTCTTGGCTACTTAACTTTGTCTGAGGTGCCTCTCTATTGGAAGTGACTAATGAACAATTTCTCGAGATTGCAAGTCATTACCTTGAATTAACAACTTCCCTGTCATGTTTATGCCTTCACCTAATACCCTCGTAAATGACGTATGATATACTCATTTGAATCATTTCAACAAGTATTGTTGAAATATACAAACGGATGCCGGGAACAAAGTGCCGGATATTCCCTTTTTTCCTGTAGTGAAGCCCTCTACACCTCATAACCTAGATTCTATGCTGAGGGCCCATGGCCTTATCTAGTATTGGAGACATGGCCTTATCCACTATTGGAGTCTGGATATGACCTTATCTATTTTACAAAGTAATAGATGTGTAATGTGTTTCACCTTGAAGAAATCCTTGAAACCCAATTCAAGTAGAACTTGGTGATTTAATTTCTTGAGATTCGTCCCCTTTTTTGTGTGACATTTTCAAAACATCAAATGCACTAAAGTTTATAAAGACATACTATCTTGCCCGCAAAGAACAAATTAATTACAACATATAAACAACTCGAAATGGGAAACCATCCCCTCACAACTTTACTTTCATACCTCCCAAATTGCAGAAGCCCACATCGCCGCCACAAACCACACATAAATTCCCCCAACTTAATTCAAAATCTAAAAGGAGAGGACTCAAAATTATACAAATTACAGTTACAATAACTACCAATTTACAGGAAAACACTACTCGAACCCTGCACGAAGTCTGAGGGTTTGGGTCGACAACTTTTTGGCACGAACATGAATGTGACAGTGCCCGACCACACAAATTTAACAGGGCGAATACGGATTGGACTAGCATAGCTCGAGAAGGACATGGATAACTGTCTAATTCTTTTTTGTGTCGACCCGTTAACCCGAGTGAGACAACGCAATACATACTAGTCTTGTAGTTCACAATCTATATTGAAGCTTATGTCATAGTTGTGGGTGTTGGTTATTTACTTCAGGTAAACTCGGTACTATAATCTATATTGATGTCTAGGTGAGGCTTAAGGCATTTTTTAACTTGTATTTTATATGATTTAATTTTTCTTATTGGTTTGACCGATTGTGCGTGTGTAGCATTTTTACATGTATGAATTTATGAATGTTGTTTAAAAAATTTAACTAAAAGGGTTAGCAGAGTCAACCCTACACGACACATTTTTAAGCAGGTTGGGTGTATCAAGATATATGACACAAACCTCGAAAGGATATGAGTCATATGACTCAACACGATACGACACGATGCAATGCCCACTCCTACCAGGACACAGAACACAGAAAATTCTAACAGATGGGGATATGAATACGACACAACTGAATAGATAGATGTTGATTCAAGTTGGCTTCAAACTATATTGATCAGTGCCTTTAGGCACGAGCAAATGCTAGTATATGTACATTATATTGGTAAAAAAGAAGAAGAAGTTGTTATTCATACAAATATTGTTTTGAAAAATAACAGAAGCTGATGTTATACTTTGCAAATTATACCGTTTTCTATTTAGATATACTACATATAAATATCAGGTTGAATTTGGGTTATCTGCAATTTTTACTTTCAATTGATGAAAGAATATAATTTGACCCCAGAATAAGTTGTTAAAACTTTAAATTGATTTCTGCCATGTTTTCCCTTGTGTCTAACTTGAGACTCGTGTATTTGGTGTGTGCCATGGTTAAAAATTAAGGAAAGAAAAGTAACCTGATACGCGTGGTGCCATGTCCATACATGTCCCGTCGCATCCTTGTGTCTTACTTGAGATGAGTGTATCCAATGTGTGTCGTGGTTAACAACTAATAAAAGTAATCAGACCCGCTAGGTGGCATGTCCTGCCGTGTTCTCACCATGTCACGCATGCATACCCAGAGTGTCCAACATGGATATGGGGACAATTATGTATGGCAATACTTCTTAGATTTTTAATATGTGGCTTTATGTGTTTTCATCTGCAGCTCTATGGGATCCGAAGCACGATGCTTCTCAATTACAATGAAGAGCAGTATTGGACATCACAAAAGTGGACTTACAAGTGCTTGACGCTGCATCTAAAAAATGTTACGATTAGTAATTGTTTAACGAAGTATAATTATGACTCCAACTTTTTTTCTTTCATACAATTTCTGTTGAGAAATGCAAGAGTGCTGCAAAAGATGGTTATCAATACGCCAAGTGATGCTCGGATGAAGGAATATTATTTCAAAGTAGCTAAAAAGCTTTTAAGCTTTCCCAGATCCTCTCCTGATGCAACAGTTATCTTCTGGTAATAAAATATGATCAAAGAGTACCACTGTCAGTGGAACTGATGCCTTTTGACTAGTTATTTCCTTATTATTACTCAGTTTGCACCTTTTCTTTTTCAATTAAGTGGTTGCCACATTTCACAACTTGTGGGATTAACGGGTGATAAGGTAAGGATTGCATTAGTTTTATTTCAATGTAGGAAAATGGTTTGTGAGAGTTGCCAATTGAAATAGTTGTATCTTGAAGTTCTACTTATGCATATGCCTATGCCGCCGCAGTCTCGCAGCTGCTGCTGCTACACATGTAGCATGTAATTCTGTTGTTGCTGCTATGTATTTGTTGTGCAATATTTGTTTCTCAACCGGTGCATGGAGTGTCCATATACCATCGTAGGAGGTGGGTTAGGTGCAGGATTGATAGGCATGGCATGGCATGCCTATGACATGAAGAAAACATCTCAAATACGGACCAAATAGAGGTGCTTTGTAGGCTTTATCTACGTCATTATTCCTTAAAATTTTGTCAGTTTGCAAACTTGTCCCTCAAATCTATGATCCTCAAATTTGTCAATTGGTCCGAAACAAACGAACAACTAGGCTATAGAGAGAACAATCACCAAAACAATGGGCAATGCCGCAATGGTTTACACTCTAAATATTCACGAATTACTTTTGTGTCAGTTTGCAAACTTGTCCCTCAAATTTACGATCCTCGAATTTGTCAATTGGTCCGAAATAAACGTACAACTAGGCTATAGAGAGAACAATCACAAAAACAATGGGCAATGCCGCATTGGTTTACACTCTAAATACGAAATACTTTCTGTTATATTGACAAGTAACTTTCAAATTGAATGTGTATCATAGAAAGTTCGAAATATAAACCGACTACCTATCTAAGTAAAAGTAGCACAAAGCCAGAGCTTTATTAGCTGATTGTAAAATGTGCCTCCAATTTTTCCGTTCTAGTAAAATATGTCCTAGTGTTTAACCAAAATTTGACCCAAAGTTTGATTCATTGGCCGCTTGGGTGGAGGCAGCATTTTTTCTTTTTCCCCTATGCCCTTCCTCTCCTCCTCCTCTTCCTCACTAACATAAGAACCGCTTCTTTCATTTTCGTTATCATCGAATAAGAAATCGCATGGTTTCTAATACTACCTTTATCTCTGAAGAACACCAGGTGAGTTGAGAGAATAAAAAAAAGCGCCTTTTTTTTTTATTATTATAAAGTATAGCATCACAATTCCTTAAAAGAAAAAAAGATGATCAAAGTGATGTCTTCGTCATCATCCTAGAATCAATTAAAGTCGATACTTAACCTCATAAAATTTAACATGATGGTGACCAACTCATATTGGGTAGCTAAAATTAGACATGGACGAGGTTGTTTATCCCTAGCTTTCCCATTCAATGTGATTAGTCTCCCAAAGATGAAATAGCCCCCACTAAGGGCAAGTTCAAAACTTCTATTCTTCCTTGAGATAAGCAAAGTCAAGTTCAAAGCACACTTTAGTGTACATCACTGTGCAAAATGGTAACCATTCATTTGAGCTAGGATACTTCAGGTCATTTCAAGTTTCCAAGCTGTAGCCTTGGGTTGATTTGATAAGTCTCAAGTCTGTTCATGTAGACTGACTCCTCCTGGGCATCTGTGAATTCTTCAAACAGTTCTTAAAATTGTTTTTCGCTTATGCATTGTAGGGGTTCGGTTTATCGGGATCTTGACCGTGGATCGGTTCCGGTTCCTTCCTCCACCACTCCGCGCGCCCGTCGTCTGACCTGCAACAAGTCACTAGGGCTATGGGAGCCCAGTGACCCTCCGACGATCAAGTTAGATGTAGGGAGAAGAGTATAGGTCTAGGGTTAGGGTAGAATGGCATACCTCTTTATGTTAGAATCCCTTTGTATTTATAGACCTTGTTTTGCTTGGCCTCCAAGCTAGCGCGTGGAGAGTACGCTCGGGTAACCACCTCGAGTGACGTCATATGTGACAGATGGGATAAGGCGGTTATGGAGCACATGGCCAAGTCAGACCCCAATGATTATCCTCCTGGCGTAACCGCCTTTTTTCAAGCGGCCTTGGGGAGCCAGAGTCGAGAACACTCTGTGCCCCTAGATAGCGACATTCCCCGTGAGGACTCCTTCTACCGAGCGACGCTTTGAGGGGACATGGCAGAATCCCTAGATCCTATGCGGGATGAGGAGCGGGGGTCTTCTTGGTCTCGCTCGGGGCACTGTGGCTCGGTGGGCAATCCAAGCCCCATTTCCAGAGCCACTACAATAGCCCATCAACTCGCTTGAGCGCCTTCCTTGAGCTCGGGGGAGTTGATAGTGCCCAATCTCTGCCATATTGGTGTGAGCCACATATAGCATTTGACCGAAGCGTAAAGCGATATCGGCTCCTGTCAAGAGCATAGCCCCTACCCTAGGAGCCACGTGTCGATCATTGCCAAACTTTCGTACAATGGCAGGTGCCTCGACATGTGCCGCGTCAGTTGATTGATACAAAACGTCGCATCGAGGACACGTGTCAACCACCCAGTGGTTCAGTAAGCGGCGCTTCAACTCATATGCAGGCTTTTCGGTGTGTACCGCTAGATCGATGCCACTTGTCAAAGATCTGACAGCTCAAGGGGCGTTGCATCGTTTCCCGCACGCCCGTTCGAATCCTTCCCTTATAAAAGGGTAGCTGAAGAGAGAAGAGCACGGTCTCTTTGCTCTATCGCCGCTGCTACTGTTCCTCATCTTGAAATCGATCTCAGAGGCATTGTTGCAGCAGATCTTCTTACGAATCTCAGGTATGTTGATCTCTACGCGTCAATCTTCAGTTTTTGGTCGTTTTTCTTGCGTTTTACACCTTTTTTGGGCGTGATGAGGCGGAGACGCCGCCTGCCGTCATCTGAAACATGTTTCGGCATTATTCACTGCACTGTTCATGTTCTTTCGGACGCGTATCTCCTTCCCGAGGCCACCGAGATAGTTTTTGGTCTCGGGTGTTCTTCCCGAGGAAGGATGTCCTGTTATCGCCTGTGACCTAGAGGTTCCAAGGAGTGATGCCCAGTCCGTCCCGAGCGCTAGATCTTTTAACCCCCTAAGCGTGTAGGTAACGGGTCTTTTATATCCCTCTTTGCTAGGTTGGGGCGGATGGTCATCGATAGTGCCGAAGGAAATAGAGCCGGGTCCCGTGGCCGAACATGCCAAGGCAAGTCCAACGAGGGCATCAGCGTCGGCGTCGGCGTTTTGCTCTCTAGAAATGTGTTCTGTCCGGATGGCCTTGAAGCTTTTAGTGAGTCGAATAGCTGAACTGAGGTATGTACGCATGTGCTCGTCTTGAGGTTCTTATTCTTTGGTGAGCTGATTGACAACCAGTTCGGAGTCGATGTAGACGACGAGTTCTTCAATGCCAAGTGCTTCGGCGGTCTTGAGGCCTGAGATTAAGGCTTTGTATTCGACCTCGTTGTTTGAGGCGGGGAAGCTGATGGAGAGGGAGCTATGCAGGATGTTGGTAAGGGAGAGGAGTACGATTCCAACCCCAGCGCCTCGGTTGTTGGAGGCTCCATCGACGTACATTTTCCTGACATCACCGTGGAATAACTTCCAGGCGGTGCTGGGATTAGCTTGGAGCACTGCTTCGGGATTGGTGGTCGGGCCCGGAGCGAGGGAATTGCTCGACGATGAAATCAGCAAGGGCCTGAGCCTTTATAGCCATTCGGGGCTGATGGTGAATTGTAGAGACCCGTAAATTATTCTATTTTCTTTGATCATTTAGATATGTAGAATATTGTATTTTGAGGTTATATTGATGTTTGGAAGTGTTGGTAGCAAGTGGGGTTTGATTCGGTATCCATTGCAAAAAAATTCTTTTTCTGTCCAGCTTGAACCGGTACTGGCTGTTGTCCAGTACCGGTACATGATGTCCAGAAGTTGTGTTTTTTGGCTTTTTGGAGGCTCTTGAACCGGTACTGGGAGTCGCCCAGTACCGGTACATGCGGTGTTTTTCTGCAATTTTCAGCACGCATTTCAGACGCCTATAAATACCCCTTTTGTCATTTTTCTCATCCAAACCCACGAAATAACCCTAGAAACGCCCCCTCTCACCTACCCAACTCCAATCTCACCCAAGACTCTTGATTTCAACCTCAAATCTTCAAGATCCAAGGGTTTTCAACCTCAAAATCACTTGAATCTCACGTTTGGTGAACAAATGGTAAGTTTTGTGTTCTTGTTCACACTCCTTGGCTCTCAATCACGTTTTTCTCTCTCTCCTCTTAATTACTTGTTGATTATTGCTTGTTTATCTTGGTTTTGAGTTGTATCCTCTCTAGATCTTGTAGCAAAGCTTGCGTGGAGTTTGTTTTTGGCAGATTCGAGTTCATAGCATTTGGTGTACTTAGGGTTTTGCTCAAAACCCATTATGGTAGGGATTTCTTACTCTTGTTATGCGTTTATGTGATGTTTTTGTACCTAGATCGTGCTTCGTTTTGTGCTTGAGGTTGGGCTTTGCGTTTCGGTCAAATCTGGGAATTTCAGCCCGTTTTTGGGTTCCAGCCCAACTTCGAACGGCTATAACTTCTTCGTCCGATGTCCGTTTCTTGTAAATTTTATGTCGATTCGAAGGTCTTGAAGTCAGCTTTCATTTGCCGCTAAAATCACCTTAGAACTCTTAGTACACTAAAAGTTATGACCATTCGAGTAGAGGTGTGTCAATCTGCCAATGTCTGTCGGCTATTCCTAAATTGTTTTCGTTCCGTGCTATGACCCCCCTACATGATTAGAGCATGTTTACGTCACTCTCGAGTATGATTGCTTGTGTCCTAATGGTTTGTTGTTCGATCGTGTCCCTTAGCACTCGTTAGAGTATAATATTAGTATCGTTGACCGGAAAACATACCGCGAGGTTGATAGGAGTGCCGTAGACAACAAGGGGTAATGTGGTGAGTGTTATGGGTAGGCATGAGCTTGTCTAGTGATCCGATGAGTAGTATTGAGACTCGTATCCTCGTGCCTGGTCTTGTTGAGCTCCCTTGGTTCTTTTGGCACTCGTTTTATATGATCTCCGTTTAGAACCTAGTCGGTGGTGTATCGTGGAGTCTTTGTGAGTTCGGTATGTGGCATAGGGCGTTGTGATGGATTTAGAGGACTAACGTGGACTTAAGCTATGTGTCAATGTATAATGGAGTGTGTTATAAGTTTGTAATCCATTGAGTGTTGATAAATGAATGAATGCGAAATTTAGAAATGTTGTCCTTGAATATGGATTGGTATTTTTTTGTGTGTATGTATGAGTTGAAAATTGTGAATTGAGGGTCCTGCAACGCAAGGTGTGGGAATGCGGTGACTCTAGAGGGCCCGTTACGCAAGGTGTGGTAAGAACGGAAACCCGGGTAGAAGGAGAGAATTCCCTGTAACGTAAGGGGTGGTGTTATAGTTGAATGTCCCTCCTGATGAAAGAAGTTATGATTGATTATGGAAGTTGTTGTTGTTGTTGTTGTTGTTGTTTGGGCTGTGATGTGCCCGAGGTTGTAACTGCTCAAAAAGGGAAGAGAAAATTACCTTTATATCCCTTCGACTTATGTGAAAAGTTCAACTTAGTCCTTACAGTTTCAATTTCACCCAAATAAACCTTCGACTTTAAAAATTAATTCAATGTGATCATTCCATTGGCCCCCGTCTGTAATTTGGACGGAAAAGCACCATGTGCCCATCACGTGAGCCACCACCCCCAGGGGCATATTTGCCCATTCCCCTCCCTCCCCTAACCCTAATCGATTTCCACTCATTCTCTCTCACTCTACCTTGAGACGACTTTCAAGACACGACTTTCAGACGAACCCAAAAAGCTGAGACGACGAAGGGACGAACGGGGGATTCGAGGTCGAGTAAGAGAGAGACTACGACGGGGGAATCGTGGTCGATTTGGCAGATGATCTTGAAGCATGGCAAGGAACAGTGACAAACCCCTAGGTGAATTATTCATTCGGTTATGTGTAGAATAAACGGCATAAATTTTGGGAAGAAATTGATACAAGTTGTCCTTTTCAGTAAAGAAAAACTTTTTTTCTGAACAGATATGCTTTATTGGGTTCTGGATTGGGTTGTTTGCATGTGTCGGTCGGTTTCCTTTTGTTCTTTTGAAAAGCGGTGGGTTTTCTTTGTCTGTTATAGTGGTCCTTTCTGATTGTGGTCCCATAAACATTGTTTAATCATGTGCAGGAGGCCATTTCACTATACAGATTCATCATGGGGGAAAGTTCTTTAATAGGCTCACAATCAGGTATGAAGGTGGTTGTGTTGATTCTTGTGAAAAATGTATCCCATATGTAATGTCTTTAATTACTGTTGGTGAAATTGTCGGGGCACTAGGGTACACGGGTATGATAAATTATTACTATGTGATGACTGGGAAAAACATTAACAATGGGTTGAGAATGTTATTGACTGACAGTGATGTAATAGAGATGATTAAGCAACTTCCCCAAGTAGGACAGTGGACATGTATATAGAACCAATTATTCCCATTGAATTGATGGAAAGTCAAACTGATGAGGGGGGTCCAACTCCAACTCCAACTGATAAAAGGAGTCCAACTCAAACTCAGAAGGGTTGTCCAACTCAGACTGATAAGGGGACTAGAACTGAAAAGGACTGTCCAACTGAAACTGATAAGGGTTCTAAAAGTGATAAGGGGGGTCCAAGTCAAACTGGTAAGGGTTCTAGAAGTGATAAGGGGGGTTGAAGTCAAACTGATAAGGGGTCTAAAAGTGATAAGGGGGGTCCAAGTTAAACTGGTAAGGGTTCTAGAAGTGATAAGGGGGGTTGAAGTCAAATTGATAAGGGGTCTAAGGGTTCTAGAAGTGATAAGGGGGGTCCAAGTCATGATGTCAACTATGAAGGCTTTGTTTGGTTACCCATTTAGTTTTAGTTTTAGTTTTGTTTTCAATCATTACTCTATTTCTTTTTTCAATCATTACCCTATTTTTTCAATTATTACTTTCTCATCTCTCTCTATCTCTCTCCAATCATTACCCCTATCTCCAATCATTACTCTATTTCTCTCTCCACCCACTACCAAAACTAAACTAAACTAAACTCTCAACCAAACACAACGGAAGATTTTCTGGTTGATGATGCTTTTTTTGAAGATGGTTTTTGTGATGGTACAACCTATGAGGGGGTAAATGTTCAAGATTTAGGTGATAGAACTAGTGAGTCTGATGTGTCATTTGAGGTAGATAGTGACTATGTTGGAAGGGATCAGATGCTACTTAATGAAAAGAATGGCCAAAAGGAGAGACAACATAACCAAGTGGGAACACAACATAAGCCTCAATGTCATAAAAAAAATAGAGAAGTATAAGAAAAGAGTTGGTGGTTGTAACCCAATATGGTGTGGTGAGGGACATTTCCAAATACATTGCCCTCCACCAGAGCAGTATAGTTTGAATTTGGTGGACCACACATGTAGCTGTAAGAGATGGGATTTGAAAGGTATCCCATGTGTCCATGCTATTGTTGCCATTAATTTCAAACATGAAAACATACTAGATTACTGCCACCCTTGCTATGGAAAGGAGACAAATGCCAACATCTACAAGGGTATTATTTACCCCATCAATGGTTAGACCATGTGGCCTTCAAGTGGATGTGTCCCAGTTCTCCCTCCCAACTATGGCAGACCTTCTGGCAGACCAAAGAAATCTAGAAGGAAGGAAAGAGAAGAGCTAGAGAATCCTAATGCATATAAGCTGAAGAGACAGAATACTTCATTGAGGTGTGGCAAATGTGGTCAATGGGGCCATAATATCAGGAGCTGCAAAAATGAAGTCAATCCTGACATTAGGAGGAGGCCTAGTGGAGGGTTAGTATTCAGTAGGCCAACTGGAAAGCCAAGAGGAAGGCCAAGGCAAGGAGGAAGCCAAGCCTCTAGTAACAGAGGAAGGGGACTTGTTGCTGCACCAACTGAAGGAGGCCAAGCATTAAGGGGTAGGGGTGATGCTGGAAGGGTTAGGGGTGGTGGTGGAAGGGGAAGGGGAAGGACTGATGGTGGAAGGGAAGGGGAGATGCTGGAAGGGGCAGGGATGATGGTGGAAGAGGCAGGGGTTTTGGAAATACTTCACAACCACCACTTGCTCAAACTTCACAAGCACCAGCTCAATACTAAGTTAAAACTTGTTTCTCATTTTGATTCCTTGGCATTAGATATGACAGACTTCGGTTATTGTGCACAATTGGTTGTATTTTGTTTGCCAAGTAGGTAGGTTCTTGTAATGTGCGTATATTGAATGGTTGGTTGGCAGGTAGGTTTTTGTGTTGACTGGGTATTGACTTGTTGGTTGCCAATTAGGTTTTTGTGTTAACTGGATGTTGAATGGTTGGTTGGCAAGTTGGTGTTTGGTTGATGTATTGACTGATATTGAATGGTTGTATTGCACTGAATTTGGCAGGTACCAACTGTCTTCTTGTAGAATGAATTGTCTTATTCATGAACTGTCATATGGTTTGGCAATTAGGTGTATTATTGAACTGCCTCTTGTCTATTGTAATGACATGTAATAAGTTTTCAAAGACACAAAAGTGGCATGAACACAAGTTTCAAAAGCCACAAAAGCTGATTCATTTCACTTGCATTGCATTACATTCCTGAACTTGCATTACATTCATTTCAGTAGGATAACGAAAAAACACAAGACAATGGTGATGAGGCACATGGCCATCATCATCTTTACAGTTCCTAGCTGCCTTTCAAGCACTGCCATCCTAGCTGCCATTGCATTATCAACCCCACATCATGCATTTTCATCCCTTTCATCCCCAGTTGTTGCATTTTCTGTCTCATCTTCATAGAAGAACCTCCTCTGGGTTGGCACATTTGGGACTGTATTAATTGGTTTGCACCAATCCCATATATCACATACTCCATTTGGACATGAGTAATATAATTTTCCTCTGTTTCGTTCTGAATTAGTCACTCTGATGACTGCCTGGAGCTTGCAATAGCAATATTTAGTTCTGTATCTAGGAATCATTGCATGTGTGCTTGTTGTTGAAGATGAAGAATCCATGGTGAGAGATAACCTGTAAAACCAGAGAGAGATATGGGAGAGGGAGATGGGAATACCCTGTAAACCGAGAGAGAGAGAGAGGAGAGGAGAGGAGAGAGAGAGAGATGCTACCTAACCTGTGCAGAGAGAGAGGAGAGAGAGATGCTACCAGAGAGAGAGAGATGGGAGATGGAGATGGGAATACCCTGTAAACCGAGAGAGAGAGATGCTACCTGGTGCAGAGAGAGAGAGAGAGAGAGGGGTCTGCTGCGTCTGGCAGGGGTGAAAATGGAGGACTACATGGAGGCATTTCCCTCCAATGGATATAGGGTTAGGGGAGGGAGGGGAATGGGCAAATATGCCCCTGGGGGTGGCTCACGTGATGGGCACATGGTGCTTTTCCGTCCAAATTACAGACGGGGGCCAACGGAAGGATCACATTGAATTAATTTTTAAAGTCGAAGGTTTATTTGGGTGAAATTGAAACTGGAATGACTAAGTTGAACTTTTCACATAAGTCGAAGGGATATAAAGGTAATTTTCTCAAAAGGGAATAAACATTTATTTCATCAAAGTTTTGAAAAGGAAGAAATTTGGCTTTGAAAAAGGATTTTTATGAAAATCCTCCGGCTATTCTTGAGCGAATCAACGGTTTCCGGTATTTGGGCACAAATCAACGGACTCCGGCTATTCAAGCTCGAATCAACGGAGCTTGACCCGTGAAGGTCGAGAGTTTTCTCAAAATTGTTTTGGTAACCAAAAAGGAATGTTTTATGAAAATGGGCTTAACAACGAATGGTAAGAAATGAGGAAGCAAACTGTGGTGTTCTTTGAGGAGTCCGTAAATGGCTTGCGAAATTGTTGAAGGTCTTTTAGATTGATGTGTGCCTAATGCTATCCCTAGATTGATGAACGAATGGTTAAGGATGTCTTTAAGATGTATGGAATCCCGTAGTCGTAGTTTGTCGGTTCGCTGTGGTGCCCCTTTGTATTTCATATCCGTTTATTGGAACTCACTCATTCTAGATGCATACCTCATCACATTTTCATATAGCTTGTGTAAAGATTTCTCTACTGGGCTAGTGTAGCTCAACAAAATCCTTCTTTTCAGGTTCAAGTGCTGAGCAGTAGCTTACATTGCATCATGTGCTCAATGTGGAAGACATTTTCTTTGAAAGCTAGCTTCATTCCTTACTTAATCGTTGTAATGATCACCTTTTTGTTAAGGATGGTTTTGTAACTGAAAACCTTTAAATTTCTTTTGACTAAACTGTTTGTGAATTTAAAGAAAACTTGTTCGTACTTGTACAATTTGTGTGTTTAGGCCGTGGTGCCAAGGTTGTAATTCTCTAAACTTTGAGACTTTGTTTGTAATTTAATTTGTTGGGAAATTCTTTTGGGTTATTTCTTTTGTTATGCGAGGTTCTTTTATTGAAATGGTTTATTATTTATGTTGAAAATCGAGGGCGTGGCATGAATTTTGAAGTTCGCGAGTTCCACAGCCTACTGAGAGATTCAGTTGGAGAGGTCCACCTTTTGAAGGAGGGATTTGAGCGGGAACTCGGTGAGAACTATGATCCGATGTGCCTGAAAGTATGGAGCGAGCTTTCGGGAGGCCGCGACGAGGGCGAGGACGAGCTTCTTCAAAGGTAAATAATGCGTCTCGGTCGGGGTCATCGTCTTGATTGAATAGTAAATGGGCTGGTGGTCGCGACCCTCTTGGCGGACGAGCACCGAGCTGATGACGCGGGGGGAGACGGCCAGATATAAAAATAAGTCTTCCTGGTCCCGAGGCATGACGAGGAGCCGCGGCTCAGAAAGATAAGTCTTTAGCTGTTGAAACGCGCGGTCACATTCTTCGGTCCAGTTGAAACTACGTCGGCTACCTTTCAAAAGAGTGAAGAAAGGTTGGCACTTGTCGGAGGACCGACTGATGAACCGGTTAAGAGCAACGGCCATGCCAATGAGACGCTGGACATCCCTTTGGTTATGTGGGGTAGAGAGTTTTTCGATTGCAAGGAGTTGCGTGGGTTCTGCTTCAATGCCGCGTCGAGAGACGAGGTGACCGAGGAATTTTCCCAAACTGACTCCGAAGGCGCATTTTTTCGCATTAAGACGAAGCTTGTGCGTCTTAAGGATCTCAAAGGCCTCGGTGAGATGGGCTAGGTGATCACTGGCCAGCATGCTTTTCACAACCATGTCATCAATGTAGGCCATCATGGTGTCGCCCAACAAACGTTCGAACATTTTAGTTATCATAAGCTGAAATGTAGCCCCGGCATTTTTTAGACCGAAGGGCATGACAAGATAACCGAAAATACCGTGTGGGGTGATGAAGGCCATATTGTCGACATCACCTTCACTCATCGCTATCTAATGATAGCCTCGGTAGGCGTCCATGAAACTGAGTCGGTCATGACCGGTGGTGGCATCAACTAACTGATCGATCCGCGGAAGGGGGAAGAAGTCCTTCGGGCAGGCATTGTTGAGATTGGAATTGTCGATGCACACACGCCACTTGCCATTCTTTTTCTTAACAACCACGGTGTTGGCTAACCACCTGGGGTACTAAACCTCGCAGATGGCCCGAGCGTTGAGAAGGCGGCCGACTTCTTTGATAATGGCCTCGGAATGGACCGGGGAGGATCGCCTTGCCCGCTGTACAACCGGACATCTGCTTTTGTCGATGTTAAGCTTATGGCAGATGAACGAGGGGTCGATCCCGACCATCTTGTATAGGGTCTTAACAAATACCTCGATGTTGCGCTTTAGGAAATTAACCATCTGGTCCCGCTCGGCATCGCTAAGGGAGGATCCGACAAGGAAGAAACGGGAGCCGTCCTCGTTGATGGGGATGGTGACGAGGTCTTCGATTGCCTTTTCGCCGGCTCTTCTACCGACGTCTTCAAGAATAGGGGCGTCGGGGACCTCGATGAGGTTGACCCGAGACGTCTGTTTACTGCTCCGGACAGCATTGACGTAGCACCTTTTAGTAGCGGTCTGGTCTTCATAAAGGTCTTCCCGACGTCCGTAAGCGCCAATGAACCGGATCACCTGGTGATAAGTAGAGGCAATAGCCTTCATCTTGTAAAGCCAGGTGCGCCCGACGATGGCGTTGTAAGGGCTAGGTACATCCACCACGACAAACTCCATATTGTGCGTCACCGATCCGGCGCGAACGAGAAGGGTAATCATGCCAAAGGGCCATACCTGAGCCCTGTTGAAATCAATTATGGGGACCTCGGAGGGCGGAGGTTGGACTCTAGGAGCTTTAGGTCTTTGAAGAGAGAATAATACATAACCTCTGCCGAACTGCCTTGGTCAACGAGGATGCGCCGAACGTTAAAGGCTCTGATGCGTAGCGTGACCACAAGGGCGTTGTTGTGTGGGAACTGGACGTGGTCTAGATCTTTCTCAGTGAACAAGATAGTCCATTTGGAACCGTCGTCGGTTTGAGCGTGCTTTGGCTCGGGACCCACCAACATGACTTGTTTGGATGAAGAAGCATCCTTGAGCCCGGCATGGACGATGCACGCAGCCTCGGTATTCAGGGGACCATGGATAACGTGGATCGTTTGAACCTCTTCTTCGGTCTGGGTCTCAACTCTCTGTGCCCGAGCCTTGGTTTTTTCGTGGTTGATGAGATTACCGAGGTGGCAACCCGTGACAAGCTGCTTCAAGTAAGCCTTGAAGAGCTTGCAAGCAGTGGTGAAGTGGCCTTGCTCGTTATGGTAGCTGCATCAGACGATTGGGTTCTTAATCTTCCCGTTCTCAGTGCCAAGCTTCTGGTTCGGGAAGGAGAAGAAGGGCTGGTCCTTAACTTGATCAATAATCCGATAGATGGGGACGGTGAAGACGGTTTTTTCGGCGTTGAAATCGCTCGGCTTCGGTCCCTTCTTTGGAGAGTGCTTAATGTTGTTAGCCTGCTTTTTAGGGATTGGGGTGTGCGTGGCGGCTGAGACAGCTGCCGAAACGACAGGGACCTTCAAGCTCGCTGGCTTCCCAATTCCCCGCTCGGCCTTGGACTTGATTAGTTGGCACCATCCTTCGATACGGGTCATGAACTCTTTCATGGATCCAGGTTTGTGCCGAGCCAGGTCGTCGCATTACCTACTCGTCTTGCGAGGTGAGACCGAGCTTAAATCCTTGGACCGAAATGACTCCGTCGCATCCCTCGATTTTGTTAAAAAGCTCCCGGTAGCGACCGGCGTATTGGCGGAGCGTCTCGTTGCTTCATTTGCGCAGTGCAAGAAGAGAGTCAATTTCCTTTTCGTGCTTGTTGCTGGTGACGAAACGAGCCATGAAGGTGTCGCAACGGGAATCGAATGAGGAGATGGACCATGCGGGCAGTTCGTTAAACCATGTGAGGCCTAGGTTCCCAAGGCTTGCGGGAAATACTTTGCACAGGAAAGTGTTGTCCGAGGGCTCGTTTCAGAGGAACAGTGACATAACGTACTTGTACTGTACCAGGTGAATGTATGTTTGGGACTTGCTGTCGTACTTGACAAACTTGGGTTGGGTGAATCCTTCTAGGGGGGGGGGGGGGGTGACTGAATCGATTGCTTTCGTAAATGGAAAGATCATGAGTCTCTCGAGCCAGGCGTCGCGATGAGGTCAGATCAAACGGTCGGGACCATCTGGACGCTCGATCGCGGAACGCTTCTTTGGGGTGAGATGGTCCAATCTTTCGTAGTCCTTTTGCTTTGGCGGAACGCTTCCCGACTTCTGGGGGGAGTGTTCGTGCCGGTCCTTTCGTCTGTCGGACTTATAGCTATCTTGAGGGTGGTGCTCAAGGCGCTCGGTGACTGGGCTTTTGTCACGATCATTTTTTGGGTGCCTGATAATCGGGCTTTTTTCGCGTCTGCTCTTTAGGCGTTCGTGGTACCCCTTGGTTTGGATCTCCATGAGGTTGTTGTCCTCCCTTGCGATTTTCGTGAAACTAGGGGTGGATTCGATGTGCCCCTTGTAGTTTCTGACAGAATGGGTGGAGGAGGCGGAGACGCTTTCGGCTCCAAGCCTCTCGAAGGCGGATCGCTTCCCAGGATGTCCCTTGGGGTTGGGGTTAGGGGAACGGGAGCGCTCCCTGCGTCGCGCACCCTTTTTAATGCAGCCAGCCTCCTCCGGTGGTTCGAGGCAATATTTTGTTGAAGGCCGAGGTCAGTGCTCAACTAGGGGGCCCCCTCCACGACTGCGGGGAGGGCTGTGCTTGCTCCTTCGCTCGTCACAACTTCCGACGGAGTGGGACGGGGAGATCTGGATAAGGTGCTTGATCTTCGCCAGCTCATCCCTCACATGCCTGTCCCACTCCACAACCGTTATGAGGTCGTCGATCTTCCGCTCCAGGTGACGGATGTAGGTATGGAGCTCAGAGGAGGTCCCGACGTCTGGTGCTGAGGAGCCGACTCCGACGCCGATGGACATGTGGTTTTTCCCAAGACGTTGGCTCTGCCGGAGCCCAGGTGAAGGTCTTCGAGAGGGCCGAGTTTGATCTCTAGGTTAGAATCTCTTTATATTTATAGACCTTGCTTTGCTTGACCTCCAAGCTAGCGTGTGGAAAATACGCTTGGGTAACCGCCTCGAGTGACGTCATATGTGACGAATGGGATAAGGTGGTTACGGAGCACATGGCTAGGTCAGACCCCAATGATTATCCTCCTGGCATAACCGTCTGGGACCCTCCTGGTGTAATCGTCTTTCTTCAAGCAGCATTGGGGAGTCGGAGTCGGGAATGCTCTGCGCCCCCAAATAGCGACATTCCCTGTGAGGACTCCTTCTACCTAGCAACGCTTTGAGGGGACATGGTGGAACCCTGGGCCCTCTACGGGATGAGGAGCGGGGGTCTTCTTGGTCTCGCTTAGTGCACTATGGCTCGGTGGGCGAGTCGAGCCCCATTTCCAGAGCCACTACATGCATGGTGGTTTTAATTCAATACTTGAGCAAGGGCAAGATAAAGAATCCAAGGACCTTGTAGCGCCCCAGGCGCACTACACGATGCAGCTCTTCATTCTGACCGTCCGTCTCGGTAATCAATGGTCCGGATTTTGAAAGAACTCTTCCAGGGAAGAGTTAAGATTTTAAAAGAAACTCTTCATTGAAAGAGTTCTTTTAAAATTTGGACCGTCCAAAAGTGTTTTGGACGGTGAGATTGAGCGCTGCACCATCCCGCCTTCCGAGGATTCGACCCTTATGCCTTATCCATTGGGTTCGAAAGGGGAGTGATACTCCTCGTATACTCATGGATACATTTCAGGTTAAATGTATACACCTGATAAAAGGAAAAGGGTGCGACTATTCGCAGACCCGTATTTTCTCTCTTAGCCCATTAAAAATTTCCAACTACCGAAATATGTTTCGACAGTTGGTTACCGAAATTGAGATACATTTTCGACAGTTAGTTACCAAAATTGAGATACATTTTTAGCATCCAATTACCGAAATATATGTTTCTTGTGCATTTCCGACATGTAGTTACCGAAATATAATCTTGTTTTCAACAGCTATTTACCGAAATATATGTTCGGCAGTTGTTTACCGAAGGTTGAACATATTTTCGACATGTAGTTACCGAAATATAATATTCGAAAATTTTTAACGGGCTATGGAAGAAAATACGGGGCTGCGAATAGTCGCCCCCAAGGAAAATTGTGTCGTAAATGTCTTCAACCTTATCTTTCCATTATTTAATAAAGGCAAACTACACGTACATCCCCGTGGTCTGCTCAACGTGCGGATCCACCCTTCAACCTTTATTTATCAGCACAAAACTCCCCTGTGCTTTGTGAACTTATGTGCACCATCAGGTTTTTCTTCCAAACTAACAGAAAATGAATCCCATGCGCCTACGTAGGGGGTGTTTGGGAGGTGCATTTTTGCATTTTCCCATTCCCATTATTGCATTTTGGTTGTTTGGCTACTCCATTCTCAAAACCCATTCCCAGATTTTGACAAAGGAAGCAAAAAGTGAGAATCACCTCCGGACCTCCTTTTTCCATTTTCGGTTGAATTACCAAAATGCACACTTTCTCCTCCATAATTCATTTTTACATCTTTTAACACAATATAATAAGGCCAAGGGCAACTTCGTAAAAAATCAATCCATAATACATTTTCATCATTCATCTACCAAACACAACTACTGTTCCAAAATATATTCTGCACATATCTCACAAATACTCTTTCATTCTTCAAAACACATATTATGACCATAATCCAAAAAACTGAAAATGAAAAGCCAAAAAGTAGGTTTCCAAACACCCCTGTAGAGAGTAGATCTTTTAAAGATAGAAAGTGGATGTTTGCGAAAAATAATTCCGACAGATTTTTAAATTCTAACCGATAAAAATTAGTTTAGAATGTTGTCAAAAATTATACATAACTGATTTTTAGAATCTACAAATTTTGAGAACCTAAGAAAAAGAAAAGAAATTCTCAAAAATTTTAAGGCTGGGTTTGGGTAGCATACCAAAGAGACAGTATTGTAATCCTTAGCAGTCCTAATAATACATCTAATTTGTTGAAGCACGTATTTTTTTTTTTTGATCGGTAGTTGATGCACGTATGTAGCGTTAGACATTCACACTGCAACAGTAGAGATGGAACTCCACGAGATGGCAACGAGTCAGTTTAGCCCGAATTTTGGTAAAACCAAATCCGATATTTATAATTGAAATGAACTAATTTTATTTCAATCTAGTCACCAATTCGATACGGATCTCCCCAAATCCGGAGAGTTAACCGGCCTAAATCACCGAAATTGATCCGAAATCGAACCGAAAATGTATCAACATTACAAATTTAGAGCATCATGTGCGTATGCATTACAAAATTGGACGAATATATATATGCCCACTCCTAAACACAACAAATTCTAACAGAATGGGAACATTGATATGACACAATCGAATATATATATGTTGATTGAAGTTGGCTTCAAAGTTTATTGATCAGTGCCTTTAGGCAAGAGCAAATGTTAGTATATGTACATTATATTAGAAAAAAACAAATATTATTTCAAAAAATAACCGAATATGATATTATAGAATAAATTATATACACCGGCGGTAAATATTTGTTTCTTTCAAATCAATTGCATTGTCCCACGTCGTCAAAACAGTTGTCCCAATTAATAGAACATGGTGACGTGGCTTAATGTAATTGATTTGGAAGAAACAAAGGTTTACATTGGCCGTATAAATAATTTAATCTCTTTACAAATTATACCGTTTGCAATTTAGATACGACATATAAATATCAGGTTGAATTTTGTTTATCTGTAATTTTTACCTTTAATTGATCAAAGAATATAATTTGACCCTAGAATAAGTTGTAAAAAACTATAGTAATTGATTTCTACCATGTTTTCACTTGTGTCTAACTTGTGACTCGTGCATTTGGTGTGTGCCATGGTTAAAAATTAAGAAAAGAAAAGTAATCTGATACGCGAGGTGACATGTCCATACATGTCCCATCGCATCCTCACCGTGTCACTCGTACCCAAAGTGTCCAACATGGATATGGCCTATGGGGGACAATTATGTCACATAATTTGTGTATGTCAATACTTCTTAGATTTTTAATAGTATTTTTTCCTGCAGCTCATTGGGATCCAAAGTACGGTGCTTCTCAATTACAATGAAGACAAGTATTGGACATCACAAAAGTGGACTTACAAGTGCTTGACGCTGCATCTAAAAAATATTGCAATTAGTAATTTAGTGATGATTTAATGTATCATTGTGACTCCAACTTTTTTTCTTTCATACAATTTCTGTTGAGAAATGCAAGAGTGCTGCAAAAGATGGTTATCAGAACGCGAGGTGACGCTCGGCTGAAGGAATATTTCAAAGCAGCTAAAAAGCTTTTAAGCTTTCCCAAATCCTCTCCTAATGCAGCAGTTATCTTCTGTTAATCAAAAATGATCAAAGAGTACCACTCTGCCAGTGAAACTGATGGCTTTTGACAACTTCTTTCCTTATTATTACTCAGTTTACACTTTTTTCCTTTTCAATGAAGTGGTTGATGCCCCCATACAGGGACAGAACCAGGATTTTGTAAACATGGGGGCCGACCTATGAACAAGATTTTGAAAACTTGAAGGTTCGGGAATCTAATAGTTTGTTTGGTTTAAATTTTGAGGGAGATTTTTTTGGGTAATAAGTAGAGAGAGATAGAAAAAGAAATGAGATAAATAATTGAAAAAAAACTTAAGGAAGGCTGTGCACATTAAGAAAAATTGGGTTTTGGGACAAAAAACGAACACATTTTTATGACTAAATAACACCCAATTCAAAATACAATACCTAAACGTTCTCAACAAACAAAAAATAAATAATATTAATATTTAAAAAAAAAACCCGAAACCGCGCGTGGGCCTTGGCCCCCATATGACCACACCTCTCTCCGTCTCTGCCCCCGTATCACAGATTGTGTGCTAAGTGTGATAAGGTAAGGATTGCAATAGTTTTATTTCAATGTAGGAAAGGGGGTTGTGAGAGTTGTCAATTGAAAGAGTTGTATCTTGAAGTTCTACTTACTCATATTCCTATGCCGTAGTCTCGCAGATGCTGCTTCTTAAGGTGTAACATGTAATTCTGCTGTTGCTGCTATGTATTTGTTGACTTCGCACTGATTTAGTTCATCTATTCCTAGCAGACTGCTCGTTCTTGCAATGATTTAGTTCATTTGTTTCTGGTAGACTGTCTGTTCTTGCTTCTCGACATGACAATGCTGTGCAATATTTGTGTTCTCAACTAGTGCATGGAGTGTCCATGTACCATCGTAGGAGGTCGGGTAGGTTCGGGATCGATAGGCATGCCATGCCTATGACATGAAGAAAACATCGCAAATACAAACCAAATAGAGGTGCTTTATAGGCTTATCTGCGTCATTGTTCCTTAAAAATTTTGTATCGGTTTGGAAACTTGTCCCTCAAATCTACGTTCCTCTAATTAACATAGTGTTGATTGGTCCAAAGTTCCTCTAATTAACATAGTGTCGATTGGTCCAAAACAAACGTACAACTAAGCTATAGAGAGAACAATTACGAAAACGACTCGCAATGGTTTACGTGATACACTCTAAATATTACCGAAATACTTTTTGTTATATTAACAAGTAACTCTCAAACTGAGTATGTATCATAGATAGTTCAAAATGTGAACCAACTACCTATCTAAGTAAAAGTAGCTCAAAGCCAAAGCTTTATTAGATGATTGTAAAATGTGCCCCCAATTTTTCTGTCCTTGTAAATATGTCCTAGTGTTTAACCGAAATTTGATCCAAAGTTTGACTCCTTGGCCGCTTGGGTGGAGGCAGCATGTTTTCTTTCTCCCCTATACCCTTCCCCTCCTCCTCGTCTTCTTCATTCTCCTCCTC
Source organism: Rhododendron griersonianum (assembly GCA_018127125.1). Taxonomy (NCBI): domain Eukaryota; kingdom Viridiplantae; phylum Streptophyta; class Magnoliopsida; order Ericales; family Ericaceae; genus Rhododendron; species Rhododendron griersonianum. Next base: position 27,842,270 of record CM030800.1, read on the forward strand.
CTCCTCTAACGTAAGAACTGCTTCTTTCATTTTCGTTATCATCGAATAAGAAATCGCATGGTTTCTAGTACTACCTTTATCTCTGAAGAACACTGGGTGAGTTGAGAGAATAAAAAAAAAGGGTTTAGAAAGTATAGCATCACAATTCCTTAAAAGAAAAGAAGAATATCAAAGTGATGTCTTCATTATCATCCTAGAATTAATTAAATTTGATATTTAACCTTGGAAAAATTTAACATGATGGTGACCAACTCATATTGGGTAGCTAAAATTAGACGAACCAAAAATTCAAGCTCGAGCTCGGCTTGTTTGTAAATGAATTGAACCCTCAATGAGCCGAGCCTGACTTATTTCCTTAACAAGCCTCTTTAACAAGCCGAGCCGAGCTTTTGAGTGTTGTGCTCTTCTCGTTTAGTAAACCAGCATACGCAAACATTCAATCTCACAATACAAGTATTGTAACTTTGTAAATACCTAAGAAATGATAATGTACACAAAGTAATGCATAATCTTAGACAACAGCTTACATAAATATTAGATTCCTTCTGTACGTATAAATAAATAAATAAATTCCTTTTGTTTCTTCGGCAAAAGGAAATGAAGAACCCTTTTTTTCTTTTTCTTTTTCTTTTTCTTTTCAGTGTAACATAGAACTCAATCACAAAAAAGTGTTGGAACATTTTTAATAAAATAAATGTTAAATATTAATTCCTCAATTATCATCCTCATTATTCTTCCGTTACACAATTATGTTTATATTAAACCAAAATCGGTTACAAGAATAAAGGGAATTTATGATTGTAATTATATCTATTTCATCTATATATATGGGTACTCCATACAAGTGTGAGGTTCATGGAAAATAGAGGAAGCATATGGAGAGTATACACAAAAAAAACGAAAGAGAGTTTTAGAGTATTCATAAACTATTTTCTATAGAGTTGGGCAACTCGGTTAGTGACTCGTTCAAACCTCTCGGTGGTCGTGAACATCGGATGAGGAATGCTTGTGAGCTCTTGGGTTTAATCTTGGGGCTAGTACACTCCGGTGGAACCTTCACGAGGGGAGGAATATTAGCCTTAAGACAGTGACTACACGACTCTCATTCTCACAGGCAACATCTTTCCTACTTTCATTACTTGGATATTCTCTCGTACCTACTTGTTGAATTTTTATGTTTTATGTGTACCTATATAATTCTTGTGATAAATAAATATTTGTGAATAAAATCCTAACATGCATTTTCAACGACTTATATCTCTTAGCGTATATCATATTTTATGATCTTAAAACCATTGTCTTATAGAAAAAATTGAAATCTATCAAACAAGATCTATATTGAATATTTTTAGCAATATACGTCGAGAGATATAAGCCGTTGAAAATGCACGCAAAACCGTAGTGGACAATTAAATAGGGACGGAGGGAATACTAGAAGATCGTTCAAACACCAACCTTTGCAGCCCGACCACCTAATGGAAGTCTTTTCACCTGAACAAGACTCTCAACAAGTCCTCTTAAAGTATCTTGGATCCCATTATCATCGTCACGGCTATCGTCTTCAAAAGTTTCCAAGTCAGAGTCAAGTGACTCAAGTCCTTAACATCGCTCTCGAGTATTTCTGGAAAACTGAAGTTCATTCCATTCTGACTCCGACAACACAAACTTTACTCAACTCATTTCACAAAACTCGAGAACAATTACAGGGAAAGAAATTTCCAACTCTATTACATGGAATCTACAAAGAACTGTGTTTTCGAATGGGAACAAAAGGAGAGCAAGGCATGCTGAAGTTTTCGTACTCCCAGATATTCTATCAAGAAACTAGAAAAGCAGCAAATGAATCAACATACAACCCTTGTCACATATTCTACGTAGCCAACATAGTCTTTCTTGTCTTTGAATCGACGAAGACCAGGTGGGGCAACAAGAGAGCATAAATAGAAAAACTAGGATATAGACAAACAATATCCATGAGCAATGATACTTAAAACCAAATAGGATAACAATAAGATTAGATCAACATAGGAGCAGGCATCATAAAACATCCATTTTCAAGTGCCATGAGCTAGGCGATATGGACAACTGGAACACCAGCCACCAACCAAGAGTATTTACGGAACCCAAAATGGCCACATAGTAAATAAGTAAAGACCCAAATAGTATGCTGAGACAAACAGATATGCCAATATAAGACTCAAGATCTAACCAATAAACAGAAACAGAAACATAAACTACTGAGGAGGAGGGGGTCCAAAGCGCTGAGTGTACTCGGAGATGAAGTGCTCCAATTTTTCACAGTACTGCTTCTGGCTAGACAGGAACTGCTCCATTGTTTCATACTGCTGCTGCTGGCCAGCTTGTATCTCAGTCAACAGGACTTGCATCTCATTCAACTGGACTCCCTGAGGACGGTGTTCAGCGCTTAGGTGGTGCAGGTTAGCCAGTGTCTCGTCAAGCAGACCCTGAATAGAAGCGAGATGGTCGGGCCTCCCTTGACAATCTCTATAAAGAAGAGCAGACTCTGCGTTTGTGGTAGAGGACATTTCCGTGAGTAATGTCTCCAAATTAGATGAACTTTTGAAAATGCTCGTTATCCCGGGCTGGTCTGGTTTGTTGAGGAACGTATGTACACATTCACACTTCAACAATCGAGAACTCAATCCTTTTGCTTCCATAGCCACTAGTACCTTTACGCATCAAAGAAAGATTCAAAAGAACAATCAACAAGATAAGACCAATTAGAATACTTTGTAAGACAGACAGAACTTGCCAAAAGACTGTGTATTCCAAAAAGTTAACATCATGTGAAATTTCTGTTTAAACCTTGTATCACTAACTTTGACACCAAAAGCTATCTGCCATTCCTTTAAGAAGATAAAGATGTGAATGGAATGTATCTTGGTGTAATCTTTGAGTATCATATCATAATCATATCCTAGTGTATCTCTCTATTTAAGGCGTAGATTAGGCATAATCGTAATCATATCATACCTCTCTATTACGGGCGTAGATTAGGCTATCTTTTTTGTATCTTTTCTAGGTTTAGAGCATCCACGATGTAATAATCAAAATAGGGTTGCTAAAGTTAGAAATGTTAGCTCAAAAATGTGCTCACATTGTATCAATCAAACTTAGCAACCTCTTAGCAACTCATCAAATTTTGGCCCTTCAATAATCAAAACTATCTACCTTTTGGCCAATAACCAAATTTATTGGACCCCACATCTTCTTAATCAAATACAATCATCATGGGAAAGTGAAACTCACTCTCCATAAAACAAATGCTTTATTGGTAGGTGAAGCTCACTCTCCACTTTGGCAAGTGGTTGTGCATTTAACAATATTGATCACTTTATGGATTTTAACAAATGCTCTCCACTTTCACTTATTTTACTAGAATGACATTCAATGTAGACCATTAGATTGAGAAGAAAAAAACTGACCATTAGATTTGAAGTTTGATTATTACATTGTGAACCTCTACATTGCTATCCTTAGCAAGGTCTTTAAATGGATAATCAAAAGGTGATGTGGCAACTTTTGGTTACCCAATTTTGATTATTACATTGAGGATGCTCATGTCTTCTCTATTATACCTGGCATTAGTGCTGGAAAATGTAATCAACTCATTTAGTAATACAGAAATTCTTCTTCTATTCTTTCTTTCTTTGCTTTGTCACAATAGATAGGGTGGGCCGCGCTTTTGGAAAAATTGACAAAAAGTAAGCACAAAATACCAAAGAGACAGGATCATAATCCTTAGCCCATAATAATACAACTGATTTGTTAATGCACGTATGTAGCGTTAGACATTCACACTTCAACCATGGAGAATTCAAAGAGATGGCAACGAGTCGGTTCAGCCACCCGAAATTTATGACTGATACTGAACTAGGTTTTTTTTTTCCATCTAGTCACCTGTTCAGATTGGATTTTCCCCCATTCGGAGGGTTAACCAAGCCAAATCACCGAACTTGATCCGAAACCAACCCGAACATGGATTGACATTAAAAAATTAGGGCATAATGTGCATATGTATTATGGTAACTTCGGAAATATATTGCGGTCCAGGATCGGGTTTGGGTTTCAGTGCGGGTATCATGTAAAACCGAACCCAAACTAAACCGGCCAGTTTGTTCAAATTAAAAACCAAAACAGAACTCATAGTTAAAGAATTGGGTAAAAACCACCCCGATTCGACACAAATCTATTCGGGTATAATCGATAGTACCTTCATGTGTCATAGAAAAATTCAAAAGGTCAAGCAACAAGAAAAGACCAATTGCTACAATTTCCTTAGACTATTAATTTGACAGGTCTTACATAAGACAAGTCTGTGTATTCCGGAATGAGAACAATATGTGGAACTTCTATTTGAACCATGTATCATTCCTTCAACACCAAAAGCTCTCTGCCCTTCCATTGACAAGATAGATAGACAGGGTCACACGGAGGGCCGAGCTTTTGGAAAATTACGCATAAAATTCCAACAATCCAGGACTATAATTCTTACAACAACTAACAACAAAACCCATGTAGTCCCCAGTCATTGGGGGTATGGGTGGTGAGGATTGGAGACAAACCTGAGCTTTGGCAATATGCACAAAGTGACTGCTCTCAGAATACCACTGAAATAGTGGCCCCCTATGCCTGTACTATAATTCTTAGCACTGAGCAATAAATTAACTTGTACTAGCTTACAAGGTTAAACTAACTCCTATTAAAAATCTCAATTACCACAAAAGCAAGCCCTAAAATATGGATGTGGGGGGTGAAAATAATAACAGGTGTCAAATAAGCATAAGAAATGAAGATAAATTCACTAAATGAAGTCAAATACAAACAAGGAAGTCAGCGCTGACCTTGGACTCGGTCAACAGCAGAGGTCAACCAAGTACTTAGGTCAACTAGATCACGGAAGCCTGAGTTCCAACCTCAAGCTCAGTCAACACTTGCCTAGGTCATGGTCAAAAATCTTTGGAGGCCCAAGTTCTCAACCCATTAATCTCATCAAATAGTACTCGTATCAGGGATCTCGGTCTCAGACAGAGTCTGAAGAGGTTCAAGAATTCAAAAAACAATGTGTTCAATAGAAGGTCGACAGATATCTCCAAAGTCATGCCCGAGAGAAATCGAGCACATGCGCCTCCAAAATGATTGACAAGCGTCCCATCATTCGCAAATGAGGCAAGTAAGTAGTTCCTTGGGCATACTAGACTCACCCGCGGAGATCTTGTGAAAAAGATTGCAATGATGACACTTCACCATGGTTACAGGTCTGGCAACTTGTGTGTAGCAGCCAAATTTGCCTATAAGACTATAAACACGGGAAGAACCCACATAATATGTAACGCCTTCCCTCACCCTTAATATATTGCCCGCTTTGGCGGCCAAGCCCCTATGGACTTCCAAGTAGGTCACCCATCCTTGGGTTATAGCAGGACAAGCACGCTTAACTGTAAAGTTCCAAAGGGCTTTAGCGTAAAAGGCCTTGTACAAGGTAGGTCATGATCTTATATATAGCACCGAACTTGCATCCACCAAGCGATGTGGGATTGTGACCGCCCATCCAGACGTTGACTGGGTCTTTTTACTGGGGCTTGGCCCAGCCTAGCTGCGTCATATAACAGATCATCCAAAATCCAATACAGAGAGTGATGTAAGGAAAATATTTTTGCTCCATTTCTACTTCCTTAAGAGTTCTCAAACTAGTGCCTTTAGCCAACTGGAAACTGACTTGACCGTCAGAGCACATTTCCGGCTATAAATACCGGCAGGAGTGTTGCTAACGGTCTTCTTATTTGCAGGGTCAACAAGCAAGGAAAGTCCTTATCTTCTAAGCAGGAACTTAGAGTGTATATCCCATCACGAAGGGGGAGTCCTAAACCTGGTCTCCACACTTGACATGTTCAAATGTTTAGGAGCAGTTGTTTTCTTTTCCTACTTTTCAAGTCCTATGACTAAAACTCTGTCTCACACCCATGTTGCTTAATTTGTTATATCGTCGAGGGTTGTTATGTAAATAGGAAATAAAATCGAGGTATGAGTCAACTGATTTGCAAGTGATACAAGAAAACATTTAAAGCACCCATAACAAGAGAAAAAAGACCATCTTTGGTAACTTGTAATCAATTGGACTTCTCTATGGGTGCTATTCGTGCTATGGACCAATTGGCTTTACTATGGACTCTACCATTTGAAGAAACATGCATAGCATTGATGAGCCGATTACTTGGAGAGCAAATGCAAATGTTCAATCTCAAATTCAAGTATTGTAACTTGCTAACTTTGTATGTATGTTCGAAGGACGGTGTTCGGCCAGTTTAGGGGCTGTTGATCTTGGTATGTATGTTCGAAAGACAGTGTTTGGGTGCTGGACCCACCTGCAGACGAGGATCCTTAGCCCCTGATCGTTCTGATTCTGTGTGGTTGAAAGACGGTGCAATGGTGTTGGCCCACCTTCTTACATATGAAGATTAGGGGCCTTTGGGGAGGTAATGTTGTTGAGTTTCATATGCACTTGGGTGTTCTTTTTTTGTTTCATCATTCAACCCTTGGTTGGATTTCTCTCCTCTCCCCCCACTTGATGTACCCTTATCAAGTTTCTTAATAAAAATTTTGCCGTTTCAAAAAAAAAAAATTACTAACTTTGTAAGTACCTAAGAAATGATAATGTACACAAGTCACAAAGCCATGTGTAATTCTTAGAGAAGGAAATGATATAATGGTCAATGGCATAGAACTCAATCGCAAAAAAGTAGAAGATCGTTTAAGCACCAACCTTTGTAGCCTGAGCACCTAATGAAAGTCTCTTCACATGAACAAGGCTCTCAACAAGTCCTCTTAAAGTATCTTGGATCCTTTCATTATTGTCATCGCTACCGTCGCAGTCAAGGGTGGCATCGACCAAAGATGATATGTCCCTCAGCTGACAATTCCTCGGTATACAACAGGAAATCTCCAATGACTGGAGATAAGGAGCCGATATCTCCAACCTTTCCTCGTCGTATTCACCATCATCAACTTCATCTTGTTCGGGGTCATCGTGTTCCCCATCATCTTCCTCTTCTCCAGCGTCGTCGTGTTCCCCATCATCTTCCTCTTCTTCTTCAGAGTCGTCGTGTTCCCCATCATCTTCCTCTTCTCCAGAGTCGTTGTGTTCCCCATCATCTTCCTCTTCTTCTTCAAAGTCGTCGTGTTCCCCATCATCTTCCTCTTCTTCTTCTTCAGAGTCATAATGGTGTTCGCCATCTTCATCATCTTCTTCAGGGTCGCCATGTTCACTATCCGGCCCATATCGTCCCCAAAACTCCCTAAGGATCAATCTTTTCACACTGGCATTATTACTGAGGTCCAAACGGTTGAAACCCCCATAGCCATACAATTCCAATACTTCCAACACAGGACTACCGGCTAATATCTTCTCCATCACGCCGTTACTCAACTTAACATACCCAATTGACAGTTTCTTTAGCGAATTCCAGGCAACGTTTCCTTTGGGAGTAACCCTACACAATGAGAAATCCAAACTCCTGAACGATGCATTGGTATACAAAACCTGTGGCAACTCATGCGATACGAAGCCGGCGGCTACAGAGTAGAAATCAAGGCAGAGCTCCTCCACGCCCTTCCCCGCTGCGAATCGGACCCACGAGTTCACGTTCGGAGCGAAACGCGACTGGTAATCGAAATCGACCCCGAATTTCTCGAGCTTGGAGCAGTTGAAGAGGGGAAGGGTTTTGTCGACGAAGGCGACGAATCCCTCGTTCGTCGCGTGGTCTTGGCTGAAGCGGAGGGAGGGGAGGTAAGTCCAGAGGAACTGCCATCGTTTCGACAGGATTTCGGTTTTGATGGCGTCGTGGACCGGTAGGAAGGAGAGGATGAGGACGAGGACGGATTCCGGCAATCCGGTGATGCGGTCGTCGTCGGCCATTTTCCGGCGTGTTTTGGAGTTCTCTCTTCTTACATGTCAGTCTGTGTTCCTTCGTACTTTGGGGTTCTGAATTGTACTTGGGTTTTTACTTCTTTAACTTCAGCATCATCCTTCAATATTTGTTTATTTTCAATTAGACCCTTCAGAATTTTAAATTTTATTACTGAATAGAGAAAGAGAAAGAACTTCGATTAGTAAAATAATAAAGCAATTTACAGATACCAAACAACATCTATTTTATATTATATATCTAGAGGAAGCTATGGTACAGGGTATACCGTATGTCTAAATTATGACAATTTGTGATATTCATTATGACGATTTTTGGTTTTCTAATGCATATTTATGATTCTAGTTACGACTTGTACTTTAAAATTTACCTGTTGAACAGGTCATTAGCAGGTTACCTATAATTAAAAAATATTGTTATTATTAAACCATAATTATTCGTACCGAAATCCATAATACTTGTACCTTAACCAAATATATGCGTACAATATCAAAAATTAAATAATGCTATCCATAAATGTTATAACAATATCATAAATTGGCATTATCTTACCACAATGAGTCGTACCAATTTTTTTTTGACTCGTATGATATTCCGTAACAAAATCAAAATATGTTGTACCAGAATTAACAATTGTTATACTCAAACCAAAAATATTTGTAAAATGCCGCAATTTTATAAAATAACCACAATTATTATGACAACACCTAAAATTGTCATTTTCTTAACACAATGTGTCGTATCAAAAGAAAACTTATTTAAATACCACAAATTATATAACAAACCACAATTGTTATGACAATATCATAAATTGAAGTTTTCTTACCACAATGTGTCGTACCAAATGAAATTAATTAAAAAATTCCATAATAACACATGTCTAACGTACCACAAATTCAGTAATATAACCAAATTTGTTATGACAACACAATAAATTGACGTTTTCATACTCACAACGTGTCGTATAAAAAAATTCAATCAGAATGTTCAATTAACGATAGTTATAATCAGCAAAATATCATACCACAAATTCAGTAATATAACCAAATTTGTTATGACAACACTATAAATTGACGTTTTCATACCCACAACGTGTCGTATAAAAAAATTCAATCGAAATGTTCAGTTAACGATAGTTATAATTAGCAAAATACCATACCACAAATTCAGTAATATAACCAAATTTGTTATGACAATACCATAAATTGACGTTTTCATACCCACAATGTGTCGTATAAAAAAAATTCAATCGAAATGTTCAGTTAGCGATAATTATAATCAACAAAATACCATACCACAAATTCAGTAATATAACCAAATTTGTTATGACAATACCATAAATTGACATTTTCATACCCACAATGTGTCGTATAAAAAAATTCAATCGAAATGTTCAGTTAGCGATAATTATAATCAACAAAATACCATACCACAAATTTAATAATATAACCAAATTTGTTATGACAACATCATAAATTGACGTTTTCATACCTACAATGTGTTGTATAACAAAAATTCAATCGGAATGTTCAGTACGTAAACGATAGTTATAATCAGCAAAATACATACCACTAATTATTTTCAATTCCCCCCACATTATTTTTTCAAAATTTAAAATTTCCACCATATTATCTTAATTTTCGATTCCCTCCGATCCACACTATTTTTTCAAATTCTTATTTGTCCCTACACAATACCTTGGTAATTTAAACTAAAAATGAAGTTCTAGCTCAAAATTTTCATCCAAGAAATTCACCAAAAAGTAAGTACTATACCCAAATTTTTGAATACAACTACAATTTCCTCTCAAAATATTAGTCTAAATTAAATTCTTTCTCTACAAAATTTAATTCAAAAAATCAAAATTCTTTTAATTTTTCATGAAAAATGAGAGGTCATTAAAACAAATAATTATTCAACTGTCTCAACATACGGATATTCAGGGCAGTGCACATAACAATTGGCACTATATATTTGATAGGCGGATCAGTGCCAAACCTTCACCCTATGCATACAAATCCAAATTTAATGGTGGTCCTTGGAACTTGGTAATCGAAAGACTTTTAATGTATTGTCACCAAAATTAGAGATTATCGGATATTGACAAATACGTAATCGAAAGACTTTTAATGTATCCAGATGCATATTAATGTCTAATAATGCAACAACTGAGCCCCATGTAAGCCATTTTTTTTCGATCGGACCCGTCTATCTTTTACAGAATATGAATTAGATTAAATGTACCAAGAATGAAGTTCATCGCTTATCGTTAGACCATTAATCGGATGAAAATATTCTTTTTTTATCGAATTAGGGAGCTGATGAAGAGGCTTTCTAAACCTGATCATAGCAAAAAAATTTGTGGATGATTTAATCAACAAAGATAACATAATCAACGGTTTCGATCGTCATTATCGTGTCTCATTTAATGCATCCTGAAGTTATTGAGAACATCAAGTGTGCTCACTCTCGCAATCTCTCGGTATGTATCTTTTTTTTATTAGCTAAAACTAATAAGAATTATTCATGATTTGGCTTCAGATTTAATATATTTCATTAAAATGTTAATCGAGAAAGATATGGCTTGATAGTGCGTGTTTTGTTTGATGTGTAATATGTCTTTAATTTGATCGTTTGTCTTTATTTATTTCTAATTTTTATAGATTTTATTTTTATTTTTAGAGTATAAATTACATAGTTAGTTGTTGAAGTTTCATACTGGCAAATTCAGTTGTTCAAGTTCAATATAATATTAAAATATATTAATGCACCATTCGAGCCCCACCTAAGGTATTTTTTTATCAGAACTGTCTATCTTTTACACAATATCTATTAGATTATTCGTACCAATTAGAACAAATTTGATCGCTTATAGCTAGACACTTAATCGGATGAAAAATATCATTCTATTATTAAATTTAAGTGCCAATGATGGAGCTTTCAAAACCTGATCGAGCCATAAATTTACGTGAATGACTTTATTCAACAAATATAACGAAATCAACGGTTTTGATCGTTACTAGGGATTGCACATGCCTAAAGGCATGAAGCAATGTGTTTTGAACGCAAAAAGTGTTTTATCAAAAAAAGTTTTCGTTCTTTGATCCATCTTCGCTTATTTTCAATTTTAGAGTAATAATTAAGAAGAATAATATCTAACCGTGGTTACGACACTATCAATGATCATCCAAATCACCTAAATTCGAGCCATAAATGCAATCCCTACCATGTTGCATTCATATGATTCAAATTCAAACATGACATAAAAGCTATACTAAATAATATAGTCAAATTCATACACAAATATAGCTAAAAAGAGTGCTCCCTATAAAAGGTCATATTCTGCAAAAGGATCAGTCTAAAAAGTTTGTCTTTAACTGTCTTCATCACTCTTGAACCTTAGTTCTTCAAAGAGCAGAATTAAGAACATGAACGCCAACACGAAAACATACAAAAAGTAATAATTAATTGAGTAAGGATTCTCTAAAGTAAAATAGTGACGAAAATTAGTTACATTAATCATGAATCTCGTCTATTCGCGTTTAACATAGATTATGAATCTCTCTTTCTCCATTAATGAGGGTACGAAGCAAAACTGACATCTCCTCTTCTTGGAGAGGTTGATCAATTAAAAGAATTGTGCGTATGCTTATAAAAGGAAAACTTAAGTTTAGTTGCATAGATTATGAATCTCTCTGTCTCCAAAAAAAAACATGTATGTGAATGTTAATTATTAAAGGAAAAAAGAGTTGTTTTCTTTTCACATATGAATCCAAAAGGATTGTCTCCTTTTTTACAATAGAAAAATTAACCTAAAATGAAACAACTTAAATGCAAATATTAAATTGAATGTAAGGATATTAACTTTAAAGGAAAATCAATTATTCAATTGATTTAAATTTGAAAATATAATCAAGCCTTTTTTGGAAACAACCTAAAAACAATCAATTGAAAGAATTTACCGGTCATAAGGTTAGAAGGTTTATATTAGTATGTATTTTCTTGATCGAATGGTCATAACCTATTGAAAATTCAATCTAATAGCTGGAGGGGCTCTTGCTTGATGTCTATAGAGACATGAAAGAAAGAAGGGGAAAAAGTATGGTGAAGGTAGTAGCGATGCACACGAGTTAACAAAGCACATAAATTTATTTTTCTCTTATGATTGGATCCGACTCCCCCTCTCGTCCTCCCCTCCCCGTCAGATCCGATCAGGCTTCACCAGTGTGGTTGGGTTCTCGCTGTGGGAGTTTTGTTTGTTTTATTGCAGGTTTGCTGGAGTTTCGCGGAAATTGGTTTTGGATTACTGACTCCCCGATCTGTGTCGGCCGCCGGTTAAAAAGGGCGTGATCCGGCCAGCGATATGGTCACTCTCAGTTGATGTGGTGGGCTCATCTGGCTTGATTGCTCGTTATTGGTGGAAGCTAACCTTGGTTGGGGTTCTCTTGAGTTGCATTATTTTAGGTTCGTTATAAGTTTTCAGCTTGTAGTGTAGCGGTGGTGGATTTCTTTCAGCTGTATTAGTTTTAGTATTTGTTTGTACTTGTTGTGGCCGCAAACACATCACACACACTTTTCACACTATGTTCCGTTCATTAGGTCCTTACTGGCATTCGCTTGTCGTCGGCGTCCCTAGGCCTTTTGTTGACTTTTATCTGCAGGCAATAGCATAGTAGTTGTGTCTTTTGTGTTTTGCAGATCAGTACGCTGTGTTCTGTTCCTTAGGCCTTAGTTTGGTCTTCGCTCGTCGCCGGCGTGTCTTCATTATTGTAACGGCGATAGCACAGTTGTACTTTCATTATTATGATTAATGCATTTCTTGCTCTTCCTCCCAAAAAAAAAAACAAAGCACATAAATTTATGTGCTGATAAATGAAGGTCAAGGCGCCTGCACGTTGATTAAACCATTGGAGGTCTAAGTGAGCTGGCCCAACATTTTACATATCCAGTGACTAAAGCAAGGTGCCACTGAAGAGGAAAACAAAAAAAGACTAAACAAAAAGCAATCTTCAAGAGAACCCAACTTCAAAGAATACATCTTGCATTTTTTGTCAAACTTGCATTTGTGGCATGATCTCAACCATTCGATCGGGGGATACGGTATTCCCTTTATTTTGGGGATACCTTAGCAGCTCGTATGGAACAGCCGATTTCGAGAAAAAAGAAAGGGGATGGAGGGAGAAGTGATTCTCTCCCTCGTTTGGAAGGCCCAAAAGGCGGGAGAGGGTGATAGAAGGAGGGAGACAAGAACCCCCTCACACCCCAGTTCCATTTCTTGCCAAAAGTGGAGAGATTCCGTGAGAAAAGGAGAGCTGAAGCGCGTGGGTGCGAGTAGATCTCACTCGCGCAACTTCTGACAGCACATGTGGTCCACCCTCTCATAGGATCGTCATCGTACTTACACCATTGTCTTCATCTTGTCAAGGAGATGATGTTTGGTCGCCAGAGAAGAGGGAAACATAGAGTTTCAGGTCGCCAGCTATGGAGTTGAGGTCGCCGGAGCTAGAGTTGAAGTCGGAGATGTGGAGAGAGTTTGATTTCTCATGGTTGTTTGGATGGTTGGGTGAGAAACCACAACCCTTCCTTCTTTTTCCTCACTAATAAGGGAGATCACTCCCTTCTCTTCTCTTTTCTCACCTCCATTGCCAAAGGGGCAGTAGGTGTTCGGGTATTCATTCCTAATGAAGCAGCAAACTTGGCCTTATTCCTTTCAACTGAAAAAGTTACGTTATGGCATTGGAAGTCCGCAATGATACTTGGATCTAAACCAAATCTCCATGCCCTAGTTGTACTAGCTCTTTAGCATGTAAATGAATAGATTTTTACAGCTCTTCGATCGGGAATGCTGTATGCAAATATTTATAGTCGTCGGATTAAAAAACAGCAAATATATAGTCGTCGTGTGCCTTTTAAATCGGTCCAGCGAACTCTAAACTGCTCGAGCGAGCCAAAGCTCATCCGACCCTTCGCTTGGGCAATATCCATGAAGGCTTGACATAGCGTTCGCCCAACCCTTGCTCGAACATTATGGGGAGTGACTTCTCAATCGCACGAGCGTATTTCTGGATTCTAAAGTTCATTCCATTCTGACTCCGACAACATGAACTTACCAAAGGAGAGCAGGGCATGCTGGAGTTTTCCTTTGGCAATGCCACAACAAAACACATCCAAACAAAAACAAACCCCTCCTCCCAGAGATTCTATCAAGAAACTTGAAAGGCTGCAAAATGATCAACATATAACCCTTGTCACATATACTACATAGCCAACATAATCCTTTTTGTCTAGAATTGACAAAGTACAGGTGAGGCAACAAGAGAGCATAAATCAACAAATAAGCATAGGATCTAGACAAACAGTATCCATGAGCAATGAAATTTAAAACCAAACAGGATAACAATAAGATCAACATAGGACTAGGGATCATTGTGTTTTTCCTCCACCATTTCTATATCTCAATGGAGTTTATATTGCTCCACCCATATCCTAGGGATAAAATATGATATATTACACGTGAGTCCAATGTTTATTTGCGTGTGCCGATCCTTCGAGCCATGCCTTCAGACACGGGTATGCACTAGTATACTATATAAGATAGTTTTTATTTAAGCGAGCAAATACTACTACTCTATCATTTAAAACTTTTTCACATTTTTTCTTATCTTTTGAAGCCATTTGGGCTCGGTGATTTCGACATCAAGTTATGTAGTATTGATGATAAAGGATATGTTCCACTAAGTAATTTTTTTTAAATTAAAGGTGCTACATTGTGAGAGAATGACATGTCTCGTAAAATGGAAAATAAATACTTAAAAATAGAATGTGCGAGTTACAAGGCTTTTATCCTCAACAGTTTTTGCACAAACAAAAACAGTTTTGTTAAAATTCAATCCGTTTGTGGTGGAATAATTAGCGTTATACCCTGTGAAAATTTATGATCGTTTAACAGGTGTTTGATTGCGAAATTACCGTTGATGCATTGTTGATTTGTATTTAAGTGGACGTTTATGTGTTTAATAGATTATTGGGGTAAATACATGTTTATGAAATATTAACAAGAATACTTACTAGTAAAAATTTATTTAAATTGTAAACAAGAAATATTTTAGATTATGTATTAGTTAATCTTTAACCCTAAAAAATATTGACTAGAATAGCCTCGCATAATTTGGTTGTTATGAAAATCTCATATTAATATTTAATAGAGTTAGTAAATACTAAATTTAACATGTTTGGAGTGTACGATAAAACATTCGATTTGCACACGTACGCATTGTATGTGTCCCGGCCTCTAGTAGATAAATTAATGTGACACACGGTGTTGAGAGATACGGTAAGTGTGAGAGTCGCCATAGGTGTTTTAAATAACCCTTTCCCGTTTACGTTTTGTCAGAGTGGATTTTTGCGTGGCCTTCCGAAATGCCGGGATGCTTAGACGGAGGGAGTAAGAGCATCTCCAACCTTGACCCATTTTAAGACCTGGAAAATAAATACTTAAAAATAGAATGTGCAAGGTACAAGGCTTTTATCCTCTACAGTTTTTGCACAAACAAAAACAGTTTTGGTATACTTAAATTTTCGGAATATTTCAGAATTTCGGCATCTAAGTTATGTAATATTTCAGAATTTTTTGAATTAAAGGTAATTTCGGCATCAAGTAATGTAATATTTTAGAATTTTTTGTTTAAATTTTCGTCGTAATCAAATTAGCACCAAAATGTGGACTGAAAGTGAAAAAATATTCCATTTGATAAATTATTAAACAAAAAGTATTTTCCATCTTTAATGAATTTTTTTTGTTTTGATAATCATTATTTATTTTTTAGACTTTTCGCATTGACGAATGTTTAATTTCAAAATAAAACGCGAATCCAATAAAAACTATTAAGACAATATAAAAAAATACTTATGTAGTTATTCCAGTTGGCTGGAGTAAATAGTAGACGTGAAGAGCAAGCCAAGTACGGCCTAGGGTTTCAAATCTCATACTCCAGTGGGAGCGAAACAGTGGGGCAGCATTACAGTGTAGAGATAGAGAGAGAGAGAGAGAGATGAACTCTGTCCATGAAGAAGAAGAAGAAGAAGAAGAAGAAGAAGAAGAAGAAGAAGCAGAGAACCAGTTCCATCGTTTGCCGGACGACGTGGTAGTCAGCATATTCGACAAGTTCTCCGGCGTCGAATGCCTCTGCAGATGCTTCTTGGTCTCCAAGAGATTCTCTTCCCTCATCCCTCGCGTCCAAACACTCTCCATCAAAGGCGTTACCTTGGTTAACCGTTCTAAATCCGGGGAGCAGACCGAGAACATCAATCCCGTCGGAAAATTCTCCAAGTTCTTAGTCAACAACTTGGTCCTCAAACCCTTTCGGTACCTCCGCAACCTCGCTCTCTCGCCTCCTCCTTTGCAATTGAAAATTTCTTTCCTCAAGTTCCTAGCCGTATTCAAACAGATTCGATCTCTGAATCTCGAGCTTATCTCCGATTTCGACGCTGCTGACAACGACACTGTTTTCAAATGGGGGGCCAATTTCACCGGCGAACACCGCAGCATCACATTTCTCTATGCAAAATCTCTGTCTAAAATGATAATGGAATTTCAAGAAGAAGATGACGAAACGGAGAATGAGATAGCCCGGGAAGAACTGTTCCGCCGAGTATATTTAGCCATGGAGTGCGTAAAAGGTGCATTAAGGTGGCTAGAACTCATGTCTCATGTTGTCCCGAAATACCCGATGCTTCAGAACCTTACCATCTCTGATTCGATGAACAAGGGGGTGAAGCTCCGTTTGGTTGGCGAAAAACTCGTGGAGTGTAGGAATGCTTTCAATTTGGATGAGGTGATTTCGTTGGCCTAGAATTGGACGACAGAGAATATGAGGGTTGGTTATGTGCCTGTTTTACCGCTCCCTGTGTCTGGGTATGTGATGAAAGGGGTGACCATTCTTAACTTCAGAATGTCTGCTGATGATGATTCTGAGGCCGATTCGGCCATGTTGGATGCGTTTGCGGAGGAACAAGGTGTTTTTTCGGAAGCCGTGGTGCGGATTCTGGAAAATCATAAGGACGGTATCATGCCATTGATCTAGAACTTAAAATTGATGCTATATCTGAATTATGTCTTTACTTCTTGTTGTTGTTACTGCTTTCGTTTGACCTACCGGCGAAGAACTTTGCCGCTATGCTAATCAGTGGAATATAAGACTAACCATAGTAGGAGTTTTATGATCAAATTATGTGAAGATCAGTGTATGAGCATGAATTGCTCTAAATGTGCCTACATTGGTGGAAGAATTTTCAAGGATTTTGCTTTCAGATTATGGTCTTGAAAATCTCGAATCTTAATTCTGATATGCAGCACTCCCTCAAATTTAATGTTGTTACTGTGAAATTAATAAGGAGAAATGATAGAGTGGTTAGATTTTGCATAGTTCACAATCCCACAGCTAGAGTTGCCTAAGAGCTAAGTGTTGTACACTGTAGGAACCATTCTCTTTAGTTAGTAGGCATTTAATTCTGCATATTGTTTAATAAGCGTTAAAGCTTAGTGTGAGTCATCTGAGTGAGATCTCTAGCTGGAAAGGGATAGCAATATTATGATAAAAATGAAGGAATATGGCAGGTTTTACCTCTTTGCTGGATATTTGGTTATGGAAGCACGCCATATTTTAGGAGATCCACACACTTATTTAGGCAATCCACTCACTGCATAGATCCGGGAATAACTATTTAGGGGCCAATTCGTAGGGGCAACTGCGACATGTATACATGGGCGGCAGTGAGTTTCTTTTGGTGAGATATACCATGCTCAACCATGAATCCTGGATGAAATTGTTTGATTGGTTTCCTAAATGAGTAGAACGAGGCTCTGGGATACCGGATACAGCCAACTAAACTGATGCAACCCAGTTTTTCCATATATGATATCCATCAGGAATGTGGGTACATCGGTGATGCAACCCAGTTTTTCCATGTATGATATCCATCAGGAATGTGGGTACATCGGTTTCCTCTCTAGCCATCATACTTTGCCTAAATCATTTCTCTTTTCAGTATATTTAAGATGAACACATCAGCTTAACAGGAAGGGAAAGGTAAATGAAATTTTTGGTTAAATAAATCTAAAAAGGGGAGAAAAAGAAAAGTAGTATTGTGCCATTGTATTAAGGGACCATCATGGGTCTGCTGCAGGTTTAGCTATATTATCTTACGTTTTCTTTTTATAAGATAACCTGCTCCGGGTATTGACTGACCTCAAAATAAGGAGATGGGTTCCCTCTGGGTCCATGGACAGAGACACATAGTCCACATCTTTCACTTCTGAATTTGATATGAGTGGAACATATAGATTTTACTCTCTGGAATTTTTTTCAGTTCAACTTGATTTTGGTCATCTTCCCTGTGGAACTATTTTCTGTCATCGTTATGCCATATATAGAGCAGCTGATGCTTACAGCCTTCCTTGAGGGCTCCTGTCTTTGATGTTTCAGTTTGTAATGTGCTTCACAACCTTGACTGGTTGTCAATCAATTAAGTAATGCTCAAGGAAGGATTTGGTAGGGAATAGTATATAATATCGTTATGCAAGAAATTGGTGCTTGGTTATATTTCTTGGTTCGTAATGTACTCTGATTGAAGATTGGTGAAGTGATGTTTGAAGGAGTTAAATTCATTTCCAGAGGAAAGATCAACATATTTTTATCTGATTGCATAATGAAAATCTTCTTTATACTGTATTAAATATATACAATGTATAAAACCTAACCTATGAAAGATCAAAATACAATGCACAAAAAGGAGGGGAATGAAAAGGTTACTGTCAATCAAAAAAGGAAAGAAAAAGAAGTATTGGGAAGGTGGATGAAATAACTGTTGGATCAACGTCCCTGTAGTTGCTCCCTTTCTCAGTTCAAAGTACTGCTTCGGCAAAAGGAAATGAAACAATAGCCGGTAGCATATAACTCAGTCGCAAAAAAAGTAGAAGATCTTTTAGACACCAACCTTTGCAGCCTGAGCACCTAATGTTAAGTCTCTTCACATGAACAAGGCTCTCAAGAAGTCCTCTTAAAGTATCTTGGATCCTTTCATTATCATCATCACTATCCAAGTCGCAGTCAAGCGTAGCATCAACCAAAGATGATATGTTCCTCAGCTGACAATTCCTCGGTAGACAACCAGAAATCTCCAATGACTGGAGATAAGGAGCCGATATCTCCAACCTTTCATTGTCGTATTCACCATCAACTTCATCTTGTTCAGGGTCGTCTTGTTCACTATCAACTTCATCTTCTTCAGCATCATCGTGTTCCCCCATCATCTTCCTCTTCTTCAGAGTCGTGGTCTTCGCCATCAGATTCCTCTTCTTCAGAGTCATTATCGTCATCTTCTTCAGAGTCGTCGTGTTCGTCATCTTCATCATCTTCTTCAGAGTCGTCATTTTCATCATCTCCTTCCCAAAACTCTTTGAGGATCAATTTTTTCACACTGGTATTACTGAGGTCCAAACGACTGAAACCCCAGTAGTTATACAATTCCAATACTTCCAACACAGGACTACCAGCTAATATCTTTTCAATCACACCATCGCTCAATTTCACATACCCAACTGACAGTTTCTTTAGCGAATTCCAGACAACATTTCCTTTAGGAATAACCCTACACAATGAGAAACGCAACCTTTCGAATGATGAATTGGTATACAAAACCTGTGGCAACTCGTAGCGTACGTCCTCATACAAATCATCCGCTACGGAGTCGAATTCAAGGAAAAGCTCCTCCACGCCCTTCCCCGCTGCGAATTGAATCCCCGAGTTCACATTTGGAGCGAAATGCGGCTCGTAATCGAAATCGACCCCGAATTTCTCGAGCTTGGAGCAGTTGAAGACAGCAAGGGTATTGTCAACGAAGCCGACTAATCCCTCGTTTGCCGTGGGGTAGTTAGCTTGACGGAATTGAATGGATGGGAGGTAAGTCCAGAGAAATTGCCATCGTTTCGACAGGGCTTCGGTTTTGATGGCGTCGTGGATCGGTAGGAAGGAGAGAATGTGGACGAGTACGGATTCGGGCAATGCAGTGATGCGGTCGTCGTCGTCGTCGTCGGCCATTTTCTGGCCGTGTCTGTACTTGGGTTTTTTACTTCTTGTCTTGTTCATAATCATCGTTGTTTAACTTCAACATCATCCTTCAATTTTTGTTTATTTTCAGTTAGACCCTCTAAATTTTTTTACTCCCTCCGTCCCTAAATGTTTGGCACTTTTGGGAGTTCTAACTTTTAAGGAAGAAATATTATTGTATTGTACAAAAACCAAAGGTCCAATCTTACCCTTCTAGTGTACTTTGAATAGTAATTGAAAATTTGAATTTAAAATTTTGTACCCAAAAAAAGAGGGTAACATGGGAAATTTGCCATATTTTGCTTTTAACTTTTCAAAAGAGACAAATTATATGGGACAACAAAAAGCATGAAAGTACCAAACATTTAGGGACGGAGGGAATAGTGAATAGTAGTGGAGTTGTATGATGGAACTTTACCTACCAAAAATAACACTGGCCAAAAAAAAAATTTCGTTTAAGAAAGAGAAATAATAAAGCAGTTTAATAATAGGACTCGGATCCTCTGTCCGAGTATGGTGTCTGAGCCTCTGTCTCACCCTTCTCCTTGTGCCACATAACCCACTCCTCTTAATCTCTGTTTGGTGCCTATTAAATGAGCATGATAATTGATAATTATGTGAGGCCCATTTTTGGGGTCCTAAAAAATTGATTCAAACCGCAAGTTATTCTTAAAATATTTTTATATGCGTTCTTGTAAAAAATTAGCTCAATCTGATATTCGTAAGGGCTTTTTCAACATTTATAGGGCCCTACAAATTTTGAAAAAACCATAGATTATCTCCAAACACTCGATTTTAGATTATTGATTGATAAAAGCAACACCGGTAAAGAGGCGTGGCGTCTGAAATGATAGATGCAACAGCCTTTTCATAAACTGAGACTAATGAAATTGTTTGAATGTTCAGAATACTGTACTGCTTTCATTAGATCGCACCAATATCAACTTCTCCAAATCAAAAATAGCTAAAAAGTAGTACTATCAGGGCATTGAAATTTTCTTGAAAATTGATTTTTTATGTACTTCGATTAATTGCAGAACACTACAATGGAGTTACAAAATCAACAATATACAGACAACATCTCCCTCAACGAATAGTTTAACTATTCGCACGAATAGTCTAACTATTTAAACTATTCACGCGAATAGTTTATTTAAAATCTAGACCGCCTAAAATACTTTTGGACGGGTGAGATTGTTCACCTCCGTAAAAACCTTTTTTACAAAACCTCTCTACGACTAGATGCCTCACATTAAAAATTGAACAAAAAATTACAACTTGTTTTCGCAAGGGCTTCATAGGCTCTTTCAATTGCATCCATTTTTTCTCCACAAGCAACAGATAGTAGCGAAAAAAAAAATTATGTCGAAGGTAGTAGCGATGCACACGAGTTGATTAAACCATAGGAGGTCTAAGTGAGTCGGCCCAACATTTTACATAGCCAGTGACTAAAGCAAGGTGCCACTAAAGTTCTTGTTTTTTAAATACTTATTTTTCACTATATGAGACATGTCATTCTCTCACGATACATCACATTTAATTAAAAAAATAAGTACTTATTTTCCTTGAAAGAATGGGGCAAGAATACATCTTATTTCCTTCCGATCATCCACTATCGAAAGAACAATTGACCACTTCGGTATGAATTCCGAATGAAGCGGCAAACTTGGCCTTATTCCTTTCAGCTGAAAAAGTTACGTTATGGCATTGGAAGTCTGCAATGATACTTAGATCTAAACCAAATCTCCATGCCCTAGTTGTACTAGCTCTCTAGCGTGTAAATGATAGTAGGTTTTCACAGCTCTCGTCGTCTAGCACAATGCTTCTATTAGGTCAGGAATGCTGTATGCAAATATTTATAGTCGTCAGATAGAAAAACAGCATATATAATTATATATAGTCGTCGTGTGCCTATAAATCGCTCCAGCGAACTCTAAATCACTCCAGCGAGCCAAAGCTCATCCGACCCTTCGCTAGGGCGATATCCATGAAGGCTTGACATAGCGTTCGCCCAACCCTTGCTCGAACATTATGTGGAGCGACTTCTCAATCGCACGAGCATATTTCTGGATTCTTAAAGTTCATCCCATTCTGACTCCGACAACATAAACTTTACTGAACTTAAGAACAATTACAATTTACAGAGAAAGAAATTTCCAACACCATTACATGAAATTACAACAAAAAAAAAACCTATGTTTTCCAAATGGCATTGCCAACCAAAGGAGAGCAGGGCATGCTGGAGTTTTCCTTTGGCAATGCCACAACAAAACACATCCAAACAAAAACAAACCCCTCCTCCCAGAGATTCTATCAAGAAACTTGAAAAGCTGCAAAATGATCAACATATAACCCTTGTCACATATACTACATAGCCAACATACTCCTTTTTGTCTAGAATTGACAAAGTACAGGTGAGGCAACAAGAGAGCATAAATCAACAAATAAAGCATAGGATCCAGACAAACAGTATCCCTGAGCAATGAAATTTAAAACCAAACAGGATAACAATAAGATCAACATAGGACTAGGGATCATAAAACATCCATTTTCAAGGTCCACGAGCTATGCGATATAGACAACTGGAACACTACCCACCAACCAAGAGTAATTAAGGAACCAAAAAATGGCTGCAGTATAACTAAGTATAGACCCAAATAGTATGTTGAGACAACAGATATGCCAATATAACACTCAACATCCCACTGATAAACAGAAATAGTCACATAAACTACTGAGGAGAGGGGAACTCGGGAAAGCGCTGAATGAACTCGGACATGAAGTGCTCCATTTTTTCATAGTACTGCTGCTAAACGGACAAGAAGTACTCCATTGTTTCAAGCTGGACATGAAGTGTTCCATTTTTTCAAACTGCTGTTGCTGCTGGCCATCTTGTATCTCACTCAATAGGACTAACATCTTATTCAACTGGACTCCCTTCCAACGGTGTTCAGCTCTAAGGTGGTGCAGTTTAGCCAGTATCTCATCAAGCAGACCCTGAATAGAAACGAGATGGTCGGGCCTCCCTCGGCGATCTCTGTGAGGAAGGGCTACTCTATGTTTGTGGTAGAGGACATAGTTAGAACAATTTTTTTTGACAAGTACATTGTCACGAACAATGTCTCAAAATTAGGTGAACTTTTGAGCATGCTTGATACCACGGGCAGGTCTCAAGCTCCTATATAAAGAGGAGTTAACTCTTATTAAAGACAAGCATTCAATGCACACCTACTCTCCACTACCATCCCTCTCTCTCTCTCTATAAGGTTGCCCTGAGCTCTCTCCTCCTCCATCTCCGGTGGTCTTGAGTCATCGTAGTAACCACCATATTCCCAAAGGGTGACCTCGGGTACTCTTCCCACTCCTCATACCCACACACTAATAACACATTTGATTTGTTAATGCACGTATGTACCGTTAGACATTCACACCTCAACAGTGGAGGACTCAAAGAGATGGCATCGGGTCGATTCAGCCTGGATTTGGGTAAAACTTAACCCAAACTGAAATTTATAACTGAAACTGAACTTGGTTTTTTTTTCATCTAGCCACTAGTTCGGCTCGGATTTCCCCCAAATCCAGAGGTTAACTGACCTAATCCGCAACCGACCCGAACATATATTGACATAACAAAATTAGGGCATAATGTACATATGTACTATGTGTAGCGGGCCGAATATTCTGGTTCGGTCAAAGTCAATACGCTCAGCAGAAGACTGGGCTCAGCCCCTCCTCGATTTTGTCTTATCAGATCGAGCCATTCACCGGACTGTTAGGTTCGGTGGGATAGGTTTGGCTTTGGCAACGTTCAGATGAGCAGCATCAGACTGCCAGTCCATACTGAGGTCAATGATCAACTCCATGCGGTTCGGACAT
This sequence comes from Rhododendron griersonianum, assembly GCA_018127125.1. Taxonomy (NCBI): domain Eukaryota; kingdom Viridiplantae; phylum Streptophyta; class Magnoliopsida; order Ericales; family Ericaceae; genus Rhododendron; species Rhododendron griersonianum. The sequence goes on from CM030800.1 coordinate 27,866,199, forward strand.
TAAGGTTCCGCAGACTCATACAAGCCAGCTCGTCCAAGTGAGCCTAACTGCCTTGCTCCATGTGACAGCTCAGGCACATGCACGATAACTGCCCTATCCGGTACGTTAGGCATGACGTTATCTAAAGCGGTTACCGAGCGTGAGAGTCACGCGCTCGCTTGGAGAGCAAATCTAGGGACTCTATATAAAGGAAAGAGATCAACCTATAGGGGAACGCTTACATTAGGCATGACGTTATCTGAAGCGGTTACCAAGCGTGAGAGTCACGCACTCGCTTGGAGAGCAAATCTAGGGACTCTATTTAAAGGAAAGAGATCAACCTATAGGGGAACACTACCCTAATCTCTCTGTACTTTCCTTTCCTCGCCTTGAGCACTTGCTCACTTAACCATCGGAGTGCCTGACCGGTTGCCTCCGACCGGCTTAGGCACTAACGGGGGTGTCACCTGTGCAGGTTAGGAGTTCGGAGCTAGGGAACCCATTCACTAAACTAGAGGCGCACGCGAGGTTAACCGGATCAGATCAACAACCCCACATTATGGTATTTTTCAAATATATCACCGTCAGGTTTGGGTTTCAGTGCAGGTATCATATAAAATCAAACCCAACCTAAACCGAACGGTTTTTTGAAATTAAAAACCAAAACGGAACCCGCAGTTAAAAATTCAGGTAAAAACTGCCCCAATTGATGCGAATCAATTCCTGAAAGTACCTTGATGCATCAAAGAAAAATTCAAAATGGCAAGCAACAAGAAAAGACCAATTAGTACAGTTTTAAACAGTCTTACCATAAGACAGTCTTTGTATATTCTAGAATGACAACATTATGTGGAACTTTTGTTTGAACCATGCATCATTCCTTCGAGGCCGAGCTTTTGGGAAATTAGAGGAAAAGTAAGTAAAAAATTCCAACGATCCTAGACTATAATTTTTTGCTCCGAGTAGTACATTTACTTGTACTAACAAGTCTGGACCAACTCCTCCTAAAAATCTCATCATCTACCACAAATGCAAGTCCTAAAATATGGAAGTGGGGGGTGAAAATAGTAACATATGTTAAATAAACATAATGAGAAATGAAGACAAATTCATTAAAAGAAGTCAAATGCAGACAAGGAAGTCAGCGCAACCTCGGACTCATTCAACGACAGAGGTCAACCAAATACTTAGGTCAACTAGATCAAGGGATCCTCAGTTCTGACTTCAAGCTCGGTCAACACTTACCGTAGTCATGGTCAAAAATCCAAAGAGGCCCAAGTTCTCGAGCCGTCAATATCATCAAACAATACTCGTATCAGGTATCTCGGTTGAATAGAGTCCGAGGAGGTTCAAGAGTCCGAACTAACGAGAACCATCTCATGGTCGCTCCTTCTAGATAGCTGAGGTGTATGCTCGTTCAATAGAAGGTCAACAATTATCTCCAAAGTCATGACCGAGAGAATTTGAGCACATGCACCTCCAAAATGATTGACAAGCATCAAGTAGGTTGCTGCACGGGGATGTCAAACCCACATGCGGAGATCTTATGAACAAGATTGCAATGATGACACTTAACTTCAGTTACAAGTCTAGTAACCTATGGGTAGTAGCCAAATTCACCTATAAATACAAGAAGAATGCACATAACTGCTAAGTTCCAATGGAAGCATTCACCAAGTGATGTGAGATTGTGACCATCCATCCAAACGTCTACAGGGACTCTTCATTGGAGCTCAACCCCAGCCTGGCTATGGTGCATCACATAACAGATCATCTAAAACCCAATACAGAGTCTCAGAGAGTACTATGAGGAAAATACTTCTATTCCATTTCTACTTCATTAAGAGTTCTCGGACTAGTGCCTCTAGTCAACAATTTGCCCTTGAGTAGAAACTGACTTAACCATCGGAGGGCATTTCCGGTTGTCAACCCCAGCCAGAGTGCCACTAACGGACTTCTATTTCCGAATATGGTAGCTAGTCGACGAGCGTAGAATAAGAATATCTTTTCTTGATAAGCCAAAGTCAGCAAGCCAACAAGGAAAGCCCTCATCTTCTAAGAAGGGACTCATAGAGTAAATCTCATCACAAAGAGGGAATCCTAAAGCAATTGTTTTTTTTTTCTTTTCCTCTTTTAAAGTCATATGACTCACACTAAGTTCCAACCCATGTCGCTTAATTTGTTATATCGTAGAGGCTTGCCGTGTAAATAGGAAATAAAATCGAGGTATGAATCAACTGATTCGGATTGGCAAGATATACAAGAAAACATTTAAAGCCCCCATAACAAGAGAAAAAGACCAGTTTTGGTACGTCATAATTGTAATCAATTGGACTTCTTTATGGGTGCTAGTCGTGCTATGGACTAATGGCCTTTTACTATGTGACTCTACCAATTGAAGCAACATGCATAGCATTGACGAGCCGATTACTTGGAGATCGAGCAAATGCCAGAGAAATGGTAACTTTGTAATTACTTGAGAAATGGTACTATACACAAAGCCACGTGCAATTCTTAGAGAATAATTAACATGCATATAAGATTCCTTCGGTTTCTTCGGCAAAAGGAAATGAAACAATAGCTTGTAGCATATAACTCAATCGCAAAAAAGTAGAAGATCTTTTAGACACCAACCTTTGCAGCCTGAGCACCTAATGTAAGTCTCTTCACATGAACAAGGCTCTCAAGAAGTCCTCTTAAAGTATCTTGGATCCTTTCATTATCATCATCGCTATCCAATTCGCAGTCAAGCGTAGCATCAACCAAAGATGATATGTTCCTCAGCTGACAATTCCTCGGTATACAACCGGAAATCTCCAATGACCGGAGATAAGGAGCTGATATTTCCAACCTTTCATTGTTGTGTTCACTATCAACTTCATCTTCTTCAGAGTCATCGTGTTCCCCATCATCTTCCTCAGAGTCACCGTGTTCGCCATCAGATTCCTCTTCTTCAGAGTTGTTGTGTTCGCCATCAGATTCCTCTTCTTCAGAGTCATTGTGTTCACCATCAGATTCCTCTTCTTCAGAGTTGTTGTGTTCACTATCAGATTCCTCTTCTTCAGAGGAGTTGAGTTCGCCATCAGATTCCTCTTCTTCAGAGTAGTTGTGTTCCCCATCATCTGCCTCTTCTTCAGAGTTGTCGTGTTCGATGTTCAAATTAAAAAAATTGTTTTCCCCTACGTCGTCGTTTTCGCCATCAGATTCCTCTTCTTCAGAGTCATTATCGTCATCTTCTTCAGAGTCGTCATCGTCATCTTCTTCAGAGTCGTCATCCTCATCATCTCCTTCCCAAAACTCTCTAAGGATCAATTTTTTCACACTGGTATTACCGAGGTCCAAACGACTGAAACCCCCATAGTTACACAATTCCAATACTTCCAACACAGGACTACCAGCTAATATCTTTTCAATCACACCATCACTCAACTTCACATACCCAATCGACAGTTTCTTTAGCGAATTCCAGGCAACATTTCCTTTAGGAATAACCCTACACAACGAGAAACCCAACCTTTTGAACGATGAATTCGTATACAAAACCTGTGGCAACTCGTACCGTTCGTCCTCGTCCAAATCATCGGAGTCGAATTCGAGGTAAAGCTCCTCCACGCCCTTCCCCGCTGCAAATCGAGTCCACGAGTTCACATTCGGAGCGAAACGCGGCTCGTAAAAGAAATCGACCCCGAATTTCTCGAGCTTGGAGAAGCTGAAGACAGGAAGGGTTTTGTCAACGAAGGCGACGAATCCCTCCTCGTTCGTTGTGAGGTAGTCATCTTGACGGAAGAGGAGGGATGGGAGGTAAGTCCAGAGGAATTGCCATCGTTTCGACAGGGCTTCGGTTTTGATGGCGTCTTGGACCGGTAGAAAGGAGAGAATGTGGACGAGTACGGATTCGGGCAATGCAGAGATAAGGTCGTCGTCGGCCATTTTCCGGCGGTTTTGGAGTCCTCTCCTCCGTGTCTCTGTTTCCTTCGTTTCGTACTTGGGGTTTTGAATTGTACTTAGGGTTTTTACTTCTTGTCTTGGTCATGGAGCGACTTTTTATTCACCGCTCTCTGTTCTGTGTAATTTCAATTTTCAATCGTCCGTTTCGGTAATTAATGGTCCAGAACGTTCAAAATATATTTAAACGTGAAGAGTTAAACTCTTTTAATGTATAGTTTTTTCAAAATTCAACCGTTCAAAATACATTTGAACATGCGTAATTGAGCGTCTTAAATTATTTTCGTGGCTCTCTGCCGTAAAAAAGTTTGGATGCGATTATTCGTAACCCCGTATTTTCTTCCTTAGCCCATTAAAAATTTTCAACTACCGAAATACATTTTCGACAGTTAGTTACCGAAATTGAGATACATTTTCAGCATCCAATTACCGAAATATATGTTTCTTGTGTATTTCCGACATGTAGTTACCGAAATATAATATTGTTTTCAACAGCTATTTACCGAAATGTATGTTCGGCAGTTGTTTACCGAAGATTGAACATATTTTCGATATGTAGTTACCGAAATATATTCTTCGGAAATTTTTAGCGGGCTATGGGAGAAAATACGGGGCTGCGAATAGTCGCTTCTCCTTGTTCAGGATCATCGTTGTTTAACTTCAACATCATCCTTCAATTTTTGTTTATTTTCAGTTAGACCCTCTAAATTTTATTAGTGAATAGTGAATTTTATATTATTTTTTGAAGGAAGAATAAAAAAATACATTAATGGAGTAATAAGGAGATAGTACAAGGGATGAGCAAACAGTGAAGTTGTATACTATATGATTCAACTTTCCCAATAACGCCGGCAAAAAAATTTCTTTTTGTTTTAGACAGAGAAATAATAAAGCAACAACAGTTATATAACGGTAAATCTGTCCACACGGATAATTTGTGAACAGATTGTGCACATATTTTGTTGTGAGCTCCACCACGGGTCTCATATAAACGATCCGAGCCATTCATTAAGGCTCCGTTTGTTTCGATGTAAAATGTTTTACAATGTAAAATGTTCTTTCAGAAAACAAATTTCAAATTTTTATTTTCCGGTGTTTGGTTGGCACTTGAAAATATTTTTAGAAATCAACAAAATAGGATAGAGAGAGAGGGGGGGCTTAAATGGTGGAGAAATCTGATAATATTATAATTGAACGTGGGTCAGGACAGGTTCATTTCGAAAAATAACTTACAAAAGATTTAAGTGTAAGTCATTTTCATCCAATTAATGGAAAATGTTTTACATGTAAAATGTCTTCCTAATTTTTTACACAACCAAACACCGAAAAATAGGTAAAATATTTTACCAGAAAACATTTTATGCCCAAACAAACGGAGCCTAAATGTAAAACATTTTTTCAAGGGTTCCCGTAAAAAATCAGCTCAATCCAATACCTATAGGTCCTTGATCCAGTCATCTAATTTTTCATTACCCGAAAATCTAAATGAAAATTTAGATGATTGGATCGAGCACCTATAGGTATTAGATTGAGCTTATTTTTTACGGGGTCCCTTGAAAAAATATTTTACATCTAATGAACGGCTCGGATCATTTGTGTGGGACCCGTGGTGGGCCCCACAACAAAATCTGTGCACAGATGTATGTGTGGTTAGCAGGGTTCACAGAATAATAGGTCTCGGATCCTCTGTCCGAGTGTGGCTGTCCAAGCCTCTGTCCAAACTTCTCATCTAATCTCTGTTTTGGTGCTCAATAAATGGGCGTGATCATTGATAATTTTGTGAGGCCTATTTCGGGTCCCAACAAAATGATTCAAACCGCAAGTTATTTTTAAAATATTTTTCTAGAGGTTCTAGTAAGAAATTAGCTCAATCCGATATCCGTAAGGACTTTTTCAGCATTTGTAGACCCTACAAATTCTGAAAAAGCCGTAGATTATCCTCAAACACTCAATTTTAGATTATTGATTGATAAAAGCAACACCGGTAAAGAGGCGTGGTGTCTGAAATGATAACTGCAACAGCCTTTTCATAAACTGGGATTAATGAAATTGTTTGAATGTTCAAAATACTGTACTGCTTTCATTAGATCGCGCCAATATCAACTTCTCCAAACAAAAGATAGCTAAAAAGTACTATCATGGCATTGAAATTTTCTTGAAAATTGAATTTTTATGTACTTCGATTAATTGCAGAACACTAGAATGGAGTTACAAAATCCACAATTTACAGACGACATCTCCCTCGACGTGTAGATGCCTCACGTTAAATATTGAGTAAGGTCCACTTTCACCCCCTGCGATTATCGCCATGTGCGAATACCCCTCTCATGGTTTAAAACTGACCACAAAACTTACCTGTGGTTTTGAAAATATGCGGATAGACCCCCTGCCGTCATGTTTTCCATCCATATTAACGGAGGTGTATCTCACACGCCTCTATAATGTAATCTAAGTCGTTCATAATGTATTAAATAAATAATCGAGTATCTCTATAAAAAAATCATCTCGATCAGGCATCAATAACCCCGTGATCTTATTTTTAGTAAATTCAAATTTGAAATTTTAATTTCATAACAAAATCGATTCGACCATGAGCTTTTCATTTTTTGATTGACTTGAATTTTGGCATAGATGTAGTACTCGTCAAAATTTACAATATCAACGGTTTGGATTCAATTTTTTGTATAGGAGATGGCGTAGTTAGATTTAAAAAAGAAGAATCAAGGGACATGATGAGGGTATATCGGTCTTTTAATGTTGTGTCCGTTAATATGGATGGAAAATATGATGGCAGGGGGTCTATCCGCACATTTTCAAAACCACAGGTAGGTTATGTGGTCAATTTTAAACCATGAGAGGGGTATCCACACATGACGATAACCACAGGGGGTGAATGTGGACTTTCCTCTTAAATATTGAACAAAATGTTACAACTTGATTTCGCAAACGGCTTCATAGGCTCTTTCAATTGCATCCATGTTTTCTCCACAAGCAACAGATATTGCCAGGATCCTTGACCATCATACGGATATAGTGCCACTTCGTTGGATTTATCATTTCCACCATTTTTTGCGGCTCTTCTTCGCTTCTGAGTTGCCAAGCTTCTGTAGCATTGTTGTTGTCTCTTGTAACCGAGTTTTATAGCCTTTCTTCCACGTTTCAAACTTGAGCTTCAGTTTTCGAAGTTCCTCGTCATGAGCTATGCTGGAAGCTAAGCTCGCTGATTTTAATTCACTGTCAATGCTGGAATTGCCATGAAACTCGTTTTCACATTGCTCTCTCGGTTGAGTATTATCATTTAATCTTCTGTTTCTTTGTTGTGGTTCTGTATCACAAGGCAATTCTGGAATATCTTCTTCTATTCTTCCATCAGTACCGTTGGTTTGCAAGGGCGTTGAAGCATCAGCTCCATGATAAGGATATAATGGGAAAGGATCAAATATTACTGGTTGATCGGTGATGCATTTAGAAGTAAGGCTTTTCTTGGCTGCTGCTAGACTTATCTGCACAAATATGGGTACAAGAACATTTCGTCATGTCGTAAAATAAAACAAATTTTCTTGAAGTTCCACCTACATGCATATACACTAACATCTATGTTTGCAGAGAGGAGGGATTTTTTCAGAGAAAGGAAGAGGTTAAGGAAAAGATAACGATGCAAAGGAAAGGTATTGCTATATCTTTGTTTTCCTTTCCTTCGGTAAATCCCTCACCAATCCATGATCCAAACATGGCCTAAAGAACTATCCATGGTAGGACACTATGATCATATAAGCCACTATACTAATTACGATCACTTGCAGAAGAAGTTTGGGACTATCATCTAAAACAGAAGGCGGCCATAAAGCAAGGACATTTCTATGCCTTAATCTGTCAAATTAAAAATTGTTTACCATTTTATAACATGCTTATTATCTGGTTTGAATCTGAGAAAGGCCAAGATGTCCATTGGAGTAACAAGGGATGGAGAATTGGAAGCAAGGAAAACTCACCTGCAAAGATGTCAGCTGATCTTGCCAAATTTTCTCCATTGAGTTCATCTTTGCCTCATAATGTGACCACTTCTTATCAAAGGTCTGAAGTTGTTGTCGAATAGCAGCATTTTCCTCTTCCTTTCTCCCCAGTTCTGTCTCTGCCCTAAGGAGCCGACTTTGAAGGTCAGCAATAGCTGAAGGTGAAACTTGAACATAGTCCTACCAAAGAAACAGGGAACATTAATCAATGTCAGATTCGGAGTATGTTCTAAAAAATAATGGGGGCAAAATGGGAAAATCAGATTATTGATTCTCAAATCTTCTTTTCCTTTTGTTCTTTTTGCTTGACTTCTGATCCAGCTTAATTAAAAGCTAACTACTCAAATTTGAAAAGGGACAAAAATTATAGCCATCCATAAGATAACAAACCAGTATTGTGAAAGAAAGTTTGGGTGGATCTATGTTAGAATAAACCCCAAAAAAAAGACAATTGCTGCAGCTGCTTAAACCAAAGCTTTGACTGATTCTCTTAGAAATTATCGAAGTAGATGTTGATCACACATTATAGATGTCATTTTACCATGCAAACGTAAGTAGCCTCCACAAACAAAGTAGCAGTTCGAAAGAGTGAAAGGAATTAAAATGCTATCCATCAAATAAAATAACCAACGAGCACAGTTGAAGAGTTTAATTGGAAATATGCCCGAATGAACTATGAAGATTAGAAACAAAATCACTGCAGCTATTTAAACCATAGCATATACTGACTATCGTAAAATGGTCAGAATAAAATGTTGACCTCATATTGTCTAAGTAAATGTCTCACACAAACACAAAAAACTTCCACAAGCAAAGTAGCAGTGCCAAAGACAAAAAAAAAATGCTTTGGACCTTACTTATAGGCCTGGCTGCAAGACATTTACCTTGGTTTCTGGATTTCTCCAGTCTAGTTTCCTCATATCTTCCATGGGTTTAGTGCCCAGCAATCTGAACTTTCCCTTACAATTAAGACGAGTCAACCAGCCACGGATCACTGCGTAAGAGGATGAAAGTTTAGCGTGTTATTTTGCAGCAGCAAGGTTAATTCAAAGTTCAGGAATTTTACCAGATTGCAAACATATAATTGCGGTCGTCTTTTTTCTCACAGTTCTCCCTTCAATCCACTTTTTCGTATACTGCTGTATCACAATAATTGCTGCCAATCTTCTACTCACTGCTAGGTAATTCTTTCTTGAACTTTCACCACGAACAACTGAATCCATGTATTTTTTGAATGAGCGCTTAGAAACAAAACGTAATATCTTGTAGCCTACAAAATAGGGTACTATAATGTGGATTATGTTAATATTCTCTTTTGAAACTTGCCCCACAATGGTTAACTATAACCTCCAAAACTAGTATATGAGCCTTGGCAGTCTCTCCACTCATTGCAAGTTGATTTTGAGTTGGATGCTTTAACATAAGGCATAAGGCATTAGTAAATTAGACTTGTTTTTTTGTTTTTGTTTTTTTGTCAAAATGGTAAAACAATTGTGCATACCGATGCTCTGGACTATCAATGAAGGAAGCATGGTAATGTGCACATAAATTGAATTGGGTCTCTAGGCCTGCCCTCTCTAATGCCATTCGGCTTTGATTTGGGGGCTTGGTTCTGCAGCGAAACAGGTATAGGGGGGCCATTGTTTCAGTGGTATTTTGAGAGCAGTCACTTTGTGCATATTGCCAAAAGTTAGGTCTGTCTCCAATCCTCGCCCGCACATACCCCTAATGATTGGGGACTACATTGGTTCTGTTATTGTCAAAATGGTAAAACAATATTGCATCAGGTATCCAAAATGGTAGGGTTTTTTTTGTTGGTCAAAATTTGAATAGGTTGAGGAACAAAAATAGAGATGAACATATATATTTTCCTTCTTGGCCAAATAACATTAGAGAAACTTGAAAAAGTAACAGGAGATTGAAGGCTATCTTAGGCTATCAAATATACTTGTTTGCTTTTGTTTGAGAGAGGAAGACCGCGTTGAAGGGATGTAAATGCAATTTGAGAGTCCTAACTCCCACCGCCTATCATATTTTTTGCACATGCTGGATCTTTTAAACCAAGTAGAAGCTAAACCGATCCATCGTTACTTCCTACTAATTGACTGACGTGTCCACTCAAGAATTCGGCGTCTGAAACCGGGGAAAATTGGAAAATCAGAAATAGAAACCTCTAAACCAGGGAAATTGGAAAACCAGAAATAGAAACCTCTAGATATCGTATAAATAAAGTAAGTAAATGGTGTGCATTACATGATTGCAGTATAATTGCTCCTCCTTTGAGCTTGAGATAGTAACAGCGGGCTTGGTGTCCTCGAAAGTATTTTTGAATCTCCAGTACTCTTTCCCTCATATCATTCATGAAATCCGGCAATTCGATCTGGAAACCACCAAAAATATGACATCAGACAACGGGATCAATTTATGCTGCACAACTGATTCAGAACGGAAGGAACAAAGGAAGTAACATACATGTTAAAACCTATTTGTTGGAACTTTTAAATAAAAATAATTATTATTATCTGATTCAATTATTGTTGTTTATATGAATTACCGTTACAAAAACAATTATGTATTAAATCCCTTATTTTACAAAATTTAATAGGACTATAGGAGATATGTCTCATATTATCATTACAATAAATGAAAAATAATTTTAAAGTCTATAAATAGGATATCATTCTTCACAAGAATGGAGATTGAAAAAAGAGGATGAGGAGAGAGGGAGGAGAAGAAATGCACTTATATATTCTAGCGCTATATATCCATGTTAGAGAGGTACATGGATTGCCTGTGATAGTGTCTACTATTTCTATATGTTGGGCAACTCGGTTTGTGACTTGTTCAAATCTTCCTCATGGTGGTGAACATCGGATGAGGAAAGCTTGTGAGTGTTTGGGTTGAATCTTGGGCTAGTATACTCCGGTTAAACCTTCATGAGTGGAGGAATATTAGCCTTATGACAGTGCTCTCAGCACGCCTCCTATTCTCACAGGCTAGCTCTTTCCTACTCTCGATATCTTCATACTTTCTCAATTTTACTGGTTACTTTTGGAGGTTTATGTGTTCTAATAATCCTTGTGATAAAATGCTACTCCCTCCGTCCCTTTTTTTGAGTCCAGTATTCCATTTTGGGCTGTCCCTTTATAAGTGTCTATTTTGTAAAGTTAGTGGGTAAAAGTTGATGTATTGTCTATTTTGTCCCCAAAAAGTAGATTCCATTTTGAAAAGTTAGTGAGTAAAAGTGTAATGATGATGGGTAAGTATGGAAAGTAGAGGAAAAAGTTGATGTGAAAGGTATAATGATGATGTCTTTTTAATAAGTTGGAGTTACGAAGCAGAACATTTAAAAAGGGACGGAGGGAGTATATTTTAAATAATAGTTTTAACACTATTCACCAACTCTGATATTATACAAACCCTAGCACTGAGAATTCCCAGTTCTCTCATGTAACATGGTCCATATCCTATCTGCTTTTTTTGTAAAGAAAGAGGGTTGTATGTCATATAACCTCCAGTACTGGGAAACAAGATGGGAATTCCCATTTCTCTCGTGTAGAGCCCATTTGTTGCGTCATAACGATCTAGTTTTAGGCAACCCACACATAAAGTTCTCAGTAGTTCCAATACCATCTCGCGTGCTTCTGCGGTCTTCGAAACCAGTTCTTGGATAAGTTCTTCCAAAAGGAAGTGAAATATGAGGAACTTATAATGACCTTTCAAAATAGGATGGCCAAGTTGTGTGAGGGTGTTGAGATCATGTGAAGCCGACTTACTAGTGCATTGAATCATTCAATGCGTATGGTTAAGCAGTTTGTAGCCTTAGCTATCTCAGTATTCAAAAATACGCCCAGATCTTATTTCTGTAGAAAACTTCAGCACTGTTTCCAATGTACTCAAGATCTAGTGTAGACTATTACTTTAATAAGAGCTGTCATAATGTACAAGAAGGCTATTTTGAAAAGAGTTTAGTAATGATATCAAAACCTTTTGGCAGAGGATATGGCAATGCAACAACCACTTCACGGAATGGCTTAAGAGCCTCAAATGTATATCACAAGTGAACCAGATTAGACCTACTAATTCATTGAACAGGTATAACCAAGATATCATAATTCACTTCAAACTTTATGGACAGAAATAAGGTATTGCAACTATGTCATATGGACTCAGTTACGACCTTACGCGTATCCGGCACGGGTATGTATCCAGGTGTTGGACTCATCTAACTTTTATGTCAAAGCCACTGGACCCTCAAAAGATATGCATATATGTTGATGTACTTGTTTTTCTACTTTTTAATGTATATGTGTTTACAAGGTGTCTGAGAGAATATGATATATTACCTTGGAGTTTTTTGCCTAATTCTGACCTAAATTATGTGTGTTTCAGCTGAGTATCCGACTAAAATCCCACGCCTTACTAAAATCCCGTAGTGTCCAACAAAAGTACTTCATACATCTCTAATAGAGCCCTGAGGGTTAGTCCAGTTGGTTTGTGGATTTGCTCCCCACACAATTGACCAAGATTCGATTCTAGGGTCAGGCCGCAACAAAGTAATTTGTAGTGAATTCTCCGGTCCTAGCGGGGATGGCCTGCCTTTGATCGGACCGGGGAGGGGATTAGTTGAGGTGCGAGTAATCTGGCTCACACAACCCCTGGCCGTCGGAAAAAAAAATAAAAAAAACATCTCTAAGACTCTAACAGAACCCATATAACATATAGCACATATGAGACTCCATCTAAATCCAAGAATTTTTTCATTAATTTGTGCTTATAATCTCATTTTCCTAAATCCCATCAAATCAAAATGCTATGTAACTGCATATAATTCCAAACGCAAGCAATCACATGCACATAAATGCAAATATAGTTGTATATTGATTATTTACCCACTTCATCTAGACAATGAATCTCAAGCATTAAAAACGCAGTTTAATTTGTTAGCCAAAGATTCCCATACCTTACTTAGAACAAACCCATTTTTGCTACCACACTCGCCTTTCTTTCTACCCTCAATTTGATTCAAATCTTGCCTCAACCCAAACTTCTGCATGTTCAACGGCACTGCCCTTCTTGCCGAAGGTAAGCGAGCCCTCGACACCGGACGAGACGGCAACGCCGGCGGCAAGTCCGGCAGCTGATCGTCCTTTTGCATGAGTGAGTCCAGCATAAGCTCCAGTGAGCTACGAGTACTTGTTAAGCGCTTCGCCATATTTCTACTGCCACAAAAGACTACACCAAACTAAACCCATAAACCAGAATTGCCCCCAAACCCAATAACCAGGAGATCCATTTTTGGATCTTCCTCGAGTCAAACCAAGTGGAGTGCTAGTTATTGCACAGAAATTTGTTTGGATTAAAACCCAGAAACAGAGGTCAAAGGGAAAGGTGTGGATTTGGGAATCGCTTGAGCTGCCGGCCAAGCTGGGTTGCAGATTTTAGGGGACGGAACAGGAGTTCGTCTGAAGGAAGAGGTGATTTGCCTTTAGCTTTTTTAATATGTGGAATTCAAATAACGAGATATAGGTCCCACTTTTTCAGGTTGTTGAAGCCAACCGTTGTGAGGTCTTTGATGGGAATTTTGCTCCACGCACAAGGACATAATTGGGATAAAATCGAATTTAGAAAAATATTGGTTGCTTCTCGAGCACAGCGCTCTGTTGTGACCTGTGATAAGTTGATGTTGTTCGTTTGGATATTTTGAGGGAGGTTTTTTAGAGTAATGAATGGAGAGAAATAAATAAAAATAATTTATTGAAGACTATGTCCAGAGATCTTGAGGCCCCAAACGAACAAGCTCATGTGTGATTTTGTTTTGCTCATCAAATTTGTGATTATATTGAAAAATATGATTGTTTGGACCTTAGCACCATATGAATGAAATATATATACTAATATTGCAAATTTTCACTTCTCAGAGGATTATATATTCCATGTCTACAAAATCATCCCTAATGGGTTGCCTTTTCGCATGCTATAGCGATGAAAAGGTAATGTTTAGGAGGTTAATACAATAATTTGAGTACAGTACGATTGGTCCTCAGAGAATAAGTCAAGATGCGCGTATACTGGTTCAGACACCTGAGATAAAAAATAATAATACAACTATTTGAGTGGGGTGGGTGATTGATTAGATTCTATTGGTTAGAATAGCATAAGAATGTATGATGACAAATAATTTTTAAGGTTGGTAGCTATGATGATCTATGGGTTTCTATGCTTTGCATATAATTATCATCTATATGGGCTACATTTAAGGGATAGATTAATTATGGGGATCTGAGGATTATCCTAAGCATGCATGGGTTTTCGAGAGCATGGTGGAAGTAATCATGGAAGAGTTGATATTATAGTACTAGTCTTTGTAGGCTTCCTAGTTATTTCCACTTTGCTGCTGGCAATATGATCACTCTCTAGCTAGTGCAACTTTTTCTTTCAAAGGTAGCCTTAGTATGTTAGTAGAGTGAGTGGCCAGTCCGTGACTGAATATTGTAATTGCTTTGTGTGTTGTTTACACTTTACATTGAGTCCTTCTTTGATGGACATAGGATTATTAATTTTTGTAGAGCTTATTTTGGGGAATTTTGCAAAGAGAGAGAGAGAGAGAGAGAGAGAGAGGGGCTTAATCGAAAATTTTAATCGAATAAAACTTATTTTGGTTTAAAGTAGATACTTGGAACCAGAATTTAATTACACCCAAAATAGATACTTGGTTTTTGCACATCTAAGAGGCAAGTTCAAGTTGGAATGTGAGGAACATGTTTTTATGGTGATAAATAGAAATACATAAAAGGTTTGAATTTTTGAACATTTATTTAATATTTTCAAAATAATAAAATAGCCATTTATTCTTGTGATATGTTAAATACTACAAGAATATGTGCTAATATACAACAGGGGAGGTCAATGTAATTTTTTTATTTTTTTTTAATACTCAAAAACTTGGCCCAGAAGGCTACATAACAGAACACGTATCTTTAGCTAAATACAAAGAAACAAAACTAGGAGGGTTAGAAACCCAAACTAAGGGAAGAATCTGCTTCTTGGCACCATCTGCAACGGCATGAGCAACTTCATTAGCACATCTCCTTGCCCACGCAAACTCGATTCCAGAGGACACCTTGAACTATAGCCATGACCTTCCACGGGGGATCCAACTCCGACACGCTCAGCTATTTTAAGGACACTCGATTCCAGAGGTCAATGTAATTTAAACTACTATTTTGCAAGAAGGGTAAAACTGACTTTTATCCATCTAAGTTAACACGATTAGTCAAATGATGGTAATGGGACATCTGTATATAAAATAGCGGATGTGATTGTAATTCCCATAACCAAATGGGAGGTCAACGTATTTGTAAAAAACTTTACGTAAGATCAATGCAATTATCCTTGATAAATATCAATTGGTGCCTTTTTCGAATTGATTTTGTTTTAAGAGAAATGGATGGTCACAAAGAATTTTGACGAGATATATTTTCCTTTAGATAAGCAATTTCATTTATTGAGATTTGACTCACTTTACTTTTTACATAAATAGTTACCCATCAAAGTTAACACCATTAGTCAAAAAATGACAGTAATGACTAATGAGACATCAGTATATTAATTTGTAAAATAGCGGATGTGATTGTAATTCTTAGACCAAATGGCAGAGATCAACGTATTTGTCAAAAACTTTAGGGAAGGTCCGTATAATCTATTCTTGATAAATATCAATCCGTGATTCCGTGTCTTCTACGAATCTCTTTTGTATTAAGAGAAATGGACGGTCAAAAAAAATATATACTACTGTATATATTCCTTTAGATAAGTAATATCATTTATTGAGATATTTGACTCACGTTTTCTTTTACGTAAATAGAATACTAATATTTAACTGTTTTACTGTTCAATTTTTTAAAAGCCAAGAAAAGACATATTAAAAAAAAAGGTGAACAGGTAGCCTTGGGCAGAGTTCCATGTGAAAATAGGATTCATTTAGCGATCCCAATTGATTGGGACATAATCTTAATTCGGTAAAGGTCGAGAAAAGATTAGTACTACTACTATATTATTTCACTAAATTATTTTCTAAAGGAGTAATTTTGTTCCACCAAATTATTGACCGGCATTCTAGCAAGTTAACAGAACCATCGGTTAACCAAAGGGCCTGTAGTCTAGTGATTACCTCCTGTTACTCTCACAAGGAAGATCAGGGTTCGAGCCTTGGTAAAGACGTTTGGGTTCAAGATTCTGAATAGCTTTTGAATCCTTGTGACTAATCTAATTAACTCGCCTATTAACCTCCACAAATGTATACAATATAGAGTACTAGTGCTTGCCCGTGCCTACGGCACTACGCGCCCCTGTTGGAATTGCTAGCTAAGGGCTCGAACATTAGTGTGTAGTATGTGATCATCTTCTTAGTGGCACGAAAAAGAATTACCCGTGTTTATGAAACTCCTTCAACTATACATTTAAGCTAGCTACAAAGAATTATTAATTTGCTTATGGAATTCCAGTAAATACCAGGTAAAAAATTTTCTAATACAGTTTAACAATTTAACCCGCTTCGAACCTCACCGCCTACTTTATGAAGGAGAGTGTGTCTACACGTGTGTTGAAGGTATATAAATAATAAAGTTTAAAAAAGAGGGTCATAAAGGGACAACAATTCAGGATCGAATATCAAAAAAAGTTTTAGCCAGTGGAACACAATAATCATTATTTCTTGGTTGGCCAGTGGGAAAAAAATTCCTCGCCTCATGGGATTGTATACTATAACTCTGCAAGTAATGAATGAGGCTTGCCCCGATCAACCAACCGACTCCCTCCTTACAATTACGAAACAACCAAACGAAACCGAATACAGTTCAAAAAAAAAAACGAAACCAAATCAACAAAACCCTAAAATACAGTTTAAAAAAAAAAACTCAAATCAACCACAAAGCGGAGAGATCAATGAATTAAGTTACTGAGATGAAGAACCAGAGTGAATCGTAGTCGCCGTAGAACGCTGCAAATAGGGGTGTCAATTTGCCGTTTGGGATTGTATACTGCAACTCTGCAAGTAATGAATGAGGCTTGCCCCGATCAACCAACCAACTCCCTCCTTGCAATTACGAAACAACCAAACGAAACCGAATACAGTTCAAAAAAAATCGAAACCGAAACCAAATCAACAAAACCCTAAAATACAGTTTAAAAAAAAAAACTCAAATCAACCACAAAGCGGAGAGATCAATGAATTAAGTTATTGAGATGAAGAACCAGAGTGAATCGTAGTCGCCGTAGAACGCCGCAAATAGGGGTGTCAATTTGCCGTTTGGAGCGGAAAAAAAATTTGCCGCTTTTTATTTTTATTTTTATCCGGAAATCTGTCGCTTGATATGGCTTCATTAATGCGATGTCAGCTTATTATGGAAAGTTGTACAATTGGTATCTGGACCGTTGGATTTGTTTGTATGAGTAGATATAACTTGTGTGAGGAAGAAATCTAAGCCATTGAAAATGAATATTCCTAAAGAATATTCCTAAACACCCTTCTGTTTTATTATATAGATTTGGAAGGTAAACAAAAATAACTTCAGAGAGCCATCGGTTCAAGTTCAAAAAAAGAGCAATGTTAGGTATCCAAAAAAGTTTGCCCCGTTTGATAACAGTGATAGATGATTGAGATTCGTAATGAGATGGGATTATGATTGAGATTGGTAATGAGAATGGATTGGTAATGAGTATGTTTGTTGTGATGAGATTATTAATATCATGTTTGTTTGAGATTGGATTAATAGAAGAAATTAGTAATGAAAATAGATTAATAATGAGAAGAGATTGAAATTGGACTACAAATATTGAATACCAAGTCCCAAGAGATATTACTAATACCCCTATGTACTGGCTTGTTCATCCCATAAAACTACCAATCCGAACCAATTTTAAAAATCAAATAAAATATTACTAATACCCTCACCTTACCAATCCAATCATAACCTCCAAATGTTTATCAAACGGGGCCTCAGAAAGTATCCGAAAAGGAAAAATAAGGGTAACGGAGCCAAGGTCCGCTTTTTAAACCCTTCACCTTAAAATCCCAAAGAAGTTCGAACCACACTCAGTTCCCCGCCGCTGGGCCTTCCTGTAAACAACAATGGACACAGATAAAGCTCAAAGTGGGCTTCCATTTCAGCTCCAGTTCGACAAGCCGCTACCCTCCCAGGTTTCTCTCTCCTGCTCCTATCCTTTTTGCTCTCCATTTATTCGTATATACTTATAGGTGCATTATATACCCATAGAAGCACCCATTCTTTTGGGTAAATAGAAGTACCCATTTATGTGTGCATCACATACCCAGTTGCTCATTTTTTTCAAATCAAAACGTATTGTGTTGACAGATTAAAATTGCGGAATGGAACCCAGAAAAGGATTTGCTCGCCATGGTCACAGAAGACTCTAAGATTGTCCTCCACCGTTTCAATTGGCAGCGGTTGTGGATTGTCTCTCCTGGTGAACTCACTCTTTCTCTGTGTTTGTCTTCCACTACTTGATTTTGGGGAAAAGAACCAAATGCACGCAGCGGAATAGTACGAAAAAATAAAATAATTCATAACAAGAAAGCGTGACAGCAGTATTGCGCTCGCACCATTTTTTACTACGTTCTAGAATGACGAAAAGGGTTTCATCAGCTGTTAGGCTAACCACATTACATAGGCCAGGTTTTGCTGAACATATTGCTGTAGTACCCTTAGTCAGCCTTAGCCTCATTCGTTGGATCGGGCTTCACCATACTGAACAGAGTTCCGATTTTCAGCTAGAACCGTAGAAGTTCTTGAAAGCGAGTAGAGATGCTTAATATTGGAGAAGAATGAAAGTGTCACAGATGGTGCAATAGAGATATATTATGGGATGCTTGAGAAGTTGCCAGTGATAGAATAGGATAGGTTCACATGTCATGGTAGTGCGTTTGAGACTTTAAATGTATTGTGTTGTTTGATGTAATAAAAATATGAGCATTTGGTATAGCAGCTAAATGTCACATTGTTTCCTGGCAAGGGCAAGCAGGAGAGTGAATGCTAGGCGTTTGTCTATGGTGGAGATTTTGAGGGGACAAAGAATTTGAATGGTTGAGTGCTTTCCAAAAACCAATTGTTTTTAAGGCCTTTATGCAGAAGTTCCATGTTGTTTTCAGCATTATTGGCAAGGAGTTGGTTTAGGGTTAGTGGTTTCAATTGCAGCTTGTTCCCGACAAAGTTGAGGCCTCCTTGGCCAAAATTTTTGAGTCTTTTTTTGTTGTTTTCTCTTTATTGTTACTAGATTCGCGCCAATTATTTTGAATCAATTGTTCGTCTTGACAAGAGGAGTCGGAAAAGTATAAAATATAGTGCATAGTTGAAAAAAGTTCACTAAAGATGGAAAATGTTTGGAAAAGTTGGTCTTTTATTGTCTTTGTCATCATGTTAAATGAACTTTTTTAAACTTCCGTTTTTTTGGGGTACTTTTCTGGTTTCCCTCACAGAGATGAATGATCTGATGTAAAAATTGTGACAAAAAAACTAAAAAAAAATAACTAAAAGTTAAATAATACCGACTGTTTTTCCCAAAAAATAATTTAGTCCAAAGGGCCCCTTTCCAGTTCTGTTGCACTAGGATTCATGTTATGTGAAAAATAGTGGTATTGTAGTGAAGCACTCGATCTGTATAATCATGGACTTATAAGAAACTAGTTTTATGTGTCTTGGATTGCAATTTTAATGGTATATCTGAGTTTGTTAAGATACTACTTTCTAGTTACTAGAGTTAAATTGAACAAGACAGCGTAGTTCTGCACCTCTTGGTTCTTTGTTTCACCATCAAAACCTTGTTTTAGTCTGTTGATTTAAATGGGATCTAATATCCATCAAACTTGTTTTTCTATTTATTATGGACTTGACAGAATTACAATTTTCGTTTGTAGGGAAATGCATAACATCCTTATGCTGGCGTCCTGATGGTAAAGCTATAGCTGTGGGGCTTGAAGATGGGACCATTTCGTTGCATGATGTTGAAGTAAGTAACTCATGGTTGGCCATCTCATGGTTGGCCATCTCTAAAAGGGGGAGAAACAAATATCAACCTTAAGAGAGTTTTTCCCCAATTCCCACGCGGGTTGGAAACAAATTCTGGGACCCAAGTACTCGCAGAATCTGTATTTTCAAAACGCGACTTTTAAACAAATTCGAGATTGGTGTCTTTACTTCATCCCAAAGTCTGACATGAAGAAGTTGAAATGATTTTAGTCTCCTTATTTAACTGTACCCCACGAAGACAAACTCCCAGTTCACCTTCATTCTTCATTATGTTTCTCTTTGTTTATATTCAATGTACAGCTACATATAGTAGCTGTACTAAGACACACAGATTTTCAAGGTTGCTTATGTGTACTTTTATGTCCCTTGTGTGCTGCAGAATGGAAAGTTGTTGAGAAGCATAAAATCCCATACTGTTGCTGTTGTTTGTCTTAACTGGGAGGAAGATGGAACAAAGAATGTGAGTATGCATTTGCTACACAAGTTTTAACTGATTCATACTGCAATGCCAGAGTTAGATACCCAATTTCCTTGCAGATGAGTTTTGAATTGTGATTTAGTTAGATTAAAATTGGTTGATTGATGGAATGGACCTTGTCATTGTTTGTTATAACTTAAGATTGTTTATGTGCTGGTTGTTGTAATGAGTTACCAACCATGCAAGGTAGCTTGGCCTCCTGGAAAAACTTTGCCCAATGCCCACACTAAGATTTGGAGTATGTTGCTTGTTCAGTGCCATAGCAAGAAGCTGTTTGGTTGAGGAGATTCCTTCAGCGCCTTAGAGTCACTTCTCTACCAGAGGACCCTGGCGCTTATGTAGTGAGTTAGTGAGTAGGATGAGACATTACATATCTTGACTCTTTGAGAGCCAGCGAGTTAAGTGTTTTGTTGCTTGTGCAGTACACAAAATTTATTTGTTTTCAGATGTCACCTTAGATGGGTTAAGACAAGACTTTAAATGTTGGAAATAAAGTAATTCCTCAACATCTTATAGCCTAAATAAAGCTGAACGTGGGTTCTAAACAGGCGCTAATAAAAGATTATGCTAAGAAACTTAGGTTGGGCATTTTTGTGGGGACTAGAATAAGATTCCTACGACATCAAAGGGTGACATGCCGAATCTTGTGGGAGCTCTGTCCTGTCATACCGTATGCACTATTGTCGACCATTTGAAGGAGTGGTCCAGTATTGTGTGGCCCTTATAGGCAACAGTATGATCTATCCTATGCCATTGAACCTGACACTATGTCATAAAGTTAGGTCTTGGTGTCGGTAATGTTTTCAAAAGATCATTGTTGATGCACTGGAGATGTGCAGGAAAGCAGTCTAGTCTAGGTGGATTGACTAGGACAGATTTTGCAATGAGTCGCTCAAACAAGCCCGGACATATCTGAACCAGTCTAGCCTATTCATTTGTCGATAACTTGAGCCTAACCCGACTAGGCTTGGGTTGGTGATCTTAGGCCTTCAAAGTTGGGCCTAGTCATAGTTGTCACGTCAAGGCTCACTCTTGGCGCCTGGAGGAGGTCCAAGCGAGGTGACTTGACAAAGGCGAGGCCTAGGTGACCGCTTGGTGAGCCTCTTTCAATTTGAACCAATTTAATTCTGAAGGGCAAAAATGTAACTAAGGTCTCAACCTTAGGGCTAAATGATCTTCACATTAGTACATCACGTCGATCTCTCATATCTCAATGGAACGACTCGAACCAAATGATTTCACTCTACCTGTGTTTCATATATTGCATTATTGTCTTTTATTGACTTTGAGTTCTTCTCTATGCAAGAATTGTCGACTATTTGGCATTTGGTGGATGATTTTATTGATTTTTAAATGGTACACTTTCTAAACTTCACTATCTTAATTTTTATTATTTAAAAAGTTGGTGTGTGCCCGTTTTCTCGTCTAAGTGCGCCTCGCTTCAAATAAGGTCTGTGCCTTGCCTCACACCTAGACCCCAACAGACCTTTGCACCTCGGTGCGCCTCTTGCCCTTGAGAAGATTGGCCTAAGCAAGCCTCACTGCAATTTGAGCTGGGCACTGATAGGCCCCCAACCCGAATGAATGTGCCCGAGTTGCGCACTTGTTGCAGAACTAATGAAACATGAATGGATCTTTAAAATTCCATCACATTGGGCTTGAAATTGCTGTTACATTGTTCACTTCTGCCAACGATAACAATCTTTCAAGAAGTTCAAAGCATTGATGATTATTGATTAGATGCTGTGGGGCTTCGATATACAACAGTGAATGCCGAGGATATAAAATTTACCAGTGGGTCTTTCATAGCTTAACATGAGCAGAGTAGGACATAAAGAGCCAAGATCTTGAAGTACATGTCTTGATTTATGAATTTTAATCTAACCTTTTGGCTTCTTATTGGCTTTCTAAGGCTCCAACTGTTCCCCACTTAATTTCAAACGCTAAGTTAATTGGTACTGGAGTAGGGTTTCTCCAGTACATTTTTCATAGGAAGTAATCTTGCATTGAGCAATCTTAGAATCTTACTCCATTTTTACCTTAATCACCACGATGTCATTCGGTGAAAACATCTGCGACTCAGCGTCGCCTAGTAATTAAGACATTCCTATTGTAGGATTTTGATGTTTTACTTAGCTGTCCTAATGTAAATGAAGGGGTCACTGTTCTCTATTGTGAATTAGGATGATCGTGGTGGCCTCTCAACTTATGAAGACCGCACTTCTCGTTTCTTTCCTCCTGCGCCAAGGGTTCCTCGGACGCCTGGAGTTGTTTCTGGAGATACTGGTTTTATGGATGAAACAGAAGATTCATTTCGGGAGCTATCAAATTCTTCACATCAACGATTTAACATCTTATGTAGTGGGGACAAAGATGGAAGCATCTGCTTTAGTATATTTGGCATATTTCCCATAGGAAAAGTTGTAAGTTGATTCTGGATCCCGACATAGTGGAAATAACCATATATGTGGCATATTTGGCTTCACTACATCACTCTCTAGTCTTTTCTCTCTCTCTTTTTTTTTTGTATTGATTTTGACTAGTCTCCTTGTGGAATCTACGGGATTATGTGCCAGAATATACACAGGTTTTCTCTTTCTAATCAACCAGTGGACAACTGCATGCATTGTCGGCTTCTGAATGCCTCGATTTGCAAGGTATCTTGTCCTTGATTTGAGTTGTACGCTAGATATCTACCTAATTATGTGATGCTGGTGTCTGTGGAGCATATGTATTATGGTTTCTGCACTAGACTCCCGCTGCTCAAAGGCATATTTATCATTATTGTTTCTGCTATATACATCTGGCTATTTCATTTCCAATTAAATTGATTAGTACTTTTGTTGCATAAGCCATGATATCTTGAGAGGCTTATGAATATACTGAATTAGTGTTAACACTATGAGTGGGACTGCAAACAAAAATGTAGCCCTTGAGAATTTCCTTTTGGGAAGGCTAAAAAACTATGTGCAATAGAATCATAAACAATTTGCTACCTTCTAAAATAAGTTTTCTTTTTTTGCCCAGTTAGTTTCGACTAGTTTAGTCTTTCTCTTCTCTGTAAAAGAAATAAAAACAAACTCTGATCTGTACAGCAATACAAATTACAACATGTTGGAAGGATTCGAGGATCCTTCTAATATCTGCTGAGAACTAGAAGAGAAATTCTGAAAAATGCATGTCCATATGGTTGAAGTTTGGAAAAAAAATTGCTTAAATAGGGAAAATTAATCTGCAAAGTCAACCAAACAATACAACAACAACAACAGAACCCATGTAGTCCCCCATCATTGGGGGTATGGGCGGGGGAGGATTGGAGACATACCTAACCTTTGGCAATATGCACAAAGTGGCTGCTCTCAAAATACCACTGAAACAGTGGCCCTCCTATACCTGTTTTGCTGCGGAACCATGCCCCCAAATCAAAGCCGAATGGCATCAGTGAGGGCAGGCCTAGAGACCCAATTCAATTTATGTGCACATTACCATGCTTCCTTCATTGATAGTCCAAAGCATCGGTATGCACATTGAAAGTCAACCAAACAATGAACTTTCAAAAAGTCTGGACTATGGAAGAAATATATCTGAAATGGAAACCTATTAAAAACCCAATATCGCATTCCTTTAGCTCTATCAATTTTGATTTCTCTGAAAAGTTGTTTCAGGAAGGAGTGAATTGGTTTCCAAGCTGTTTGCACATTTCGTCTACAGGGTTATTTTGGGTTATACTTGTGCTCATAATTCTTTGCTGAAGCGTTGGATAATAATATGGAAGAAAAAGAAGAAGAAGAAAGAATCTGTCTATATTTGTCTAGATTGGGACAATGTCTATGGATAATTATAGGCAAATAGCTCGTTAGTTTCCCCAATTAGGAGACTTAGCTGCAGAATGAATAATCTCATACTAAAAGAGAAGTCATCTTATCCGACTATGAATCCAGTTTTAATTCGTTGACAGGAGTCTGCTTTTTCATGTCAGTTTTTTTTTTTTCTACTGTAAGATCATGTCATTAGATACTCCTGTGTTAGGTGGCTTTGGCAAAAGATCTTTGTCATTTGATGGTCATTTGCTCTGGGGAGCTTTTGGAAGATGGTGTTGAACCAAGCAACAGTCCTATATCTGGACGTGATTTAGCTGGTTTGCATTGCTTAGTGCTTGATACTTCAATATTTTGGAAGAGGTAATTTGACCATGTTGTAGAAAATTTGATTATTTCAAGAGTTTTAGAAGCTAACGAGTCATGTAATCTTGAAGTCACATGAATTTGAGTCGTTCCCAATTTTGCCTTTTGGCAATCCACTGCTTTATTTGCTCAGGAATTGATGCTTTAGCCTTTATGTTCTTAATATGGTTATTTTCTTTTAGCATCTTCCAACCAATCATGTTTTTGCATTTATCATTTGTACTACATGTGCTGTGCTTCGTTGCCGTCCCTCCTTCAAATCATATCTATCATGCATAATAATTAGCTTTTGTTACTTATATGTGGTTCTATTTATTTCTCTATCTGACCATGTTTTGCTGGTGTTTCTGTTCATAAGAGTTCATTTTAGGATTTGTTTTCAAAAGATTCATCTTCTGACATGAAATGAAACTATGAGAGATCTAAAAAAATTTCTATATTTGGCAACACAGTTTTCATAGCTCACAGTTTGTGGCTAAGAGACGGACAAAAATGGTTATGGCTGTGATAGTTGGAACCTTTACTTGGGTCACCATATTTAACTATCGGCTTACCTGTTTCCTTTGCTTTTTCATCTCCAACTATTATAGGAAGAATGAGCTTCACCAGGTTGCTCAACAGGCTTCCAATATTGAGGATTTAACTGAAGTCATCCGGGCATCACTATCAGTCATGTGTAAGCAGTGGTCTGATGCCATGCATACATTTCATGAGAAATTCGATTCTCTATCTACTCTGATTATTGACCACGGTAATGGCTGCAATAATTAGGATTTAATGGTTGTCCTATTTGTTTTCCCCTCACATGTCTCTATAATTAAAACACAGGACTGGATTCGACTCCCCAGGAGGAGTTTCTGAGCCTTTTAGGTGGTGCTCGAACAAGTCCACCAGTTCATCAATTTCTAGTCAATTCTCTTGGTGAAGCGGTGTGCTTTTCTTACACCATGTATTGAATTATGAAAGCAAAATTGTGATAATTTCTAATTCAGTTTGTTATCACTGAATAGGGTCTCAAGCGTGTAGGGAAGGTAGTTTGTGGTGCCGGAAAAGAGCTTCAGCTTATTGTCCTTGATCATCTGCAGGTGTCCTCCTAAAAACTTTAAATCATCAAGATTATGGTGTCAAAGCTGATTTCTTGATATTGGTGAAATTTAATATGTGACTCGTTCTACAATTATACTTATTGCCAACATGGCCACAGCAATGGAAGTCTGTGTTTGCAAATTTTACCATCTAAATTGTGAACAAAACACTGGCTTATTTCTTAATCAAGTACTGGTGACTGGAAATACTAGAACAGGCTCACCTTCGCCATTGATGGAACCGTCAGCTGTTCTGTGCTGCTGTCATTAGTTATTCTCAAATGACATGATTAACTTTTTGCGTACAAATTGGGTTATGAATTTGTCTGGTCTTGCTCCTTATTCCAAGGGCTTCAGTGGAAACTGAATGTTTTGGATGTCTATTTTCCAGCCGGCTGTAGAAATTATTGGATTCAGAATAGGAGAACTGAGAGGCCTTTCAAAATGGCGAGCACGTTTTCAGGGAATTGGGTTGGATGAGATGTTAACGAGTAACGCAACTGAAAAAGCTGGTATATTGCTCATTCAAGTTGAACGATTCATGAGGGTTCTATCCTCTGTGGTGCAGCAGGTGTGCCATTGTTTTACTTTCGTGCATACATATGATTTCTTTTAATCTTAATTTATGCTCCTTAGATTTCATTTCTTCTTATGATAATGAGACATGACCTGTTTTTTTTTATAGAATATATACTTATACTTATGTTTTTGTTTTTAATTTATTCTAAAATTTACCTTCTCCAAAATTTATAGCCATACTAACTTCTGTTAACTGATGCAAAAGAGGTGATACAATCTTTCTTCGGATTCAAAGTAGTGGAACGGTATAAAATAACAACTGTACTTTGGTCTTTGTATTTGGTGCAGCATCTTTACAATGCAGTTGAACTCTACTCCATCTACAGGATATACAACTTAGAGGTCTTCCAAGGCCATACATTACTAGGTTTGCTTGAAGAGATCTTTTGTAATTGATAAGACAATTTTATGATCTTTAGAGGATTAGAGAAGTATTGGGGGATGGTGGAATCTAAAATGAGTAATAACTCTGTCACATAGTATCCCAAAGTGTTTCTCTTGTAGAAACCAAAGCTATCTTTTGTTGGTTTCATCTTGGAAACCAAAACAAATGTACCAACCAATTTTCACGGAGAAAATCTAAAAATTTTCAAAATCAGATCATAAAACAGGGAATCAATGTTCTGCATAACCTATGGACCTTCTGTATTATTATTCTTTTATAGTCTCTGTCATTGTCAAAGAAGAAAATCATATGACTAATCCACATGTTGACATATACTTTTCATGACTTTGAATCCATATACTGAAGTATATGTTTGTACTTTATTTTATTTTTTTCTTTTTCCGTATTTTAGTAGACTCTTGTCCTTCGTTTTCTACTTGTACTTTTTCCCCGTTCGGTACTATGACCTTTTGTTCATGATACAGCAACAACAGTATCCATGACTCCATGTAATCCCCACTCATTGAGGGCATGGGTGGGGTAGGACTGGAGACAGACCTAACCTTGGCAATATAAGCACAGGTGGCTGCTCTATGAAGTTTTATCACTGAAGTAGCAGCCTCCTATACCTCCAAACTCAAGGATATGAATCCTAAGGCTAAAGTATATACATGCACAGTTTATTCCATGCTCCATTTTTCCACTTCAGTGTCATCTTTTTTATGTAACTCAATTCTAAAATTCTTTCTTTCAGTTTTCAAATTTCTTCAGCTGGCTTCTAAAGTGTGTAAAGATACTAATGTCAGAGCCAAGTGATCAGCTTTCACCATTCAGCAGGTTCGGCTTTCAGATATTTCTTTTCTGTTCCATTAGGTTTTGCTGATCTCCTGAACTAAATATTTGTGCTTATGCTTCATGGTTTGGCAGCGAACTTGTGATTATGTTCTTGAAGTTTCTGTATGATCAAGATCCTGTCAGGCAGTTCCTCGAACTATCTGAAGTTGATCAAAATATAGAAATTGATGTGTAAGCTACCTCCCCAACTGCAAAAACCTCAAGTTTTGCATATATTTGTTCACTTGAAAACTTGCATTATCTTTTACAAAACCTCAGAGCATATAGTGTTGTTTGGTTTCTCTGTTTCCTTTTACAATTTCTGTGAGTTGCATATGGTTAGACATCTGAGGTTGTTAGCAAACTATGCGAGTACCATAAGTGAGAAATTTTGCCTTTTAGTGATCTAAAAGCATCAGTATAGTGTGTGAAAATGAAGGTGGTTAAACCCTGGCTATCGATTATTGTGTTTCAATTCTTGTCTGTTTAGAGTTTTTGCCTCTAATAACTTCCAACATGTAAATATATGAAATATATGTGGTCCTGGGTAATGTACTACAGTTCTAGAAGCTCAGGAAAATTTCCGCACCGTTCGGTTTTCAACTGACTTTCTCAAAAGAATGCAAGTTGAACTTCAACTTTTCTTAGTTACACCTTCAGTTGTCAACTTTCTGTTTAATGGTAGGGTGTAAACTGTAAAGGATATTATGCTATGTCTTGCTCAAAGTTAAGGACAATATTACTTATGCTCTTGCATGAGTTTTGATGATTGATTAGTTTTGTTTTCCTTTGTTCTTCAGCGAAACTATGAAAAGACTGAAACAATTAGTTACATTTGGGGGATTTTCGGACACTGGGTACTTACAAAGGACGCTAGCTAAAGAATTTCAGCAAATGGAATCTTGGTATTCCTTCTTCCCTTTCTCCATTCTCATTTGTTGGCATGTATGATATCATCACAGTGCGAAAGTATAAAGTATTGTAATAATCACGAAATAGTGTCTACTTATTTCTGAGAACTCTGACCAAACCATCGTATCAGAATGTCAATTGGAACGTTGTTATGATCACGATCCACTGAAACAGAGAAGGCTTATTTTTTGAACCATTGATCTTTACCAGAAAAAATAAACTCCTTTAGGCATTGGGGTCACCTGATTCCAAGGAGATCCCATTGTTTTCTTTATATATTAGTGAGCTGTGTGTAATCAGTATTTCTGTTGTTTTTCTTGGTGGACCTCTTCTCCCCTTTTGGAATTTCTTGTACTTATTCCTCATTACAAGTTTCTTTGTTGTGGTTAAAAATGCATCCTTGGCGGTTCTCTCCACCATTCATTAACACAGAAGTACTCAATTAACAGTACGAGGTTGAAGTTATTGCTGCTAATAACTTGAGAGTTTGTGTAGTTCAAACAGTTTGGTTCAGGTAGTTAAGCGTCCTTGCTTTCTGATTGGTGCTATTATTGTTAAAGCATCTAACTTAAAACCAATTGGCAATGAGTGGAGGGCCGCCTAGACTCATACTAGTTTTGGAGGTTATAATTAACCAATGTGGGACACAAGTACCAACACTCCCTGGCACATGTGACCCTTGACCAACATGTTTAGAGGTAAACATGTGATCCATAACATAGGGATCGTTTAAAGTGCACTTAAGGCACAAATAACGGGACAATCAATCAAGAGAGTATCGTCCAAAAGCCTAGCTCCGATACCATGTGACAAGGTCCAACGCATAACCAATTGGCAAATTAGTGGAGAGGCCGCCCAGGCCCATATACTAGTTTTGAAGGCTATAATTAACCAATTTGGGACAAGTTCTACCAGTTATTATGCAAGGTTCACAAGAAGACTGTTTCTACTGATTGAGAAAATATCTGTCAACGCAAAAACTTTTCTATCATTGATATTAAATCACACGACAGTATATTACATGGGGGTTGATAGCACAAATAAGCAGGATATTGTTTTTGTCCTATATTTTTCTTTGAAAAGTGTCATTTTTCGTTTCTTTATTTCACTATGAGAAAGCTTGGCCGATCTTGATGAATAGATCTGTGACTTAGTTCAAGTTATTAATGTGCCGCATCAATCACTCCATGTTTTCAGTTTCAAGGAGGCTTTCCAGGTTCCCTTCACTACAATTTCCAAGAAGATAATTGTTGAGGATTTTCTGCCGCTGTTTCCTATTGCATCTTCACCAAAATCTGCGTCCTCAAGTTTTCCTACGTCAATATCATACTATCAAGTATGTTCTTTGGCGCATCAAATTCGCTTTTGGAATATGATGCATGATAACTGAGTTTCTGTTTCTTCTTTGTCATTCCATGAACTTAATGCATGTTTCTTGCACTAATGAAAGATTTCTCCGCCTTTCAAAAAAAATGGAAGATTTCTCTGTTAACCCAGTGCTACTTTTCTCTTCTCTTCACCCTCGGTTTTCCTTTGAAGGTTTTTCTCTTTTTTCGTCATTGTGGACTTTAGTGCCATGGGCCCATGAGATGGTGCATGGTTACCAACTTTTTTGGGTGGTATTTCATCACAAAGTTCAGTTTTGAAGGAACTAGATCTCTTTGAGTTCATGTGCTGCGAGGGGTCTAATATTTATTGAATTATGAAATGGAAGTATGCAAGCCTGACCGATAAGGGTGGAGAAATAACAGGGTATAGCTATTGAACTCAACTTAGCTTGGTGCTGCTAAAAGATAAATAGCCCAGCCAAAGTGGAACTAGGGAAGGAGTCATTACACCAGAAAGCAAGAGTACAATATTGTGAGATATTGAACCTGGGGGCTGGGTCCAGCTCAAGTTCGTAAAGAGCACTAATGGCATGGTTTATGTCGGGAGTTTGACCCCCCCTAACCCCATAACACATGATGTGTGATATTTCTTGCATGTCTCCAAAAAAAAAATTAAAAATTTGCTGTATGCTTAAACTAGTACAACCGTAACACAACGTAATGCACATTCTTTTAATCTGGATGCCATGACTACCACATCCTTGACACTTAATGCCAATGTTGGGAACCGAACTAAACACGCACACACAAAAGTACGAAGAATAAAGATCAAGCACTACCAGAGAGATTTTCTTGGTTCAGCAAGAATGCCTACGTCCCGGGTGCAGTGCACCCTAGATTTTACTATGTTTTGAATGAGGAAGAAGAGTTACAATGATGGCGCTCGGCTAGCCACAATATATATAGCTGGGCTACTACATACAACAGAATTACCGAAATACGCTCACTACTACTAGAAAATTTCAGGTCGGGGCGCTGGCTCACTGCAACCCCCCGCCTACCAGGAAGTCGTGGGCCTTGAGCCACTAATAAGGCTTAACTAGCCCAACAGCCAATTCCAGAATCTATAGAGGACAAACCTCACTAACAAAGAAGTCATTCGACTAAATTCCTATCACCAAAAAGATTTGGCAAATCTATGCATTTTGATGTGTTGCTGACACGTCAATTTGTGCTATGATTTTAAATTCTTGTTAGCTGCTGCTTTGTCTTGTTCTCATTTTCCGTCCATCTACCATATGAACTGTAATGTTTACGCCAGTAGGCAATGCTGCCTAATAATTTATACTTGCCTCCTATTTTATTCTATAGCCCTGCAAGTAAATTGCACTGATGGTTTCCTCTATAGGAGGCTTCTGAGGCTGTTACATCTTCTCAAACACTTGAACCAAGGCTTGTCGACTACATCTCATTCAGAATTCCAGATGAGTCAATCTCGAATGTCAGAAACTGCTTAGGCATCGTGAGGGGGTTTATGCACGAGTTAAGCAATGTAAAGAAGGGAAATCCCTCCCTGGAAGCTGTCTTGTTATGCGTTCCTGATGGCTACCACTGTGTGGATCTCTGCCTATATAAAGTAAGGATTTTAAGACTCTGTTCGGTTCACCCAATCTGTTTCAGTTTTCTGTTTCATTTCCAAAAATTCTGCAAATGAAAACAAAAGTTGTAGCAATTGTTTTCCGCTTCCAATAAAATGATAACAAGATTTGCTCTGAGATTCCTAATTCTTCATACATATGTAGCCAAATTCGTTTTCTAGAAGTAGAAAATAAGATGTGATTTGAAGGGCAGGGTTGCAGCCTTCAAAACAAGTTGAACACAAAAGTGTGCACCAAACATATACTTCTTTTTGTAAAAAATGCGAAAACCTTTTTCCAGAAAAGTAGAAATATAAACAGAAGAGGCAGTGTTAACCCTAAGGGCGTGTTTGATTGCAGGTTTTGTTTTGAGGGGATTGGTAATGAGGTGGGATTAGGATAGGGATTGATAAGGAGAAGGGATTAGTAATGAGGTGGGACTAGTTATTTGCATGTTTGTTTTGCACCGGATTGAACGATAGGATTATTATCTAACATGTTTGTTTTACATGGGATAGGATTGGATTGAAAATACTATTTCCATTTTTACCCTTTTGCAAAATAAATATAAAAATGGTTAATGAATTTTTGCAAGCTAGCTGTCCATTTCCTCCGTTCAAAAAAAAAAAGAAACCATTTCCCAAACCCACCATTTCCACCGTCCCTTCTTTCTATCTCTCTGCTATACTCCCTCCAGCCACTACTAAACCCACATCTCCCTTCCCTATCTCAGCCACCTTCGAATCAGATGCAAACCTACATCTCCCCTCCCCATCTCACCCACCTCCGAATTAGAAGCATGGAAGAAGATGGCGACAGATCTGAGACTGAGAGGTGGTTTCTCAAGCTGTGATGGAAAAAGATGGTGGCATATAAAAAATCAGAGGCAGCGGCGGCATGTACGGCCATGGTCGTTGCGATTCTGTACTCCCCGTTCACTCCATCATCTTCTCCGCTCTCATTCTTCCCGTGAGCCCTCCCCGTCCCTGCTACTTGGTTTGTTTAGGGTTCGAAACAATCCATTTGTAATTTTTGATCAGAACTGAAAAATATTCCAGTTGGTAAAAATTGGTAGTGCATGATTTGTGAGATATTCCAGTTGATAAATTATTCCAGTTCATAAAATTAGTGAGATATTCCATGGCCATGGTCGACGTTCTGTGCTTGCTAACAGATGAGGAGAAGACGAGGGTAATGTTGTCAATATATGTAAAAAAGGAGGGCATATCAGTCTATTCATCACCAATCCCATGGGATGGGATTGCTAATAACATCCCCCCTTGGGTTGGGTAATCCGGTCCATTTGGGGGATTGAGAATCCCATGGGATTGCTAATTCATCCCCAAAAAATCAAACCAAACATGTTTTTTCTAGTCCAGACCACTTTATGAATCCTATCCCAAGCCCTAATCTGCCTATCAAACAGGGCCTAAGAGTTTGGTGTTTATGCCTTCTGATTTCCCTAACTTGTTTTCCATGTAACTTCTGTTTTAAACAGGAAACCCAAATTGTTCTATTGTTCAACGAATCAACTAACAGTTCTGAAAGCTCCGGAAACTCTTGTATGATGATTGTACAAGCCAGTGACCTTCCCTTTGTATCGATTTCAAGATCCACTCCTCCAAACCACTGGAATCTGCACGAATTGAAGGTACATTATTTTCGACTTTCATCGGCAACCTATTATATAGGGGCTTATTGAAGCTTGAACTTCTCGTCCTAAAAATGAACCTTTTCTTCTCCGCATGAGCAATTTGTTTGTTCTATATCTTTAAACACGTCTGCTGAATTTGTGTAGTACAAGAACTTGTAGGTTAAATTTACACTTGAAACAGACATAGGGGATGTCTGTTAAGATTTTGGAATTATCAAAAACTTATTGTGAAAGCCATAGTCCAAAAGCATCAAAATTGATGCTTTCAAAATCGGCTTTAAAAGCTATATGTGGCTTAAAGACTGAAGCCGAATTTGTGGCAAGCACACTAATATGCTTCTGAGGTTTCAGAAGCTAAAATCACAACGCAAAACAAAACAGAAAAAAAAAAAGGAGAAAAAAACTATCGGAAACAGGCCCATAGGATCTCTTGTCCTGCTGTAACCTTCTCTTAACTTTGATGCTTTAAGTCTTTCGGCGTCCTTATCTTTGACTACAATGTTCCACGTGATTTATATGTCCTAAACTGCTCATACAAAAATGGTACTTAACAGGATTCTGTCATGTACCTGCAAATGGAGAATGAGAAGGTTCGGAGCATCCCACACTATGTGATTGCTCCCTTGGCAGTCAGTGGTAAGTGTTTCTCATCTCAGATCACTGGCGTCTGTGAGGTTTCAAAAAGAATTATCACCTTTCATGCGGCCATATTGGATTGGATTTGTTTTCGATGGGCTGTTTTGACACTTTCAAATGGAAAAATTGGAAAACTTAGGAAAAACTCATGATAACAAAAGGAGGATGAAAAAGGGCCAGAAAAAGTACAAGAGAATCAAATTTGGTACAAGAATTTTACAAAAGAAAATTTCTTCAATCTCTATGAATCACGTCACACCGATTCACGTGTCAGAAAGAAGAAGAAAAACATCGAATCCCGTGTTACACACTGCTTTCCAATTAACTGTGAGTATAAAAGCATTGGAATGGCACGAGCACATAAGGAGTTCTAGATGTGTTTCAAGGATGCTTTCACGCTTGCGCTCGTGAATTATGTGGCTTAGGTTTTAACTTATTGATTAGGTTAAACTCGTCGTTGCTCACTAACCTCTTAGTTGTTCTGAGGGTCTGACATCCTTGTGTAAATGTATTGCTTCAGCATCCAGGGGGGTGGCTTGTGTTTTTGCTGCAAGAAAGCGAGCCTTGGTCTATATTTTGGAGGAAGACGAAGATGAAGTATCAGATGAGGAGTGACTGCGTTAATCTTTTTTTTTTCTTTTCTTTTTTTTGTCTTAATTAGAAGCAATTTCTGTTTCTTTTTATTTTTATTTTATTTTAATATATTGTTCTATTTGTATGAGTAATTTATGTAGTAGATAATTATGTTGTATAATAGAATTTTCCAAATTTGTCTTTTAGGTCTTGGGTACAGTAAGGAATATGATGCTTGAGTTCGAGTCCTTGTTCATTTTGTGAAACCTTTCGGCACAGTCTCTAATAAATTTTCTCTATCTATTTTTATCCACTCATTACTTTTAAAAACTTCCCTCAAAACCCAAACCGATCAGGGGAGCTACTATCGATTAGTGCAAAAATTTAAGATAATTATAGGTGATGGATAAGCTAGGCACTTTTAGGAAATATTATTTGTTGAAAGGGTTAAAACATTAACCCAAAAATACCGAATCAATACTCCTCTAGTCAATATCCAAAAATATATGAAATAATTCGGAAAATGGGGGGAAAAAGTGAAGCCATATGCTCTGATCCTGGATTTTTTGCCCCCTGCTCTATGTTTTTGAGAAGTGTTTAGCAACCAAGTCTATTTGCCTTGACAAAACACACAATTAAATTTTAAAAATTTGCGTTACCAGTAATTTATTTACTTATCGTTGTAGGTGATGGTGAACTAATTTTTTCATTTTACTAAACTATCTTTGTTTCAAACAAGTAAGATGAATAACCAAATGAGCCATTAATAGCGTCTTTTTGAATACATAGTCAATGGAACACTACACAACCCTTCAATGTCTCAAGTATTTATGATATGATTATTCTAACTTCCGCCCAAATGGTGTATGATAGTAATAAATAAAAAGTTCATTAATAATCCGTGAGATATGCATTAATATTCAAACTTGTTTAAAATTATGGGCATATTATCCTTCGCCTAGTGGGTGAAGGTTTAACCAGACCGTTTATGTTTTCACGTTCAAAAGTTATGTTATAAAAAAGAGAAAAGGGGTCAATAACCAAGTAAGGATATACCTGAACTGATTCATTCTCTCTCTCTCTCTCTCTCTCTCTCTCTCTGTGTGTGAAAGTAGTATACAGTATCCACCAGTTTTAGCTTCAATGAGGATAATTGCAACTTCTTAGATTCCATTATCACCTTCCAGATTCAAACCACGAGCATTGCCAACCGTGTGCTTTTAAGGCAGCTGCTCAAATATACAACAAAATACGTTCATAATACTAAGCCACTGTCCTCATCAAATCATACTAGCAAATTATACAATCAAATCAGCACTGCTACTAGTTCAGTCTTACTGTTACAAACATACAACACCGATGCGATTATTGTGTAAGCACGCTACGATAGCAAGGCACAATCCCCACCCAAAAACTAAAAAGAATAAGATACAACAGATAGAGAGGAAAGTTGCCCCTGCTTCTACCATGAGAAATATGAAGGGGAATGAGAAAGAGAGGCCATTCTAAATTTTCAGACTTCCATGGTCCTCCGGATACTACATTATTACAGGAATCTGTACCTATTGGTGATGTTTACAAAAGTCAGCTTCTCACTGATAATTTTTCGTATCTTGTGAACATTTACCACCTTTCGGTTAGTTTTATTTCACTTCTCCGGCTTGTCTCGATGAGAGAAACCAGAAAAAGATAGAAAGGAAAAACCTATGTTCAAA
Source organism: Rhododendron griersonianum (assembly GCA_018127125.1). Lineage (NCBI taxonomy): Eukaryota > Viridiplantae > Streptophyta > Magnoliopsida > Ericales > Ericaceae > Rhododendron > Rhododendron griersonianum. Next base: position 27,902,183 of record CM030800.1, read on the forward strand.
TTTGAAAAAAGATTACTGAAAAAAGATTATCTCCAGCAGGCTTTTTTTCAAATATGCAACATTTTTTCTCCCCACTTTTCCGGTTACTCTCATCAAGAACCGGAAAAGTAAAAAAATGAACCGAAAGGTGATTAAATATCAAAAAGGACGAAAACCCCCCATCCCATTTAAGAGATACCAGACGACCGTTGGTCATTCAGAAGATGCAGACTGGTATCCTGAAACGCTTCATCGTAACGCAAACAGAGGATCCCTTGCCCATGAATACAAAAACCCAGCCTCACGGTGTGGCGAGAGTGCCTTCGGACAGTTGGAGAAGCAATCTTGAATAGAGGATCCCTTGCCCATGGATACAAACCCCATGTCTATAAATCATCCAACTCAACAAGGTGAGCCCGCCTCTCGGCAGCTTTCTTCCTGATGAATATGCCCCACCTAAGAGCTGCCTTGAGCTTCAACCACCCAACTACGGCTTTGCCTGAGGAACGTGTCCGATCATCATCAAACACATAGTTTGAAGATTGGTTGGGCATAAATGCTGCAGATGGGTAAGAGTAACCATTGTTAGATGTGTTAACAGAGGCATGACCTTGACCATGGCCACCCATGTTGAAAATACGAAGTAGATGCTGCATGTCTTCGTTTTCTAGCATCTCATGACTTCTCATGCGAATCTCTTCCTCCGGGAAGAAGTCCTCGAGTCCCCTATAAGAACTGAAATTTGATGTGCCACCAGTCTGGAAGCCTGACATGGATGACTCTGGTGGACCCAGGGCTAAAGCGTTGTCACTTCTGGGAGGCTGGGTTTGTAGCGAAGTACTGATCAGCTGGTTGTGAAGAGGAAATGAAGTGCTGTCGAACTGGATAGGAGCATTGAGATTCACATTCTGCAACTGTGTTGGGTACTGGTTACTGACATCATGTCCTAGTCAAAGACAGTTTTCACTCTTCAGAAGAAAAAGTAAAAATTCTTCACCCAAAAAAAAAAAGAAGTAAAAATGACAACATAGGTTAGCTATTCATTCATGTATGCAATTTTCAGTTGGACGTTCATCTAGGATCATAGTACTCTACCTATAAATCATATACTACTACATATGAAATGCTCCTAGACTCCTTATAAACACAATTTGCTCTTAAAAATAAAAGAACATACCCAGGAATTTTAATATCTTGCCGCAAGCACGTATCTTTGACATGAGAATTAAACAAATATGATATTCACACACATACACCAGATACCAAGTCGATGTAACGTAGGTCTACGTGTTTGATAGTTTAGACTCTTTGGAGAACAAATGGGTGCTCTATCTGAACTGTTTGAAATGTGCGTTAAAGGTGTAACCCCACCCCACCACCACCACCCAAAGACACACGCACACACAATCTTTGGCTAGTCCAATGAAAAAGAATTTTTCAATAATGTTTGCCAATTGGCTGGTGTCAGCAAACATCTGACACTAACAGCACTCTAAAAAGTGAACCAGTCATGTCTAAACATAAGACTTTAGTTTCGAACTTTCGACGTATATTCCTCCACAATCTCTTTTAACCTTCATCTTCCACATTATTTTGCACTCGCACATAATTCTTACCTCCTACAGTGAGGACTGGATTCATAGAGTGCTGCTGAGGAATTGCCGCTGAAAGGCTTGGTAGTGCAAGCTGAGAATCAAAGGAGTTGGAATAATCTTGTGGGCCCACTGTAATGTCACTCTGAGAAGCAACGGAGTTCTGATTCTGCTTGAAGCCTAAAAGAGACTTGCCATCATACTCTATAACATGCATCCAATTGTCATAGGCCTTCTTCACCAAGCTATCCACATAGACCTGCAAAAACCAACTTGTCGGAGTAATCTCAAGGACTCGAGCACTTCTTGTTGCAGCAATTCAAAAACACAAATGCCGTCCTTTTCAAGTTCCTACACTTATTACTCTGGTCTGTTAAAAAAAAAAGATTTTTTTCTTTAAAGGTAACAGCCCATATGTTGAAAAAAAAAAGTAAATAAAACAAGACAATAGCTTTGCTAGACTTCTGAAGTCAGAACCAAACCGCATTTTCCTAAAGCCACACTCATATGTAGCTGCTGCTTGTTTACGATCAGGAATATTTCCCTAAAACATCGTTATTTTCAGAAATATGCAAAACACTCATCCAAATATGGGGACAAGCTCCAGGAATACCTACCTTCTGACTATCCGAAAGAGAATCGACTGAACAAAATTGCCCGCCAGCAATCAAGCCACTTAATTCATAGATGTTGTTAAAAACAACACCAACATTCCTGACATCATCAGAGTAGTAAACATAAAGTTTCCCACTTAGAACACAAGTCTTAGCGTGCTCTAAAAGGACTTCCCACATCTTGTTAGACATGCCACTTCCCAGTATCTACAAAATGTAGAAATCAATTAATATTTTCCTTATGGCACATGAATAAGTAAATTCTAACTTGAACACACAATTCTAGATTCTTACATTTCTTAGTCTCTGAGAGTCTCTCACTATAAGCCTTAGGAAGTCTTCAACTGTATATATTCCAGCTTTATTAAGCCTCTTGTGAAATGATCCATCTTTGCCGATCTTCTCTAGTCTCCAAACATCGTCAGTTAATGCAGGTGGATAGTGCTTCTTGTATACTGTAAAGACAAAAAAAATGGACTTACAACAAAACATCCAGAAGGCAAAGGAAAACATAATGGACATGTTTGGTTTCTCAGAATCAATTTGTAGGAACAATTTTTAAAATTTTGATTTGAAAACTCAAACACTCGGCATTTTGATATTTTATATAGTTATGACTAGAAATAGTTTTGAAGAATTTGAAATTATCTTTAGTGTTTTCTCGAAAAATAATTATTTCCTAAAATGTAAAACCTCAAGACAAGTTTCGAAATCCATCGACCAACCGAGATTTAAAAAAAGTAAACTGATTTTGAAACAACTATGGCCAACATAGATGAACTCACATTCTCCTCTGTGATCCTTGACAGTGAAGGCATCCGTTTTTGCCTCACGAATACGAATGCCTTCACAACAGCCTGAGGTAACCTTTAGACCCAATCTGAACTTCCTGCTCCTTATCCAGCTAGAGTTGTCAGTAAATGTAAGATCTCCCAGGGTTCCTACACCTTCCTTCAAAATCACTTGCAAATCCCCAGTCAGAAGAGGCCTCTTTCCTTCACGCTCTTTCACTATGTGCGACTCAAAGTCATCTTGACTCCAGCCTTCTTCATCCTCATTATTGAAATCACCTTCAAGCACAACCACATCAAGTTTTACTGAAGACTCTGGCCCTGATGTCACAACATGACCTGTGTTCACATCAAGCAAAACAATGTGGATTGCAGCACCCTGCTCGCCTTCTACTTTGCCTCCCGTAAAGAGTGGGAGCGACAACCTGGACCTGAAGTGAAGCTGCAAGTTTCTCCCATCTGGCCCTTCTATTCGTTTAGGAGATGCCCTGCATTTTTCCCGTTCAAAATTCAATCTAACAGGGGAAAAAAGCATGAAACATAGACATGTACATTTGAAATACAAACAGAAAACTGGATAGTAAATAGCAATAATGTACAAAAGAGGAATATGAAACTTAAAGCATATCGCTTTTTAAGGAAGGGAAGAGAGAATAATAATCAGAAATTCACATCTGATTTCAAACATCAACCTTTGTGATACATTATAATGGTGTATCAACTATGCAGAAAAAATTACAATATGGGCACACGTATCTGAGGAAGTATATGGAATCAAAACAACATTCAAAATGGTCCCAACAGCTTTTGAGTTACCAACATAAAAGTGAACCAGACCCGCGACAATCCCGTTGTCACATGGCATTCCTGTCCATTATAGTTTTCAAAAAAAAAAAAAAACATACATATGAATAGCATGCCAAATGTGGAATACATTCGCGTTAAGATACATGACATTATAAAACCCGCTACTCTACATAGATGATAGGAAGTCCACCACTAAACTAGAATAGTAGTCCAAATAATGGCCGGTCGACTCAACCAATCCCCATAGTACTAGAAGGTGGACTACAATAAAGTCCCATATAGACAGGCTTTGTGAGCCAGACTAATAATCGTAATCCAAACTTCGATAAAAACAGGGTGGTGCCAATGACACTGAAGAGAGAGATGGTCAATTGGTCATCATGTTCAGTCAAGGATGAACTGGTATATAGTAATTGAATACAAAGAAAAAGCAAAAGAAATCCAACCAAATCTCCAACGAAGTCAAAAGGAACACAACTATTTTGATAACAGAGAGTAGATATGATACCTTGCATTAAGTTTAGCAGGGTGCAACTTTGCCAAAGCACGCTCCACCTCTTCACTAACCTATTTGGCAATCAAGAACTCAAACCTATTAACAAATACTCAAGCATCATTATGCCAACAGAACAATAAATTAAGGCCACAATTTTCTATGCATTGTCAATCAACTGTTTGTGGATGTTATACTCTCCTTACGTGACTGGATTCAGAAGAGAGCACCCACTTGCTGTTTTAACCAATAATGAGACATATTGGTGCATGCACATCTGACATCTCCCCTTGGATATCCAGATGGGTAAACCTTTTTTTCCCATGATGAGACTTTCACATTCGTGCATTTTCATTATTCTCACCCTATGCCATATTACGGCTTTTCCCATGATTTCTCGAGGCTACTGCATGAAATAATTTAAAACTCCCCCACCCCACAAAAATCATACGTAGATAAACACATACTGTCATACATAGGGAAGAAGCTGTTAAGTTACGAACTCTCCCAAAAGCTTAAGTTGTTAGGAAATGGGCCGAACAATGTATATCAAGCTATCTAACAGAAGCTGCTTGATCTAATGAAATACAATGCCCATAGATTGAAGCATTCTATTCATCTTTGTGCTGAAATGGTCTTTGGAGACCAGTTTATTCTTACCAAATGAAACTCAGAAGTCCATGACTTGTTATGAATTCAACCATGAAATCATCCATATTCTACACCATTTCTCAAACTAGGTCATTTTCTCCCTGACCATTTGTAGCTTTCTTCCAATGCCATATTGACAACACCAGCATTAACTATGGATTGCAGAAACATCTTTTTCACCAGTCCAGCTTATGGCAGGCTTCCAAACTAAATTTCTGCAGGACACGCCCACTGCCAAGGATGTGGTTTAAACAACTTTAAAGGGAAAAAAAACATAGTCCTACAGCTGGGCGAAAATTTAATGTCCACAGCAAATGTGATTTAGATTACACTATAGCTATTGATTTGTAAAACAGAGTCGGCAACTTAACCTCCCAAAAGTGCTAGAATCTATGGTTAAGGAAAGCCAAAGGGAGCCTAGTGCCTAATATTTGTTTTTTAACACTTTCGTTCGAAGAGAAAATGAAGGACGTCATCTGTTCTATCAGGGAATGAAAGCATGCCATCATTCTACTGATTGTCAAGACAATATCAAATATAAAATGGTGAGAAGCCCAAATAGTTGTTTTCAATGTCAAGTCTGTGTTCCATATCTCTGAAAATGGGGAAGTCGTAAAGTCACAAAATGTAGTGACTTTTTTGACTGCTCTGAGAGTGCTCCTCATATTCTCAAATCTCAATATATTCACATGTGAAATAAACACGTACACCAGAAAGCATAGCATTCTCAACACAACACAAGGCAAAGCTATTCCTGGATTGATTTCATCGACTACCCCTGCGTCTTTCTTTCCGGCCATATACTGATCAAATGAAGCTGTAAACAAAAAGAAGAATCCACAGGTAGGCAAAGTTAACTTACAACTCTCCGAAGAATTGGCTCCAGTGATGAACAAAGTTTCTGCAGACTATCCACCTTGAGAGCTTCAACAATGACACTATACAAAATGCAGATTCATCAATAAACTAGTTATGACGCACTCTTGAAAAGTTTACAGAAGTAGAAACTGAGCTTCAACTATTGAGAAAATTAATCCATGACATAAGATCTTGCAAGAGACAGTAATCCAATTGGCAAGCACTTGTGCAGGTGAGATGTGTTTAGAATGATCAGAAAACTGGTATTTTCCAAACTAAAATAAAGAACCAGAAATTGCATCGATTGCATAGGCCATGGTTTTTCCATCACCCGTCAATTGACAGGATATCAAATTTCCAAATGAACACCCGGACAAAAGGTGCACGAGCTAATAGAAAATCAAATGAAATAGGAAGGGCAAAAACATCGTCGAAACAATAGCAGGGCAGGAATAGCTCCAGAGTCCAGACTGTGGCAAAAAAAAAACAACTCAACCACCTCTCTATAACACTATTAACAAGATTTCCCTATTTTTGACTCGTTGCAGTAACCAATTCGATGCACAAACAAGTTTCTCAGTTCAATGTTAATGTCACCGTCTCAGAACATCAAGAAAGAGAAAATATGGACAAAATAATTGCATACTTTTACTAATGTACAAAACTTGAAAGCTAAAACTATACTTGAAAAAGAAGGGCATTTTGCCATAATTGCAAAATCTAAAGAGTTTCGTTTCTTTCCTTTTCCACACAAATACGCGAATATATACATACATGGGCAGTTCTCAAGTGTGCATTTTCTATACCAATTGCTTAAATAAGGAAGCAATAAAGCAACAAAATTTGAAGACGAGTATTGGAAAAAAATCGAAAAACAAACTTCATACCTAAAAAGAGAAAAATGCATGGACAATACAGTTTTCATCCTTTTACTAGTGCACACAAAAAGGTCGCCTTTTTTCATAATTGTAAGTCTTAACGCATACAAATACATACATACGTAAGTTTTCATGCATGCATGTATGTATGTTATAACTGTCATCCTTTTTACTGATGTACAAAACTAGATGCTGCCTAAAGCTATATTTCAAAAAGGCGACTTTTTCTATAATTGTAAAATCTAAGAGCTTCGTTTCTTTCCTTTGCCAGCCTTAACACTTACAAAACAAGTTTTCATGCATGTATGTATGTTATAACTGTCATCCTTTTTACTGATGTACAAAACTAGATGCTAAAGCTGTACTTCAAAAAGGCGACTTTTCTATAATTGTAAAATCTAAGAGCTTCGTTTCTTTCCTTTGCCAGTCTTAACACTTACAAAACATACTAAATGCTTAGTATTTTCCTTTTTTTCCCCGGCATATATATAGAGGGTCATGTTGTGTGCACTTTCACAGTTTCACTATCAATTGCCTAAACAAAACAATAAAGGAGAAACTAAAAAACAATAAAGCAACAGAATTTGAAGACAAACATGAAAAAAAAAAAAAACATACATATATTTTCTCCTCTCTTTTTTTGGCTCAATATAAAAAGGGTCATGTTGTGTGCTCTTTCACAGTTTCACTCAATCCTAAACAAAACAGTACAAATACCAAAAACCAATAAAGCAGCAATATGTGAAGACAAATATGAAAATATATATATATGAAATCGAAAAACAAACTTTATACACAACTATGTATAATCTATTTTTTTCCCTTAGCATACATAGAGGGTCGTCATGTTGGGTGCACTTTCACTATCAATTGCCTAAACAAAACAATTAAGATACTTAAAAACTAATAAAGCAGCAGAATTTGAAAGCAAGACAAAATCGAAAACAAACTTTATACATAAATAAATAGATACTCTCTCCTTTTTTTGGCTCAGTATATGGAGAGGGTCATGTTACGTGCACTTTCACTGTCAATTGCCTAAACAAAACAATAAAAAGAAACTAAAAACACAATAAAGCACCAGAATTTGAAATCAGATATGGAAAAACAAAACAAAATAAAATTAAAAACTTTGTACATAAATATATATAGTCTATCTTCTTTTTTTTGCTCAGTATATACTATACATAGAGGTCATGTTGTGTGCACTTTCGCTATCAATTGCCCAAACACAACTATCAAAATACCAAAACCCAACAAAGCAGAAGAATTCGAAAACAAATATGGAAACAAATAAAAAAAGGGGAAAAATAAAATAAAACGAACTTTCTAGTACCTAGCAAGAGCAGGCCGTTTCTGGTCGCGCTGACCTTCTTCACTGGCGGTCGGATCCAGAGCCCGCTTCTCCCTCGCCATGCTGTTGGACCTCTCCATGTACCTGGTTTGCATTTTCTCTGCTTCCGAACGGTCCCTCGTTTCAGATCTGATCCGATCCAAAACAAAACAAAACAAAACAAAACAAAAAACGAGCTATTTCGAGCAGTCCGGCAGTATTCTCTAGTGGATTCGAAAAGAGAGCGGAGAAAAGGAGAAAAAGGAGAAAGGAGAAAGCGGGAAAATTGAATCGTTTTCCAGGTCGAGAGGCTTCCGGGAAGGTTCAGAGGAAAGAGGCTGCGAATCTTCGTCTCATCCAGTGGCGTCTAAAAAGGTTTGTCCACTCTGACGGCTCGTGAACAGTGAGTGTGGAGAGAAGGAGGAGGTAGACTACTCATATACGGCACTACGGCTTTGTGTACTTGAACATAACTTCTCTTTTGAGAAAAACACACTGTATAGTACAGTACGTATTACTAATAAGGACTCGTTTGGTAAACTGCATTTTTTGTTTTTTGTTTTCTTTCCCCACCACACATGTCCGGATTTGGGGGCCGCTGTCACGGGGCAAAACAATACCGTCCCGGGCCCGAAAATTTGATCTGAAACGTTCACTTGAAAGATCTCATCGCGTACTATGGCGGCCTTGCCAAAAAAAAAAAAACTGAGTCGATTGAACATCGATAATCTAGCGAACGAAGCATTCTTTTTTATTTAATCTTTGGCTTAATATTTTGGACATTGATAACCGCGTTGTAGACAGATGATTTGGTAAAAAAATGATTCGTTCGCTGGGTTATTGATGTTCAATCAACTCGATTTTTTGCAAGGCCATAGTTTGCGATAAGATCTTTCGAGTTAACGTTTCAGATCTAGATTTCGAACTCGAGACGACATTGTTTTGCCCCAAGATAACAGCCTGTTGTCCCCAACTCCCACATGTCCTGTGGCCTTTCTTATCACCATACATCCATGTGGGATTCATATTCGTTCACTAGGTTATTGATGTTCAATCAACTCGATTTTTTGCAAGGCCATAGTTTGCGATAAGATCTTCCAAGTTAACGTTTCAGATCAATATTTCGGACTCGAGACGACGTTGTTTTGCCCCGAGATAACAGCCTATTGTCCCCAACTCCCACATGTCATGTGGCCTTTCTTATCACCATACATCCATGTGGGATTCATATATGTAGGTGTTTTTTGATAAAATTGTTGGAATCTGAATGGTGAATTTTTTAAGCTGAAAAGTTATTTGATAAATATGAAGAGCAAAATTAAAATTAATGGAGTAATCGTTATAAAGGTAAATGAACTTAGCTTATTTTATTTGTGGTTGTTCACTTTTAGTTATATTAATGGATGTCATGTGCTTGTGGTGGTGGTGGAGAAGTGGTGGCAGCGACGGCGGTGGTGGCGGCGTCGGCGACGGCGACAATTGGTAGTGTGGCGATGATGGTTGTAGCAAGGTGGCGTGGTGGTGGTTGCAACGAATGTGGTTTGGTAGAAGGATGGCGAGGGTGGTGGTGGTGAGTGGTGCAACATGATGGTGAGATGGAGAGATAGTGACGTTTTGAACAGTGGTGTTGTTAGTGACAACAATAGCAACATTGGTGGCAGTAGATGGCGTTGGAGTAGTGATGGTGGAAGTAATCACATCGATCGTGGAGCGGTGATGATGGTGGCGACGATGGAGCAGTGGTGGTGGTGGCAGCGGCGGCGGCAACAATAGAGTAGTAGTGGTAGTGGCCTGGTGCGGTGGTGGAGTGGCAATGATGGTGGCAACAATGGAGTAGTGGTGACCACAGTGGCATTGGTGGCGATAGTGATAGACTGATATTGCTATGGGCGGTGGGAATGATGATGGTGATGGTGATGGTGATGATGAAATGGTGAATATGGTGGTGGCGGTGGAAGGAGGTGGGGGTGGTAAAGGAATGAGTGATACTGACAAATTCAATTAGAATTAAGTAGATAACAGACTACTTACTTTTTACAATTTTTAAGCCTACATTATAAGAGACACTTGAAATGCTTACGATAAAATATGGTTATCAAACTAACTTAATGAACTTGTTATTCAATACATTCAGTGCCAACGAGCTTGTAGTCCAACAACATTTCCTCACATTTTCCACATGAAAGGTGAGGATTTGATTTTCGTCAGGAGCGCAAGTGTTTAGTGTGGTGGTTGATACCCTTTGGGTTTACCCCACCCGTTTTCTGTTTAGTGGCATCCCCATCCCCATAGAAATAAGCTAGACATCTATCAAATGACAAAAAAATAAAATAAAATCAGTTTTAAATATTGAATTGCGTCATCAAACAATCCCTTAATTTTGGTGGTCCAGGAACATAGAATAATTTTTCAGGAATGTGCAACAAGAAGCACGAGTATTTGAGGCATTTTTGGTTTATTCTAAATCAATTCAGGCGAAAATATTCCGTGCAGCTCTTGCGCGTAAGCATTTGAAATGGCTGTGGAATGGGCTGTAGGGATTAATCCGAAATGGCTATGGAATGGGCCGTAGAAATTAGTCCGAGATGCGCACAAACTGGCCTGAAACACCTTGCATCACCCAAAAAAATTGCTCCGTTTGTTGGATCGAATATGAACATTCGAACTGGACTATATATACAAGTTGACTATACTTTATAACACCCTCGTCATAAACAAGGTTTTTACATTTTTTTATAACATACTAACAAGATCCAATTGACTCATATTTACCACACACAAAAAAAAGAAGAAGTTCCAATTTGACTTGAGCGGACATCAATAGGTATATATATCAAAAACTAAATTTTGGTTTGTAAGATGGACGGTCTGTTTTTTTAAAGTTCAATTGTTCATGGCCGGCCGTTTATTTTGTAAATAAATCAAAATCCAATTTTTGATATACCTATCGATATTTGATCAATCTGATTTTTTGCATGGGTATACTAGTATGTTAGTTCTAGCAGATGAACGGTTTTGATTACCCCATTACACGCACAGTGTGGCCCACAATGAGTGGTGGAAACTTGAGGTTTTTTCACCATCAGTAATTCTCCACCTTAATAGTCTGCTAATTCTCCACCTAATAGATTAATTTTTCCTCTGATTATACCCGTTCGGCTAAATAAGTCAAGTGGCTTATTTTTTTGTTTTTATTCAAAAAAAAATTCGTATTACTTGACTTATCATCATTTTTTTTGGGATTATTGCATCCTTATGACAAGAGGAATCTAAAAAGTAAAAAATTTTGATCGAAATCCTTTCTCTTTTTTTTTGAATAAAGACTAAAAAATTGGCTTATTAAAAAAAAATTGGCTTTTTTTTATGTCTTTATTAAAAAAAAATGGATATCGATCAAAATTTTTTACTTTTTAGATTCCTCTTGTCATGAGGATGCAATAATCTCCAAAAAAATGATGATAAGCCAAGTGATACGAAAAAAATTTGAATAAGGACAAAAAATAAATCACTAGACTTATTTAGCCGAACGGGATAGTACTTCTTGGCAGCTATCAGCTGGCATTGGGCATCTCCACGACTCTTGGGGAAGCCCTCAGCGCCAAACAAGAGATCGATATAGGTTTTTTCTGATACTATAGTACAAAATCCGCTATTTCCTTCCTCATAATGTGCCAGGAGAAACTGGTACAAGGCTGTAGAGAAACTGGTACAAGAAGTCGTGGTCCATGGATAATATTCAGAGCCGGCCTTAGGTATCCAAAAAATTTCAATTTTCAGGGGCACTCTAAGGCCATCCACAGTGGTATAATTAAAAACCAATTGTTTTTAAAGTTAACAATGTTAGTGCAAAAAATGGCTCACAATGGTATAATCAAACTTAGCAAGATCCTTAGAAATAATCAAATTTTAGGCTTTGGATAACCAAAACTAGCAACTTTTTTCAATAATCAAAATTTGTGGACTTCACACCACATAAGTTAACTAGTTCCAAAATTTGTATACACGCGTGTTTCAACTGGTATTTTCTTATTCTCTTCTTCACCTACTCTATATCTTCTTCACTTCACCGACAAAATATTTCTCTTTCTTTCCCTCCAAAAGTAAAACTCATATCTCTCGATCATCTACAATCTAACCCATCGTCGCGTGGATTAAGGTATTTCACTCTTCTTTCCCGTTTTTATTCCCCCCCCCCCCAAAAAAAAAAAAATTTCATAATAGGAGGGAAGAAAGTCACTGATTTTTTCCCAAAATTAAAAGAGGAAATCGATATATTTTTGTCCAAAAAAACGTAAATGGAGGGAAGTGAATGCGCGAGAAACAAAGTGACAGAGAGAGAGAGATTGTAGTGGACCCCTTATTTTGGTTATGAACTAGAAATGACCATTGTAAAGCTTAACATTGTTAAGCTTAACAACCTCTTAAATGAATAATCAAAAGCTGATGTGTCAACTTTTGGTTATCCTTTTTTGATTATACCACTGTGGATGGCCTAATATTTTCACTATTTGAGTTTGAGTATAACTCTTTTTAAGCCCAATAGAATGAAAAAAAATGCCCAATTAGAGGTAATGAGTTAGCTTAGCTTACCATCATAAGCCCAAGTGTCCAACCCACTAAATCCCCAAAATCATTTCCCCCAAACCACCAAATAACACCTTCCCAAAATCGTTTCCCCCCAAACTCACCCCAAAATCTTGACGATCTCGTATTTTGTATTCGTATGTAATAATTAGTAGAACTTTATATTGGTTTGGCTTTCTCGTATTTTGATCGTTGCTGTAAAAACTGTTAAGTATTAACTCTTTAAGGGCACACTTTTTTTAATTGGCCTTGAGCACTAAAAACCCTTGGGCCAGCCCTGATAATATTGTTTCCATAAAGTAGAAATCCAACCTTTTAATTTAGTAATAATGCTTGTTGTATCCCTAAACACGTACTGTATCAAAGGCACTGCATAGACTCATTTAGAATTCTGCTATGGTTAGAGGTTTTTCTGTAAGTTGTTAGTTGTAACTCTATCTCCACATTTGAGTTACCTTGTTCTTCTTCAACTGATTCCTTATATTTATCATTTTGGACTTTGTTTTTTCTTTGAGATTATTAGTGGAAAGTTAAAAGACAATAATAATAATTAGAAAGTGAGTCTACGTAATTATTATTATTTTTGCATAATATCCTCTGTTAAATGCTAATTAGATCAATATAGAAATCCTCGTAGCTGAAAAAAAAAATACTAGCAAAAGCTATAATTTTGTTTTCCTCATCTTTAGGGTACTCTTTTTTTAGTTTTTGGAGAAACATTAATTACTTGTTTGGTTTGTATGGACGAGAGAAGTTTAAAAAGTAAAAAAAGTCCGGCCAAGATTAAAAGATGAATTAAAGGATAGCCGAAAAAATACTTACAAAAATTTAAAGCTTTTGCTTTATTTTCATTGGTTATTTTACATGTCATTTAAAAAGTCTTACACATGTACAATACATAGAAATGTGTGGTAATAACAGCATGGGAGGTTAATGAATTTTAAACTCTTTGCATTTATGGTATTATAATTTTTTTGGGTTACTCAATAAATGTCTAGTTTACTCCTAAATGAACGGAAAACGGGTACCGTTAAGTGGCATATGGGTGGCGCAAGGCCAAAAGTATCAATCACCACACCAAGCACTCGCGCTTCTAGTGAGAATCAAACCCTCACCTTCAGTGGCGGAACCAGAATTTTAGCCCGAGGGGGACTGACATAAGAGAAATATTTCTATGCAAAAATGAACTCAATATATGGTGTACTTTGTGGTATATTAATATATTGGACATAACATTTTTTGCATTATTGTTGACAAATGCAACGCACATGTGTGATTATTTTCGACTATGAAAGAATTTGAGATTTTTTTTACCTTTTGTGTGATTATAATTCGTTGTTAACAACAATAACACCAAAAATCACATCGGTTGATGTAATTTTGAAACACATCTCTCTCGATAAAATGGAACAAATGGTCCACCCCAATGTTGCAATATTTTTTTCCTTAAGATAAATGTGTTCTGAGCTCATATCAAATGATACTAGATCAAATCGATTTTTGATTCGAGAGATGTTCTCGATGAATACTATAAAGTGAACGTTTCCGATCTCCAGTTCATTTGAAGGACTAGAGAACCTACCTCCACAAAATAGTACTCCCTCCGTCCCAATATTTTTTTAAAATCTAAAATTCCCCTTTTTTGTGTCCCAAAAAGATTGTCCATTTGAAAAGACAAAGGTACAAAATTCTTTATTTTTTCCATTTTACCCTTCTCTTAAATTTGACATTTGAAAGGGGGAAGTTTGAATTTTAAATTTGGTATACGTTTTTTACTGCCACAATTTTCGGAATATCAATCCCAAGTTTCTGACTCCAATTAAGAGAATGACCACCAAAATTCAAATTGGGGGCAAACTTTTGTCCCATACTGGCGCCATAAATTGGTTTCCGTCAACTCCAAAAAAATCACTTAAGGGTATTATTAGAAATGTGAAGTTTTGAAAAAATAATTATAATTTTTTCTTAAATTTGTAGTATTTTGAGATTGGACGATGAAAATGGGACGGAAGGATTATAAAAAAGTAAACAGTATATATATAAGTTCTTGTTAAAATGGGTGTGGGAATAATTTTTTCGAATAAAAAACTCATCAAACGATCAAAGTCAACCGCCGGCCATAATATCCCGCTGTCACCTACCTCATCCAGCCGGAGTCAGATCCCGTTCAATGTGAGATCCAATTGACTTTCACATAAAATCTATTAACAATAACGCCGACAAAGAATAGATGAGGCATAAGCCAATTTAAAGAAAAATATTAGGTGCTAAACGCTTCTTAAAAAAATTTGGGGGAAAATTCACCTTAAGTAATGAGATTAAATTCTCTCGTGGAAAACCTCAAGTTTCCCCCACCTTCATTTGTGGACCCCACTGGGCAAGTAATGCGGTAATCTGAACCATTTATCTTACAAGACACGCAAAGTAATTATATCCACGCCAAAAATCGTTTGAGCGGACATCGATAGGTATATATCAAAAATTAAATTTTGGTTTCTAAGATGGACGGTCTGTTATTTTAAAGTTCAACTGTCCATGGCCGGCCGTTTATTTTGTAAATAAATCAAAATCCAATTTTTGATATACCTATCGATATTTGATCAATCTGATTTTTTGCATGGGTATACTAGTCTGCTAGTTCTAGCAGATGAACGGTTTTGATTACCCCATTACACGCACGGTGTGGCCCACAATAAGTGGTGGAAACTTGAGATTTTTCACCATCGGTAATTCTCCACCTTAATAGTCTGCTAATTCTCCACCTAATAGATTAATTTTTCCTCCGATTATACCCGTTCGGCTAAATAAGTCAAGTGGCTTATTTTTTTGTCCTTATTCAAAAAAAATTCGTATCACTTGGCTTATCATCATTTTTTTGGGAAATATTGCATCCCCATAACAAGAGAAATCTAAAAAGTAAAAAAAATTGATCGAAATCCAATTTTTTTTTTAATAAAGACGAAAAAATTGGCTTATTTTCATTTTTATTCAAAAAAAATTGGATATCGATAATTTTTTTTTTACTTTTTAGATTCCTCTTGTCATGAGGATGCAATAATCTCCAAAAAATTGATAATAAGCCAAGTGATACGAAAAAAATTTGAATAAAGACAAAAAAATAAGCCACTTTAACTTATTTAGCCAAACGGAATAATACTTCTTGGCAGCTACCAGCTGGCATTGGGCATCTCCACTGCTCTTGGGGATTCCCTCAGCATCGAACAAAAGATCGATATAGGTTTTTTCTGATACTATAATACAAAATCCGCTACTTCCTCCCTCATAATGCGCGAGGAGAAATTGGTACAAGGCTGTTCAAAAAAAATGAGAAACTGGTACAAGAAGTCGTGGTCCATGGATAATATTCAGAGCCGGCCCAATCCCAACGTTCAAGAGGCCTGGGTCTTGGGTATCCAAAAAATTTCAATTTCCAGGGGCACTTTAATATTTTCACTATTTGAGTTTGAGTATGACTCTTTTTAAATCCAATAGAATGAAAAAAATGCCTAATTAGAGGTAATGAGTTAGCCTAGCCTACCATTTCATAAGCCCAAGTGTCCAACCCACTAAATCCCCAAAATCACTTCCCCCAAACCACCAAATAACACCTTCCCAAAATCGTTTCCCCCCAAAATCTTGACGATCTCGTATTTTGTATTCGTATGTAATAATTAGTAGAACTTTATATTGGTTTGGCTTTCTCATATTGTGATCGTTGCTGTAAAAACTATTAAGTATTAACTCTTTAAGGGCACACTTTTTTTAATTGGCCTTGAGCACTAAAAATCCTTAAGCCAGCCCTGATAATATTGTTTCCATAAAGTAGAAATCCAACCTTTTAATTTAGGAGTGTTGCTATGAGTACCGATGGGATTTGTAGGGAAATCGTACCGACCGGCCGCGCCGGGCCGTCTCCGGCCACCGGACGGCCGATCGGAGCCGTCCAAAAATTCTATAAAAAAAAACCGGGGTGTTTAGATCAAGCATCCTACACACATCGGATGCCGTTGATTTTTGCGTGGACCCCCTCGGTTTTTTTTTATAGAATTTTTGGACGGCTCGGATCGGCCGTCCGGTGACCGGAGACGGCCCGATCGGTACGATCGGTACCTATATCTTTACTGCTAATTTAGTAATAATGCTTGTTCTATCCCTAAACAAGTACTGTATCAAAGGCACTGCATAAACTCATTTAGAATTCTGCTATGGTTAGAGGTTTTTCTGTAAGTTGTTAGTTGTAACTCTATCTCCACATTTGAGGTACCTTGTTCTTCTTCAACTGATTCCTTATATTTATCATTTTGGACTTTGTTTTTTCTTTGAGATTACAAGTGGAAAGTTAAAAAATAAAATAAAAAATTAGAAAGTGAGTCCACCTATTTTTTTGCATAATATCCTCTGTTAAATGCTAATTAGATCAATATAGAAATCCTCATAGATGAAAAAAAAAAATTACTAGCAAAAGCTATAATTTTGTTTTCCTCATCTTTAGGGTGCTCTTTTTTTAGTTTTTGGAGAAACATTAATTACTTGTTTGGTTTGTATGGACGAGAGAAGTTTAAAAAGTAAAAAAAGTCCGGCCAAGATTAAAAGATGAATTAAAGGATAGCCGAAAAAATACTTAAAAAAATTTAAAGCTTTTGCTTTCTTTTCATTGGTTATTTTACATGTCATTTAAAAATTAAAGAAGTCTTACACATGTAAAATACATAGAAATGTGTGGTAATAACAGCATGGGAGGTTAATGAACGGAAAATGGGTACCGTTAAGCGGCATATGGGTGGCACAAGGCCAATGGTATCAATCACCACACCAAGCATTCGCGCTTCTAGTGAGAATCAAACCCTCACCTTCAGTGGTGGAGCCAGAATTTTAACCCGAGGGGGGCCGACATAAGAGAAATATTTTTATGCAAAAATGAACTCAATATATGGTGTACTTTGTGGTATATTAATATATCGTACATAATATTTTTTGCATTATTGTCAACAAATGTAACGCACATGTGTGATTAATTTCGACTATGAAAGAATTTGAGATTATTTTTTACCTTTTGTGTGATTATAATTCATCGTTAACAACAATAACACCAAAAATCACATCAGTTGATATAATTTTTTGAAACGCATCTCTCTCGATAAAATGGAACAAATGGTCCACCCCAATGTTGCAACATTTTACCCTTCTCTCAAATTTGACATTTGAAAGGGGAAAGTTTGAATTTTAAATTTGGTATACCTTTTTTACCGCCACAATTTTTGGGATATCAATCCTAAGTTTCTAACTCCAATTAAGAGAATGACCACCAAAATTCAAATTGGAGGCAAACTTTTGTCCTACTAGGTACTTTGCCACATGCAAGGCACGTGTGCTCTGCCCGTTGAATTGATCGGTTTGAAATCAAGCTCAAATCAAGAGCCACAATGGTATCCTGAATATCAATCTTGCAAATAAGGAAATTTTGGAACTGTTCAGTTCAGGTAAGGGGAAAACTTAACAGTTAACACACATTAGAGAAATCACTGCAATAACAAACTGAAAAATCTTGAGAATCAAAGATTATGTACATTATTTCAATAGGCATACAAGCAAGTTGACATCAAGTAACGTTGCTTCCTTGGTAGTTTTCACCCATCCAGCTGGAAGACATGTACCAATAAAACAACGATCACCATACTGTGTAGGTATTCATGAACCAAACATCAATTGAAATTCACTCTAGGCAAGTTTTGAACATTCATTTTAACCTTGTAATGTGTCCTTCACGGGTCCTCTACTTGTCCAATAGTGTCCACAACGTGTCCTAGCAAAACAATTGTCATTAAAAATTTAGACACGTGTTTAGGTGTGTTTGACACGTGTCCGACGAGTGTCGTAAGGATTTTTCAAACTTTGCTAACCCCATCATGGTCATTGAAATTTTTTCGAGCCATAAAATGCTAAAACTGAAAGAATAAATTAGGAGGAGCTACTTCTGCAATACTGTCACAAACTGTTCGTCAACCTTCTTGAAAGAAATCAACATACCTGCACTTGGAGCTGAAGCTGCTTGAGGTACTCAATGGCATCATCGAGCATCGATGCCTTATCAGTCTATCACAACCACCAAAATATCAAATAAATCACTCAATACCAGAACTGATTTGCTAACAAACAACAAAAATCAAGATCAATTAAAATCAAAAAATTCATGCAACCTTGTTTGAGTTGGGGATTAGATTCTGCAATGCTTTCATTTTTTTCATTGATCCGGCTCCTTCTCCTCTGTCCAACCCAAAACAACCACAAAGTTAAGGCCTAAAACAAAAAAATTTGGAGAAAGAAATGATTTACTTGGTACATATCCTCATAGCACATATAAACAACCTTTTCAGACAAATTATGGAACTCCGCTGCTCTGCCACGCTTGAAAGAACTACGAGATGGAACCTGCTTTGTTGGCACCTCCTCCACAAGAGCTTCGACCCTCCTATAGACACGTCGCATAGCTTGGGTAAATTACTCCAACAGGAAGAGGAGCAGCAACAGCAAGATGAAGGAGCCAAAACCCCACCTGCACATGGAGAATATAAGCAACATACCTAGAAATTGCACCCGAAATACTAATATGAATGTTTGAAAGTAAATAGGACATACTTGTTCTACAAAGAATATTGAAGCACGATGAATCTGTTCTTCACTTTAGTCCAACTGGGAAACTCCATATGCATGTTAACTGA
Source organism: Rhododendron griersonianum (assembly GCA_018127125.1). Classification (NCBI taxonomy): domain Eukaryota; kingdom Viridiplantae; phylum Streptophyta; class Magnoliopsida; order Ericales; family Ericaceae; genus Rhododendron; species Rhododendron griersonianum. Next base: position 27,921,482 of record CM030800.1, read on the forward strand.
AGAGGAAAATGCAAGAACAATGCAAATTAATTATTTACTGTAGGTACTACAATTGAAGCAGAAGACAAAAGGAAACATATCGAAGAGAGTACGATATCAAGGATTCCAGATTTGTAGCTATATTTCCAAAGCAATGACAATTGAGTGACCAAAACCATAAATCTTGAATTAAACTAATCACTCATCAACCTAATCGAAGGCCAGCCATTAAAGTATTACTAAGAATGTCGTGAAACTACAAAAACTTGACTCATTTCAATGGATAAAGTTATTAAAGACAAATCAAATAGCAAATTGATTGTCAAATGCTGAAGGCAAGCATGCAACCTACAATTATGACTGATTGATTGTTAAAACAGTCATTTAACAACTTACCATTATATCAAAATCACCTGTTAAGTCATAAAAGAAATACTGGAGCTCTACAATTTTCAACTGATGATGTAAGAGAATATCATAGCCAAAAACAGAGACATGGGCATATTTGGAGGATTAGCGTTCAACAAAAAAAAAAGAACTTTCCTCTCATCTTGAACTGGTACCCAGCTATTTGGCTTGTTCTACTGTAGATATATCATTTGGCTTAACATGAAAACTGAAAATGATATTAATGCAAGATCCGATTTTACTTTGAGTATGATAATGGGAATACAAACCCTAACCCATCACCAACAATTGTCGTCAAATCATTAATTTGCTTATTCTTCTTCTCTCTTCCCCTCCCAAATCCAGTATCACAAACCCTAACCCATGTTTCATCTTCAACAGGGACAGATGAATGCATGGAAAAACGCCAAGAAACCCCAATCAAAAAGTAACAAACCCCAAAGAAACACCTCTATAGCAGCTACACCTTTGGCGAGTTGTAATTTTGAGTCCTGATTACTTTACCTTTGTGTCGATCGATCGATCGATCGAGAGAGAGAGAGAGAGAGAGAGAGAAAGAGATTGACCTGAGGAAGAGGTTTGTGAAGAAAATTGCACCGATGTCGATGGATCCTTCCTACATACATCTACTTCGACGCCCCACTGGGATACCTCGTCAAATCCGCCTCAGGTCTCGCACCTCTTCCTCTCCCTCCTTGTATGTGCGTGAGTGTTGTGAGAGGTAAAAAGAGAGAGAAGTGGACGGAGAGATCGAGATCGAAGTTTTTTCCCTGTCTCGCACCTCTTCCGCCGTCTGTGTTCATTTGAGAAAGGGATAGAAGTGGACGGAGAGTTCGAAGTAAACTTCGCGACGTGGTCGTTTATGGTTCACAGAATCCACACGTGTCAAAACAGAGGCAAATACTTATTTACGATTATGGACATCAGAGTATCACTACATATCCCCCAATCAGGGGGTAAAATTGGAAAAATTGGCAAAAATTGCCAAGCGAAATCCACTCAAACCTGCTCTTCTTTAAGAGAGGTAGGATATTGGCACCATAAATTGGTTTCCGTCAACTCCAAAAAAATCACTCAAGGGTATTATTGGAAATGTGAAGTTTTGATAAGATAATCATAATGTTTCCTTAAATTTGTAGTATTTTGAGACTGGACGATGAAAATGAGACGGAGATAGTATAAAAAAATATACATTATATATATATAGAGTCATTTAATATACTGTCATTTTCAAATGAGGAGACCAGGTCTCCTCATTTGAAAATAAGGACCTCCCTATTTCTCTCATTTTTCGATTGAATTTCGATGATCCGAGCTGCTCAATGTGTACATAACGTGATTTTATGGGTCTCGCAAGAAATTGGCAAAAAAAATGACCAGGAAGGGCTTCATCTGAGCAGTTTTTGTTTGAATCGTTTGATAAAAAACAAACAAAAACTGCTCGGATGAAGTCCTTCCCGGTCATTTTTTTTTTTGCCGATTTCTCGCGAGTACCCTTAAAATCACGTTCTGAACACATTGAGCGGCTCGAATCATTAAAATTCGATCGAAAATGAAAGATCCACATTTTATTAAATTAAGATGGTTCTTACGGGAAGTGGTGTGTGCGCACACACTCCGTACTTGTTAAAATGGGTGTGGGAATAATTTTTTCGAATAAAAAACTCATCAAACGATCAAAGTCAACCGCCGGCCATAATATCCCGCTGTCACCTACCTCATCCAGCAGGAGTCAGATCCCGTCAGTATGAGTTATCTTCCAGTCCAGTCCAATTTGGCTTTTTGTGGGCCCTTTTCGAGACCATAATAATAATCGGAATCGTTTGTTTTTTAGAACTTGTCAAGACCAATGATCACACCAAAAATCAAGTTAATTAGATACTGTTTGATATCATTTCGAAATGTATTAAGTTTTGGAGAAATGTGTTGAAGGGTTGCAATCCTATGTTTCACACATTTTTTTATACAACATTAATGCTTTTTGGCATGAACGTTCTCAATGAACTCTAAAAGTTTCGATTATTGTTGGGGGCCGAACTGGAGGGTAACCCATACCGGACGGGATCTGACTCCCATCCAGCGGCAGCGGGGTCCATCTAGATCCGTTTGATATTAAAAAACGCTTATTTACTTGATCCGTCTTATTAACACCCGGTTCATATTTACTTGATCGACCCGGACCGGTCAACGGCCACCGGTGTCCCCTATAAAAGCCCAGGTGGAAGACAGCAACAACTTCTCCTTGTGCTGCGAAATGGATCAAACCGGGGGAGGAGAGCTCGCACTCGCACTGCTCTCGGACCGGGTCCTGCTCAACGGCACCGTAACGGACGTGACTCTGACCGGCGACGGCGTTCTCCGGTGGACGGAGGGAGGGAGCCAGCGTTGCCTGGAGGTGGACAAGGAGGTCCTCGGGTTCTCCACCGAAGGGCCGAGGATCAAGATCAGGGCCGTCGTCGAGAGTGCGAAAATCTGCTGCCCCGGGAGAAGGGGAGCTCCGATGAGGAAGACCTTCGTGTTCGAGCCCCAGTCGGAGGACTTGCTCAGAGTTTGGTGCCAGAAGCTGCAGGATTTCATCGATTCTTTAGGTAATCATTTCGGCTTGCTCAAATCGTAGTGTGCAATTAATGAAGTAGAAAAATCAGATGATGTTGTGCATTTAATGAACATTTTTTTTTTTTCCCATATAGGAGCAGTACGTTTTTCCAGTATTTTCTGAACAATTAAAGGCAGGACTGTTTTGATCCTGTGATATTGATCTACTTAGATGGTTACTGAAAAACTGCGAATTGGCCAGTTTAGAGTGGGTTAAGTATGGGATTTGTTTGCCATAAATGAGATGGTTGTGGGGTCTACATTGTGAACTTTTAAATTTGGTCATTGGATCCATTTCCTTTAGGCTTCGCTAGGAGTACGAATTTGATACCCGGAGTAATTTTTTTTCCGAAGTTTAATATTCAGTAATTCTATCTAGGAATCAGTTATTTTGAAAATTTACTAGGCAAATATTTCCTTTTTTAATGGTTTGAGTCAAGAATCTAGGATTCTCATGGGGATGGGAGGAATCAAATTCCTACTTAGTTTGGGAATGCGATTCCTGGTTGAATATGTTATCGGGATTCGGGAACCACATTCCCATTCCAATCACTTCCGAACTAAGGAATTATGAAAATATGGCATCACGTTCCCATTCCTCCTCAAGATTATTGTCATCTAAACTGAGCCTTTGATAAAACTTATGCAATACGAAATTGAGAGACCCATGTGCGGCTTGCACATATTAAAACTATGTGTTTTGAGATAATTAATCGAAGATAGATGAGTACTTTGGTTTGGACATTCAACGAGCCGTTAAATGCATAGGTTTTTTCCATTGATCAGAGCAAATGATTTCGTCAAAAAGAAAAGCCCAACAACGCATACAAGGAATTCCATCCAAAATACAAAGATAAGAATCTAAAACAGCCCATCAGGAAAACGATAAACAAATTACATAGAAAGAAAACTAAAGCGTTACATATAGACGTAAGCATCATGCTCTCTAGCACATACTCCAAAGTAGACTAAAACTAAGTTAGGTAATAATGCTAGTCAAAGATGAAGGAAATAAGCCCCCAAGGGATGCAAAGATCCAAATCGGAGTATACCATTAAGCATCGAAGGAATCTATATTGGAAAAAAAAAAAGCCAAGGAAAACTAAAACCCCCCCTAAGATTCCAATCACTAAGCAGCTATGAAACATTGATCAGCTCTGTATCGGCGAGTTCCGAACTTGAGGTCTTAGACCCTAGCTCCAAATATAAAATTGAGGGGTGAGGAAAAGGATAGAGATGGCGGTACATAGGCGGTAGCAGTAGTAAAGAGAGGCGGTTTTGGATGGAAGGGAGGCGAAGGGGTGAAGGAGAAGAGGAGATCAATGAAAAGGAGGAGGTTCGAGAGGAAGGGATCTGAGAGAGGGGAGGAAAGAAAAAAAATTCTCAGAGGAGATGAGAGAAACCCTCGCTAGGAAGGGAGAATAACCAAAGCACTAGAGAAGCCAACTATGGGGAGGGGGAGTCCTCACATATGCCTCTATGGCCCCCCTCCCACCACAAACCTTATGAAAAAAATCCTAGAAGAAGGGGTAGAGAGTGACGCTAGAGAGAGAGGGGACTAGTCGAGACATTGAAAAAATCTCACAAATTTAAGACTAGATCGTTTTTGTTAAGTGGTACCCAAATATATCAATATACTTGATACTAAAATTGGCTTTCCATAATTTCAAAAAACACACTCATTTTCATAGGTTGACAACTTAATCATCCATTAACATGCTTAATACACACCTAAAGTACATGTGTTCAACAGTTAACCATTCATACCAAAAAAGTACACATTTTCATAGGTTAATCACCGATCAGCATACTTAAGATTCAAAATAAAGTATTGTGTTCTGTGGACTAATGCAACTTCTACTTTTGCAATACAAAACTTTTTTTTTAAACCAGGGGGTGGCGCGTGCTTCTCAAACCAATCAATGCCTCCGCCCCTATGCTAATCTCTAGCGATAATGTTTTCCTTTTTTACTTCTTGTTTTATAACAGGTCGGCCAAAGAGGCTATTTGTCTTTTTGAATCCATTTGGGGGGAAGAAATCTGCATCTAAGATATTCCTGGATGATGTGAAACCACTATTGGAAGATGCTAATGTTGAGTTTACACTGCAAGGTTTGTAGTTCATGATTCTGAGTCCTGGAACGGTTTTACGGTGGGATGTGACTCTTATTTTTATTGATTTCATTTTGTCACTTTCAGAAACTAAACATCAGCTCCATGCAAAGGAAGTTGTTCAAACATTGGATCTCTCTAAGTATGATGGAATAGTTTGTGTCAGCGGGGATGGAGTCTTGGTTGAGGTTGGCTGCTTATTATGTGAATTATTGTATGAGAATACATATTATATATATGTGTGTGTATATATATTCCGCATTACAGCTTCATCATCTAACATTATGATGTACTACTCAAAGTTGTAGCTAGAGTGTTTTGTGATGTTAATAGATATCAATGCACTTTTAGAAGGGATGACACTTCCGAAGTTGAGATGGTACCCTAGAATCCATTGGCTAAGCATTCGTTTACCAATCATGTTCTACTAAATACGAAGTGAGCTAAAAATCACAATGAAAATCAAATGAATGACTTAGACACTTCAACTGGAAGCCATCCTCCTTTAAGTTGCTTCTTACTTACCAGTTATTGGCTCCTGAGATGCTAAAGATCAAAGGCTTTGTAAAATTTACAATGCATGTTCCCTTTTTATCACATCATGACTAGGTTGGTCAAGGAAATATTCTGTTGGGTTTGGACACTGGAAACTAATACACTTTTATTGAATACCCTTCACTATGCACAAGTACCCATGATACAAGACAACATTTTAGTTCACCTCACACTTAGGCACGTCACTATTGTTCACTATCACATTAGAGCTTATGCCTTTACTTACACTCTAACACTCACTCACACTAGAGTGTCTCTCACTTGCACTCACACTTTGTGGTCTCACCACACTTACACAAAATGAGCTCCCATCCCCTATTTATAGGGAGCAAAGGTACTTTAGAGTAGGACAATCCTAGAATAATTCTAAAAGCTTCTAGATAAACCTAGACCATTCCATCATAGTCTAGAAGATTCCGGAAGGTTCTAGCTAAGCCGGGACATTCCAATAGAATTTGGAACCTTCTAGTAGTGTCGGGAACATTCCTGAACAGTGTGGAAGATACCTGAAGCATCCGGAGACTTCCGGAGAGTTGGTGATGACTCTCAACATAGACTGCAAATGGATTATTTGCTGAGGTTGACTTTTCAATTGTCATGCAGTGGGAATGGTGGATTATAAGTAAGGACTGGTACTTCACACAAGTCCACCAATGGTGTTTTACACATCTCCGCATCCATGGCATGATTGGAAGTTCATTAAGTGAACCTTAAGTTGCAACAGTTAAGGCTGCATAGAAATGTAAACCTCTCGCTTGTGATATTGGAATGTCCAATTATGATTTGGCTTGACTTGCATTTTCCTTTCTTTGAGTTCCAGATCAGAGTCTTCAGACATATTGAATTGCATGATTAGATGCATTGATAGCACCTCCACTTTTTCTTTTCTTTTTTTCTAATACACTTGCAAATTTTAGTAGGTAGTAAATGGACTGCTTGAGAGAGAGGATTGGGATACCGCAATAAAAATACCCCTTGGAGCAGTACCTGCAGGTTTGTCTACCCAATTTAGTTAATATTTTATACTCTTCCCTCAACCTTTCAGAAATTATGATTTGGGGCATGGTCCTAGCGAGCAATAGCATTGTAGTTTCTTCAAGGTTTATTTAATGAATGAAACGAAAGGTTTGTTTCTATATAGCTGTAATCAGGTAAAATATCCAACGAACACTGCCACTGCATGTGAAGTATGGCAATCTTATGCCAGGAAAACATTACTCCTTGTCCTCTTTTTTCTTTAGAATTTTAAATCTGACGTGATTTATTTTTGTTTGGAGGTACTGGAAATGGCATGGCAAAATCTCTTCTCGATTCGGTTGGTCATCCGTGTACCGCGTTTAATGCAATTCTTGCTATTATTCGAGGTTGTTTATGCTCTCTATCACGATGTTGTCTGGAAACAGTTAATTACCACTTTTTGCTTTCAAATGGGATTGTGTTTGCTACAGAAATAACTGCCAACTCCTACTAATGTCAGGCAAGCGGTGTTCATTGGACGTAGCTACCATCTCGCAAGGGGAGACCAGGTTCTTTAGTGTCTTGACGCTTGCATGGGGTATGTCAGATATCCATTTGATAGTTTTAAATTTCAAGCTAGTTAATCCTATTATTCCTTATATATTGTGTTAGTTATTCATTGATTCTTTGCTGTTAGCAGTAGCTATATTTCCAGCTGTGCTTACAAAATCTTGTTCTTATACAGGTCTGGTGGCAGATATCGACATTGAGTCTGAGAAGTATAGATGGATGGGCAGTGCTCGCTTAGATTTCTATGTAAGTTCCTGATGTCTAAAGCGCATTTATTATGCTGTATGAAGTCTCATAAAGGAACTGTTTAGAAGTAGTATCTGATATTCCATTTGATGAATCTATCTTTGTTCTTATGGTTCTCTATAAGATTTGCTTTCACATAGCTATATTCAGTATATAGCTTGTTATAAATGTCTTCAAAGCACAAATACTTGACTATTTATTGTAGGAATCTGTATTTTTTGCTGCACACCGACTTTGTGTAAGACCCAGCTTTTTCAATCCCCCTTCTTATAACTACCTCCCGTATATGCCATGAACGTCAACTTGTATCCGTGACACACATGGTGTTTGGCTCCATGTAGCATTACCAACAGGTATGATACACAAGGTGTTGGGCTTATATAGGAGCAAACGAAGTCCTGTTTAACAATCATCCCATGTCTCTTCTATTGACCCAGGGTTATTGAGGTAAAGTATGTGGAACTTTCCGCATCCTCCTTAAACATTGGATCGTCTCCATCGTCGCTATTTGTTCAACTCATATTAAAGGTTATAGATTTGATGAAGTTGACTGTTCTGCTTCCATGTGAAGTACTGTTTAATGTACTAAAGATGAAAACAGCTTTGAAGGTGCAATGAGATGCTATTATTTCCTAACTAACTTTTTTTTTGCTCAGCTATTATTTCCTAACAACTACTGCATTACCAGGGTCTTCAGCGAATATTTCATCTCAGGAAATACAACGGGCGTATTTCATTTGTGCCTGCTCCTGGTTTTGAAGATTACGGAGAGCCGAGCAGTCACATGGGTGAATTTATGGGCCAAGAAATCTGCAATCCAAGCCATGATGAACCTATGAAGGTTCAGCAAGGTAGCTATAGAGGTCCCACTGTTGCATTGGAGAGCTTGAATTGGAGGAAGATTGATGGTCCATTTGTTTCGGTTTGGCTCCATAATGTAACATGGGGTGGTGAAAATACCAAGGCAGCACCTGATGCCAAGGTTTTGTATGTTTGACTTATTTTTATCCTTGGGTAAATAACATCAGACGTTTTAGTGTGGAGCCTACACACAAAAGTGCAGCAATATAGTCAATCAAGAAATAGTTATGAAAATGTTACTCTTTATTGACCTCTGAGAGTTTCTGCCATAGATACTGAGTCCTTAGATTTCTACTAAAGACTCCTAGATTTTCTTATTTAAGCTTTATTGACTTTTACATTCTTTTTTGCTGGTTTTACAGTTCTCAGATGGTTATTTGGACTTGATCCTTATTAGGAATTGCCCAAGGTTAGCTTTGTTAGCACTGATGACAGAACTTAATAATGGGAATCATGTCAAATCACCGCTTGTCTTCTACTTCAAGGTGAGCTCATGATATTAGCTTGGCTTACTGTATACTTATATTATTTTCTTCCAGCAGTAGTTCAGCTTTTTTAATACCTGTCAATGTTGTAGAGACTACATGGTATTCCAGAGAAACTACAATGACCATGTTGATTATGTATTCTAGATATTCTAATTCCCTTGGTATTTCTGAGTCTGCTGATGCAGAAGAGCAGAAATCTTCATTCTCCATGCTCCGTCTCTGCAACTTCTTAATCTCCCCCTTCCCACCTAGCCTCCTATCGAGGAGTTTTGGGTTATTTCCCGCGAGAATTGTTTTTAAGGATATTTATTAGAGTTCGCATGTTCCCTTCTTTTATTGGTTGGCTGGAACACGAGAGTGTGGGGATAGAGATCCATGCTTCGTTCAGGATTGTGCTTCCAGCTTCATTTGTAATAATGAGTCGCTTTCCTGTTCTTATCTGTCTGTCCATTCCAGCATTAGAATCACAGAGATTAAGAACCAAATTCTTAATTTTCAAGTTTTCTGCCATCCAACCTATCATTCATAACCTTGAAAATTATTTCTTACGATCAGGCACAATGATAGAGTATTCAATTTGAACATTCCCATGTGTGATGTAGTTTCAAAGTACTTATCCATGCATGTTAAAAGAACAAAACATAAAACTGAAAAGCAAAATCTACTCAAATGCACCGCTGGCCATACGCTTATGAGTCTAACTTGTTGCTCTGTTTCTCGAACTATATTACAGGTGAAAGCGTTTGTTTTGGAGCCCGGTCCAAGAACCGACGACGCAACAAAAGAAGGTATCATAGACGTAGACGGTGAGGTCCTGGCCAGAGGAAAAGCAACATACAAGTCTTACCAGAAGGCTCTGATGGCATATGACAAGCTCCAAATAACAGTGGACCAAGGTTTGGCTACTATATTTACCCCTCTTTGACATTCACCAATGACAAAAGTGGGTTTTATGTATGATATTTCTGTTTGTACAGAGTCATACAAGGAGAACACAGGAATATATGATTTATCATTTTGGTCTTTTCCCTTTTTCCCATGAAGTTGTATGTTAAAAGAATGACTGCTAAAGTTCAGGGTTTGTTTTGTTCTTTTGTAAAGTACTGTACTCCATAATTTAAGCCCAGGTCAAAATCAGGTGTTGAGCCGAAGTTCTTGTATCCCAATCTTTTTTGGCTCCAATTTTCCTGACAACCCCATAATTTTTAGAGGGTTTTGATTAATTACTTTTTAAGACGAACACGCGCGAATATGACACGACCTAGCAACACGAAGACTAACCGAGATGATTATGTTTAGAAATTATGTATACCTTTTGTTTATTGTGATATTTATTAAACGGAATCGTAAATGACAAAATTTTTAATAGTGAATTCCAAAATTTGTCCAAAACAAAACTAGTACGTTTTACCAAGGGGCAAAATGTAAAATCACTCCCACAAGTCCCACACCAATCGCTACACGGCTACAACCCATGAACGATTCTGGCTTATGTATAGAAATCTTTCTCATTATCATAGCGGATCATTAAAAAAAATGAGTTCTTATCGAATAAAGTATATACTTCGACTTTCTTGTGCTAGAACTTTGGCTCGTAAACACACGTTTCCCTCAAAACTGCTACACGGCTACACCCCACGTTTCTCTTCAAAATCCCGTTGGTATTTTCAAAACCTGCTCCCTCATCTCCATTCTTCAACCTTTTCTGTTTGCACCCCTCAAATCACCCAAATATTCACCAATTGATGGTCATTCATTGTCCATTCCTATACCCCTATCAATTTGGTCATTTATTTGTTCCAACACACCAAATACTCCAAGATTGGTCATGTCTTCAAGGAGTTCATCATCTTCATTTGGAAAAAAAGAACAAATTTGTAACATAACAAACAACCACCATTACATATAACGAAAAAGTGATCTGTAGTTGCCCCTTGTTTCACTGATCTGAAGTTTCAGAAAGACTACTTTACCCCGTTGCTTTACAGTGGAATTTTAGCATTATTTCGAAAAAAAGATTCATGCACACTTTTCGAGAAGTCCGTCGAGAAGCTGGACCCCTTGTGGGGTGAGTGTGTTAAGAATGTGTTCAATGGTGGACATTCGGACTAGGTTGAAAAGTTTGAGTCTCCATAGCTTCTTATTGGGGATAAACATACTCCTAACACCACCCATACGTTGTGAGATATTAGCTTTGGTCCCGACATAGGAGCGGTCAGGTCCCCTACAGATAGTAATATGATGTGATAGGACAATACTCTCTACTGGAGGTGATGAGATACCATATCTGTACTTCCATTTGTAAAAATAACAAAAATGGGTGACCAATTAACCTAACAGCTGTTAATTCTTTGTGAGGATTGGTGCCATGTTCCAATTTATGGGAGTAATTATGGTGCTCATCATTCCAGCACCACATTTATTTGGGGTCTATGCACATAGTCATGGACCCCACTTGAATGTGTGGTGTTGGAGTGTACCGGAGCACCACATTTATATGGGGTCCACATGCATAGTCATAAATCCCACATGAATGTGTGGTGTTAGAATGTACCGGAACACCACGTGGCCGTGCTCCAGGAGAGCACTGAATAATTAAACACTTTATGGGCACCCTACGGTATTTCCCCCTTTTAGACAGCCTGTTGGTACAGTTTTAGGCTTAGTATTGGTTGGCCTTCATCTCTGCTGCCAATGCCATTTATAGATGACCGTTAAGCTTTCTGTTGCCACCTCTCTTCATCCTCATCAAAACAATAGGTGTTGAAGAAGAAGCCCAAAAACCCTTTTTATGATTCTCAGAATCGTATGATAATAACAAGAAACAAATAGGGATTGATTGTTCCATTTCTTCTCTTAATTTTCTTTGAACTATTCTATTGGGTTCCGCCATTGGAACAAAAAAAATCCGTTTGCGACAAAGATCGTTACGTAGAAATTTGGCAAGGATGAATGATCTGTTCTCGGGTTCGTTCAAAAGGTACACGGACCTGAAGCAACAGACGCACTTGGATGACGTGGAGACCGGCCAGCAAGCCGGGAACGAGGGTAATCTCGACCGGTTCTTTCAGGACGTCGAGAATGTCAAGGAAGACATGAGGAGCGTCGAGCAACTCTACCAGAGGTTGCATGAATCCAACGAGGAGAGCAAAACCGTCCACAATGCCAAAACCATGAAAGAGGTCCGAGCCCGAATGGACTCGGACGTTGCCCACGTCTTAAAACAAGTCAAGCTCATCAAGAGGAAACTCGAAACCCTTGAACAGTCTAACGCGACCTACCGGAAGCTTCCTGGTTGCGGACCAGGGTCGTCCGCGGACCGAACCAGGATTTCTGTGGTTGGCGGGTTGGGAAAGAAACTCAAGGATATGATGGACGATTTCCAGGAACTGAGGGGGAAAATGGCGGCTGAATACAAGGAAACGGTAGAGCGTAGGTATTCACAATAACCAAACTCGTCCTATAGTCTTTGAAAATTATTCTACAAAAACTCGGAAAATAGAATTTATCTCCAAAAATCTGTCCCCGCCCCAATTCTAAATCCTAGTTTCATTCGTGTGTAGGTACTTTACAATTACGGGAGAGAAGGCAAATGAAGAAACCATTGAGAACTTGATTTCAAGCGGTGAAAGCGAGAATTTCATGCAAAAGGTAATTCAGGAACAGGGGAGGGGTCGGATTCTGGACACTATATCAGAGATTCAGGAGAGACATGATGCGGTGAAGGAGATCGAAAAGAACTTGCTCGAGCTGCACCAGGTGTTCCTGGACATGGCAGCCTTGGTGGAGGCACAAGGTCACCAGCTCAATGACATTGAGAGCCATGTGGCCCACGCAAGCTCGTTCGTGAGGCGTGGGACCGAGCAGCTGCAGGAGGCCCGGGTGCATCAAAAGAGCTCTAGGAAGTGGACGTGCTACGCCATCTTGCTAGGGATCGTTCTTCTTGTTGTCATCCTTTTCCCGCTCTTGGCTCCGTTGTTGCTTCCAAAGTAGAAAGAAGATTGGACTACTTTTTTTTGGGTACGTCGGAAATTAAAGATTGGACTACTTTGCCATGGGAGTTGGAGAACAGGTTTTCTAATGTCCAGATACGATATACGAGTATATGTGTTTGTGTGTGTATATTAGAGAGAATAGATGGATGACATAGCAGAAAGAATGATACGGAGTAATAGGTTTCATTATTATTTTAAACAAAAGAGTGTTTCTGCAATGAAGAGAACTTCTAATTGTCTTCCATATTCTTGCACCTTGTGAACAAATTAATTTCGAAGGAAGTACTTTGGGCTGTCACAAGGCAGAGGGGATTTAACTACTGTATCCAACAAACCAGAAGCTCTAATATCTCTCTTTTTGGATGTATCACTAGAAATGGCCAGAAGCTCTACCAACTTGGGGTTGGTTCATTGATTGGAAACTCGGACTTGATTGAACAAATGCCCATGTTTCGAGTCCTCATAGTTCTTTATTGGGCCTAAACATACTCCTAGCACTACCCACATGTGGTAGGACCTTAGTTTCAATCTCGACATAGATGCGGTGGGGTCTCCTACAAGATATAATAGTGTGGTGTGACAGGACAATACTCCTCAACAGATGTGACGGAGTACCATACATGCATTCTATTTTGTTGCACCAAAAAAAAGAAGAAAAGAAATGGCCAGAAGCTCTAAAAATCTTTCCATATTGATGTATCACTAGAAATGGGATATTACAGCAGTCTCAAGGTTACACTCAAAGGGTAGCTTTAGGAAAGTGTGGGAAGCTGTGCCACTTTGTCTAATGTGCTGCTTTTGTACAGAAGATTTTTTGAAAAGGTTGAGAGCTTTATTTTCTTTCTTGCCTGCAAGTTAAGAGAGGAATTGCGTACCCCCTTGGAGAAGGTACTTTTTGTTTTCTGTGTCCTGATAAATGCGGAAAACAGAAGGCTTCTAATAAAGAAAGTTGCTATCAGAAGTAAACTTAAGTTGGGGACAAGTTATTATGGGTTAAAAATTGAACTTAACTAGGAACTCACGTATAAACCTCTTGGAAGCCCATAGCTTGATAACTATAAAACATGGTAACTGATGATGTCATCCGGTAACGGTAAAACACGACACCAAAGGTTAGCGAGGAGCCCTCGAGGGTACTCCGTACGTACTGCAGGTGTTCACTTGTAATGGCGATGGGAGAGTTCGGTTCATGCATGTAACACAAAACCTGCATTTGGTGAGGGAACTGGGAAATGTTGGCATAGATAAATGGTTCTAGGCTACTCGCTCTGGAATTATGGAGATTTTGCAGATACTGATTCTTCCTCTCTTCTTCTTTGTGCACATTCACAAGCTAGGATAAAATAGCAATTGCCTAAACGGCTAAACCCTGTAATTGAGCTAATCCCAATATTCTGCAACTTCAGAAATCAAACTACTTGTAGCTTTTTCCCTCCTCCAAACCATAAAACTTATCTTCTACCGCTCAACAAAGACCAACATATAATCACACAAACCCAAGATCATCACTAATTTCCTGAAAGACTCCAAACACCTATAGACTGGCCACTTCAAGAAAAACTAGTTTGGTATATTGACTTCAAAGAAAAGTCGACTAGAATTTGCAAAAGATCCCAAATTCTACTGAATCAACATCTACACCAACACCAACTAAACCCTTTTCGGCTTTGCTAAGAATACCCTTAATATCTTCAACTCGCCAAAACATCCAAACCTCTACAAGAATAGGCAATCTAGATAATGTCAACAACCTAGTTCTTTCAGCATAATCTCTCTCCATTTTCCATTACCATTTTCGAAACCATTTCAACTGTTCATGCACTGATGCACCATAACAGATAATACTATCTTAAGGTTTAGTCATAGTGCAAAGCTTAGGGAATTCAATGTTAAAAGTATGGTGAAACTAAATTGGTGAGCAGCAATGAGAAGCAACCATTAATTTATGCCTTTAGCTGCACGCTACTCAAGTAACTCAACGAGGAAGTTATGCTAATGAAGAAGCCAATGTGTAAGATCCCTCAACCGTGCAAGTACACACTCATCGACTCGTCTCAAAAGGAAACTAGTACAGCAAGGGATATGGCTGCAATAGGTTCTAATTTATTCACTTCCCATCCAATCCAATCCAAGATAAAAAATAAAAATAATAAACCTTGTGGGAAAATGGAAGCGAAGAGTCAGAAATCAGATCGAGAGAAGTAACAAAAATGCAGAAAAAGTAAGTTGGAAGCAACTTGGAGGATATAAATCAAACAGTCAAGGACAATTATTTTGACCTGTACTAGAAGATCAAAAGCAAGACAGAAAGATAACACAATTGGTCATCTAAATAAACCGCATCAGAAATACAAAGTGAAGGGGATCTTGCGACACAATGATATAACTATCCTGTCAAACAGGGTGGTCTAATATAGTCACATTACATTAGCATAATATAGGTGTAATGCTGATAGAAGAAAGCATGATCTAGCTTTAAAAGGAAAGGAGCACCTTATATATAGGGAGCATGAGCACCATAAATGGTGGAATATGGAAACTGATACAGGACAAGAGTTTCCAAGACCTTGAAGTGGAAAACAGCACAACATTAAGAATTCAAATCAACCACCTTTATCAAATTACAGATACTATATGATGAAGAGAGAGGTTCACTTGTAGCAAACAAAATAACCATGTTTCCTCTCCTTCATGACTTAAGAAAGATAGAAGAGGAAAGAAATACAAAATGTAATAAGCAAGAATAACTCCCAAACCCACAAAGAAACAATCAAAAGCTCAAAACTGAAGAGATAAAATGGCATTTAAGAACTTACAGCCATTACCAAATACAATCAGAAAATGAAGATAAACATCTAGAAGCAAGCCTAGGGTACATATTCATTATCATGATCTCATAGGAACTATTATATTTTCATAGCCAGCACAAACAATCAGTTAAGCAATCACCAATCTAGCCACCCAAAACCTGTATAAAGTCATACAGAATCAGCAATAATAATTCGAAACAATCGTTTAAGTTTCTTCCCAGTGAAACAAAAGCAAGAAACTATATATCAGAGCCACTGAAACAACAACATTGTCCACTTATTTACAAGCTTACCCCACCAGTCAATTCCCAGCAGTGGGCAATGCTGCCATAAAAGAGTTGTAAGACGACTCCAGATCAAAGTGAAGCTGCCGAGACTGCTGCTCTGTTAGCTCATCAGCTGCCCCCATCTTTGAAAGCCTCGCAATCCACTCCTTCATCTTTGTCTTCCCCTCGAAATCAGGGGGTAATATGGTAAGCTTGTTGAGTGAAGCCAAAAGGTCCGACAGCAATGGGTGGACCTGATCAACGGCAAGCATGTTCAGTCTCAATGCGTCCATCGCAGTAATGAAGTTCTGCACACATTCAGCCACTACGGAAGCCGATGAACTCATTGACATTGCAGCAGCAGCCCTGTGCTCAACTGTTGCAGGGACGCCTGAAGTGATAAGGCGGTTCAAGGCTGCAGGGCAATCCATCTTATATGTGTCATGGAACCTCTCAATGCTTGGAACAGTGTCTTTGAGCGTAGATGCTAGAGTTTTGAAATGTGCAATTAGCTTTTGGCATTCAGGCTCATACTCCGCCGGCGAAATGATGTCCCGAATGTATAGCTTCTCTAGCTTTTCAGTGGCTTTGATGATGGCAAAGAGCTCGGCAAAGTTCTCATACATCTCTCTCTCGCGCTTGTCGTTCCATAGCTTAACTTCCATTAGATAGTATAAAAATGTAGAATTTTTTTCCTTAACTATTATTGAATAGGTCTTCAAACTTGAAAATGGAGAAGAGAACGGGACACGCGCAAATATGACCAACCTTTTTCGCTGGAGAAAACAATCACATTACCATAGTAACCATTAAAGGAACAAATTACACATAAAGACTAATCTGCCTTAAGCATAAAAGCAAATTATTATAAAGCAGGAGTCTTAACAATATTCCAAACAAAGCTTCTCAAAATCACTTCATTTATAGCTTTTTCATCATGTTTTAGCCCATAAGCCATAAGAAGAAGCTGTGTCACACGGATAGGAACAGCTTCAGACCGAAACAAACACACACAGATTTAAAAAAAAATTATCCAATGAGTAGCTCCATTGGTTTGTGTTATTGATCCACTAGTTCAATCTTTTTTACAATAATGCTAGGGACACAACACTCCACCACATCACAACACAAACCACACCAGCCTACATGGCATTGCATGATTTGTGGTTGGAAAGTGGTTGTTTTCCAATTACCAATCATGCAATGCCCGTAGGCGGGTGCGGTTGGTGTTGTGGTGGAGTTTTATTTCCCTGACAAGCAACGGATCCTAAACACGGACGCTGACATGGAAAATTTGGCAAACAAGCCAAACTTCATGCCAAATTTTTGTCTTGTCATGCAAAAAATTTGGCAATGGCGAGAGGGTTTGGTGAATCGATGGAGATGACGACATAAGCACAACCCAATTACATTAAAATTCAACAAGCGCCGAAATCACACGTTTTTAAAATCTGTCGTTGCGAGTGTACGATCAGGATCGGACTTTTTGAAAACCAAAATCAACAGTGCGTAGAAATTAATCGCAATCTACTGAATCTAAATTGAAAGGAGAGGAAATCGAGTCTCGAAACCCTAATAAATAAAAAAAACCCCAAAGGGGGGATACCTCAAGAGAAGGAGACCATCAGGGCTTCCTTGGTAAAGTCAACTCAAATAATACACATACGGAGAGCAGATATATATATATAAAGAGAGAATATAGATATATTATGTACAGATGGGGGGGAGAGAGGACTTACTGAGAGTGAAAACGCGGCTTTGAATAATGTGAAGCTGTTGCAGGTGGAGAAGATGGAGAGAGAGAGAGAGAGAGAGAGAGAGGGGATGGAGGTGTAGGCTTGAGGACAAGGGGGGTTGCGTGTGGGGAATTATTATTTGGGGAATGGGAGATGCGATATATACTCCAGAAACAACGTGTAATTATTGCCTTTGCTGACGACTCTCTCTCTCGCCAGACACAACGTACGGGAGCTTCTAAATACAACTAGGACTGGGGGAAAAGTTATAGCAACCCTATCTCTCTCAACCCTATCTCTTTCTTCCTCTCTTTCAACCCTACACCACAACTCGCAGGAGGTGGAGGCCATGATACTACCGACTTTCTTTCTTTTTTTATTTTGTTTTTTGTTTTCCTTTTTGTTTCTTCAGATCTACGACTTGTTGTCTGATCTGTGAGAGTTTTGTCTCTCGTTCTATGAGAATTATTAGTTTCGTCTTTGGACGAATTTTGTCTACAAATCGGGTTCTCTCAATCGAGGTTGCTTCACAATAATATCTATGCTTCAGCGTTCGATCCCGACATGATGTTTTTGACGAGGCAACCCGTGACGGCTTGACAGATCTGTAGTTCTTGGGAGTTCATCGGTGCATTCATACTTGGATGGAGTGCATCTGATCGTCTGGGTATTAGGTGTCTTTTGTCTTTAACTTTGTACTTTTTCTCGTTTTGTAAGTGTAACGCCCCGACTTTTCGGAAGCAAAATAAAATAATTTCTTAAGAAAATTTGCTAAATAAATATAATTTTCCAAAATAAAGGTTTAACTATTACAATCTCAAGATAAATCTACTGATTTAAAATACATTAACTTCAGAGCTGACTCTAGGCTTGATACAGATTCCAAGCACACTCCATTTTCGTTCCTGATATTCTTTCCATGTCGAACTGCACCATCGTTGAATCCCCTCCATTGAATCCTGCGCCCTCTGGCAAATTGATCGCCGAAGCAATCGATTTACCAGGATACAGACGTATCCGTGAGTGATAAATCACCCAGTAGAATAATCAAATCCAACCACCCCTCTTACTTTACAGCTAGCAAGCAACATGATAATAATGGTACGAAGTAAATAGAGATATTTCACATAAACAGTTTATTGCTATCCATTAACCTAATATGAAATCTAAGATCTCATCCACGAGATCTTTCCTCCCCAACAGCTAGCCATGCTCGGTCCCATGGGATCACTTTCTTTTGCTGTCGCGGATTACACCTAAGTTATGTACCCAGCGTGTATCCCTCTCATTACAACAAAAGAAAGCTTACCATGCCTGAATCATAACTAGGGTTCGCCTATCTTATAAACCACTCACATCAAGATCAAACAAATGTAAGTAATTATCTGGAACTCCGAAAAGAATCATGCCTCCATAAGATTGAATATCTTGAATATCACACTCAACTTACTCGCAACTCGCTTTCAAATCACATCATTCAACACTGGGCTTACTTTGCCAGTATCAAATCATCACTCAACACTGGGCTTACTCTGCCAGTTTCAAATCATCACATCTCAAACTCACGCCTGCAGGCAATCTAAAACAAAAACATTCCAAATTATCCATTACTTAGCATCGCCTAAGTGAATTCTATTCGCATACCACCCCATGTCTCTAGGGTCCAATCTAACAGATCAATCAAATGTTAGAATAATAGATAAGCAATCAGATTAATAAATGAAATAAACAATAAGTATAAGAATCACGTAACCTTTTATGAATGGGCCGCTGCCCTTAATCTTGTATGTCCAAGAAGTAAAAATTTTTATTAGCATAAATCTTTAAAAAAAAAATAGCAATAATAATTTTGTACAGAAAAAATAGATCCATTATTATTTACCTACAATTATTGTACTCAATACGGGTAACACTTCATAACATGTTTATTATTTATAATCACTAATATAAAACTTATGTCCAATAATCATATAAAATATTTCATAGGGCCTGACTATAAACATTCAATGTCTTTAGGACTTAACTGCAATAAGATAACCACTTATAATTTATGTCTGGGCCGAAAACATTACATTTAAAAGGAGCAAGGGGATAAGTGTAGTATTAGCATCATCTTTCTTAAAAACCTAACGTCCATGGACAGTAAAAGGAAAAACAGGGGAGAAAGACCAGTTCCGGCTACGCGACTTCGAGGTCGATTTCTTTCATTCAAAAACTTTAAAAAAATCTATACGTAAGCACATAATATATTTAGGGAGAGGTAGGATAGAAATTAATCTACCTTTAATCCGGACAAAACGATTCGGTAGAGTCCGGTGGGTTTTCGTTTGGCGGTGAAAGATCAGTATTCTAGCAGCAACCTTGAACTGGAATAACTTGACGAAACCTCTGCCGTTTTGGACGATTCTTGTGTCGAACGCGAAGATCTTGAAACACCCTACAACTTTCGTGAAGAAGTCTAAGCTCGAAAACCACTCTAAGTAGGAGAAAAATGGAGATTTAGAAGGGTCACCGAATCTGCCTGGAATCAGAATCCGAAAATTTTACCAAACTTTGGACAGTGATAACTCTATCAATACTTGATCGTTTTGGGTGATTCTTGGGTTGAAATTGAAGCCCTCGACGCCCTCTACAACATTCGTGAAGGAACTCTGGCCTAAAAACAACATTAGCTAGGAAGAAACAGGTCGTGAACAGTGGTACGTGATATGGACGAGAATGGAGTTGGTTTTTGGTTTTTGTAATGGACGAGGAGTAGCGTGGTGTGCCCTAGGGTCGAAGTAATGGGATATTTATAGGAGAATTTTGATGAGGGTGATAAGATTGTATTAAAAAAGGTTTCTATCTCTTGGGCTTTGAGATGGAAGAGATGATGACGAAAATACGATAGGGAAGAAGTAGAGATGGAGTAGGAGAGATGGAAGAGAATTAATGTTGTGGGGAGAGAGAAAGATCTATACACGGCTGGGAAAAAAAAAATTGGTTTGGAAAAATTCTATGGTGTATGTGGCACACATGGAACCTATACTAAAAAGAAATCTTTATAACTAATTTACTACAAATAATCTTACCGGAATAAAAATTGCAAATCTAATAAAAAAAAAATTTGGGTCGAAAATCCGGGTCGTTACAACCTATCCCCCTTAACAAAATTTCGTCCTCGAAATTAAAGTGTGCCTTTAGGAGGAAACACATTCGGATAGTTGGCGCATATAGTATCCGCTCGTTCCCAGGTTGATTCCTCAATTCTTCGATGTCGTCAAAGGATTCGGACGAGTTGAATGGTTTTACCTCGAATGCACTTCTCACTATAGTCTTGGATCTTCACTGGCTGTTCCTTGTGTCCTCGCGTTCTCAAGATGATTCTTCTCGTTCTCGGTATCTCCATAAGACATTAACTATTTTGATCGTTCGCCCTCGGGTAACTTTTTCTCCATGATCCTAAATTTTTCCGGTTGCTCTTTGATGATCGTTTCCTCATCCAGTGTGACTTCCTCTTAATTGAGTACGTGGGTGGAATGGGTTATATCTTTCCACAGTGTAGAATTGTAAAAGACAATGTGAATTTTGGCGATTTGCGGTTGTAAAGTTAGGCGATATGCAACTTCTCCAATTTGCTCCAAGATCTCAAACGTACCAATGTGGCGAGGCGATAACTTTAACAAATCGGGTAATCCCACGGCGCGGTTTGAACAAAAAGTACGTTGAAAGTCTACGGTCTCATCCTCTCGTCGGCGTAGCTCTTTTATTGACTTCGAGCGATCGGGAGTCGTCAACGTATCTCCTTCCTTGGTCAGTTCTTGAAAGTTTGGTCCCTATCTCTTAGAAGGTGGGTACTCTTCTCTCAAAGAAACGAGAGGATTACAAGAATTTTTTAGAGGTTCAAACATGAGTCAAATGTTCAAAGGTCAAAGCACCAAAAAGAAAGTACGAATAGATCCTCTTCTGCGAGTCGAAGTACTAGTAGTTTGAGTTGAGTTGGAACACGAGGAAAACAAGAATCAAGTTAACCGAAGTCATACTCAATGATGATTTGGAATTGAAGGATTTCATCATTGGAACAGTGCTGATAAAAAGATTTAACATGCGAGTGAAACAAACAAGTACTTGGTCTACCAAACCTTGCACTGGAATAAATGAATAAAGGTTCTCATAAGAAATATTGATCTATCGATAGGTTTTGAAAGATTACAAAGTCCAACGATGAAATCGAACTAGATATTTATTTTGCAACACGTTGGCCAAGTGCGTTTCAAAATAAGCATCCAACTCTAGTCATCATAGAAAATATGGGGTACAAATGAAAAATAAGCAATGGCTTATGAGTCCATTTTTAAAATAGAACAAGAACTGATAGGATGATTATTTAGCTTAAAGAAAGCGAAGCATAACAACGATCTGTGCCCTCAAGAACTAAACAACTTCAATATTGAAAATTGAACGATGTTTACGGAATTTGAGTTTTGTAAGATTGAACACATGTATTGTTGTGATATCAAAAGAATCAAATGTTGTGGATAACTGATAGTGCGCTGGTCAGAATAAATGAGAAGCTAGTCAGAATAAATCAGGATTGCTCCAAATTGCAGTATTCAATGGATCGGAAAGTTTAGACTCATAATTGAGTAAGCTGTTGACTTTAAATCAAATTAAGTCAAATTAAGAAAGGCTTGGAACAAAATGATCAGTAGGGATACCCAACTCACAAAAGGAAAATGTCACGATAGTTAGGTACTTGGAATAGACAAGGAGTTCAACGATTTGAGCTTTAGTTGAAGTTGCAACTCTAACAATGGAGAGTCATAATGAAGGTGATTTTAAGAAGAGTCATGAGAGATGCAAAAAGCGGAAGGTTAGAATACAATCAATCGAATGAAAAAAAAGAATTAAAATGAATGATCGTCAGTAGCTCTCCTATCCCCCTTAAAGAAAAACATATAACCTCCCTCAAAGAGAATTGTCACCGCTTTCCCAATTATTCACGACCTTGAACTCTTCTCGATCTGTTTGAACTATGATAGTGTCGTCGTCGGATGTAGTTTGCATGGTATATAGTTGGGTGACGATTGCGAATCTCTGACAGCATCATGCTTCTATTCGTCGATCTATTATGTTGAGGAGCCTATGGCGTGTGAGGTTATGGTGTCGATGTGGCAATCGCTTGTAGAAGTTGCATAACCTCCATGTTACTCGGTATCTCATTGGGCTTCGTGTTGTGCAGACCTCGAGATTGGCGTAAACATGTTGATGGCGTGGGCGGCGTTGGCATTAGGGTTACACGTATTGTCCTTGCTGGTGAGGTTGACAAAATGACCGTAGAAAGTGACATCGTTGACATTTGGTACCAATCTTGTAACAACTGCTTCACGAGGTTAGGTTTAGAGTCTTGAGGGTTTCTAAATATCTGGTTCTCTCAAGGAAGTGTATGCAATAACGTTCTCACACAGATCATATCCTATTTTCGATCGTTATCTGCCTAGAGAAAGGAAATTCTTCTTCGACAGGTACTCTATTCACGGAGTAGCCTCCTTCGACAGTACCTTATTCTCCATTGTCGAGATTTGTCTCTTCGTCTTCTTCATACTAAGATTCTTTGTCTCATTTGTTCGACCAACTAAATTATGAAAGGAAACGGCTGTTCCATCGCTTTCTTCTGGTCAAAGTCAACGCTGATTTCGTAATTTCTCGGAGTCTGAGTCGCAGCAGGTAAATAAATATTTATACGATATACTTAGGTAGGATATATCGTAGTTTAGAGAAGTAAAAGATATCGTAAACGTTTAGCTATTCGGATTTACACTCTCATAATGTGGTCTACCCAATCTACCCAAGGCCGAGGGTTGAACCTATGCTCTGATACCATTTGTAACGCCCCGACTTTTCGGAAGCAAAATAAAATAATTTCTTAAGAAAATTTGCTAAATAAATATAATTTTCCAAAATAAAGGTTTAACTATTACAATCTCAAGATAAATCTACTGATTTAAAATACATTAACTTCAGAGCTGACTCTAGGCTTGATACAGATTCCAAGCACACTCCATCTTCGTTCCTGATATTCTTTCCATGTCGAACTGCACCATCGTTGAATCCCCTCCATTGAATCCTGCGCCCTCTGGCAAATTGATCGCCGAAGCAATCGATTTACCAGGATACAGACGTATCCGTGAGTGATAAATCACCCAGTAGAATAATCAAACCCAACCACCCCTCTTACTTTACAGCTAGCAAGCAACATGATAATAATGGTACGAAGTAAATAGAGATATTTCACATAAACAGTTTATTGCTATCCATTAACCTAATATGAAATCTAAGATCTCATCCACGAGATCTTTCCTCCCCAACCGCTAGCCATGCTCGGTCCCATGGGATCACTTTCTTTTGCTGTCGCGGATTACACCTAAGTTATGTACCCAGCGTGTATCCCTCTCATTACAACAAAAGAAAGCTTACTGATCAGCACACATTATTGACACATGGAAGTCCCATATCACATATTTTTCGTCCCAAAATGCGCATAATTGCCTATGGTTATAATACTTTTCATCACTTGTATTGGATTATCGTTTTTGCAGGAAAAGATGACAATTAGAAGTATTTTGGCCGGTGAACTAAAAGTCTCCAAAATCAATTCGGATCACGTTCAATTCTAAATGGAAGTTGGCTAGAAAAAAAAAAGGAAATCAATTTCACGTGCAATCAAAATTCGGCCAAATCTATGGAAAGTGGATCCACCTTACCCGTTCCTTTTGATGCACTAATGGGACTTGTATTTCAGAAGAAAGGGAGGCCAAGGCAAATTAGAAGGGGATTAGGAAAACTACTTTATTAATTTCTTTAAATATAAGATTTAATTAGGGAAGAGATCTTGTTGCACAAGAATGCTTGGCATGTATTTAAGGAGGAATTCCCCCAGAGGATTGGGGGATCACTTTTCCACGCACCATCTCGGCACACTGCATGCAGCGGCAGCATATTGGCGCAAAGAAGAAAAAGACGGAGAAAGAATTATTTGTTCTCTTTTCGTAAGCTTTGTTCAATGGAGTTTTATCTTTATTTGAGTATGTGTTTTAATTCCATGTGCGGCTAAACTTTTTAACTAGGGTTGAGGATGAAGCCCCATTAACGGTTATTACCTATATATTCATGAGATTTGAGTTTACCCGAATATGTGGTTTGATTTTGATTAAATTGTTCTTACTCCAAATCAATTGTTAGGGATAAATTCTGGATATGAGTTCAATCATGTTTTTCTCATGATTTGGAATTGTCTTTAGCATTGAAAGCTGGTTTTTAATCGTTAATTATAAAATTGGATATTTATTGTGATTTGTTGAAAGCGGATACAATTAATGATTTGGTTTTATACTTGCGAGCGGAGAGGAACAAACATTAGACTTTTTGATGAACTTTCACGATGATATTTTCCGTGGTAACAGAATTAGTTTTTAGATTATCACGAAGAAATTTTGGGTAAAGTCAATAATCATGAATATATAATGATACGAGTTAATGGGTGTGGATTCCGAAACCCTAGTATTTTTTCCTTTGGTTAAAAAGAAAGCTTTAATTTTCTCGTCTTGGATAATTTAGTTCATTGTTTTTACTTTTCACTTTTAGTTCCATTAAATCAATCACAACTTTTTGTCAACTAGGTTAGGGTTAATCGATTTAAGTTTATTTAGTTTTCCTATTAAAAAAATCACAAGTCCCTGTGGGTTCGACCTCGCTCTTGCATTACTATACTTCGGTACGATTCGTGCACTTGCGAGTACATTAAAATTTCACAACAAGTTTTTGGCGCCGTTGCCGGGGACTTAATTATTTTTTTAGGAAATCTAGAGATTAATTTGAATTGATTTTTCTCTTCTACTAGTTTAGTTAACAAAAAAAAAAATTTCGAAAAAAAAAAGAGTTTGCATTTAACTTAATCTGTTTCATTTGAACCTCTTTTATTTCCTTGTTTCACCTTTGTTTTTAAGTCTCTGTGTGACTTGGCATTACTGTAGCAGTAAGATCAACTAAAGCTACAGGTGTTTGATTGTGAGAACTTTTGGAACCACTGTAATTTCTGGGCACACGATGGTTGGAGCAGGAAGCAACAAGTCACAGGTTAGTTACTAGAGTCTTAATTACTTTAGTTATTTATTTGTTTTTGTTTTCGTCGTAACGTGTTGGTAATTCAGTGTTCGAAGGAAAAACTAAAATCATCATTTTGGCATTTTGCTCACAGTTATCTACTGATAATTTACCTCGTGTCGTGTTAGTGCAACCTTTTGACAAGTAGGCTGCCTAGTTTTTCATTTTGATAAGTAGATTAACATTCTGTCTTCCTAAGCCTTGAACTGTTTTTCTGGAAAAAAATATATTAGTTAGTTTTAGACGCATCTGTTGCATTTTTATTTTCGGCTGTTATCTCTTATTTGCCTTCATTCGTAAGTTTATGTTTGGTTGCCGTTCGAAAAACTTGGAATTAATACCTATTGATCCGGAAATTGAGAGAACCTTTAGACGCAGTTTAAAAATTCAAAGAGTAGAACGTAGTCAATTAAAAATGGGAGAACTTGTAGAAGATACAAAACCTTTAAGAGAGTTGTTCTCACCCGTGACCACAAATCCTCCTTCTTGTATTGTGTTACCCACGACAAATGCAACACATTTTGAGCTGAAACATCACATAATACAACTTCTTCCTCAATTTCATGGGGTTGAACGAGAGGATCCTTACATGCATGTCAAAGACTTTCTTGAAATTTGTGCTACCTTTAGGTATCAAAATTTTTCTGAAGAGTCTGTTAAATTGCGTCTTTTTCCATTCTCACTGAAAGATAAAGCGAAAGCATGGTTAAATTCTCTACCTTCTGGCTCAATCACTTCATGGGACATCCTCGTTAAAAAATTTCTTTCAAAATTCTTTTCAATGTCTAGAACTACTACTCTAAGGAGGGAGATTACCGATTTTTGTCAAGAAGAACATGAAAAATTTTATGAGAGTTGGGAAAGATTTAAAGATCTTATTTTAAAGTGCCCCCCTCATGGTTTTGAAACATGGAGACTGGTTCAATTTTTCTATAATGGTTTAACTCAATCTAATCGCAATATGATTGAATCAATGAATGGTGGTGATTTTTTAAATCTTAGGGGTGAGGCAGCTTATGAGTTTCTTGAAAATTTGTCTGAGAGATCTCAGCAATGGGATTTTACTTCTCATCGAGACAAAACAACTTCCACACCTAAAAGAGGGGGATTATATGAGGTGAAAGAAGATTCAGATGTGAGAATAAAGTTAGATAATCTTACTCGAAAGGTTGAGGCGTTAGTTTTAAGTAGAACTATGGAGTCAGCCAATCAAGTTCAAAGTGAGGTGTGTTCTCTTTGCAGTAGTCACATGCACACAACACAAACATGTCCTTCCATTATTGGATATTCTGACAACTATGTTGAACAAGCGAACGCACTCAATAATTATGGAAAATCATTTGCTAGTCCTTTTTCAGAAACATACAACCAAAATTGGTCAAAACATCCAAACTTTTCATGGCGGCAAAACCAACCTCTAACAAATGTAGGTGGACAACCTTTCCATTCACAAAACCAATCTCCCCCAGGTTTTCGTCCTCCTACACAATCATACCCTCATCAATCTCAGCCTTTTTATGCTCCAACTCCTGTGTCTCAACCGAATTTCCAATCTGTTGCACCACAACAACAGTCATCCTTAGAGGACACTCTTAAAGCATTCATGGCTGAAATGAAAAGCACTACTCACTTGAATACTCAAGCCATTACAGAGATTAAAAATTCCACTCACATAGCCATCACTAAACTGGAAAATCAAATGGGTCAATTGGCTAATCAAGTTGCAGAGAGAGAGAAAGGGAAGTTTCCGAGTCAAACTCTAGTGAATCCAAAAGGGCAGTTTTCTATAGGCACCACCTCTACTTCTTCAAACGAGCAACACCATGTTCAATCAATCATTACCTTAAGATCCGGGAAAGAAGTTGATAATAAAGTTAGTATGCCAACAGAGGAATTAGCTGAAGCTGAAAAAGAAGAGAATCATGTTGATCCTACTAAAGTTCAAGAGTCTATTCCTCCACCACCTATAATAGAGCCACCTATTAGGAACTTTGTCCCTAAAGCTCCTTATCCTCATCGACTAGTAGCTCCTAAGAAAGGTGCACAATTTGGAGACATTCTAGAAGTGTTTAAGCAAGTACAAATCAATATTCCGTTTTTAGATGCCATTCAACAAGTGCCCTCATACGCTAAATTTTTGAAAGATCTAGTCACTATTAAAAGGAAGACAAATGTTCCAAAGAAGGCATTTTTAACTGAACAGGTTAGCTCTATTATCCAGTGCAAAATTCCAATAAAATATAAAGACCCTGGCTGTCCAACAATTTCTTGCATTATAGGTAACCATCATATCGATCAGGCTTTGTTAGATTTGGGGGCGAGTGTTAATTTATTACCTTACTCAGTGTACTCACAATTAGGGTTAGGAGAGTTAAAACCCACTCAAGTAACACTCCAATTAGCTGATAGATCTGTCAAAATTCCTAGAGGAGTCATCGAGGATGTTTTGATTAAGGTTGACAAATTCTATTTTCCTGTGGACTTCATAGTCCTTGACACTCAGCCTGTCCAAAACTCTAGTGGGCAAATTCCTGTTATTTTAGGGCGTCCCTTCTTGGCTACATCTAATGCTTTAATCAACTGTAGAAATGGTGTGATGAAATTATCATTTGGTAATATGACCGTTGAGCTAAATATTTTTAATACTAGCAAGCAACCAATAGATGAAGATGAGGTTAGTACAATTTGTATGACAGACACTTTGGTTGAAAATACTTTTGTTCAATCAAGTTATGAGGATCCCTTAGAAGCTTGTCTAGCTCATTTTGGGTGTGAATTTGACATAGATGAATCAATTGAGCAGGTTAATGCATTATTAGACGCTGCCCCGTTAATGAGCATTGATGAATGGCAACCAAAAGTGGTTCCTCTTTCATTGTCTACATCACCAGCACTTCCATCTATTGTGGAGCCACCTAAGTTAGAACTCAAGCCATTGCCAATTACTCTTAAATACAAATTCCTTGGCCCTTGTGAATCTTTACCAGTAATCATAGCCTCTGATTTAGATGATACACAAGAAGAAAAATTGTTGAATGTCTTAAAAGAGCACAAGGAAGCAATAGGGTGGTCCATAAATGATATCAAGGGAGTTAGTCCTTCATTGGTCATGCATAGAATCCATTTAGAGGAAAATGCTAAAACTTCACGTGAGCCACAAAGGCGTCTAAATCCCGCAATGCAAGAAGTAGTTAGAGCGGAAATTCTTAAGCTTTTAGATGCTGGCGTTATTTATCCAATCTCTGATAGCAATTGGGTGAGTCCTGTTCAAGTTGTTCCTAAGAAATCGGGTGTGACAGTAGTAAAAAATGAAGACAATGAATTAGTTCCCACTCGTGTTCAAACAGGATGGCGCGTTTGTATAGACTATCGAAAATTAAATTCCATGACACGAAAAGATCATTTTCCTTTACCGTTTATTGACCAAATGTTAGAAAGGTTAGCGGGACATGAGTATTATTGCTTTCTTGATGGTTATTCTGGTTATAATCAAATTCCCATTGCACCGGAAGACCAAGAAAAGACTACGTTCACATGCCCTTATGGTACTTTTGCCTACCGCCGCATGCCATTTGGATTATGCAATGCACCCGCCACATTTCACGATGCATGGTGAGTATTTTTTCTGACATGGTAGAACGTTTTTTGGAAGTGTTTATGGATGATTTTTCAGTTTTTGGATCTTCTTTTGATGAATGCTTACACCATTTGACCCTAGTATTAGTGCGATGTAAAGAAAAAAGTCTTGTGCTTAATTGGGAAAAATGTCACTTTATGGTTAAGCAAGGAATTGTATTAGGGCATATCATCTCGCATAAAGGTATTGAAGTGGATAAAGCTAAAATTAATTTGATATCTAACCTTCCACCCCCACGTACTGTAAAGGAGATTAGATCATTTTTGGGTCATGCGGGTTTTTATAGGAGGTTCATTAAAGACTTTAGTAAAATTGCTAAACCTCTATGTAATTTGCTGGCCAAAGATGCCCCGTTTGTGTTTAATGAGGAGTGCCTTAATGCTTTTGAGAGATTAAAAAGTGAGTTGACCTCCGCCCCTATAATTCGACCACCTGATTGGAATGTCCCTTTTGAAATTATGTGTGATGCCTCTGATTATGCAGTAGGCGCTGTTTTAGGACAACGTGTCGATAAGCTCCCTCATGTAATTTATTATGCTAGTAAGACATTAAATGATGCACAATTAAACTATTCCACTACAGAAAAGGAGTTGCTAGCAGTTGTTTTTGCACTTGATAAGTTTAGAGCTTATTTATTGGGTTCTAAGGTCTTAGTTTATTCAGACCATGCTGCATTGAAGTATCTCTTGTCTAAAAAAGATGCTAAATCTAGATTAATTCGATGGATTTTGTTACTGCAAGAATTTGATATTGAGATTCGAGATAAAAAAGGTTCCGAGAATGTGGTAGCTGACCATCTATCTAGATTAATTGTAGAGTTCACCGAGGATTCATTGCCCATCTCTGAAAATTTTCCTGATGAACAATTGATGCATGTGTCTCAATTATCTTCACCTTGGTTTGCAGATATTGTGAATTATCTTGTAACTGGAGAGATACCTTCGCATTGGCCCAAACATGATAAATTTAAATTTTTATCCAAGGTTAAGTACTTCTTTTGGGATGATCCATACTTGTTTAAATATTGCCCTGACCAGATTATTAGAAGGTGCATTCCTGAAAGTGACCAACGAAGTGTCATTTCTTTTTGTCATGATTATGCATGTGGAGGCCATTTTAGTGCTAAAAAGACGGCTGCAAAAATTTTGCAGTGTGGATTTTATTGGCCTTCTATTTTTCAAGATTCACATGCATACTGTATAGCTTGTGAGCGTTGTCAAAAGTTAGGTCGTATTACAAGGAGAAATATGATGCCTCTTAACCCAATTCTGATTGTAGAGATATTTGATGTATGGGGCATTGATTTTATGGGTCCATTCCCTAATTCCTTTGGTAATTTATATATCCTTGTCGCTGTTGATTATGTTTCTAAGTGGGTTGAAGCCATTGCATGTAAAACTAATGATCATAAAGTGGTGGTCCAGTTTTTGAAAGATAATGTGTTCGCTCGTTTTGGGACACCACGTGCTATTATTAGCGATGGAGGTAAGCATTTTTGCAATCGAGTTTTTGAGCATTTAATGAAAAAATATATCATAACACATAAAGTTGCAACTGCATATCACCCACAGACCAGTGGTCAAGTTGAGATATCTAATAGGGAGATTAAAAATATACTTGAAAAAACAGTGAACCCTAATAGGAAAGATTGGTCTTTACGCCTTAATGATGCATTGTGGGCTTATCGTACGGCATTTAAAACTCCCATTGGAATGTCTCCTTACCGACTTGTCTATGGCAAGGCATGTCACTTACCTGTAGAACTAGAACACAAGGCATATTGGGCTACTAAACAACTCAATTTTGATCTTGACAAGGCAGGTGTTCGTAGAAAGCTTCAACTTCTTGAGCTAGAGGAAATTAGGGATGATGCTTACGACTGTGCTAAATCGTACAAGGACCGTATGAAAAGGGTCCATGATCAAAATATTTTAAGAAAATCTTTCACTTCTGGTCAAAAAGTCCTTCTTTATAACTCTCGTCTGCATTTGTTTCCAGGCAAACTCCGTTCTCGATGGTCCGGCCCCTTTATTGTTCACACTAGCTATCTGCATGGGGCCGTCGAAATTGAGAATCCTAAAGATGGTTCCGTGTCTAAAGTGAACGGGCAACGGTTGAAACCGTTTATAGAATTGAAAACCCCAGAAGTAGAGGAGATCCTTTTGGAGGATCCTGTTTATCAAGATTGACCATTTAGTCTGCCCAACTTTAGCCATCTTTGTATGTTACTCGATTAGAGTAGTATTTTACCTTCTCTTATTTGTTTTTTTTTTTATTCAATATTTGTAGGCTAAAAAAAATACCCAAAAAAAAAAAAGAAGCATTCTGACTTCATTTATTTACTTTTAGTTAGTGCATTCTTTTCTTTTCTTGTGTTTCCATAATTTGTTTTGCAGGTGTCACACGGTTCAGTCTTATCGCGCTTATCAGGTGTATCCTATCCTTTCTCACTTTTATGTTACAGTCTATTTTTTTTTCCTTAAGCATTTGCATTCATGACATTGAGGACACTGCCACATTTAGGTTTGGGGGAGGGTTCACCTATTATCTATGTCTGTTTTGTGCATAGAATCCGTAGTTAACCATTTTTTTTCTCTTATATAAAAACATAAACATAAAAAAATATTTAAAATTTAAAAAAAAAAATTATTTTGGATACTTGATTATGATTTCCGACGAGGTTATTGGTTTTCAATTAGTGCTAGTTTGATTGTTGCCCAAGTTAGAGTCTTGATATGAATTCATTGATAGAGCTAAGCTTGTGAACATAGGCATTGATGAGAGGCACTTAGTTGGTTCGTATCACCTATGTTTGGATAGCGATTAATCACTTGTGTACATGCCTTTGCTCGAGCACCGTCACACTTAGACTTAGATTTGATCTCGAGGGCCGTACATATATTTTTGATGCCTCAGTATGATTCGAATGTCTTAATAGAATGCTTAATGCTCTTTCCCCACCAAATAAAAAAAAAGAAGAAGAAGAAAATACATGCTTTTCAGGCTCTTGACTTAGTAACCGGGCCTCTTGCCTCAGTAAGCAGTGAGTGTTCGCGTCAAACGGTGGAGAGTTCTGGGATTGTCATGTGTGGTTAGCTTGGGTTCGTAGCCTTTTTGACTCGAGTGATTAAGTCCGTTGGGATGTTCTCTACATCTAGTGCCCTAAAGCCATCTGGTTTGGGTGTCACTGGCCTAAAACTCGCTACAATGGTCAATTAGAAAGCTTAAGGGACCAAGGCATTGCACAACCACAAGAAAAAAAATATAAAAAGAAAAAAAAAGTGAAGATTGGAACAAGGGGAGGGGCTATATTTTCATGTGAGCATTTTGATGAGTATTGAGGTATTGAAGGTGCGTGTATTGTTTTCGAGGTTAATGAAGATCTTTGTGTGATTTTCACTTACACGCATGCCTTGTGATTTCTTTCTATCCAGATATATGTGAGAGGATCCATTTTAGTGCTAATTTGGATTAGAATGTTCACTTGTTTAACATTGTTAATGGATGAAATATCTTGCCTCTAACTTGTGTTATTCTTACGCTAGTTATTTTGAGAGGCCATCGACTATGTTTTGGAATTCTAATTGAGTGTCATCTTTCTTAAGAATTTTGTGGGTATATTCACGGCAAACCCTCACGAGACCATAACTCGTCCACTAGGGCAACCTAGGGGTTTAAAGGCTTGTTGCATATGCTAAATGCAATCGGACTCCTCCGAAAAAGGATTAGTTAATATTTTTGTTTTTCTTTTGTTCATTTTTAATTCTTTTGCTCGAGGACTAGCAAAATATAGGTTTGGGAGTATTTGATCAGCACACATTATTGACACATGGAAGTCCCATATCACATATTTTTCGTCCCAAAATGCGCATAATTGCCTATGGTTATAATACTTTTCATCACTTGTATTGGATTATCGTTTTTGCAGGAAAAGATGACAATTAGAAGTATTTTGGCCGGTGAATTAAAAGTCTCCAAAATCAATTCGGATCACGTTCAATTCTAAATGGAAGTTGGCTAGAAAAAAAAAAGGAAATCAATTTCACGTGCAATCAAAATTCGGCCAAATCTATGGAAAGTGGATCCACCTTACCCGTTCCTTTTGATGCACTAATGGGACTTGTATTTCAGAAGAAAGGGAGGCCAAGGCAAATTAGAAGGGGATTAGGAAAACTACTTTATTAATTTCTTTAAATATAAGATTTAATTAGGGAAGAGATCTTGTTGCACAAGAATGCTTGGCATGTATTTAAGGAGGAATTCCCCCAGAGGATTGGGGGATCACTTTTCCACGCACCATCTCGGCACACTGCATGCAGCGGCAGCATATTGGCGCAGAGAAGAAAAAGACGGAGAAAGAATTATTTGTTCTCTTTTCGTAAGCTTTGTTCAATGGAGTTTTATCTTTATTTGAGTATGTGTTTTAATTCCATGTGCGGCTAAACTTTTTAACTAGGGTTGAGGATGAAGCCCCATTAACGGTTATTACCTATATATTCATGAGATTTGAGTTTACCCGAATATGTGGTTTGATTTTGATTAAATTGTTCTTACTCCAAATCAATTGTTAGGGATAAATTCTGGATATGAGTTCAATCATGTTTTTCTCATGATTTGGAATTGTCTTTAGCATTGAAAGCTGGTTTTTAATCGTTAATTATAAAATTGGATATTTATTGTGATTTGTTGAAAGCGGATACAATTAATGATTTGGTTTTATACTTGCGAGCGGAGAGGAACAAACATTAGACTTTTTGATGAACTTTCACGATGATATTTTCCGTGGTAACAGAATTAGTTTTTAGATTATCACGAAGAAATTTTGGGTAAAGTCAATAATCATGAATATATAATGATACGAGTTAATGGGTGTGGATTCCGAAACCCTAGTATTTTTTCCTTTGGTTAAAAAGAAAGCTTTAATTTTCTCGTCTTGGATAATTTAGTTCATTGTTTTTACTTTTCACTTTTAGTTCCATTAAATCAATCACAACTTTTTGTCAACTAGGTTAGGGTTAATCGATTTAAGTTTATTTAGTTTTCCTATTAAAAAAATCACAAGTCCCTGTGGGTTCGACCTCGCTCTTGCATTACTATACTTCGGTACGATTCGTGCACTTACGAGTACATTAAAATTTCACAACACTTACCATGCCTGAATCATAACTAGGGTTCGCCTATCTTATAAACCACTTCACAATCATCACTGGGCTTACTTTGCCAGTATCAAAACATCACTCAACACTAGGCTTACTTTGCCAGTTTTAAATCATCACTCAACACTGGGCTTACTTTGCCAGTTTTAAATCACACTCAACACTGGGCTTACTCTGCCAGTTTCAAATCACATCATTCAACACTGGGCTTACTTTGCCAGTATCAAATCATCACTCTACACTGGGCTTACTCTGCCAGTTTCAAATCATCACATCTCAAACTCACGCCTGCAGGCAATCTAAAACAAAAACATTCCAAATTATCCATTACTTAGCATCGCCTAAGTGAATTCTATTCGCATACCACCCCATGTCTCTAGGGTCCAATCTAACAGATCAATCAAATGTTAGAATAATAGATAAGCAATCAGATTAATAAATGAAATAAACAATAAGTATAAGAATCACGTAACCTTTTATGAATGGGCCGCTGCCCTTAATCTTGTATGTCCAAGAATTTTTATTAGCATAAATCTTTAAAAAAAAAATAGCAATAATAATTTTGTACAGAAAAAATAGATCCATTATTATTTACCTACAATTATTGTACTCAATACGGGTAACACTTCATAACATGTTTATTATTTATAATCACTAATATAAAACTTATGTCCAATAATCATATAAAATATTTCATAGGGCCTGACTATAAACATTCAATGTCTTTAGGACTTAACTGCAATAAGATAACCACTTATAATTTATGTCTGGGCCGAAAACATTACATTTAAAAGGAGCAAGGGGATAAGTGTAGTATTAGCATCATCTTTCTTAAAAACCTAACGTCCATGGACAGTAAAAGGAAAAACAGGGGAGAAAGACCAGTTCCGGCTACATGACTTCGAGGTCGATTTCTTTCATTCAAAAACTTTAAAAAAATCTATACGTAAGCACATAATATATTTAGGGAGAGGTAGGATAGAAATTAATCTACCTTTAATCCGGACAAAACGATTCGGTAGAGTCCGGTGGGTTTTCGTTTGGCGGTGAAAGATCAGTATTCTAGCAGCAAACTTGAACTGGAATAACTTGACGAAACCTCTGCCGTTTTGGACGATTCTTGTGTCGAACGCGAAGATCTTGAAACACCCTACAACTTTCGTGAAGAAGTCTAAGCTCGAAAACCACTCTAAGTAGGAGAAAAATGGAGATTTAGAAGGGTCACCGAATCTGCCTGGAATCAGAATCCGAAAATTTTACCAAACTTTGGACAGTGATAACTTTATCAATACTTGATCATTTTGGGTGATTCTTGGGTTGAAATTGAAGCCCTCGACGCCCTCTACAACATTTGTGAAGGAACTCTGGCCTAAAAACAACATTAGCTAGGAAGAAACAGGTCGTGAACAGTGGTACGTGATATGGACGAGAATGGAGTTGGTTTTCGGTTTTTGTAATGGACGAGGAGTAGCGTGGTGTGCCCTAGGGTCGAAGTAATGGGATATTTATAGGAGAATTTTGATGAGGGTGATAAGATTGTATTAAAAAAGGTTTCTATCTCTTGGGCTTTGAGATGGACGAGATGATGACGAAAATACGATAGGGAAGAAGTAGAGATGGAGTAGGAGAGATGGAAGAGAATTAATGTTGTGGGGAGAGAAAGATCTATACACGGCTGGGAAAAAAAAAATTGGTTTGGAAAAATTCTATGGTGTATGTGGCACACATGGAACCTATACTAAAAAGAAATCTTTATAACTAATTTACTACAAATAATCTTACCGGAATAAAAATTGCAAATCTAATAAAAAAAAAAATTTGGGTCGAAAATCCGGGTCGTTACAACCTATCCCCCTTAACAAAATTTCGTCCTCGAAATTAAAGTGTGCCTTTAGGAGGAAACACATTCGGATAGTTGGCGCATATAGTATCCGCTCGTTCCCAGGTTGATTCCTCAATTCTTCGATGTCGTCAAAGGATTCGGACGAGTTGAATGGTTTTACCTCGAATGCACTTCTCACTATAGTCTTGGATCTTCACTGGCTGTTCCTTGTGTCCTCGCGTTCTCAAGATGATTCTTCTCGTTCTCGGTATCTCCATAAGACA
The DNA here is from genome assembly GCA_018127125.1 of Rhododendron griersonianum. Classification (NCBI taxonomy): domain Eukaryota; kingdom Viridiplantae; phylum Streptophyta; class Magnoliopsida; order Ericales; family Ericaceae; genus Rhododendron; species Rhododendron griersonianum. The sequence continues at coordinate 27,958,101 of CM030800.1, forward strand.
TTGACTATTTTGATCGTTCGCCCTCGGGTAACTTTTTCTCCATGATCCTAAATTTTGCCGGTTGCTCTTTGATGATCGTTTCCTCATCCAGTGTGACTTCCTCTTAATTGAGTACGTGGGTGGAATGGGTTATATCTTTCCACAGTGTAGAATTGTAAAAGACAACGTGAATTTTGGCGATTTGCGGTTGTAAAGTTAGGCGATATGCAACTTCTCCAATTTGCTCCAAGATCTCAAACGTACCAATGTGCCGAGGCGATAACTTTAACAAATCGGGTAATCCCACGGCGCGTGTCACGCCCTCGATTTTTAACATAAACAATAATCTATTTTAAATAAAAGTCTCTCGCATACAATAGATAATACCCAAAAGAGTCTTCTGCCTGATTAATTTACAAACAAGTCCCCAAGATTAAAACAAATACAATTTGGCACTCCGGCCCAAATTTAGACTTAAGTACAAATACGAACAAGTTATTGAATTACAAACGGTTTGGTCAAGAAAATTACAATGATGATTAACTAACAAACGAAGTTGGCTTCCAAAAAAGGTCATTCACTTTGAGCACCCGATGCAATGGAAGCAACCGCCCAGCTTTTGAACCTGAAAAGAAGGATTTTGCTGAGCTACACTAGCCCAGTAGAAAATTCTATACTCATGTTATATGAAAATGTGCTGAGGTATGCAACTAGAATGAGTGAGTTTCAATAAACGGATAAGGGATACAAAGGGGACCACGATGACCGACAAACTATGACAACGGAACTTTCACGTCTTAAAGAAGTCCCTAACCACTTGTACATCAAACTAGAAACAACAATAAACCCACATCAATCTAAATAACATACGACAATTTCTCAAGTCATATAAAGACTCCTCAATGAACTTCGCAACCAACTTCCTCAGGTCTTACCATTCGATATTGAGCCCCTTTTTATGAGGGAAAAACATTCCCCCCTTTTTTTTTTATTACCAAAATAATTTCGAGAAAACTCTCGACCTTCACGGGTCAAGCTCCGTTGATTCGAGCTTGAATAGTCGGAGTCCGTTGATTTGTGCCCAAATACCGGAAACCGTTGATTCGCTCAATAATAGCCGGAGGATTTTCATAAAAATCCTTTTCCAAAACCAAATTCATTCCTTTTCAAAACTTTGAAGAAGTCAATCGTTTATTCCCTTTTCAACAGTTACAATCTCAGGCATACCACAGCCCAAACAACAACATGAACTTCCATAATCAATCATAACTTCTTTCATCAGGAGAGACATTCAACTGTGCTACCTCCCCTCGCTTCACATTGAATTCTCTGCACCTGGGTTTCCGCACTTCCACCCCTTGCGTTGCGGGCCCTCTAGAGTCTCCGCATTACCACACCTTGCGTTGCAGGACCCTCAATTCAAAATTCACAACTCACATGCACACGTGCAATACCAATCCATATTCAAAAGACAACGTCTCCCAATTCTCACATGCTATCAATTATTAACATTCAAGTGATTTCAAGCTAATAAAACATACTCCATAGTACATAGACACATAGCTTAAGTTCACGTTATCCCTCTAGGTCTGTCACGACGCCCTATGCCACGTACCGGACCCACATGACTCCACGATACATCACCGCTTTACCCCTTGTTATCCTTGGTACTCCTATCAACCCCGTGGTATGTTCTCCAACCAACGACCCTAATATTGTACTTAAACGAGTGCTAAAAGACACGATCGAACAACGAGCCAATAGGTCACAAGCATACATACTCAAGAGTGACTTAAACATATTCTAATCATGTAGGGAGTCATAGCATGGAACGAAAACAACTTAGAATAGCCGACAGACATTGGTAGATTGACACACCTCTACTCGAATGGCCAAAACTTTCAGTGTACTAAGAGTTATAAGGTGATTCCGACGGCAAACGAAAGCTAACTTCAAGACCTTCGAATTGACACAAAATTTGCATAAAACGGACGCTAAACGAAAAAGTTATGGTCGTCCGAAGTTGGCTGAAGCCTAGAAAACGAGACAGATCCGAGACCTGATTTCTAAAATCCACCATTTATTCAATTCTCAACGGTTTTGGGTGATTCAAGCGGCATTAGAACGGGTTCTAAGTCTACTCTACTTCATATGAAGGAACCAAAATTTATTTCTAAGTTTAGGATGACGAAAATGCCCCATAAACAGGGACCTGTTCTGCAGAAATTCGGGAATGGAAGAAACAATCTCAAACAACGAAACAAGGCACGATCTAGGTACATAAACATCACACAATCGCATAACAAGAGTAAGAAATCCCTACCTCATGGGTTTTGAGCAAAACCCGAACCTTTGACCAAGTCAACCGAGCTCCCACGCGGTCCGATCATGATTTTTCTTGGATATTCGGAAAGCCCGTGCTCCGTATAGCAACTTTAATTCTTGGACTTCGTCCGGAATCACGCTCTAAGGTGTTGAGATCGAAGAGAGAAGTTGAGGGGGAGTTGAGAGAGAGTTTTGAGATCTAATTTCGTGGCCCAAGGGTGTGAGAAATGACATAAAGGGGTTTTTATAGAGGTCCAAAAAGCGTGCTGAAAAAGTGCAGAAAACAGACCATGTACCGGTACGGGTAAAAGCTGTACCGGTTCATGAACCTTCAAACTGTCAGAAGACATAACTTCTGGACACCATGTACCGGTACGGGAAAAAGCTGTACCGGTTCATGCAGGGCCGAAAAAGGAATTTTATTCCACGGACCCCGAAACAAACCCGACTTGGTACCAACACTACCAAACATCAACATAACCTCAAAACTGACATTATACTATTTTCCAAAAGTCCGATACACACCTGGATACGTATCTCCGTACACTCCCACAACATACGAGCGATTTTACCAGCAATACAATTACTTAACGGAATAAACGATTTTTCCGAAATTAAAACCAATTTGCGAGTCTCTACAATCTATCCTCCTTAAAGAAATTTCGTCCCGAAATTTACAAAACCAAGTCCAGCTGAGTCATCCATCGCAACACATAACCCCTATGCCATATTTCCACAATCTATCGGTATGCTCCATTCACTCAACAGTCAATCTTGTTCGCCTAGGATGCACATTGGTTTCTCCCCAAGAACTACGCCAACTCCTAATCGCTCTCCTGAAATCTCAACCTTTACAGACACCCAAATTCTGATGCTCACTCCAAGATTCTACAACTTATACCCTCTCATTTCCCAAACTCCGGATTTTAAGTTCACCTTTTTCCTAGTCAACGCCAACTATCAATCTAGAGGACAATCCCGAATAATCTCTACGGTAATAAAACCAAGAAATCCCACTCAGCAACACTACTAACTCATTTTCGAGAAATCCAATTTCACTCATATGATAATGTGTCCCTCCTTCCCACTCAACGCGATACAAAATTGAAACCATTCCCATAACTCTCAAATCCACAACCTTTCCTTATACTTAATTCCCCACGTAATACTGCTGCTACTCAAGAAAAGACATACACCAAATTCCAACTGCACAAAATAAACCCTCATTGCAAATACCCACATATGCTTCATTGTTTATTCTACATTGCATACTGAAAACAATCTTCACACATCGGGGCTACATAACAAGTCAAACATATAGGTTTAAGCTAAAAAAAACAACAAGTTTCATACGCGAAATATCTCAACAAACCAACCGTACCATTTACCATCTTACACGACACCAAACATATTGACGCACTAATCAAACTCACTCCGTATCCAACGGACTCACCCAGTATCCAACACTTCACAATTCGTGGTTTTTTTTTTTAAAAAAAAAAAGCCCAACAGTTATCTCATTTTTTTTTTCAATCTAGTAATACCTCACACAACATCTATTCACTTTACTGATCTCAAGCATTCTCATTCATTTAGTCAAAGCACATCACATATTTCTCAAATTCATAATCTCAAACACCACATCACAGATACACGTATTATCAATGTTAATTATTCTTCTATTCTAACAACATTACAACCTAACAACATACCTATACTTCTCGTTATATTCTAAGACTCCAACCACTTCATTACTTAAGGATCAATCTCGCTTGCACCAATAATCTCTAACGGTTCCACTCACCACACGCTTCACAGCCCACGATTTTTCCTCAACCAAGTAATCACTTCAACGTCAACATCCCTCAAAGGCATTCGCCACTTCTACATTCAACCTTAAGAACCACAACTTCCATTACCACCACCATCTCTGCTATCACTATTATTATCGCTATTACCTCTTGATCTTTCTCAAACAGACACATCATCTCCATGGCTCACCCGAATATGTCCTATACTGTCATTAGTCTAGCCTACATACCCGGATACTCTCTACACACAATCTCTACACTTCGATTCTTTAATTTACAACATACCATTTCTCCATATGCCTATCCCTTCAAGGTCACTTCCATTTTCCACTCAAGACATCATTTACACTTCACCTCATTATCTGCCTCAACAGTTCTCATTCGTACTGTCCTCACTTCAGATAAGTCTCTCGCCACACACTTACATCAATCATTCGGCTCAGGTCACATCGATATAGGTCACCTCAATTCTTGTTGTCCCTCTTACAAGATTCCTATACACAACCATTTATTTCCATTTTCAAGCCTAGAGATTTAGCCCCCTATACACAATCCTAGTGTCCAATTGACTTTCCGAGACTTCCATCTAGAAGGAGCGGTGATCAAGCGCCTCTTCCAACTGGATCTCATCGGTAGTCGCCTGGGTGTCCAGAAGACACATACTGTATCTAGACACCTTACCTATAACTCTCACCTTCCTAAGTCAATCTCAGATACTTACAACTCTCTACGAATGCTTGACTTGTCTTATCTATACTTAATATCACCACCTCAATGACTACCATAACAATAACAAACCACAATCACTGCCACGACAAAACATCATCCCTTCACACATTCAAGTCACTCACTAGTTCAATCCTCTGGCTATGATACACCTCACTTCACACAAAAATTGCTTAAAATATTTAAAATTTAACAACTAATCTGCACAATCCAAATAAAACACATCAAGTACTTAGTTCACAAATCTTACTAACAGTCTAACACTTCTATTACATACTAACCGATATCATCTCTCACGTTTCGCCCTCGCCACCACGCATAACGACCACAATTCTTCACGACTTTCCAGCTCACCTAAAATCTTACCACATAAAATCCAATAACAAGACTGCTAACGAAACCCACAACAATAACAACAAATGTTGCCACGCCCCCTATGTACAGACCAAACTTCCATTCTTCCCAACACGGGTAACCAACGTTCCACCTCTTAGAATAAACGTAAATACAAGCCACATCGGGGAACAAACGTCGGTCATGCAAAAACACACATGTTTTTGTTAAAATATGCAATGACTTTTGAACCCATGAGACTAAAAGTCTCCCCACGGTCTCAAAGTATTCTAACCTAGTTGCTCTGATACCAATTTGTCACGCCCTCGATTTTTAACATAAACAATAATCTATTTTAAATAAAAGTCTCTCGCATACAATAGATAATACCCAAAAGAGTCTTCTGCCTGATTAATTTACAAACAAGTCCCCAAGATTAAAACAAATACAATTTGGCACTCCGGCCCAAATTTAGACTTAAGTACAAATACGAACAAGTTATTGAATTACAAACGGTTTGGTCAAGAAAATTCGTCACAATGATGATTAACTAACAAACGAAGTTGGCTTCCAAAAAAGGTCATTCACTTTGAGCACCCGATGCAATGGAAGCAACCGCCCAGCTTTTGAACCTGAAAAGAAGGATTTTGCTGAGCTACACTAGCCCAGTAGAAAATTCTATACTCATGTTATATGAAAATGTGCTGAGGTATGCAACTAGAATGAGTGAGTTTCAATAAACGGATAAGGGATACAAAGGGGACCACGATGACCGACAAACTATGACAACGGAACTTTCACGTCTTAAAGAAGTCCCTAACCACTTGTACATCAAACTAGAAACAACAATAAACCCACATCAATCTAAATAACATACGACAATTTCTCAAGCCATATAAAGACTCCTCAATGAACTTCGCAACCAACTTCCTCAGGTCTTACCATTCGATATTGAGCCCCTTTTTATGAGGGAAAAACATTCCCCCCTTTTTTTTTATTACCAAAACAATTTCGAGAAAACTCTCGACCTTCACGGGTCAAGCTCCGTTGATTCGAGCTTGAATAGTCGGAGTCCGTTGATTTGTGCCCAAATACCGGAAACCGTTGATTCGCTCAATAATAGCCGGAGGATTTTCATAAAAATCCTTTTCCAAAACCAAATTCATTCCTTTTCAAAACTTTGAAGAAGTCAATCGTTTATTCCCTTTTCAACAGTTACAATCTCAGGCATACCACAGCCCAAACAACAACATGAACTTCCATAATCAATCATAACTTCTTTCATCAGGAGAGACATTCAACTGTGCTACCTCCCCTCGCTTCACATTGAATTCTCTGCACCTGGGTTTCCGCACTTCCACCCCTTGCGTTGCGGGCCCTCTAGAGTCTCCGCATTACCACACCTTGCGTTGCAGGACCCTCAATTCAAAATTCACAACTCACATGCACACGTGCAATACCAATCCATATTCAAAAGACAACGTCTCCCAATTCTCACATGCTATCAATTATTAACATTCAAGTGATTTCAAGCTAATAAAACATACTCCATAGTACATAGACACATAGCTTAAGTTCACGTTATCCCTCTAGGTCTGTCACGACGCCCTATGCCACGTACCGGACCCACATGACTCCACGATACATCACCGCTTTACCCCTTGTTATCCTTGGTACTCCTATCAACCCCGTGGTATGTTCTCCAACCAACGACCCTAATATTGTACTTAAACGAGTGCTAAAAGACACGATCGAACAACGAGCCAATAGGTCACAAGCATACATACTCAAGAGTGACTTAAACATATTCTAATCATGTAGGGAGTCATAGCATGGAACGAAAACAACTTAGAATAGCCGACAGACATTGGTAGATTGACACACCTCTACTCGAATGGCCAAAACTTTCAGTGTACTAAGAGTTATAAGGTGATTCCGGCGGCAAACGAAAGCTAACTTCAAGACCTTCGAATTGACACAAAATTTGCATAAAACGGACGCTAAACGAAAAAGTTATGGTCGTCCGAAGTTGGCTGAAGCCTAGAAAACGAGACAGATCCGAGACCTGATTTCTAAAATCCACCATTTATTCAATTCTCAACGGTTTTGGGTGATTCAAGCGGCATTAGAACGGGTTCTAAGTCTACTCTACTTCATATGAAGGAACCAAAATTTATTTCTAAGTTTAGGATGACGAAAATGCCCCATAAACAGGGACCTGTTCTGCAGAAATTCGGGAATGGAAGAAACAATCTCAAACAACGAAACAAGGCACGATCTAGGTACATAAACATCACACAAACGCATAACAAGAGTAAGAAATCCCTACCTCATGGGTTTTGAGCAAAACCCGAACCTTTGACCAAGTCAACCGAGCTCCCACGCGGTCCGATCATGATTTTTCTTGGATATTCGGAAAGCCCGTGCTCCGTATAGCAACTTTAATTCTTGGACTTCGTCCGGAATCACGCTCTAAGGTGTTGGGATCGAAGAGAGAAGTTGAGGGGGAGTTGAGAGAGAGTTTTGAGATCTAATTTCGTGGCCCAAGGGTGTGAGAAATGACATAAAGGGGTTTTTATAGAGGTCCAAAAAGCGTGCTGAAAAAGTGCAGAAAACAGACCATGTACCGGTACGGGTAAAAGCTGTACCGGTTCATGAACCTTCAAACTGTCAGAAGACATAACTTCTGGACACCATGTACCGGTACGGGGAAAAGCTGTACCGGTTCATGCAGGGCCGAAAAAGGAATTTTATTCCACGGACCCCGAAACAAACCCGACTTGGTACCAACACTACCAAACATCAACATAACCTCAAAACTGACATTATACTATTTTCCGAAAGTCCGATACACACCTGGATACGTATCTCCGTACACTCCCACAACATACGAGCGATTTTACCAGCAATACAATTACTTAACGGAATAAACGATTTTTCCGAAATTAAAACCAATTTGCGAGTCTCTACAGCGCGGTTTGAACAAAAAGTACGTTGAAAGTCTACGGTCTCATCCTCTCGTCGGCTTAGCTCTTTTATTGACTTCGAGCGATCGGGAGTCGTCAACGTATCTCCTTCCTTGGTCAGTTCTTGAAAGTTTGGTCCCTATCTCTTAGAAGGTGGGTACTCTTCTCTCAAAGAAACGAGAGGATTACAAGAATTTTTTAGAGGTTCAAACATGAGTCAAATGTTCAAAGGTCAAAGCACCAAAAAGAAAGTACGAATAGATCCTCTTCTGCGAGTCGAAGTACTAGTAGTTTGAGTTGAGTTGGAACACGAGGAAAACAAGAATCAAGTTAACCGAAGTCATACTCAATGATGATTTGGAATTGAAGGATTTCATCATTGGAACAGTGCTGATAAAAAGATTTAACATGCGAGTGAAACAAACAAGTACTTGGTCTACCAAACCTTGCACTGGAATAAATGAATAAAGGTTCTCATAAGAAATATTGATCTATCGATAGGTTTTGAAAGATTACAAAGTCCAACGATGAAATCGAACTAGATATTTATTTTGCAACACGTTGGCCAAGTGCGTTTCAAAATAAGCATCCAACTCTAGTCATCATAGAAAATATGGGGTACAAATGAAAAATAAGCAATGGCTTATGAGTCCATTTTTAAAATAGAACAAGAACTGATAGGATGATTATTTAGCTTAAAGAAAGCGAAGCATAACAACGATCTGTGCCCTCAAGAACTAAACAACTTCAATATTGAAAATTGAACGATGTTTACGGAATTTGAGTTTTGTAAGATTGAACACATGTATTGTTGTGATATCAAAAGAATCAAATGTTGTGGATAACTGATAGTGCGCTGGTCAGAATAAATGAGAAGCTAGTCAGAATAAATCAGGATTGCTCCAAACTGCAGTATTCAATGGATCGGAAAGTTTAGACTCATAATTGAGTAAGCTGTTGACTTTAAATCAAATTAAGTCAAATTAAGAAAGGCTTGGAACAAAATGATCAGTAGGGATACCCAACTCACAAAAGGAAAATGTCACGATAGTTAGGTACTTGGAATAGACAAGGAGTTCAACGATTTGAGCTTTAGTTGAAGTTGCAACTCTAACAATGGAGAGTCATAATGAAGGTGATTTTAAGAAGAGTCATGAGAGATGCAAAAACAGCAGAAGGTTAGAATACAATCAATCGAATGAAAAAAAAAGAATTAAAATGAATGATCATCAGTAGCTCTCCTATCCCCCTTAAAGAAAAACATATAACCTCCCTCAAAGAGAATTGTCACCGCTTTCCCAATTATTCACGACCTTGAACTCTTCTCGATCTGTTTGAACTATGATAGTGTCGTCGTCGGATGTAGTTTGCATGGTATATAGTTGGGTGACGATTGCGAATCTCTGACAGCATCATGCTTCTATTCGTCGATCTATTATGTTGAGGAGCCTATGGCGTGTGAGGTTATGGTGTCGATGTGGCAATCGCTTGTAGAAGTTGCATAACCTCCATGTTACTCGGTATCTCATTGGGCTTCGTGTTGTGCAGACCTCGAGATTGGCGTAAACATGTTGATGGCGTGGGCGGCGTTGGCATTAGGGTTACACGTATTGTCCTTGCTGGTGAGGTTGACAAAATGACCGTAGAAAGTGACATCGTTGACATTTGGTACCAATCTTGTAACAACTGCTTCACGAGGTTATGTTTAGAGTCTTGAGGGTTTCTAAATATCTGGTTCTCTCAAGGAAGTGTATGCAATAACGTTCTCACATTGATCCTATCCTATTTTCGATCGTTATCTGTTAAGAGAAAGGAAATTCTTCTTCGACAGGTACTCTATTCACGGAGTAGCCTCCTTCGACAGTACCTTATTCTCCATTGTCGAGATTTGTCTCTTCGTCTTCTTCATACTAAGATTCTTTGTCTCATTTGTTCGACCAACTAAATTATGAAAGGAAACGGCTGTTCCATCGCTTTCTTCTGGTCAAAGTCAACGCTGATTTCGTAATTTCTCGGAGTCTGAGTCGCAGCAGGTAAATAAATATTTATATGATATACTTAGGTAGGATATATCGTAGTTTAGAGAAGTAAAAGATATCGTAAACGTTTAGCTATTCGGATTTACACTCTCATAATGTGGTCTACCCAATCTACCCAAGGCCGAGGGTTGAACCTATGCTCTGATACCATTTGTAACGCCCCGACTTTTCGGAAGCAAAATAAAATAATTTCTTAAGAAAATTTGCTAAATAAATATAATTTTCCAAAATAAAGGTTTAACTATTACAATCTCAAGATAAATCTACTGATTTAAAATACATTAACTTCAGAGCTGACTCTAGGCTTGATACAGATTCCAAGCACACTCCATCTTCGTTTCTGATATTCTTTCCATGTCGAACTGCACCATCGTTGAATCCCCTCCATTGAATCATGCGCCCTCTGGCAAATTGATTGCCGAAGCAATCGATTTACCAGGATACAGACGTATCCGTGAGTGATAAATCACCCAGTAGAATAATCCAACCCAACCACCCCTCTTACTTTACAGCTAGCAAGCAACATGATAATAATGGTACGAAGTAAATAGAGATATTTCACATAAACAGTTTATTGCTATCCATTAACCTAATATGAAATCTAAGATCTCATCCACGAGATCTTTCCTCCCCAACCGCTAGCCATGCTCGGTCCCATGGGATCACTTTATTTTGCTGTCGCGGATTACACCTAAGTTATGTACCCAGCGTGTATCCCTCTCATTACAACAAAAGAAAGCTTACCATGCCTGAATCATAACTAGGGTTCGCCTATCTTATAAACCACTTCACAATCATCACTGGGCTTACTTTGCCAGTATCAAAACATCACTCAACACTGGGCTTACTTTGCCAGTTTTAAATCATCACTCAACACTGGGCTTACTTTGCCAGTTTTAAATCACACTCAACACTGGGCTTACTCTGCCAGTTTCAAATCACATCATTCAACACTGGGCTTACTTTGCCAGTATCAAATCATCACTGGGCTTACTCTGCCAGTTTCAAATCATCACATCTCAAACTCACGCCTGCAGGCAATCTAAAACAAAAACATTCCAAATTATCCATTACTTAGCATCGCCTAAGTGAATTCTATTCGCATACCACCCCATGTCTCTAGGGTCCAATCTAACAGATCAATCAAATGTTAGAATAATAGATAAGCAATCAGATTAATAAATGAAATAAACAATAAGTATAAGAATCACGTAACCTTTTATGAATGGGCCGCTGCCCTTAATCTTGTATGTCCAAGAAGTAAAAATTTTTATTAGCATAAATCTTTAAAAAAAAAATAGCAATAATAATTTTGTACAGAAAAAATAGATCCATTATTATTTACCTACAATTATTGTACTCAATACGGGTAACACTTCATAACATGTTTATTATTTATAATCACTAATATAAAACTCATGTCCAATAATCATATAAGATATTTCATTGGGCCTTACTATAAACATTCAATGTCTTTAGGACATAACTGCAATAAGATGACCACTTATAATTTATGTCTGGGCCGAAACATTACATTTAGAAGGAGCAAGGGGATAAGTGTAATATTAGCATCATCTTTCTTAAAAACCTAACGTCCATGGACAGTAAAAGGAAAAACAGGGGAGAAAGACCAGTTCCGGCTACGCGACTTCGAGGTCGATTTCTTTCATTCCAAAACTTTAAAAATCTATACGTAAGCACATAATATATTTAGGGAGAGGTAGGATAGAAATTAATCTACCTTTAATCTGGACAAAACGATTTGGTGGAGTCCGGTGGGTTTTCGTTTGGCGGTGAAAGATCAGTATTCTAGCAGCAACCTTGAACTGGAATAACTTGATGAAACCTCTGCCGTTTTGGACGATTCTTATGTCGAACGCGAAGATCTTGAAACACCCTACAACTTTCGTGAAGAAGTCTAAGCCCGAAAACCACTCTAAGTAGGAGAAAAATGGAGATTTAGAAGGGTCACCGAATCTGCCTGGAATCAGAATCCGAAAATTTTACCAAACTTTGGACAGTGATAACTCTATCAATACTTGATCGTTTTGGGTGATTCTTGGGTTGAAATTGAAGCCCTCGACGCCCTCTACAACATTCGTGAAGGAACTCTGGGCTAAAAACAACATTAGCTAGGAAGAAACAGGTCGTGAACAGTGGTACGTGATATGGACGAGAATGGAGTTGTTTTTGGTTTTTGTAATGGACGACGAGTAGCGTGGTGTGCCCTAGGGTCGAAGTAATGGGATATTTATAGGAGAATTTTGATGAGGGTGATAAGATTGTATTCAAAAAGGTTTCTATCTCTTGGGCTTTGAGATGGACGAGATGATGACGAAAATACGATAGGGAAGAAGTAGAGATGGAGTAGGAGAGATGGAAGAGAATTAATGTTGTGGGGAGAGAGAAAGATCTATACACGGCTGGGAAAAAAAAATTGGTTTGGAAAAATTCTATGGTGTATGTGGCACACATGGAACCTATACTAAAAAGAAATCTTTATAACTAATTTACTACAAATAATCTTACCGGAATAAAAATTGCAAATCTAATAAAAAAAAAAATTTGGGTCGAAAATCCGGGTCGTTACAGTAAGTGTCGCTGGGCGTTTATTAATACAATCTTCTTACTTTTTGTCAAAAAAAAATAATACAACTAGGACTAGGGGTGTGCACTGGCCGGGCCAGGCCGGGTTTGGCCTGAACTCGTCACCCAATCCAACTAGGTCGGGTAGGTCATTATTGGACCGGTAACCGATCCGTGAAATGGCAAAACCATCCGGAAAATCTATTCTTAATTGCGGGTCGGGTCGGGACCAGCAAGCACATAAATCAAAGCTCGCAAAAATCCACAAAAAATGACTGAAACTACAAATTCCAAAAACATAACATGTCAAAAATGAAAAATTCAATTTCTTTCAAGATTGATGTATTATATGTATGAGATGTATCGATTCTACCGAAATCTGGATGAATGATGGCTAATGGCCCCCTCTTCAACTTTGAATAGAGAGAAACAGTGGTAGACACCGGACGATGTGCGGCGGAGGCGAGAGAGTGTGCGGCTTCATTTTCCAGATCTGGACTTCTGGACCGTGAACTATATTACAACCCACCCAAACCTTACATGGGTGCAGTTGGAACTTGGAACCTAGTCGCTTTATTGGTGTGCGAGTGTGTAAGCACGAGCACAACCGCAAAAAGCGTATTTGAAATACATTCCAAATCAGTACTAAAATTTTCAAGAGCGAGAATTGATAACGAGAGGGCTGTGTGATAATTGAGAGCAGAGAGCGCATGACATTCCAAAGGAGTGTGTGACTATGGTTGGAACTTGATTGTGTGGATCATCGTATGTGAATTGTGATGGCCGTCTTATTTGAATCTCATGTGATTCAAAATGAAACTCATTGCAGTCTTATGTGATAATTAATTTTATAGATCATCTATGTGTTCGTTATCGGTACGAAAGAATAATTTTGATTGACTATCCTCCTAAACGAAGCACAATTGTTATTGGAGAAAGATCAACTGGATTTTATTGTGTGAGTGATATACACATCTATAATTATAAAATGATTTGATTGGATCACAAAATAAAATCATAATGAATCCTATTTTGCATCACGTGATGGTCATATGAGAATAGTTCGCTTTGTGCTCACCGCATGGCTCGAGATTCAGTTGTTTTGCATATGTTACATTATTTGGAGTTCAGTGCATATTCGATCATAACAGATGGTGGATTAGTGCTTAATTGTTTTAATTTTAGTGATCCCCTTATCCTCCCTGTCGAGGGCGTTTTCAGCTTCTCTATAGTAAAATTGTCGTTCTTAAGAAAACGGTCACATGAGAGATATCGCATGTGAGGATCTTGATTCGGAACTCGAGGGGGAAAAAGAAATGAAAAAATAGGTATTTTGTCAGACAAAGTTCATACAAAATAAGTTGAAAGTCATTTTCAATCTTACTGTCTTTCCATTCAATCTTATACGGAGTAGGAAGGACGATCTAGTTTAGGCCATTTGGGCCTTTTTTCAGGTTGCTTTAAATGATTGTAACCAATCGTTTTTTTGAGCTTGTTGAGAACAACACCATCATGCAAAAAATTATTCTTGGGGTATAGATTAATATGATTTCAAAACACATTTATCTTGATATAAATGGGTTCGAATTCAACATTCTAACATTGTTTTTCACGGTAAATAAACTCCGAAATAATAATAATTGGTATCAGAATAACGTGATTTTTTACATCGTTGATGTTCTCAATGACATCTAAGAAAGTAATGTTTTCGACTATCCATGTAGGCCCAAGAAGGATCCACAAATTTTTTATTTTTTTATTTTATCACGTTCTTGATTGATTTCTTTCTCTTCTCTCTTTTCACTTTTCGCTTTGTTTGGTTAAGAGAAAAAGGAAAAGGGGAAAAGACAAATTAATTTTGTAGGAAAATGTATGAAAAAAACCTAATTTGCGGCCGTTCTAACACTTTTTTTGGTGTTTTTTTTTCATTCGTTAAACGTAATTTACTCTATCCTAGATGTCTTAGGCTCCGTTCCAGAACGAGAATAAGAGCTTCTTTTTTGTTGAATAATAAGGGGTGTTCCTGAAAATAAGAAGCTGAGTACTTATTTTGGTAGAATTTGTATAGGTAAATACCGGCCGGCGGAGGGAAATCGTACCGGCAGCAGCGTCGGGCCGTCTCCGGCCACCGGACGGCCGATCCGAGCCGGACTGCGTTGATCCCGCATCCTATGGTCCGTTTTTTCATTAGAATTCTGTCGTCCCGCCTGTCGGGAATACCATACCAACAGTCTCATTTTTTTTGTATAAGGCAACTTCAAGCTCAAAAATCATGTGTTTACGCAAATAATTTTTCTATCACTATGGATCTTGTTTGATGGATCTCATTGAGATCTTTAATACGGTGTAAAAAATTTTTATTTTTTTTTCATTTATGTTATATTTGAGTTTGAAAATGTGAAAGAAACTTTTTGGTTGGGAAAAATAAGAAGGTGGTCCTTATTTTCGAAAAAGAAGTAGGTGAAATAAGTACTTATTTACTCTATCCTAGATGTCTTAGGGAGGGGGATGGATGCTTATAAGAATCAAACCCTACCCCTGTGCATGAGACTTGAGAGAGTATAAGACCAACTGCACTTCACTCCACTTGTTTTTTAGTGTTTGATTAGCATGAAAATATGAGGAAGTGGATTTTATTGTACAACTTATTAAAGCATGAGTACATAACTTTCACTTTTATGCTAAAAACACAATGAAATTTATTTTCTTGAGAAAGTTGTTAAGTTTTATGACACTTCCAATTAATGTCCATAACTTTTCCTTTTCTAACATAATCCATTATGTATGTTAATGGTAAGTTAGTATATATTTTTCTTGCAAGATTCTTAAAAAAAAATTCATTTTAACCAAACACTTGTAAGAAAATGAAATTTCTTTTCACTTTATTTTATTTTATTGTCTCTCATTTTCACTTTCCACTATTGTTTATTGTTTGGTATTATCTCTCTCTTTCTTTTCAATCCAAACGATGAAGATATTTTTTTTCTTTAATTAATTGTTCCTTCTCTTTTCTTCCTTCCCCTCCTAACCAAAAAACGAATCAAGGTTACATGTTGAGTTTTTTGTATTGCTTTAGCATAAAACTAGTGCATGTTCATGCCCGGCTCGAAATCGGTATTCAACAAATTATCTAGTTTTGTCCCTTTAACCTCTTGAAGGCCAAGGACCCATTCACAAAATTTCAACTACGCAAAAAAGAATAGCTCAAGTATATCCACCGCCACCGGTTAACTTGTATCAACACATAAACAAACTAACAAACTACATCTACAAAATCAGCACATAAACAAACTGACAAACTACGTCTACAAAATCCGTAACAATTAAAGTTTCCTAGACCACTTTGTTAAAATTACACACAAAACCATCCTAGCAAAATAATCCACAAATCAAATTATACTTAAAATAAAAACATAAACTGTGAAATATCTAAAAAAAACAGAGAAATCACATCGCTAAAGGTAGAGATTACGTTCACTGCACCAAATCTCAATGGAGAAGGTAATGCCATGGAAATATGAACCTCCCAAGAGGACGGCTAAGGTACACACCCCACAAAAGGGTGGACGGTGTACCCATCGTATTTTAAGTCACAAATTTCATAAAAGTACGCCAAAAAAAATCGTAAACACCACCACAAAAAATCGTAAAAGTGAGCAACAAAAGTCGTAAAAGTAAGCCACAAAATTCGTAAACCTAGAGCCGTCTTTTTTACCACAAAATTTGTAAAAATAAGCCACAAAATTTGTAAAAGTAACAACAAAAAATCATAAAAAAGTTCATCTGTATTTGACCAAAAACCAAAAAAATCTCATTATAGGAACCACAAAAGTTCATGAAAGGAGCCACAAAAATTTGCAAAAATAAACGACTACAAAGTCACAAAAATTCATGAAAAGAGCCACAAAATTCGTAAAGTGCGTACGGTATATCCCAAAAAAGGGTGTGTATAGGAGATTTTTCCATGAAGCAAAAGAGAGAAATAAAAATTATGGAGGAGGAATATGATCCGCTTACAAATATATTTACTTGCTTAGTGCCAAATCATTGTCGTTTGCGGTTTTGATGTCACAGTATCTCACTGAATAGCCGTCGGAGATGGAGGAGTTTCCGCACTTCATTTTGAGAGAGAGTCCTTTGTGGGCTAACTCAATCAATAATAGTGGTGGAACCTCGTTTGAATTTGAAAATGCTAAAAGAGAGAAGGAGAGATCGACTCAAATTGGGAAACCAAAACTGATATTCTTCAATTCATCGTTAATTCCCTCCGAGAGAATCAATCTTCACCATTGGAAATTAGCAACACTCAATCTAGTCCAAAAAGAGTGCCACAAATGACCCCCACGACCAAAACTCTTTAGGGGATAATCTGGACCCTAGGGTTGAACAAAGGATTATAGCACAATTCAATCACAACCCTTCAACCTGTCACGGAGGACAATTGTGAGAGGGACATTTTGCAAAACCGTTGTGTATTATAATGTAGATAGGAAGAATTTTTGAGAAGTCCACTATAGCATGTTTCTAACCCCACTAGTGACACTCTTCCAGCCAACCGCATGGATTTTCCCAGTCTCCACTGTCAAGCCCCAAAGGGACCCTAAACAAACATGCTATAATGGACCTTAGACAAATTCTTTACATAAACATCACATCTCTCTCTCCAAACCAATTAGCCAAAAATAACTCTAATAAATTAGCTAAATAGTATCTGAAAAGTCCCATTTTAGAGAGTGCGAAAGTCACTCCCCAATATAATTTCATATAATGTTTTTACCAACATTTTTTAAAATTGTTGTGGGTGGCGACCGTCGCCACTTGCCACCTACCTCTTTCCATGGACAATCAAATCCAAGGGAAAATGACGGTCAACGACGTGTTTTGATAATTAATATCCGTTAAGGACATTTACAGTATTAACAAAATATTCTCAACATGTCCATGACGGATATTAATTATCAAAATACGTCCTGAACTGTCATTTTCCCCAAATCTAATGATCGGAAAATGCAGTTAGCTTGCCCCAAGACTACTTGGGTTGGCCTGAATAGGATGCCAAGGCCAAGCTCTATTGCAGGGCCGACCCAAAACTGGCCCAATTTACGCAATCCGACCCACACTCACCTCTCTCTCTCTCTCCTCCAGGAAAACTACTCCCACAGGCGGCAGGCGAGGTTTAGGCTCTGTTTGGAATTCAGGGAAAATAAAGGTAAATTACAAACAAAAAAAATCTCATTTTGTTGGAAGAGAAAAAGAGAATAAAATAAAGATTTCAAGTTCAATAAATAGTAAAATTTTCCACATATTTTTCTTCTTTTTTCTTTTCTTTTCCTTTTCATATGTTCCAAACGAGGAGTTATTCAGTGCCGAGCGAATATTGCTGACGTGGTACCCGCGGCGCATCTGAGCAGCCCGCTGTTCAAACACGCAATGGACGGCTCAAATACGCGAGCGGTACCACGTGTACCCGCTCGGCACTGAAAAATTGTGAGTTCCAAACAGAGCATTAGGAAATCATTTCCCCTCTCTCTCTGAACTCTAGGGTTTTGTCCCCACCCAAATTCCCCCCAAAATCCAATGTCGATTCCGCAAGAGCTCTACCCAAGCCAAGACGACCTCCCCTACGAAGAAGAACTCCTCCGCAACCCCTTCAGCCTCAAGCTATGGTGGCGCTACCTCGTCGCCCGCACCGACTCCCCCCACACGAAGCGCTTCACCATCTACGAGCGTGCCCTCAAGGCCCTCCCCGGCAGCTACAAGCTCTGGTACGCCTTCCTCCGCGAGCGCCTCGAGCTCGTCCGCCCCCTCCCCATCACCCACCGCGAGTACCAGAAGCTCAACAACACCTTCGAGCGCGCCCTCGTCACCATGCACAAGATGCCTCGCATCTGGATCATGTACCTGCTAACCCTAACCGAGCAGAAGCTCGTCACCAAGACCCGCCGCACCTTCGACCGCGCCCTGTGCTCCTTGCCCGTGACCCAGCACGATAGGGTTTGGGACCCCTACCTGGTTTTCGTTAGCCAGAGGGGCGTCCCGATAGAGACCTCGCTTAGGGTTTATAGACGGTACTTGAAGTACGACCCCTCGCATATAGAGGATTTTATCGAGTTTTTGGTGAATTCGGGCCTGTGGCAAGAGGCCGCGGAGAGGTTAGCCGGGGTTTTGAACGATGATAGGTTTTATTCGATTAAGGGTAAGACTAAGCATAAGCTGTGGCTGGAGTTGTGTGACTTGCTTGTGCAGCACGCGGATGTGGTTTCTGGGCTGAACGTGGATGCGATTATTCGAGGAGGGATTAGGAAGTTTACGGATGAGGTTGGGAGGCTTTGGACCGCACTTGCGGATTATTATATCAGGAGGGAGTTGACTGAGAAAGCTAGGGATGTGTTTGAGGAGGGGATGACTACGGTTGTCACGGTTAGGGATTTTAGTGTGATTTTCGATGCCTATGCACAGTTTGAAGAGACCGTGCTTCTTGTGAAGATGGAAGGAGTAAGCGAGGATGAGCTAGACGAGGGTGAGGGAAACGGTGAAGAGGATGAGGACGACGACGACGAAGATGACCGTTTGCATGTGGCGAAGATTGAGAGGAAGCTGAAGAGATTTTGGTTGTCTGATGATAAAGAAGTCGAATTGAGAATGGCCCGGGTCGAGTATCTATTGGATAGGAGGCCAGAACTGGCTAATAGCGTGCTTCTTCGCCAAAACCCGCATAACGTAGAGCAATGGCATCGGCGAGTGAAGCTTTTCGAGGGTAACCCTACAAAGCAGATTCTGACTTACACAGAGGCAGTGAGGACAGTTGATCCTATGAAAGCTGTGGGGAAACCTCATACACTGTGGGTTGCTTTTGCCAAGTTGTATGAGGATCACAAGGATGTTGTCAATGCAAGAGTGATTTTTGATAAGGCGGTTCAGGTCAACTACAAAACCGTTGATAATTTGGCCAGTGTTTGGTGTGAATGGGCTGAAATGGAACTTCGGCATAAGAACTTTAAAGGGGCTTTGGAGTTGATGAGGCGTGCAACAGCTGAGCCTTCAGTGGAGGTGAAACGGAGAGGTAATCATCATGTTCCTTTTGTCTACTGATGATTACTTATTATCAGTTAATCATTCCACTAATAATCGCAGATTGGAAGTTTTTTACTTTTGCAACAATTGTACCCTAAAATGTTTTTTTTTTTGGTAAGTTAAATTTCATTGAACCGAACAGAGTATATGACCACTAGGGCATTCCCCTGAAAACAACCAAACTACACTACCTCAATAAAAGAGAGCTCAAACATAACCAAAAAACTGAAACAGAAACAGCAGTACCAAACTAACCCTGCAACCAACACTAGGACCTATGATATAACAAATTGTTTTTTTGTTTGGCAAAATTCAGTATTAGTTAGTTGTAGTTACTAGTTAGTTATTTTCAACCCAATCGCATGGGAGACTACATGGTGCCTACCACTGTGCTACAATTCCACTTGCGATATAGCAAATATTTTACAAGAAATATTCCAAACCAAACATAAGTTCTGATTAATGGAAGACCTTTTGTTCCTCCAAGAACTAATGCAGAACCAGATATCAGCAGTTCACTTCACCACGGCGTCCATCCCATCACTCTTATTCTGAAAAATATGAAAATTCCTTTCCTTCCTTATATGGTACACAGTAGCTTCAAGGGACAGTTTATAAAGAGCATGCGACATGCTCACCCTTCTTCTATGCTGGTCAATCCAAGCCAACTCCTGCAACAGGCTCCCAGGAACTCTATGCACATTGTTTATTTGCATCACCTGCACCCACACATGAGAAGTATAGGTGCAGTAAAAAAAAAGAGATGATCATGGCTTTCAGGACCCCCACCACAAAGGACACAGCTATTATCAGAGATAACACCCCTAGGATTGCAGTCTATCTTTTGCCGAAAGCCTACCCCACACAGCTATCCGTTGGATTATGGCCCATCTTGGCACATAGTGCTTAAATGATCTTACACCACAAGACTTTAGGAAAATGCTGCATAATTGCTTGCCAAGCAGATTTTATAGAGTATGCCCTATTTGCAGTTAAAGACCAGATGACAGAGTCCTCTTGGGCTCTCTTAGGTATTAAAGTATTAGGTGAGCTTTCCAAAATCTCTCTAACAATAGAGTTGCTTCTTCTAGCCCAGATCCAGGAGCCATTCCTAATCACAGAAGCCACTTTGGAATGTAAAGTCCTGAGGAGATTACTATCCATATGTTTTAAGAGGACCCGGGTGATGCCAATTATCAAGCCATGAAAAGGTGCCTTGACCATTACCAATGTTGAACTTTATCCATGGTTGAACCAAATTCCTCAGACCAAAAATCTTTCTGATTGTCCTAGATGCAAGAGCTGGGACAGTCATAGACCACATACACTGGTCCTTGATGATATAAGCATGGACCCATTTTATCCATAGGGTGACTGCCTTCTTTTCAATGGCCCATAAGAGCCTAGACATTGCAACCTTCTTCCAATCCTTAAGGACCCTAAGACCACAACCACCTTTTACCTTTGGGGCACATACAGAGCTCCATCCAATCTTGGCACAATTTGTTTTAAGCTCAGGCCCTGACCAAAAGGAAGACCTCAACACAGCCTCAATACTCTTCAAGACCTTTTGGGGAAGTATGAACATTTAACTTCAATAAACCTGGGTAGTAAAAAGAAATAGCTAGTGAGCTGTGATCTGCCCCCATAAGAAAGTAATTTATTGGTCCATGAGTGAACTCTGTTCAGGGTTGTATCAATAAGCAACTTATAGTCAACTGAATGCAATCTAGTAGTGATCAAAGGCACCCCCAATTAACTCATTGGCCACACCCCCCATCTGAAACAGGCAAGATATTATGCAAACAAGCTTTATCCACATCTCAGACCCTTACTAACAAATAGTACTTTTATCTAGATTAGGCATAAGTTCGGAGTATAGATAAAAGTCATCTAGCATACCATTCAGCAATTGAAAAGAATGCTGGTCAGCTTGACAAAGGATAAAACTAATCCTCCCCACGTCAGTCCCACCTATCTTCTAATATACTCTTTTTTTTTGATAAGTAATCATCTAATATACTTGAAAGTTCAAAAAACTTGTCCGACCCCCAATCATGCACCTCCTTACTATGAGAAGTATCCCGGATCACTGTCTCCCCATCCATCTTAAGGTAATCCGCCACTGCCGCTCTCCGATCCGCCGCCGACGGAAATATAGAAGGATGAACATCCCGCATCCTCTCACCACCACAGCAAACATGCTCCCAAAATTTCACCCTTCTCGCTGTCCCCACCTACCAACCAGTTTCTATTTAGAAGCAAATTCATTTACAATTTGTGAGGAGAGAGTTTGAAATTCAATGGTATGGGCTTCAACTGCCACAAAGAATTTCATCGTGAATTGGTTCTTTGAAATTCTTCGTGGCACGTCCATATATTCCCTTAATGTCTGTGACTTAATTTCTCTTTGCTAATTGTGTAGAATGCATTTATTACTGGTCAAGTTACCTTGTTGGAAACTCAAAAATTAAGTTAACATTGTTCAATTATGCTTTTTCTACTTTATGAGAAGCTACATTTAAGCAGTAGTTGGACTTTCAATGATGAAGTATTTGTTGAATTATGACTCTCCTTCTGACTTGTAGTCTATATATGTTATTATTATGCAGTGGCTGCTGATGGCAACGAACCAGTGCAGATTAAGTTGCATAAATCCTTGAGGCTTTGGGCATTCTATGTTGATTTAGAGGAAAGCCTTGGTACTTTAGAGTCAACTCGTACGGTTTACGAAAGGATATTGGATCTAAGAATAGCCACACCACAAATCATAATTAACTATGCTATGCTTTTGGAGGTAAGAATATGCTTTCTATTGTCTTTCTAATATTGTTCTTGTTTGCGTGGGTGGAGAGCTAATGCATTTTTTGATTGGATGTTCCAGGAACACAAATATTTTGAGGATGCCTTCAAGGTTTATGAAAGAGGCGTCAAGATTTTTAAATATCCACATGTAAAGGACATATGGGTCACTTATCTTTCCAAGTTTGTTAAAAGATATGGGAAATCAAAATTGGAACGTGCGCGAGAGCTGTTTGAGCATGCTGTTGAAGTGGTATGTTTTTTTTAGCCTCTTGATCCTTGTATTATAATTGCAGCTGCCTTTGTGCTCCATCCACTACTTGTGTTTTTATTGATTTCCGAAAAGTAATCTGATAGTGATAGGTGATAAGTTATGCTCTGTATTTGGACATTGTCGGTGGAGGCTGAACTGTACATGAGAGATCCACTGCAGTTAAAAGTTTGCTGGAAAACTTCTGTCAGCAGTCTGATTCAATGCTTATGAGGGTTAAAACACAGTCTGATAGATTTAGCATATGTATTTACTACTTACCTTGCAAGCAATCATCAATTAATGGTGCGCTTTCCGTAGGCATTTTGCGAAAGTTACATGATCCAAAAGCTTAGTATGAAATTCAATCATCATTTAAGGTTCATTTGACATACACCTGAGTCCCTGACTAGTAACCTTGCACATTGCATGTGTAGTTAATGCTAGCGGACCCTTCTCCTATGTGTTCCTGTTGCCACTGTGGCTCTTCCTCTGCTTGGCTTCCTGAATTATTTTCTGTCCTGATTTAAGTTATCTTTCTGATTTGTGGGCGAGTGGCTGACGTCAGTAAATGTTCTTAGCCAAATTGTAGTCTAGGTTGTCAAGCAAAAAAAAAGGACTTTCCCACTAGTGTAATAAAACGGTCAAAAGCAAAGAAACATTATTTAGGTTATGGGAGGTGGTTTTCAACTTCCTTGTATTTAATAACCACCCCATGTGGTTGCAGGAGATGGGCTTTTTTCTGCATTAAACTGATGAATAGTTTGTTTGTTTTTGTAGGGCAAAGATGAGTTTCTTGATTATCGTTTACAAATCGTACTGACTTATGATTTACTGATTGTGTTCATAATATATTCCCTTTAGTGTGCATACTTTTTTGTTCAAAACAGAAAGTAATGTTTTGTTTTGTACCCTCACCTTCTCGAGGATACCTAAAATTTTACTGAATACCGAAGTATTGGGGGCGTGCCTTTTAGGCTAGGTTACATTTGGATGTGCCTTTCAGGGTCAATTACCTTACACAGAAGCATTTATTGTCCTCAATACGGAGTATGTGAAAAGTTAACATCATTTTCTTCTACCTGCGATGTTTTTTCTCCTTGCCCTTTCTTTTTCACAAAAATATTGTAGGTCCTTCATTGAGATATCCAAAGTTTTTTCATATCAGATCAGAGGTTTTAGAAGTCCACCTCATGGAGTTGGTAAGGGTAGATCTTCCGAGAGGTTGGTTTTTATGTTATTCCCACTTGACATCTCCCACCCAAAATCGGGCGGAACAGCGGAAGCAATAATTAGCTTCACTGTGTAAGTTTTATTTTACCTTTTAAAATATGATTAACGGTTAAGTGGAATACTCCAATCTAGTCAGTCTATTTCAGGGAAATACTTTGAATTGGTGTATATGAAACAAATGGGTTGCAATCCAATTACCCATCCATTTGCGGCAACCTCCGATCCTGGTGGGATTGGAATAGTTGTGGTTTTGTGTGATGTGTTGATGAACATGGCTGTGGAGTTTCCAACCTTCAACCAATCAGTGTTCTAAAAACAAGGAATTAATCGGCGATTAATCGATGGCAGGGCCTATCCAATTAGGTCCGACCAACGATTAATCGCCGATTACTAATTAATATGCACCGATTACTCGTCGCTCTGCCAACCGCCCGACTAGCGCCTAGCGACTTTTAGAACATTGCAACCAATATTGAGCTCCTCATTAGTTCAAGTTTTTCCCTTTCAGAAAACTTATTTTGTGAGAAACTTTTCCGACGGTGTACTATGTATTATCACAAATGCTATGTTATGCATCCATGTCGTGGCTGTAAATTACATGAGCTATTATTTATTGCCCGGAAAACTTATTATAAGAAAAAGTAAATTGCAATTAATTTGCTATGCGGAACCAACCTACATGTGCTGACAAAATATCCACAATGGAGTTGGGTTGAGAATTGAGTCACTGGTTGTGGTTTTGAGGTACTGGTTGTCAGGCCAAACGGAAGGAAAGATTGCCAATGTTAGATAAAAAGTCAGCCATACCATGCCTACCTAGGCGTGATTGTTAAGGATTTATGCAGGATTGTTAAGGATGAATGATCTCATTCGAAATCCAAATTCAAGAATTGGTGTTGATTATCTTTATTTGATCGGAAGGTGTTTGGTTGATTGTTGAAGGGGAGGCATAGGAAAATAATTTTTGCACTCTATTTTTTGTAGATGTGCTTTGAAAACTGTATTATGTATAATATTAAGAATTAAAAGATGAATTTTAGAGTGCATTTATAAAAAAGTGGAAATTCAAAAATTATTTCCCTAAGGCATATTCTCTCCTTCCCCTATCATTATATTATCTCCTTCCCCTATCATAAGGTGTTGTTTGATTGTCGGTTGTTGCGCCCTCCAGTAACTTCAGATGTCGGAGAAACCATGGATTAGCGTTGAGATGAGAAACTATAGGCTTAGGGACTACTGTTGAGATGAGAAACTTAGGCTTGGCAGTGTGGGGATTATTTTTCAGAGTTTGCTGTCAACATTTGGAATTGGTTAGAAAGCCTATGGAACTTGCTTGGGTTTGCAATCATGGATGAAAATCTCTTCTAATGGCTGAAGGAAAATTTTGGTGCAAACAACAATTAAACATGCATTTTTTTCTCATCGTTTATTGAAGCATGAACTGTGAAAAGTACATTTCTTTTGTCTCTTTGGTTTTGTTGTTGAAACAATTTTCTCAAAAGTTTTTTTTTTTTGGTGGTAAATATATATATATTTTTTTGATAAGTAAGTAAGTATATTAGAAACTAGGCATTAAGGGAATGCCGCCCGAATACAAAAAAGGCCACCAACACAAAAAGGCCCTATACATCGCTCTACTTGACCGAAAAAAGCTCGAACCAATCTAAAAACTGATCAACAGCGGGATTACAATCTCCCTTGTCCCAACTATACAAGCTACTAACCACAAAGCTTTTGAGTCTATACAAAGGCTTTTCAATCCCTTCAAAGCATCTTGAATTCCTTTCACGCCAAATAGTCCACATCAAACAAAGAGGGATCAGGGCCCATACACGCTTCCTTCTCTTGCCCACTCTAGCTCCGTTCCAAGTTTTGGTGGTAAATTTACCCTTTATTAAGCAACCAAACCAAAGACAAGAGGAGATCCTCACCAATTACATCTAACTTACCTTCCCCCACTTAACTAGGGAGTGGAGCACAACAAAAACAAACAACTTTATACTTACAAAGAACTAAGAATCCTGGAACTAAGATTCCAGGTTTTAACTAAAAGTCCATTAGCATCAGCTCTGACTTCTTCGATAATCATAGCACCCAACACAGAGGCACCCATATGCAGGCCTTGAAACTGTCTTTTATTTCTTTCTCTCCATATACCGTAAATAGCAGCAGCCATTGAAAGTTTATAAACTCTGTGGGAACAAGAGTCTAGATCTGTGGGAACAAGCCCAATCTAGCTCACTAGACAGACCACCACAAGGACGAACCACGTTATTCTTCAACAAGAGCATCTTCCACACCTCCTGAGAGTATTGACACTCAGAGAACAAATGCTCATGAGACTCATCTGACAGCTGACACAACAGACATCTTGTAGATACCACCTCCCATTTAGACAATCTATCCTTGGTAGATAATCTGCTAAGGAAAACCAACCATTCAATAAAAGCCCTCCGTGGGACATTGCAAGTGAACCACACATTTTGCCCAAGGAACTACTGGAAAGGTCTCTCTCATAGCTTGCCAAGCTGATCTAGCTGAATACATCCCAGATTTAGAAAGAGTCCGTTGCACAAAATCTTGAACTGATGGATGAGGGGCCAATGAAGAATCAGTATGCACAATAATTTCTCAAAAGTTAAAAGAGGTCTTCTTGTAATTATGTATTTGTGTGGGAACTCTAGGTTTGACTAGGAATTACGCCATCTGCTTTTTTTAAGGTAGGTTTTGTATTGTATGCAATATCACAAATCAAAGACACATGCCGTGTCAAAATGGACAAAGATGGTGGTTTAAGAGTTTATATGAATAAAAAAATTATAACAAATAATTTGTGGGAATTGCTATATGGCGCAGACATTCTGTGGACGCGTGCTTGATTTTGAGGGAAAAATAAAATAAAAGATGCACCATATTAGATCCTTCATTAGTTGAGGTGGCTAATAGTAACGTCGGGTTGTTGGTTTAGGTTGCAACCAATTGCGGGAGGCACGGGCATTCACTAGTTATAGAATATGAAGAAGTGTACCGTTAAGACATAGTTACAGGTTCAAGATGAAGCATAAGTCAGTGAAATCACTAGGTAAGTCGAGCCACTAAACGATCCAAGATCAGTATGATCTCACTGTTTAATGTCCTGGACTCCTATTGATTTGTGATCACTTAAGTTGCCTACTGCTCCCACTGTTTAATGTCCTGGACTCCTGTTGATTTGCGAACATTAATGTGTTCTTATAGGAGAAGGTGATTTTTCTTTGTTGAGTTACTTTATTATCCAGAATTTTTGTGTTGTTTCAACGGTGATGCTTGGGTATCTCTCTTTCTCTTGGTTACATGTACCAGGGTACGAGTAATGGGCGACTACATGGCTAAGTGTCGAATTTCTAAAGTTCATCTCATGGGCATGGGACATGCTAATATATTCATGTTCCGTTGTATGTTGCTTTTATTTTCTAGGATGATGGTGTTTACAGGGTGCCTTACAGTACTTCGTGCATAATATAGGAGCTATATGAGTTGTTCATGGTAAATTCCAATCAGAAAAGATGTTTTTTAGGTAAATGCCCTACTAAACATGATGGACACAGATTCCATACCTTTGTCTTGGTGTCTAGTGTTGGACACGGCCACCTAATACATTTGGAAGAGTTCATTAAGCATAGCTATTTCTTATTTACCTTCGAGTATCAGGAATTTTTAATAATGCTAACTTCGTAATTTCCTTGACCTTATTGTGCATCAGACCCCAGCTGAATCTGTGAAACCATTGTACCTTCAATATGCTAAATTAGAGGAGGATTATGGTCTAGCAAAGCGAGCAATGAAGGTTTATGACCAATCTACAAAGGCGGTTCCGCCCCATGAGAAATTGAGCATGTACGAGATCTACATAGCTCGTGCCGCTGAGATATTCGGTGTTCCAAGAACAAGGGAAATATACGAGCAAGCCATAGAATCTGGTCTTCCGGACAAAGATGTCAAGACCATGTGTATGAAATATGCTGAGCTAGAGAAGAGCCTTGGAGAAATAGATCGTGCTCGTGGGGTTTTCATATATGCATCTCAGTTTGCGGATCCGCGATCAGATCCTGATATATGGAACAAATGGAACGATTTTGAGGTGAACCATGGTAATGAAGACACCTTCCGAGAAATGCTAAGAATTAAAAGGAGTGTTTCTGCAAGTTATAGCCAGGTAGGTTTCATGTTCTTACATTCTATTGGTCTTTTCCCTGTATCCTTTATTTGTGGTGAGGGACTTGTTTTCTTTTTTCTTTGATCTTAAATAAAATTTTGTTGAAAAGGCATCAAGGGGATGCCACCCATGTACAAAAGAAAGCGAGAAATAAAAAATAAAAGGCCAACATAAAAAAGGACCTATACAGCCATGTACGTAAGTATTTTGTTTCCGAGATTTGCTTTTTGTGTCAAAAACTACATCAGCCTGATTTCTGGATTAAATTTTAGTTTCATCAAAACACGGGATTGTCTACAAGAGATCAAATAAACAAGTTTGGGATTATGTTAATGGAATCATGATCAGTTCTCTAAAGGATTTTGCAACAAGAGCTTTGTTCTGGTTATAGTGCCTTAGAGCATTTCCAGTGGTGTAGCCTTTGAATGTAGCAGTCCTAAAATAGCACAATCCAACCAGAACTCTTGCTCAAGTACATTATACCATAGGTTGTGCTAAAATGGCGCAGCTCTATTTTCTGTGACATCTTATATAGCACAGTGCTATCTTAGACTACACCCTTTTAAATAGCACTTTAGAATTTAGATCCTACATTAGTGGAGCAGGCCGTAGCAATGTATGAAGTGCATTTTTGTTGTCCTAGTAGCACAAAATGTAGATCACTACTGGAGATGCTCTATATCGTTCTGTATGTTTTTTCTTAATAACTACCATCTTAGCATGTACAAAAACTTTTTTTCCAAGATTAATATGCAAATTCCCCCTGCTTTATTTTGTGATTCTAGAATTTTTAGTTATTGTTTCTATGTGGTCTTTTTAGTTATACTCATTTTTTGTTCACCTTCCAGACACATTTCATCCTTCCCGAGTATCTGATGCAAAAGGATAAGCAGCCAAATCTCGATGAAGCAATGGACGCACTAAAAAAAGCCGGTGTTCCAGAAGATGAAATGGCTGCTCTAGAGAAGCAATTATTGCCTGATGCCGGTAAAACTGCTACCAAAGATAGTAACAGGAAAGTAGTGGGTTTTGTGAGCGCGGGAGTGGAGTCTCAGACTGAAGGAGGATTAAAAGTTGCTGCAAATCACGAGGACATTGAGCTACCGGAAGAGAGTGACTCGGAAGATGATGAGAGAGTTGAGATTGCGCAAAAAGATGTTCCCTCTGCCGTTTTTGGTGGTTTAGTTAGGAAGCGGGAAGAGGGTGACGATAATGATGGCAATGGAGATGATAGTGCTGCTACTAAAGACACAGATGATGGGGCCCGTCTCGGCGCGCTCGAGAGAATAAAAAGACAAAGGCGAGGAGCAATGGTTTGAAAACACTTCACACAGATGATTTATTCATGGAAATGTACTTACTGCCAATCTTAATAGTCTGGTAAGTGGTAAGTCTCAATGCCGTTATCAAAAGATTGGTTTGATGTAGTTTTCTACTCTTCTTTTTTGTCGCTTGTGGCATTCTCTTTTCGGATTGGTCACTGTACTGTAAACGCGTTGAAGAAAGGTTTCATTGTATATTTTTGCAGTACCCTGTAGTTTTTGGCTCATTCCATTACCTTATAAGTGGAAAGAGTTCGTTGTAGATGTGAATGTGTCGAGACTTTTTTTTTTCCAGGTTTAAGTTGGAATTTGGAGATTTTTCCACTGAAATGAATCAACTTGCCGGAATTTTGCTCTTTCTTTCATTGAATCAACTTAGCCGAGCCGAAAGCGTGTGACGTGTTGCAATGTCATTGGATGGTGATGAATCAGGGCTTCATGACTGCCCAATCAAATGGTGGCCCTCATCGGTATTGGACAGGTCCAAGTCGCAGCGCTTTTGATTGACCAGAAGAATGAAAAGATTTCAAATTTTCTCAATGGAGCATCATCCATGGTCCATCCCACTTTTGAAGATTCTTTGCCAGGAAACAAGATGGTGGAGATGTTGGCCATTCATCCAACTCCAAAAGATACATGTGGATTGAATTTTTTTTTCCGCGTGTTTCTGAACACCGCCATGTTACATGCAGAAATCTAATATCCTTCCGCACTAGGCATTCTTGTGGGGGTTCATGACTGAATGTGTAGGCTCGCGTCATGACTAAATGTGTAGGCTCGCATGAATATTTGTGGTGTTGCTACTCTTACGTACTCAAAATCAAGAAGCTCGATGTTTTGTGTTTATAGCGACTGCCATGTGCCGATTTTTATTTTTTTATTTTTTTATGTGCGTGTTTCTGAACACCGCCAAGCTACGTGCAGAATTCTGCACTCGGTATTCTTGTGGGGTTCATGACTGAATGTGTAGACTCGTGTCATGACTAAATGTGTAGACTCGCGCGGATAATCAAGATCACCGTGGTTCGGTAGACGTGGGAGAGGAAGGATTGTTTCTCTCCTTAATGCGCTCGGCCTTTGATTTCTTCTTTTGGGAAGAATCGGGGGTCGATATAGGTCTGGACTTGCGAAGATGACATAGATTATCGTTTGGAGGGATTCCGTGAGAAAGAGTGCAAAAGTTCAATTCTTTGAAGTTTTCAATGTTACCCCTGCTACGCCGGTCTGATTGCCGTCGCACCATCACTTCGTGTCCTCAACGTGTCCTCAACCAGTCATCACCGCTGTGACCCGCCCCCCTCAAAAAGTTAGGGTTCGAACTTGAAACTAAGGAAATGGTTGGTTTCTTGGCTGGAAATTAAGGAAATGGTGAGATACAGAGAGCTGGTAGCCAAAGAGAGGGCTGTAGGTCTTCGAGTTTCGACTGAGGGAGATGAGATACAGAAAGCTCTCGCGACTTGTGAGGGAGAGAGTGAGAAGAGGGGATAGTAAATGCATATGGGTTAATTAGCCGATTTTTTGGTTTTATTTTTTCGGATCGGGTCATACCACTTGGACCCGACACCCGACCGAAACATAATTTTTCTTTTGTAGTACATGATCCGCCCGTCCCGAACCTATAATTTTATTGGTCTCTCTCTAATTGAAATATATTCCCAATATATTTCACCAAGCAATTGAAAATAGGGATGGATGTTGGAATACCAATCTCTTTATGAAACCCACGCAAAGGGAGGTCTTTCATTGAATGTAACCGTTTACAGTTGCTCCGATTGTTTAGCCGAGCCGAAAGCGTGTGACGTGTTGCAATTGGATGGTGATGAATGGGGGCTTCATGACTTCCCAATCAAAAGGTGGCCCTCATTGGTATTGGACAGGTCCAAGTCGCAGGGCTTTTGATTAAACCTAGAAGAATGAAAAAGTTTCAAATTTTCTCAATGGAGCATCATCCATGGTCCATTCCACTTTCGAAGATTCTTTGCTAGGGAACAAGATGGTGGAGATGTTGGCCATTCATCCAACTCCAAAAGAGACACGGATGAGTATATATATACGTGCGGACCTAATTTTTTTCGCGTGTTTCTAAACACCGCCAAGCTACATGCAAAAATCGACTTATACTCTTCCGCACTAGGTATTTTTGTGTGGTTCATGACTGAATGTGTGGACTCGTGTCGTGACTAAATGTGTAGCGAATATTCGTAGTGTTGCTACTCTTATGTACTCAAAACCATGAAGCTCGATGTTTTGTGCTTAAAGCGACTGCCATGTGAACTTGGTGGTGTAATGATTGTGATGGGGGACAATGGACACTGCTAGTCTGGGAGTGATAATTGTCGATAAGAAACGGGGGAAATGCAACATAGAAAGGGGCCCAAATTCCACCTTCCGAAAGGGGAAAGACAAACGTACCTGCAACTAAAAAAGTGACATAAAGTTTATGTTCCATGGCATGGTAATGTGCAAGAGGCCAAAAACTGTAATTCTATTTGAACCGGAAATTAGGTAGGATTTGTGACTTGTTAATCCTTAACCTCCATAGTTACACGAGACCCAATCGTTGGTCAAAGACCAACAAAATCCTAAAACACCCCCCAAACCCGAAATGCCTGAGCCTGTCACCACACCTGAACAAACCCCTGCCCAAGCCGCCATCCCATCGAAGAATTGGAAACCGAAGCACTGCCGTCGTCGCGAGGATCGCCGTGAACCTGCCGTATGTCGCTGATCCCATAAACGCCTCGAGAGATGCCATTCTCCCGCTGCTTGCTGCACCGCTGATGACCCCAAACTCACCCACCTTGTATCCACCGCCCACCTTGTATTCTTCCGGTTCGTATTAGTAATACCCGTTGGTCAAATATTTGAACTTTCTTAATGAAAAATTAGATGATTAGATCGAGCACCTATAGATATTAGATTAAGCTTATTTTTTACGGGGACCCTAGAAAAAATATTTTACATCTAATGAACGGCTCGAATTATTTGTGTGGGACCCGTGGTGGGCCTCACAACAAAATCTGTGCACAATCTGTGGACAGATAATCTGTGCCTTTTGACTCGTAAGCTTAGTGGGACACGTCCTCCTCCCACTAGAATTTTCGAACTCTTTTTTCCCATTCATTTCTTACTGATTAGCGTTTGTGTCCGTTCAATGCACGGGGTCGAAAAAATTAATGTAGTTTATTTTCCTCGTGCATCGAACAGACACAAACGCTAGTATCTTTGATAAGAATGAAATATAATTCATCAGTTATTTTCTTTTTATTTGTTAACCAAGAGACAACTACATTTCTATAATAGTATAGCCTTGTGTCATGTTCGATGCACGGGAAAAAAAAAACGTTGGAGTGAAAATATTTGTTGTTTCGTACACAACTCCCTCTCTCTCTCTCCACCCAACCTCCGACGTCCTCCCTCTCTTTCTTGTTTTATTTTTCTTCTTTTATGTACTAATAATAAAATTCAAACCCAATCTCCTAAAATCTCACCCCACTATTCACAGCCCCTCCCCCACGTTTTTTTATCACCTCTCCTAATCTCTCTCTCTCTCTCTCTCTCTCTCTCTCTCTCCCTCCCTCTCCAGTCTCCCCGTCCCACACGCACACCACTCTCTCTCAATTTTCAAAAAATAAAAGAAAATGAAAAATCTACAAAATTAGGAATGAATGTTTGGAAGGCTCAAATACATTTCTATAATATTTAGATACACAGAGCCAAACAAATCACAACCACTTCAATTTTTATGAGGAGAGATTTGAAAGCAGTAATAACAAAACTAGCATGCAAAGCTTTCAAAAAATGGAATCCGCCGTGATGTATGGCAAAATCTTACCTTGGGAGTAGTTTTTATTGGTGAATATTGTCTTCTATAGTATACTTTGGATTTCATTATGCCCTTGCTGATAGCATAGTCCTTGGACTTGATTTGCATCACCATCCCCGAGTCAAAAGGCTCTACCATGATAACAACATGTAAGCTCCGTTTGTTTCGATGTAAAATAATTTACAATGTAAAATGTTTTCTCAGAAAATGAACTTAAAATTTTTATTTTCCGGTATTTGGTTGGTACTTGTAAAATATTTTCAGAAATTGACAAAATAGTGTAAAGAGAGAGGAGGGCTTAAATGACGGAGAGATATGAGAATATTGGAATTGAACGTGAGTCAGGACTGACTATCGAGGAAACTAAGCAGTGAGAATGACAGTAAAAGCCTAAAAGGCATCGGATTCATTTCGGAAAATAACTTACGGAAGATTTAAAGGTAAGTCATTTTCATCCAATTAAAAGAAAATATTTTACATGTAAAATATTTTTCTTAATTTTCACACAACCAAACACCGAAAAATAGGTAGTAAAACATTTTACACCCAAACAAACGGAGCCGTAAAGTAATTTTTCCCCCCCAAAATTGGCAAAACATAAAAAGTTGAATAGGCAATATCTCATGCTCCTACTAATTTATAATTCTCAATTCACCTTTAGGTTTAGCATAATAGACACACACATAACGATCCTTCCTTTACACAAGCCATCTAATCTACTCAAATAAAATATCCAAGCCCCATCCAAAAAACAAATTATTCAAATAGCTTCTTTGCCACACCTTTTTTTTTATCTTTTTCAACCCCAAAACAAATAAAAAAATAAACCCTTTAATTCTAGAGTCTATGTGAGGTTTTTTTTTTTTTTTTTCCCCTTCTTTTGTTTTATCCAACTATATAACCAACCCATTGAAAATTAAACCAAAAAACAAAATAAAATCCAACAAACTAATTTAAGCTGTTGACTCAATGGGCCCCACGGTTGATCATCTCCATATACTGGTTCATTGATTCCTGCCTCTGCAACCTCATCTCGTCGTTGAACTTCTTAATGAACGCCTCGACTCGGCGGTTCAACTCGTCCTGACTCAGAGACGCCTCCTTCCGCAGCTTGCTCGAACCCGGAGAGGGATTCGACGGCTGCGGGTTGTAGTTCGTTCGGTCCCTGAGCGTCTCCGATTTCAAGACGATCTGCGGCGGCGGAGAGTGATCGGTGGTGGTGTTGAACTGACGGCCGTGATTCTCCCAGGTGTCGGACTTCCTCAGGTGCCTCGTGAGCGGCACGTGGCGGCCGTCCGTTATCGCCTTCCACGTGGTTTCGAGCGTTTCCTGCCGCTTCGGCTTCGCCACCCTCAACGACCTCCCCCCTGAAATGATGGTCACCGTTTAAATGCAAATTACTAAATTGTCCCTCACTCCGTAAAAAAATACTCGGAAATGCAATGGAACTTGTTAGATGTTGAACAAAAACATTGACGAGAATAACTTATTCACGGAAATGTTCAATCTCGGTTGTTCAAAAATATTTTGAACGATTCAGATTAAAAACATTCTATTGAATGGCCGATCGAGATTGAGCTTAGTAATACTTATTCTCAACATTGACATGATTTTTTTGTAGGCTTTTTAATTCAAATCTTTTTCAAATTTAAACAATGCAATATAAATGCACATATCAAGACAAAAAAGTGTACAAATTCAGCCGAAGGCATTTAAATTTTATTAGTAGGGACCATCATATGTTATCTGTGCACACATGCCTGTGAAAACAAACATTCTCTTTAAATTTGGCTACTTTTTAATGTTTTATTATTTTGATAACTAGGTGTCTGAGTCATCTTACGGGCACCTCTACTAATTTTGGGAGATCTAAAATTCACCGTACACTAGCGGATGCCCCACTTGAAGTTGGAGACTATGCTCTATATTGACTGCCCTCGAAATAGTTGAACATGAGACTTTAGGAGGGTGCAAACCTCCCCCGGTGCCAACTCCTTGGATTTTTGTGTGTTATTTAACTAATCCTAAAAATTAAACAAATAGAATTATTCAGAAAAAATAGGGAAAACAAATGCGGTGTTAGTAGCATTGATCGTTGATTTTAGTGGAGTATAACATACTTATGAAATCGTCAATTCGGCTTTCTACCGTCCAAAAGACAATTTGCGTAATCCTAATAATGTAAAACGTGTTTTTAACTATTCAAATTTGTTAAAAGTATTCTATCCTGTATAGGGTTTTTGCAATTTGAACCATTAATTGTCGATATAAACAGTCGAGATTCAACTGCACCGACTTCTCTCCCGTCCAACTGATTTGGCTTTCTACGGTCCAAAGACAGTTTGCGTAATCCCAATCGTCTAAACGTGTTTTTAACAGTTCAATTTTTTTAAAAGTATTCTATCTTATATAGGATTTTTGCAATTTAAACTATTAATTGTCAATATAAACAGTCGAGATTCAACTGCACCGACTTCTCTCTTGTGCAACTGCTAAGGAACCGGTACCTTGAATATTGGAGAATTAAATAAGAAAATCCACTTTGTTCAAAAATAAATAAATAAATAAATCCACGTACCTTCAGGACTGGCTTTTAGCGGTTTCCGGTGGCCGAACCTCGAAGAAACCAGAGGTTTCCCCGGCGACGCCAACACAAACTCCGGTTGTTCAGCCTCCGCCAAGATACTCCTCTGCGGTGGCGTCCACGCGGCATCCTCACCCGCGGGTCCATCGCCATTCAATACCACTGTCTTCTCCACAACTTCGTCCTCGTATACCGCCGGCGACTCGCCGACGCCGAACTCTAGCGGGGTCGAGACGGCGGAGTATCCCGAGTGCACCAGATCCGACGGCGGAGGCTTCGACTCTACCGCCGACGTCTCCGACTGGGTCCTGCCGTCGGGCTTGTGGTGGTGGAACCGCGAAGTGGCGGCGATGGTGATGATGATGCCGTTGACGACGAAGTAGATGTACGGAGGCCTCAACAAGGAAACGAAAGTGGACCAAATGAGAGGGATTTGGTGGAGTACGAAGTGGGTTATCAATGGAACAGAGAGGTTCATCAAAAAAGCTACGGATGCGAC
This sequence comes from Rhododendron griersonianum, assembly GCA_018127125.1. NCBI lineage: Eukaryota > Viridiplantae > Streptophyta > Magnoliopsida > Ericales > Ericaceae > Rhododendron > Rhododendron griersonianum. The sequence continues at coordinate 27,994,651 of CM030800.1, forward strand.
ACCGGTTGAAATGAACAGAAGTTTCAGAGACAGAACCCAAGTGCTCGAAATCGCCATTTTTCCCTACCGACGAATCTTCTTACCTTTTATCGGCGAGAGAGAGAGAGAGAGGAAATGTGCTGATGCGGTTTTCAGGTGGAGAATCTGGAGATGCGGTATATAAGAGCGGAGGAGGGGACGAGGATTTGTGGGTTGTGATGAGATGTGGACCGTCCGATTAAGGGTAAGAGGGGGTGTGGGCTGGCCCACGCCTTTACTATTTTCTTTTACTACTAGTATTTTGGTGGAGGGGTCCACAATTGAGTACACTAGTGAATGTGAATTCCATTGGGGCCATAGCAGTTAGGGATGACAATTCCCTTCGATCTGTTCCCACCTCCGACCACTCCGCCCCGATCCGAGCGAGTATTTTCCGATCCAATAGGCAAATGGGACGGGTATGATATTTCCTTCTTCCGCTCCATTTTAATCCGATCCGAACCCGATTATAATTATTTATATTTTTGTATGTATATGTCTAAATAAATTTCATTGTTTTGATATAATAAGAGCCATATACCAATTAATAAAACATTAATTTATGTCTTTGTTTTTTTTTATTTCTATTTTTTTTAACTCTCATCAATCATCAATATCTTGTTTTTTTTTTTTTTTCAAAACACTCTAAAAAGAACAAAACTAGTCAAATTATTATGGTAAATAGGGACCCAATTTTCCCCCGACCTCGACACCTCCCCAATTTCTCCCGCTCTGACTCCGATCCGATATAGAACGGGGCGGATTTGGGGAACGCTAAATCCGACTCCGATATGTCCCATTGCCATCCCTAATAGGAGTGGATGCATGTGTGTTTTTTCCTTGGGAAAAATGATGGCCAATGACGTGTTTTGATAATTAATATCTGCCAAGGACATGCTAAGAACATTTGTTAATGTTAAAAATGCCATTGGCAGGTATTAATTATCAAAACATGTCATGGGCCGTCATTTTCCCTTTTCCTTGTGGTATGTGGTGTCCGGGTCAGTTTACATGCATCTCAACTAATTTCTTTTTTGATCTGGTTGAAGGAAAAATTCATAGGAAATAATTTTTATGCAGTCTGACCCCAAGAATCGAACACTGGTAAGTTATGTGGTGAGCAAATTCATCAACCGAACAGATTAACCCATGGGGCTGTGCATAGTTGTGTTTGTCACCGGGCTAATTAAGTAAGACATGGGATATCTACGTCGTTTGGCTTCAATACCTAGTGCCAGGGTTGCAAAAATGTGAAGGAACAAATGTAAAGTAAAAGAAAGAGAAATCTCTTGTGCATTCCTTAATTCTAGAGGGGAGATTTACTTTTAACTGGACCGAAGAATGGAATAGTTAAGGTGCGTATAAACTAACATAAACACCCACCGTGTGGAGAACTAAAAATGACACCCCATTTTATTGATGAAAAGCACAAACAAAGAAGAGGGAAGGAAGATCAAAGCCTGGTAGTTAAGGGTGGCACCCCAAAAGTGGGTTGTGATTGCAAATTACTCCACCTTCTAGTTAAGGAAATTGACCGTAAAGGTTGCCACCTTTTCTTTTTGTTTGAGTAAATTTACAAAGGCATCCTTTAATATATATTTTTCCCTTATAAAAAAAGTATCCTTTAGTTTAATCATTAGCATATGCAAACAGTATAAATTTGGAACTTTTCTTTTCATGACATGAAAATACATTAGGTTATGAATGAAATCTAACTAATTTGTATGAAAAACGTATCCTTTAGTTTTTTTTTTTTGAAAATGTCAATTTCATTTCAAGCCCGAAGGCAAAGATTACATCACAAAATACAGGAATGCACCAAACTACCTACTCCGGGATTAATGGACACCCTGCAAAAGCAAATCAACACTAAGTGCCGACATGAGAATCCCGTCCGGGACTAGGCAGAAAGAAATCAGAACGAAATATCAGTACAAACCATTACACAGAAAAAACAGATGTAATCAGAACAACAAACAGATCACAAGCGAAAGGTAATCTAATCTCATGGTTTGCCGACTGAAAAACTCGGCGGCCGGAGACCAAACCCTCCTCCGCACCTGACCTGCCGTTGTCGGCCCAGAACAAGGAAGAAAACGCAGGTGCACAAACTGGATCCAAGCTACTACCAGAACACCCCAACCTCGGCGCCACTGCAACCGCTGTCGGAAAGCCCCAAGAAGCACCACCGACACAGCCGACGACCCCCGCAGCCTTCACTCCGACCACCCAACAAACCCTAACTACCTTATTTCGCAGCCCACCACCCAAACCGCCGGACCTGGGGGAAACCCAGACCAGCACAGCCCGGATCTAGAGGAACCTAGACCGGAAGACAACCAGACAAACGCCGGAAAGCAAAAAAACAGAAGAAAACCCACCCCCAACCGCACACCTTATTACCACGCCGCCGGTCTCGAGCATAACAGATCTGGAACCGCCGTGCTGGACAACGGGCTGTGGATCCCCACCAGTCGCCGTACAAAGCCACCGCAAGGGGGAATCACGCCGGACCAAAGCAACAGACGCTCCAAACTGGGAGCTCGGGAAGCCAAAAAACGGCTGGAGACTACGAGGCGAGGAGGGGGAAGGGGGCGAACGGTAAACCATATAGTATCTTTTTTCATTCATATTTCTTTTTCTTTTTCTTTTTTGCAATTCCCATGCCCTGTTTTTTCTTTTGGGTATAGTAAAATTTAATGAATCCAGTATTTGTAAATGAATGGTGCCAATGAAATTGCGAGTTCACTAATTCCACTATAGGTCAAAATTGAGACTAATATATTCTTCATCGATTTGTCTTAGCTTAATCTATTTGTAATCTCTTTTTTTTTTTTTTTGTACAGCGTAAGGCATGAATTGTTGTATTCTGTTTGTTGTTATTTATTTGTCTTTATTTTACAATTTGCCCCACTACTTGAGTCAATAAATAATCATTTTTTGCTGTTTCTTTACATATTTTATTTACCCATGCAATCAAAAAAACTCAAATAGTTGTTGTGGACAAATTTTTTTTTTTTAAAATTAGAATTGGTATGAAAATGTCCCTTTTATTAACAATCGAGTGTGCTGTCAATAGAAATACCCTTTTCAAATTGCTAGTAATAATAGTATTCTTTTCTAAAGAGTATGCTTACTACTCCCTCCGTCCCAATTTGTTTGTCCAATTTCGACATACGTGCCATTTAAAACATTGTCTATATCTCACAATTTATAATATTTTAAATAATTTTGAGAACATCATATTATTATAGAACTAATTGAGTTCTATAAAACAAGATCCATATTGCATATATAAAACCTTATAAATTGAAACATATAGACAATTTTGTAAGACACTCCAAATAGTGACAAGAAACAAACAAATCGGGGACGGAGAGAGTACAATAAAAGGGTATATAGATGTCATATCGAGGCCAAAAATTTACTAGTATTATCTTAATTGAAGGAGTTGAGTAAATAATTAATTGAAGCATTCCATATGAACTTCGTTCACACGGGCTGAAATCTTCCTAGACACAGGATCCTGGGAGTACTGTATTAAAGTAGGTTGAAACAGAATACTGCGCAGATAAGGTGTCAGAAAACATTTTGAATTTTTAAAATGAGAGAAACCCGCAACGGTAACATAATAAAGTGACCGTTAGCAGCGGAAGCTGTCCCAGGAATAGGATCCTGAAGCCCGGGTCCAGTGGGCGCTGGTGGCTGCCTGCCTCGAGTGCAGAAAGAGCTTTGTGGCTGTGGTAGAACCCACTAACCGACCACATGACCTTTTTTGGTATGCCCATTTTCTAAAGCTATTTCTTCTTCTTCTTCTTCTTTTTTTCCTATTTTGAACTGTAAAGCAATTCTTCTTTAATGATATTGAGAAGAAACTACTACTACTATGGAAGCTATTTGGAAATTTTGTTGTGCAGCACACACTAAGGCAGACGATTCGACCGTCCGTTTTGACACCGACGACTCGTAGTCAATCTGAGCTTTTATTGATCCGAGTCGTCCATTGCTAAAATGGACGACCGAATCGACCACCCTAAAGCATTGTCGGGCAACCCGCCCTACAATATCCCCTTGTCCGGATGGCGCCCCACACTCGAGAAAAGCATATATAATGAGTTTGCAGCCCTGGTCCTACAAATTGATCAAATCGAGCTTCTTGTTCTTTTTCTTTTTCATTTGTATTGTATTTTTTTTAGAAGAGTAGCCTATAAAGGTTAGAGAATTAAAATATTAATTGGCCATAGGAGTTTTAAAATATTACTACCTCCGTCCCACAATGCTTGTCCACCACGGGAAATTCAACTTTTGAAGGGACATACAATCAATGCATGTCTTCTTATGAAGTTTGAATTAGATTTATATACCTCGTATCGTCTATATCTAAAACTACTTTACATCGTTCATGAGGGTTAATTTGTGTAATTTATACATTTTTTTTATTTTTTAAAAGGACAAACATTTTGGGACATTCCAAAATAGAATGTTGGGCAAGGAATATGACATGGAGGGGATTATTATTATTATTATTTACATTGGAATCACATTAAACAGGGGAACTTCTTCCTTAATAATAAAATCACAGTGTCTTTTTCCCTATCCGCCCCAAACCCACTCAGATTGAGAAGCAGTTGTGGATATATATGTGGGTTCGTTTGTCTATTTGAAATTTGGAAATGAGCATCAAATTTTACCATACAATAAGTCTAGGTACACTACATTCGACCACTACACCATCCACTACATGTTTTGTAGGGCCCACTCCTGGTTCCAAAAAACTACAGAAAAATGTTTATAAATTTTAAAATAATATATTATGGGGCCTTGTAAAAAATCAGCTCCAACAAATATCGGTAAGTATTATTTCTTGATTCGTAGGTGCGAAACTGTGCAGTTGAGCAGTTTCGCCCCTACAAATCAAGAAATAATACTTACCGATATCCGTTAAAGCTGATTTTTTACAAGGCCACATAAAATATTATTCTAAAATTTATGAACATTTTTCTGTATTTTTTTGGGACCCGGGGTGAGCTCCACAAAAAATGTAGTGGATGGATGATAGTGTATGTAGCATCTCTTTTGTGCATTTGTTTCTACTGTTACTTCATATATAGATTTTGAATTCTTTTTCTAGTAAAATGGACTTAATTACAACAATCTCGCCATTTTATTTTTCAATTTATAGGAACGATTTAATCAACCAACTAATATGTTCTTTGCCAATATGCTTGTATTACACGAAAAGAAAAGGCACTAAGGCTCCGTTCCGGAAACCTTCTTAAAAAATAAGTACTTATTTCACATACTCAAAATTCGAAAATAATAAGGGCCTCCACAAAATTCAAATACAAACTTCACTTCACATTTTCAAACTCAAAAATAATGTAAATGAAAAAAAAAATAAAAATTCCGCACCGTATTAAAGATCTCAATGAGATCTATCAAATAAGATCCATAGTGATAGGAAAATTATTTGCATAAACACATGATTTTTGAGCTTGAAGTTGCCGTATGCAAAAAAATAAGACTGTTGCTATTGTGTTGGGCGCCGGCGGAGGGAAATCGTATTGACGGCCGTGCCGGGCCGTCTCCGGCTACCAGACGGCCGATCCGAGCCGTCCAAAAATTCTAAAAAAAAAAACCAAGGGGGCTTACGCGGGAATCAACGGTATCCGATGTGTGTAGGGTGCTTGATCCGAGCACCTCTTTTCCGTGTATCTATCACCGCCGCCCATTGATACCTAAGGGTGCTTCTTCCAAAATAAGAAGCACCCTTCTTATTTACCGGAACACACATTCTTATTCAACAAAAAATAAGTTCTTAAATTGGTTCTGGAACATAGCCTAAAGCTCAAGACGTTCATAGAGAGCATACATGGGGACAAGCCAAGAGGCTCATTCCTCAAGAAAAAGCAAGAGACTAGGCCAACCGAACAAAGAAAAAAAAAAACCCCTCACCTTCGGGTTCTGGCCTGTTCACATTTGATGGAAAAACAAAGAAAAGTACGAGAATGTTGGACTGTTTTTCCCGTATTCGTTATATGTTTAATTCTCTAACTTTTCTACTTGAATTAATTGTTTGCCAAAACTTATTGTGCAATTTTTTTTTTTTTTGCAAGAATATACTATCTTGTTTTTATGATAGTTTCGTAGACAATCAAACTACTTAAATTTTTACTTTTTCAAAATAGATTATCAAATGAACGAATAAAAGAAAAATACATTTTGTTTTCCTATATTGCTTCACTCCATTCAAATTTTTCCGAGAATAAATTTTACCTACCAATATCTTGACAAGTGAACAGAGCTTAAGGAAAATAGGTACTCCCAGAGAGCATAACAAAATTGGAGCCATGTCACCATTTGCCCTCCTCTACCTTGGTACCTCGGAGCAATACTAGTGACACATTTAATTAGTTTTACATTTATCTTTATACAATCTCTCTCAAGTACTTATATATGGTGAAACTTACATATCTATTTAAAGAGTCTTACCAACGATATAAGAATAGATGTCGAAAAAAATGCTAACATTCTACAACTATATATAAGGACCGCGTTATTTTGTCCACCATATATATATAGTTTCTCATAGTATCGAGCTAACCTTGACCAACAGGCCAATACGTTGGGGGTAATTTGTCCACCATACCACATGAAGGGGCACCTTACACTATTTGTTGGTTACTAGTGTTGACTTATTAGCTATCAAGTCTAATTCATCAATACAACAAAGCGACTTTTTGGATCCTTTACCGTGCCATACGGTAAGGGTCTCGAAATCTTATCCCCTTACCTGCAGTTAGAGATTATGTGTGAGGTTCACACTTTGCCTAAAAATAATATCCAATATCCGTGACTTGATTTAGTCAACCTGTCCCCATCTCAGATGTTTGAATTATGCTAGTCGACATTTCTAATTACTACTTACTTTCTTTGGAGCTTCAGTGAACTTTCTAATTGTTTAAACAATGAAACTTCTTTACGAAGGTTTCGTAAAAAAGGTTTTCACGGAGGTAAACAATATATACCCGTCTAAAAGTGTTTTGAACTGCCTAGATTTTAAATAAATTATATATTCACACAAATAGTTAACTATTCGAGCGAATAGTTTATTTAAAATTTGGACCATCGATTACCGAGACGAACGGTGAGATAAGGCGACGCGAATACCTCTTCTACGGAACCTCTGGGAAAAAGGCAACCTCTTAAAATGCCTTATCTCTGGTGTGAATGAACTATGGAAATTTAAACACTACGCATTGACTTGTTTATCAGATCAGTCGGTCCAATTGTCTAAGAAGATAAAAGGGCAGGCATTGTGCAGCTTCCTCAGTTGGGCTGGCCAAAGATTTGGATAATGGGTCTGGGCCCCATAAAAGGATAGACCGTTAGTTTTTTTCAACTCCCCAAATAACTACCACTCCACCGCTACCACTCCACCGTGATTGGTGCAAGGGTGGTCTCAAAAAACACTACGGGTACACCATTTGATGTATACCAGATTGTGTGGGACCCATCTCGAGGTACCAAAAAAGTGATCGAAGCCGTTCAATTTATTTAAAACATGTTTCTAGTAGTTTTTGTTAAAAATCTGCTCATTCGGATATCGATAAGAGCTCGATCGATTTTCGCCATGTCCTTGAATTCGCAAGAACATAAATTGATCAAGTCCTCATCAATGTTTCTAACGAGTCGTTAAACATTTGTACAGGCTCGACTGATTTGTATAGGCTCGTTAAGTAAATTAGCCAGGCTCAGCTCGCTAAGGGCTCGATGAGCCGAGCTCAAGTTTTAGGCTCGTTTGGTAAACGAGCCGAGCTCGAACACTACGAAGCTTGGCTCGTTTGCACCACCACTGTCAAGACAGATTGATAAACTTTTGGATGAGCCCTTCTCATGTTGATCGTCTCGGAAATCCAGTGGTGGGTTCCACATTCGTGAATTGTATTGATCTGCTTCCTTAACTGTGGAGAGGTTAATTCCTGGCTAAGCTTTGTCTTTTAACTTGTCAGCTATGGACGGTGGTGCTGCAGGTGGTTGGAAATGGCCATTACCGTGTGTTTGACTGCATACCTGATCTTTTTCTACAGTTGGTCAAGCTCTCTCTCTCCCTCTCTCTCTCTCTCTCAATATGAATATGATTATCCATTAACTTGTAGGGTTATGGATAATGAACACCGTCAAATTGTTAGCTGATCGCCAGATGTCGTCAAGTGACTCAAGTGCATGAGGTGGGAATCTTTTCCGTGGTATATTCCTGCATGGATTATGGATGTGGGGCTTTTCTTTAGGAAACCGATTTTCGCGGTCAACTTTTTACTGATGGCGTTCTACTCTGTTCATGAAGTTACTACTAATAACTTCACGTTAAAATTGGAGCGCCATCAGTAAAAAGTGGAGCGCGAATATCAATTTCCTTTTCTTTAAGGAAAATGATTTCGGCACTCCAATTTTTTATGATGGCACTCCAAAATTTGTCTTTTAGTGTGTTTGCTATGTATAATTTTTACACTAAAAGACAAGTTTTGGAGTGCCATCATCAAAAATTGGAGTGCCAAAATCATTTGCCATTCTTTAATCCTAATCCGCCACCAACTTTGAAGTCGTTGTTACTGTATGGTTTCTTTTTTGTAACTTCTTTGAACCATCCCAAATTGGTGAGGTGGTTAATTAAGCTAGTTTTGACTAGCCCTAGCTAGTTGCGGACCCAAGGTGGTTTAGGGGTGCATCACAGGGCAGCGGCGGAGTTAGGATTTTGAATTCGGAGGGGCCGGCTTAGTAGACCTATATTTTTTTATCGGAACGTATACTTATTATATTATGAAGTTTTTATTTACTAATACATTACATTTATACATTGAAATGATTCTAGCTTAATACAGTTAAAGTATACCAATCATTTTGTATTTTTCTTTTAGGCTACTTCAACTATTACGTGCTTATTTTTCATTTATTAAAGAAATTGAGAAATAAGAACGTAAAATAACTAATTTTTTTTATCAAATCAAACCAAAATTATTAGGATAATAAGTAGCTATACACGAATAATTATCAATAATATTAAAAATTATGTATATACAAAATAAAAATTTTAAAACTCGGGAGCTCGGGGTGCCGGGGCATAGCTCCACCACTGATCACAAGAGTGTAGTGTGCAATCCAGCCATCCATCCATCTGTACAAAAAATTTGGGCAGCTCCGATTGCGCACTACAGTTTTATGGTCGATGGAATTGTTATTGATAATTTGCCACCGCAAAGCTTAACTATATATGGGACTATAATGGGAGATTAACCATGTGTAGCTACATAGTCATGGAAATATATTGTGCAATGGTGGATTCAGAAATTTCAACACGGAAAGAACATTTATTAATCATAACTAGAAAATTAATTTTTTCCCAATCAAGGTCAATGTTATTATTTCAGTCTCGTAAGTATATCAATTAAATATTGCTAATTTTGAAAATGAAAAGCCAAAAATATAAAAATACTACACGGACGTTAAATTAAAGGTATTGGAAGACGTGCAAACAAAGGACTCCTGTACACAAATCTCCCCCTCCCCGCCCTTCCTCGTCTCAACCGTATTGTGGCTTCGGCCCAGAGTATATATAAACTCTCGGACACCCTCCCTCTGCTGCAAGGTGTTTTTCAACAACAGTGCGAAAGTCACCCGCGGGATATCAAAAATACCAAATCTCATCATAATAAGATTTAGCGAAGAAAATGGGAAGCAATTTGGACACCTACTTTACCGAAAGGAAAATGCCTATTAATATACAAATGAGAATGTCACATGAATATATATGAAACTGATTCCAATAAAGAAGAAAAATAAATCAGAAAACAAATCCAGACACTATTTTCCCTGTAAATCCTGATTTTCCCTACTCACGCGATGTTTCACCGGTTGGTAAACATCCCTTGTACTAATGATGAAAGATCATAATCTCTTGATCCTGATTGAGCTGGAATATTGGATGATTGTGCCGGATTAACCATTGAAGAAGCTGGTGCATTCCCTCTGTAGTTTGTCATTTGGCTATTTGGAGCTACTGGCCTTGTGGTATACAGGCTACAAAACATGACATGGTCTGAGATCTATAAAGTAATTGCAATATTTTATGGCAATTCTTAATAATGTTGCGCAGACGTTCGGAACACTTGTGTCTAGAACCATCCGACGTATGCTGTCCCATAGTGCATTCATGGGAGCTGCAGGTGTCGGACGACTCCAGATACTTGTCCAGATGTCTGCGTCCCTAACACTTTTGGGCACTTTCCAAGTATTAAATACACCAATGTTGTGTTTGGACTTTTGATTTGGGGTTAGATTCGCGAAGGGAAAAGAAAACGACAGCGAAAAGCTGTGAAAAATGAAGCATAAGGTAATTGCTCTCTCCTTTTGGTTGGGTAAAGAAAATGATTTATTTGTCAAACAACATTTTCATTTAATAATGACTTCAAAATGACACTGTAAAAGTATATCTATTTCTGTTTTGCTTTTTTTTCCCTAAACAAAATAGTCTAAAAACCCTACGAAATAGTCTAATGGACGAATTCCAAGAAATTTATGCGGGACGGGAGTTTGTATTTCTTTCTACTTCTCAAGGGTTAACGAAAACGGAGGGACTCTATTAGAAGGATTCTATGTGCACAAAAGAGTCTTTTATGATGTCAATAATGGATCATCACACATTCGAATATATACAACCTCGCGGTTCCTGAAATCTTTGTGCTAAATGACTTTTCTGAACAGCTATCAGACATAAAACTCTAAGGTACTTTTAAGTCTTTGACACTGCCGGCTTTCCTCATTCCACCAACTTAAGCAAGTGATATATGCAGAAATCTTGGGTGATAGTATACTCAGACATATGCTTTGTCTGAGACTTGCCGAAACTATAACACACTCTATTTTAGTTCCAATCTTTATCTTAGTTTGTCACTTGAATTCAACGGAAGCTCATAACAAACATAAAAACAGAGAACAAATCAAACAAGTTTATAGCCAGATATAGCGTATTATGATATTCACGACTTCAGGCTCAATAGAAATTGCAAATGAGACTTCTTTTTTCTTTTGAAAAAGGCAAAAGAGACTTCATTTAGATATTAAAGAAAAACAGGCTTGCTCTGTGTGGTTTTGATGAAAATGTGGAAAGCTTGACCTCCCCTCCAATCAATGAACTTTGTGGTGCAACAAACATACCATTTACTAAGAACACAATGAAATTTAGTGTGAGCACGTAGTATGTACCTGCTTGTTAGATAAGGAGTAGCAGCACCCCTTGCGGTAAATGAAGGTTGTAAATATCCCATCTGCCTCAAGAACATAGCAACAATGCCAACAATATTAGAGATAGCACCTTGATGGGCAAAACTTCGATTTAACTTTTCATGATCCTTACCTGCATATTGTTTTGTAGATGAGCCGTAGGCATCATCTGACAGGGGAAGCGAACACCGTTAATTGGTCCAGGGTGATACATACTCCCGTAAGATGGTTGGGGACCCGCGAAAGACGTTGGTCCAGTAGCCATGGGAAAGGACTGTTGTTGAGCCAGAGCTGCTTGTTGTTGTTGATGGATAGAAAATGGGGACACCATAGTTGGCTGTAGACAAGCAAAAGCACACATCAAAGCCGCAGGCTATAGGCCATATTTAATTGGTCGGATTACTGGGAGGAGATACGTAATCTCCTATGATGCACAATCCTTCCAGACTAATCTATACTATATCCCCCGTAGTGGTGTTACTCCATTTTGTGGAGGATTTTCTTCCAACAGAAAAGTAATCCCCCCACAAATTGTGCATTCATGCCCCTAATACCCGGCCCCTAGGGATTTGCAATCCAAGCCCATGTCTTATCCAGCAAACCAAGCAGGCCCTTAAGAAATATTTGCCTTCTTTTGTAAGTGGAAAAGACAGAATCTACAACAATGACCTCTATCATATGGTCCTATGGTTCTTGGAATAAAATCAACGAAGTTTTCGCATTTACCTTGTCAAAAAAATTCATAGCGTTATTCTTCTGGTCTTTGGCAGGTTTATCGTTACTGGGTGTTGTGACCCACTGTAACTCCCTAACTAATTCCTCGATCCCAGGGTCTGATCGGGTCTTGATTTCAACTGATTTTGAGCAGACACTTTCCACTTGTGTTGATGTTCTTTCAGCAGCTGCAAATTACGGAAATTCAAGAAAATTTAATGGTGGAAATTGGAATTCAAATCCGGAAGTGTACAATTGGAGAGGAACCATTGAGTGGAACATACATGGGATTCTCGTACTTGCATTATCATTCGCAGGAGAGGGCTTGGGGTTGTTATCATTGGAATCATTCATTGAGAGCAAGTTGAAAAGATCAGTGGCATAATCAACCTTCCTTGCTGAAGAAACAGGCGAACCATTAGTCTTTGGGACTGCAGTTTCTGTTTTCTGATGTACTTCTGGTGTTTTTGCAGCAGGAGTATCCTGCCCATCAGATTCAACACATCAGAAGCTTCCTAAAATCAGTATCCTTTTCCAAGGGTCAATTAACTTGATTGAAAGAGGCCACCCATTCAGATAAAAGTCTCTAAATGCTCAACTTAAACGATGGGAAACTATACACCACCTTAGTAAAATATTGCACCAATAGCTCTCCGTGTCCATACTGATGTTTTATGAACGTATGCCATTGTGATGTTTCCTCCATCTATCTACCTAACGGTTTCGAGACATTCCATTTCAGATGCCTAGGTGGTGATACTATTATCTCTCGTTAAACAAACGTCATTGACTCAGATTTAATGTTCAGTTGCTAATTAGTCGACATGTGATATCAGTTATTTACACAACATAGAAGGAAACCTTTGTGACAAGATCATCTAGTATACTGATAGATGTTAGGATCAATAATGCATTGCAAATGAAATTAATAAAGAACAAGCATTTACCTGCTGGGATGCATTAGGGGAAACATGGCCATTACTTTTTGCAGCGGAAATACTTCCAGTTTTAATTGGCAGAGGGGGCCCTTTCCTTTCTTCAGTAGACTGTTTAATGGGAGTGGGATATTTAGGTCCATTAACAATCTGAGGTTCAGGATTATTGACTGACGGCTTCTCTTCATGTACTGGAGATTGTGATTTTGCTTTTCCATCCCTTCGAATCCATCTCTTGTCTACATACCTAATAGATTCACATGAATAGTAAAGAATATTGTGTTAACACCCTCATGGCCAAACCGGGACCGTACAATCACAGCAATGAATTACTATTGAATAATACAATTCGACATTGATCAACTAACAATGTCATACTTTGCACGAATGAAATTCTCGATTCCAACTCTATCATACTTGGGAGGCAGCTCAGCTTCCCAATAGCTATTTGATTTCTCATTTCCCATCCCTGAAAGTAACAAAAATTAAATCATTACAATCATTGGTGTTATGCACCCACTTCTGTATTTCTTATTCTTAAAACTGATTCACAATGAACAGAATTTTCAAAAGCCAAAAAAGTAAAAGTGGTGCTCACATTGAATAAATGCAACCTGATCTGGAAGCCATGTGTCCAGTGTGGCTGATCTCACCTGCAGCAGAGTGAACAGGAATTTGCTAGGCAAGACTACAAAACTTTGGAGCCTACATATAAGTGAAATAACTACTCCCTCCATCTCATTTTGACATTAGAAAATAAGGTGCTTTTGAGAATAGTTTCTTGAACTTTTTGACACCTTTCAAAAGTACTCATTGAGATCTCTTGAAAGGTGCAAAAAATTTCAAAGAATAGTTTCGGGAAGTAATTTATTTTTTAAGTTCAATATGACATGGTCTCTTATAGGGAGCAAACAATATGGGACGGAGGGAGTACAACACTTCGGAAATCAAATGAAAAAGTGTTTTCATGAAAGAAAGGGAGGAACACTGAATAAATCCAGAAATGAAACTAAAAATAAAATAGAAAAAGCAATTTTATGCACCTTTGATATGTGTACTCCAAGACTTCTGTGAACTCCAGAACATTGCATGCAAATGAAGATTCCCAGGTTCACACTAGCCCATCTTGGTCCTCTGCATTGAAACAAGTCACATGTCACAGTAAGCAAATCCGAGCCTGGTGTAAGAGATACAACAATGTTGCCCCTAATGTCTCTCGTCTTCACTATTTGTCCACTATACCTACTTGCTATTGCAGTCAGCACATTCTCTGTTCTCTGGTAATTTAAGAAGCCCATCCAATAGCTGCAACTCAAAACACCAAAAGGGTGATGCTCACATAGTACAAATAAAGTTGACAAGTAGGACAGAAATTGAATTGCTAAATAATGATGAAATCAAAGTCCAATTAACTCCTTTTCAGAAACCATATAAAAAATATTTTCCAGTTCAGGAGAAGGTCACATGCCCATGAGAATTCCAAATAGGTGAGGTATAAGAGTTTCCTCAAAACATGACGCACAACATTAGGTCGCATACATGAAAGCAAGTCTTAAAACATTCGGTAGAATCTTGCTTCAACTTAATGGTAATCTAGCACCACACAACACTTCTGCCACACACACCCCTATGAACTCAAACTAATTTATTGTGTTTGATTGATTGGAATGAAGCTGGTATGGATTGTTCATTCCCTTGGAATACTTGTTCCAGGCTGTTAAATCATCCAACTCAAAACCAATTGGCAATGAGAGGAGAGGCCACCCAGGGTCATATACTAGTTTTGGAGGTTATAATTAACCAATGTGGGACAAAATCTTACACTCTGCCGCAGGTGTGACCCCTGACCCGCACGTGGAGAGGTAAACAACAGAACTTGCTACCATCTCGTGAGGTGACATTATTCCGAGGAGGAGGAAGTCTTTTCATGCAGAGAAGCCAAAGATAAAGGAATGCACAAGCAGTTACCAAATGGTATGCCATGCGCCTCCGAAATGGTTACTTTATTGACAAGTAGCCGCATGGGCATATCCCGTACCACAAGCAAAGATCTTAGAAAAAACCATGGTTAACAAAGGCGTCAACAACATGAGGATGGTTAGCCCATTCGCTGATAAACATGACAAGAGAACATAGAACAAGGCATATGTGAGAAAGACTAAGCACCCTCTCTGTAAGAAATATATCTTCTTGACTTGTTCTTTTCCAAACTTGAGTGTTCTTGGACTAGTGAGTAGTCCTTAGGTTTGCCTTGAGAGGAAACAAACATGATCATCGGAGGGCATTCCAGTCGAGTTCCACTGGCCGGAGTTTCGCTAATGGTGTGTTGTTTTGTAGTAAGACCAGGTTGATTAAAGCATAATTGCATATTCAAACCCAGAAATCAAAGAGTAAATCCCATCATTAGTGAAGGCATAAAACCAGCCTCCACAACGAGAATGAGAGGAAGTTTTGAAAACAGAAAGCAGGTAGGACTCTCTTTCAGATTCAGGAAGCAACTCTAAGAGATCTTTTTTTCCTTTTGGAAGAGACCCAAGTACTCTCTTTCGGATTCAAGAAGCAACACTAAGAGATCTTTTTCCCTTTTGGAAGAGACCGGATACAATCAACCCATTGATAATGGAAGACTCCTCTGGGTCTTCCATATTCTCCGGGTATCACTACTGAAGGGTAACACCCAACCCCTTGTGGTCAAGGCCCAAGACTTTGGGGTTCGCTCCCTCCTAAGGTCTCACGGTCGAAACTTCCAAGGTGCTATACTATCAACTCATTTGGGGCCTGTCTATATGAGGCTTTGCCCCAGTTTTAATTGAGCCCCCGCTAGTGGACGGTGGGATTGGTTTTCAAGATTAGTCGAGGTGTGCATAAGTTGCCAGGACACCTGAGTTATCAGAAAAACTAGGTAAACCCATGGGAGAATGATGAGGAGAGGAAGTCCTAATTTTGAAGACAAATAGGCAGAGAAAATAGACGATAAAAGAAGAAAAGAGAGGATACAGTTGATGTATCACTACTCTAGTTTAAGTATTTATCGTTATACAATTAACTACTACCATAAGTGTTCATTCTCCTAAGAAAAATTGACAAAGTTCTCAAAAGTGGTCAGTGCTCATTATTTAGTATCTCTTCCCATCAACTTTTACCCTACCTCCATCCATGTTCTCCGACTAACAGGTAACAATCATAGGAGGAGGATGAGAATGAGAGGAAGTCATAAATTAGAAAAGAATGGACGCGTACACTGATATGGACATGGACACAGATACAAATACATGAAATGACAATTCTTAATGAACGGGGCCACGGATATAGTGGGGGACACGACGAAAATAAAGAAATGCACACACACGCACGTGTGTGTATATATATACGGTTTGTTTCAAATGAGGGGGTCCTCATTTTAGTTAAAATGCGGACCCTCCTTTTCTGATCGAATTTCGATGATCCGAGCCGCTCAATGTGTTCAGAATGTGATTTTAAGGGTAAGCTTGCAAGAAATTGGCAAAAAAAATGACCGAGAAGGGCTTCATCCGAACAGTTCCGAACAATTTTTTATTGAACGATTCAAATAAAAACTGCTCAAATCAATCCCTTCCCGGTCATTTTTTTTGCCGATTTATCACGGGTACCCTTAAAATCACGTTCTGATCACATTGAGCCACTCGGATCATCGAAATTCGATCGGGAAAGAGGAGAAATGGAGAGGTCTGCATTTTAACTAAAATGAGGACCCCCTCATGTGAAACGGACTCATATATATATATATATATATCTTTGTAGTTGTGATTAACATCGATATTGTATCCACGATCCACAAACACCAAAACTATTAGAAACCAACACTAACTTAGCACAAAAGTGAAAACTACCATTGCTTCTACATAACTAATAGATGATTCTGTCAAAAAGACAAATTGCGAGGCACAACAAGTTTGTTACAAATTTGAGCTCTTGAAATAAGTTTCTTTACATTATAAAGTGACACCTCGATGTGTCCCCATACGTGTCTCACTTGAGACACGCGTGTCCCCAGTGTGTCCCTGTTAATATTTAACCATAAACAATTGGCCACGCCACTCCCATACGTATCCCTTGTGTTTCCGGCGTGTCGGTGTACTTGGAGTGTCCGACACGGATAGACAGTTAGGTGTGTTGGTGATTCATCGATGATTTCCAGCCCCCAAACAGTATGTAAGTGATTCAAAAAGCTTATGCATCTGTCAGTGACACACCAAGACAGGAAAACACAAATCTTTTGGCTATGTTACAAAAGCGAAAATAAATCCTCCATCATTTAATACAACATACAGCTGTGTACATGATTAAGCAATAAAAATCTGGCCAAGAATATGTTTTTCACCCATTACAACTCACAACTAAGCGGTGGGGCCTTATGCCGGATATCAAAGCATCATCAAACACTTCTGACAGCTGCTCAGGCTAATGAATAGCAACCTAATTCTTGTATGCAAATACAGAGGGAGGTGGGTGATCCAATTAAAACCAATTAAACCTTTCAGCAAAAACTTCGTGGGCAATGACCAAATATCAATCAGGAATAGATTCTGAGAATTTGTCACTATCCCATGAAATAAACCAAAAGAAGAAATTTGCAAGAGAACCCAACAATCTATTGTTCATCTTCTTTATCTCGAACATGATTTTGAAAGAACATCACAGCATAAACAGACCCAGTTATCGCAATCGGCAGTTTCATTCTGACAGAAATTAGTATTAATAAACTAAGGGGATATTTGGGTTTTGTTTGGCTATTTTGATTAGAGTTCAAGCAATAGAACTGAAACCCAGAGAAAGACAGAAAAGAAAGAAAGAAACCATATTTTTTTCAGGTTTATGTCGATATAATATACATGTACAAACAAGATCATAGAGACTTCCAGGGTAAAAAAAAAAAAGGAACCTTTCGGTGCTTGGCATTAAGCTCTTTGGAAACGCCGGCCTTCTGGTTCATGGTCTCTCTTCTTTCTTTCTTTCTCTCTCTACCTACTTGAGAACCTGATTGGCAGTGTATTCTAGCGAGGGAGGGAGGGAGAGAGAGAGAGGCGGGCGGAGAGAGGCTGCTTCTATACTTTAAGAATTCAGCAAAGTGGAGGTCTTTCAATTGGACTTTTTAATCTTCTGCTCTGTTTTGTTTGGACTTTGGATGCGCACACACATACACGCATGAAAAGAGACCTTTTTGTTCTCGTTGGCCGTTTTTTGCAAGTGCCCTCTCTCTCTCTCTCTCTAGAAATTATTCTGTGCTCTCCCCATAATAATGGTAGTTCTAATAATAATTCTATTACCACACCCAAATACACGCCAACACTCACAATAAAGGTGGGTTCCATACATACTGGATGTGTAGTGTGTACGGGCTCCACCTCTATTAATTATGAGTGTTGGTGTGTGATTGAGTATGTAGTTGGGTGTGGTTGTAAAATGATTATAGTTCTAATATGGACCCATCTGTCAGAATTAGACTGCCGGAAGTAGTCTCATCTCGTTTTGTATTTTGATAATCATTGGTTCAGATTATTTCTGGCACGATACTTTCTTACACATAAGAATATGTCGATAAATTTAAATTATTAAAAACATTATTGGACAATTGTGGTTACAGGCAGTCCAAATCCGGACTTCGGATTGTAGAGAAGCCGGTTTCTTTTAATAATGGTAACCTTTCCCTTCGGAGTTGCGCTGCAGATTGTTTTAGTAATGGGTAACCTTCACCTTCCGGTGACTTCGAGGGAGTTTAACCTCAAAACGTGAGTTTAAGGCTAGGAATACCTAAAGCCATGAGCTCAAGTCTAGAAAAATAAGTTTTGGAAATTCAACAAATAAGGCGAAAATAGTTTTATGCGAGGTCTTGTTTTTAAATCTTTTAGAAACATATAATTCTGAAATAAGAGAGAATCGTATTTCATCTAAGAAATGGATTTTTGTTACGAAATGAACGATGTGGGATTGAATAGGAATGGAAGCATTGCAGATTAGAGGATTAGTACCAAACAGAACAAAAGTCGTATAATTTTCGGGTCAATTTTTTTTTTTTAATTACTTCAGTGCATTATTTTTCATTTTTTTGGGCACTAATTTAAAGATGACAACTATCTCAAAATTAGTGCAAAAGAATCTTTTATTTCTTATTCGAAAAATGACATGACTTGTGAAAAGAGACGTGTACTGCACAAAATAGGACCGATGAAAAGGAGGAATTTTTTTTCTACTTGTATCATGAAAAGGCGAAATTTTTCAGTGCCGGGTGGGCACGGGACACGTGGTGCCCTTGCCCATCTCGGCCGTCCAATGAAGTTTTGGACGGTTTAGATCTGTTCGGCTGCCGATGGGTATTTTAGTCATTTCACACTTTAAAACAGCCGAACAGATCTCGGCCGTCCAAAACTTCATTGGACGGCCGAGATAGTGCACGGGCACCACGTGTCCCGTGCCCACCCGGCACTGAAAAATTTCTCCATGAAAAGGGATGGGATGTTAATGGAGTTATGGAGATAGAGAGAGAGAACAATGACTTAACAGAAATCCTAGGTTCCGACAACTCCCGTAGGGAAATCGTACCGACGGCCGCGCTGGGCTGTCGATCTCCGGCCATCCGAGCCGTCCAAAAATTCTATAAAAAAAAATGAGGGGGCCCCACGCGGGAATCAACGACATCCAATTTGTGTAGGATGTTTGGATCAAGCACCCTACACACATCGGATGCCGTTGATTCCCGCGCGGGGCCCCCTCGTTTTTCTTCTTTTAGAATTTTTGGACGGCTCGGATCGGCCGTCCGGTGGCCGTCGGTACGATTTCCCTGCAGGAGCTATCGGTACGTATAGCAGGACTCATGACTTAAACCCCTGATTTCCTGAATGGCTGGGACACCACTAGAGTGTAACCAGAAGGGAACTCAGGTCCCGTTCCGCTAAGGTTTTTATTTTTTAAATACTTATTTTTTGTTTTACGAGACATGTCATTCTCTCACAATACATCACATTTAATTCAAAAAATAACTATTTATTTTCTTTAGCGGAACAAGACCTAATAGCTTTGGTACGAGGGAATGTGTATTGGGTAGGTTTGGGAAATGGAACAGGTAGGGAAAAAAGATACCATTTCGTATCAAGGCTGCAAACTTAATGGTCAAACTTATTTTGCCTCTAAACTAAGTTGGTTGAGCCAAAAATTGGGTCACATACACAAGAATGAGACAATTGGAGATTGATGAAAGTATCCGTGAATGCTCTAAACAAATTGGAGTTGGTAAGTTACCCGTCGATATGACTGTCCAGGCCTTTGACAAAGGATGGATACGCTCTTTGATTGTTTTTGCATTATTCGGTTTATCAATAGAAACCATTATCCTTCTGGAAAAAAAAAAAGAAGCTCTACACTTACAAGCGAAATCCATGCAAATTGCAATGCATGAAAAGTGTTTATGATGGACACAATTATAATCAACTAAGGAGCGGTTCTTCCTAAATTATAATGGGATCAGGTCATGTCCAGTTTTTGTTGGGTCCAGTTTGATCCAGTTTTGGGCCATTGTGGGCGTGATCGAAATCATTCATTTGGTATAGAGTATTTTGTCCACGTGATAAATTAATGTGATCGAACATCAATAGGTTTATGAACAAAATAGATATGTACATTAAAGAAATGGGCACTTTAAGTTTCAATTTTTTTTTTTAATTTCATCCCATTTTCCTTGTTCAAATCTATTTAGTTCATTTATATATCGGTGTTCGATCGAGATGATTAATTTTTATGTGGACTACATACCTGATGAGCTCAACAAAATGAACGATTTCGATCAATGTTGTGGGCCCCTTCTGGACCCACAATGGCTCAAAACTGGACCAAACTGGACCCAATAAAAACTGGACAGGACCTTGTCCCAATTATAATAAAGACAAATGAGACAGTTGTTTGGCTTTTTTCGTTTTTAGCAAAACTTTTTTTATTGTTAATTGTAATTTTTCACTTTTTCGACTATCTCGTTGAGACGAATAGCCAAATCAGTTTAATGTGAATCTAATAAAAATTCAGGAAAAAAAAAGTCAATACCGAAGCAAAAATTTAGAAAGAACAGGCGTCATACGAAGTTAATAAAATACATGAGTAAATCTATAGGCCTGTTTTTGGTGAATGGGTGTGTTTTTCTGGCTCCTTCTGCCAGGTGACAAATAAATTTGAGTTAAAAAGAGTAGAGAGATAAGGTCCTGCGTACACTACTTATTTTTTAAATTAAATGTGATGTATTATAAGAGAATAACCTGTCTCGTAAAGCGAGAAGTAAGTACTTGTAAAAAATAACGGGAAAATGACGGCCCAAGATGTGTTTTGATAATTAATACCCGCCAAGAACATGCTAAGAATATTTGTTAATGCTGAAAATGTCCTTGGCGGAGTATTAATTATCAAAACACGTCTTTGACTGTCATTTTTCCAAAAATAACCTTAGTGGAACAGGGCCTTAACCAACTGGGCTATTTCAGGTTGCCAAGATTCTAGCATCTCATTGCGAGGTCAAGAGTTCGAATTTCTTCATATACGTGTGGGTTCTATTTTCCGTGTATTTGATGCGGTTGTTTCTCCTCTTAATGAGGTCATCAGTTGAGGTGGGTTTATAGTGATCGAGAATTTGTTTCAATTTGACATAATTCTCATATTTGTATTATTCCTACTGCTTGTAATAATAATAATAATAAAATAGCATAGAGGGTGAACGGTGACGTGTTTTTATTTTGTTATTTTACTTTATAAAAAACAGAGAGAATGCAACGTGAATTACACGTTTATATACTATAGGATATGCTAATTTATTCAGAACCACCAATATATCTAAGAGCAAAAAGGTGATTGTGTTGTATACGTGTGTAGGTGTGCGTCCAAGTATAAAATCAAATATTTCTATATTCACATTTCTTGATTTAATAGGATATGTGTAAAATAGTCGGATATTAAGACGTGTCCTAATATCCAATTGTTTGACACATAGTCAAACATATGGGGACGATTTACCCCACTAGCATCATCAAGGAGGTGCGTGCCTTAGGATCGATCCAGTCCGGTGCAGAATTGAAAATAGTTAAAATTATTACAATCGAAGTTATATATTCTTCACTGAAGCATACACACGTATCTTTGTTGAAAAGGTAAATAAGTGTTGTTTTTGGTTTTAAGATGGATCGAATAATATCTCCGAAACAATTAAGGAAACTAAATAAAAATTCCAACATGCTAATTAAAAGTAGTAGAATTCGTTTAATTAATTGTCCGAATTACGCATGGAAATGTCTGCTATAAAATATGGAATATGAAAGTCGCTTTCAATTTGATTTTGTTTTATTTGCTTGAATATTAATTTTGGTGTGGTTTGGCTTAAGAAGCCACTAGCCTTATTTTTTAGTAGTAATTTTTTGTTGCCTAGTCAACTTCATTGAAGTGGGGGTAAGATTGTGCAATGATGCAAATCTACCCTAATGGTGTATGCACTATATATTAATGCTTGATCATTTAGCTAGTTGACTGGCTGACACTACCAAAATATAATCATTCATCTTGACACCAAAAACTCACTAATTTTAAAGACTATTTTTATAAAAAAAAATACACAATTTTATTACTTCCTCCATCTCTTTTTAATGTCAAGCTTCGTAATTTCAACTTATTAAAGAGATATCATCATTACACTTTTATTTACTAACTTTTTAAAATGAACTTTTGTGCTGATTGTATTTTGATCGGGGTATTTTAGACCCATTTAGGTTTTTGGGCTTTGGCCCTTTAGATAGGCTTTGCCCCATATGGGTGTCCCTTGGTTGGTTTCTTGCTAACCTCGGGTTTGGGTCTCGGATGGGCATAGAATTATCCTTAGAGTTATATTCTCTGTTGGGTCTCGGGTTATATAGGGATTTGATGCCATCATCCCTTGCTCCTGTTAATCTTTGTAATTCAGAGATTAATAAAAAAATTTGCCTTTCAAAAAAAACTTTTTAAAATAAAATTTACTTTTAGAGGCAAAATGAAAAATATACCAACTTTTACCCACTAACTTTATAAAATTGACACTTATTAAGGGACAGCCCAAAATGGAATACTGGACTCTAAAAAAGGGACGAAGGAAGTATTTTTCGGTTAATCTTATCTAGACTTTTCCAATTCAGTCCATAGAGTTATACGTTTTCGATTCCTCTAAATGAATGATTAATCTCCAAAAGTTTGACAAAAAAAACTACACGAAAATCGCAAATATCAATTGTCTTTAGAAAAGATTAAGTTAGGTCAGCCACCCAGCTCGTTTGTGTGTAAAGCATGAAAGCATACAGAAGAAGTTCAATTTATTAGTTTATCACTTTTATAGGAATGGCAAATGAAATTTACTCAAATCAACTGTCATTTATTAAAAACCCGTCGTACAAAATCAGTTTTTTATAAAGACAAACTAAACTTGTCACATTTGTTGAATTTAGTAAGTTTTTAAATCAAATTTAAACTGTGCACTACTTGGTTCGGTTCGGCTCGACTTTCAAAATTAGAGTGAAGAAACAAGAAACTTGAGCTGGGCGGGCTTGGCTCATAATCTGCTTGATTAGCTCATTTTAAATTGGAAGATTGAACGAACCAAGCTTGAAAATATTTCTAAAGCGCGTTGTGACCTAATCAGTGGCG
Organism: Rhododendron griersonianum; assembly: GCA_018127125.1. Taxonomy (NCBI): domain Eukaryota; kingdom Viridiplantae; phylum Streptophyta; class Magnoliopsida; order Ericales; family Ericaceae; genus Rhododendron; species Rhododendron griersonianum. The sequence goes on from CM030800.1 coordinate 28,018,275, forward strand.
AGTGTAAGCTAGTACTGATTATATATAAGGTGGCTTGGCTCAAAGCCTTGCCATGAACTAGGTTAAAGAAATTGCTGAATTCCTACCATTTTCAAAATTTCCATCACACAATCCTATCAATGCTGAAGCTGACCTCCATAATTTGAAGTTCAAAGGCATAGGATCATTATTAAGGAAAAAGCTAACCGCCCTAGGGACGGTGAATACTGTGTAAAAAAACGTATCGATATCTGAAAAAAGTATTTTGATATCCATAAGATGTGTATTAAAATTCGAACTTGCTTAACACTACATGTATATTATCCACCACCTAGTGGACGGTAATTGGCATAACCCTTACACCAGTATCAATATTTTGCATCCGATGTGACTTCCTAAGACAAAACCAATACTATATGCGTGATAGATATACTAATTTGGTGGTTCACATCAGCTATGTGCTAATTATGGGGTGCATAGATATCAAAACACTTTTTTCGGATATCGATACACTTTTAACACATTATTCACCGCCCCAGTGGCTATGGTTAATCCATAATTACCGTCGATAAAGACTAAAAATCTATAATACATTTCACGACGGTGTGGTGGCCCACACATTTTCTCTGCATAAATCTTGACCGTTTGATTTAGTACACATTTTTCTGCAAAAATCTCCACCCTTCATTCAACCCTTGGCGTTTTGGTAATGATGGTTTTACATTCCGCATTTTAATCCCCATGACTTGCAGGATTTCCAAACTGAAAAGGAAAGCATTCCCTCAACATGGCAAACTGAAAACTTGAAAAGGAACCCTTTGTAAAAAATATTAGGATTCCGTGATTTTTGGTAAACGATTTTTTGGTAATTAGGAAGAGCTTATTACTGTGATTACCTTATCACTAAAAAGGAATCCTTTGTTTCCTTACCTTATTACGTACCTTTAAAAAAAATTGGAAGAGCTTATGAAGAAAACTCTTTACTAACAAATCTCCAAAAATCAAAAGATCTCTTTTATGCATTAAGTTGTTTACACTTTCTATGGTTTTTCCTTTGTTTATAGAGTTACTAATAATTTTCTTTTTATTTTATGTTTTCATATTCATAGGAGTGACGGTGTTGTAAGTATTACCAATATTCCGATTCTTATACAATTTTTATATATTTTTTGAAGTTTAATTGGTAAGTATTAATTTTGTATCCTTTTTATCGACGTATTTCTTCCTCTTTCATATTACTTATCCTCCTCCTATCCCTTTTGTTTCAAACATTTCTCCCCATCCTTTCAATCGATGAATGGTTCGTGGCTATAGATTGATGCTGTGAAAGGGTCAGAGGTAAACCTTAGAAACTATAGTCCATAAGATCTTATGGTATAATAAGTAATGTATTGGAAAGAAAAAATCTTATGGTATAATAAGTACATGTTTTGATAAAAATATATATATGTCTAATAAGCTGGCCCCCTCGAGGTCCTAATAATCCTGGCTCCGCCACTGGATTAATTAGATGAGCGAAATTGCTTTGATTTTCCGTTCGATATGCCATTTTCGCCCATCATTGGTAGGATCTTATCTCAATAATAGAACATTCTTTTTACTTTGGAAACAGTTTTGGGATATATGTGAAGTAGGCAACCCTTTGTATCATGGAAAAAACTGAGTAAAAAGTACTCATTTATTATTTGGGTCATCAAATATATTGTAGTACGTGCTTTTGATGCTGATGAAGATTGCTCTTTTCTCATTTTTTTGACACGTCTCACAACTGAGTGCTCTTGATAGACAGGTAGGGTATTCCTAAGAGAGTTTGATTCAAGGTAATAAGCAAAAAGCCCTATGTGTCAGTTTATTTTGCTTTGGTTTATTAGTAGCAAAAACCCTATTTGTTTGGTTTGATGTGTACAATTTGATGGACCTGGCAGATTAGAGACCAGCGAGTGATAGTTTGAGTTTATTTCCAACATAGTTTTAATGCCATTGCCATCTGTGTTCTAACTCGAAGTTTGTTATTTTTTGTTTTGTTTTTATCATCTACCATTAATTGTTGTAAGAGTTGGCAACTACATATTATTGGATATTTAAACAAATTTTTGCCTGGTTGGAATTGTTTTACCATAGTTTTATGGTTTTGAATGCATGGCGGCTCATGAAGCTTCTTTAGATTTTTATCAATTGTTCAAGAACCTCTCAAAGCACCATAAGATCTACTTGGTCATTGCAAGGTATAAATAGTTTTTTTTTACCTTAATTAAACTGATTGTCAAGGAGGATTAGGGAGGAATGAGGTTGAATTTGTTGGATTGGACAAGTACGTATGATGGTTCTCCTATATTGAGGTCGGCCTATTTTGATAAGTGCCTTTAGGCACGTGCAATTAATTAGCCAAAATGGATTAGTACATTTATGTTTGCTTTTTGGTACATGCATGCATGCACAAGGCTTGCAAGGCTTTCAAAGAATGGGGTTGAAGTGAAGTTATAAAAAAATGCTCTAGGTGTCCTCCTGGAAGCTTCCATTGGGAATGAAGATGAAGATGATTTTTATATGCCAGTAGGTCTGATCGTTTTATTCTAACTCCTCTTTGTTTCATTAGTTGTTGGGCAAATGCTAAAAGGGTGGTGGTACCATGCTCCCTTGATTGGATGTTATGGTTGGGTTAATGAAAATACATACATTTGGTATTGTTTCTCTTCCCCCCTTATTAGCTTTCACATGATCTCACTTTGAATTTTTTTTTTTAAATCTTTTATCTTTGCATGGATCTTTTTGTCTTCTATTTATATGAACAATGTGTGTGTTTCTTCACATGGATCTTTTTGTTTCTGAGGGTGATTTATATGAAGTTATGAACAATGTGTGTGTGTTTCTTCACATGGATCTTTTTGTTTTTGAGGGTGGTGGCCACCACCCTCGAACTAATGTTATTGATGGGGTGATAAACAATTGAACTTTGTGATGATGTGGGATTCTATTTGAATGCTTCCACATTGAGTTAAATGGAGCTATATAAACTCACCTTCCATTTCTATTTGTTATACTAGCCCAATTAATGTTATTATAGCACCATGCTTGCACATGGTGTTTGAATACTGAAGGTTGTTTTCATCATGGGAAATTCATGGTTACGCGGTAGCTCCGAAAAGACTTCTAGCAAATGTGAAATCGGGAAATTCGGAATAGTTGCAAACTCGTTGTTACATTGTGTCATGCCTTTAGGCACGGGTTCATTGAGGCTTGGGTGGAAATGGGGTGCAAAACATACTTTATTTCGGAAATAGAAGTGGTGTTCTATAAACATGATTGGGTTATTAATTTTTGCGTAGTTGGATTCGTTGGGTAAGAGTTGATATATTGCACGCACTGTAAAAGATTTAGTGTTGATGTGGCATCGTGTTTTAGGCAGCGTTTATTTGTGTATGCTAATCGTTCGAGCCGGGCAATTTCTAGTAAACTGCTACATTGCATAACCAGCGGCTTATTTCAATAGGAAGCGTTGAGGTACAACACTTGAGGTGGAAAATTATCAAAACTTTCGGTAGTTGACAAGCATATGAAACACAACAACAACAACCCAAAAAAAAAAAAAGGAATATTGAAGAACAAACACAGACAAATTATTCACCCACCGCGCGATGTTAATACACTTCTCTCCTTGCCACTGGTACAAAAACACACAATGAATCCACGTATAAACATGGTAAAGGAATCTCCCCAGTTTGAGATCTTTTGAGTCGAGTTACTCGTTCTTTTTGGATGACTCCATTTTTGTGGCGGCATCTCCACTGTAAGGAGCAACGTGGTAAGCATACTGCTGGAGAACGGCGAAGACAACCATCTCCAAACACACCAAGACATTCTGAATGGCTTCTTCAATGTGCTCTACGTCCAACCAGAAATGATTAGATTTGATGATCCCCAACGCGACAAGAATCTCCAGCACTATCCCCTGCGTATGGTGGAAATGCTTTTTTGGTGAAAAATAAAGGGTAACCAAATAGACCAATACTTCTTATAGCAAGAAGAGTGCAAAGAAAAGTAAAATAAGGGGGAGAGAAAGATATCGAAACAATCTAGTAAAGAACACCAACACTTAGAAATCCATCACAGGAAATATAACAAGTCTAGGCAGATAAAACTGAAGACCAGGATGTTTCAAACTCAGTAGGAGATCAGCATTTTGATTGAAAAGCATCCTTGAACAACATGAGAGACCGAAACATGAGAGACTGACGACTTATTCCATAATACTTGGGCCATAATCGAAGACTACTTTGGTCATAACCCAAAACCACCATTGTATGTCACAACCAGCATCACAGTGAGTCATAATCAGATACAACTACGAGTCATGACCAAGCTCCACTTTTCTTCATAAAACACTTGGAGTTAACATTTGGATCGACCCACAACACTTATTAACTCATAACACCACCCATTATGACGTAAAGAAACATCATCAAACTACAAAAAGGACAATTAGAATCATAAGTGAGTGTAAGATAAACGACGAAAAAGTGAGGGTACTAACATAGAATTCTCCATCAGCTAGATACCAAATGTTTGGAAATTGGCAATACCCAATCAAATGATTTAGCACAGAGTTGGGAAACCCTTCTTGTTATGTTCAACGTTACTATTGTGAATAGACATTCTCCTAGGGATGGTGTACATGTGCCTGGAGAAATTTTTAATCAACTAATCTAAGAGAACAGAAAATTCTTGATTATACTGTTAAGCAGTTTGTGATGTCTACTGTGGCTTGTGCTACAACTACGAGTCTTGATACTATTATGTTGTGGAGACGGTTCATTGATGTTCTAGTCTTCTAGAATGTCCATGGCACATTTTGCCCTTTCATAGGAATTATTCCAGAAAGGGAAAAAGAGAGAGAGAGAGAGAGAGAGAGAGAGGGTAAATTTGTGATACGGGGTTGGCTTATCCTATTACTAGTCCTATTTGTGAGGAGGAAGCTATTTTCTGTATTCAGAAAGCTTGATGGCTAACTGTTTACAAAAACTGGCTTTTCTTTGGGAAATTTTCTGAAAAACTCCGTTTCCAACAACCATAATCGAAAAAATGAATTTACATGAAATAGCGAGCTGAGAACACGTTACAAGTCAAACAGTCTGGTTCTAATTTAAACATTGAATTTGGGAAAAAAAAAAAACCACTGAAGGATTTACTGAATTTTATTATCTATAGGCACAAGTTACCAAGTTAACGGATCTCTGCAGAAATGCTTGATGACTGACAAACTAGAGTGCCTATACTAATGCCCCAGTCGTCAAAAGTAATCCTGAATTATGAGAGTTGACCACTTCAATACACAAATTAACCTAGAGCAATACACGGCATAGAGTTTACTAACGATCCCAAACTGTATATCCCATTTCTTTCGTACTGAACTTCACAGTGGCAGGTGCCACGTCAATGCGATCCTTGAGCAGCAATAAGGACTAAAATGATGTTGTGAGAGTTCTTTCTATATGCCTAGAAGGTAGTCACACCCATCTCTTACTTTTAGGTAACCCGACAAGCATAGTACGGATATTCATGCTCAGGAAATTTTGGTAGTATATGAAGAGGTTGCATACTGGCATCTAATTTACCATCCATTAATACTACATGGGGAATGAGGCTTACCTTACCAAGTTCCTTCCACTCCTTGAGAAATAAGAACGGGTAGCCAATTTGATGGTACAAAGTGATTGTACAAATGACTTCATGATTCAGGAATAAACACAGAGCCCATGAACACAAGGGACACAGACACACTAACAATGTCTAACATACATAAACACACTTCACCTAGGTGCAAATAGGATAATTTCATTTAAGTAATCAAACATATGAACACACCAATTTGCACGTATTCCATGACAGGAGGAGGTCCACCTCAAATCAGCTCATCTTCAACTACTACCAGTCAGGAAAAGGAAAAAATAAAAGCACTCCAACAGAGCTTCTTATACCATTTGATGAAAAAACTTTACCTGCCAAAAGCAGAAGAAGACAATTCCTTTGATGCACAGGAACTTTGCAAGAGGCTTATGAGGTTCCAACTCTTTTGCAAAGACATGATAAAATATCACCAACGAATACAGAGCCAATGAAACTGAAACGTTGAGAATCATGGTGAATGTCCAGCTCAACCAACTGGGATACGTTCCAAGAATCTGTAAAGTTATCATAAAAAAGGAGCATATCGGGCGAATGACAACAAACTGCCAAGTCCAGAACTTGAGAAGCTTCAGGGTTTTGTGGTTTAGACGCACAGTATGAGGCTGCAGTTTGTAAGAAGAAGAAATGGTCAAATATCTGCCTCATGAACAGAATCAATTGAAAAACCCAGTGAAGCTGGACTTGTTTTAGGAGTCATCATCGCACGTGGTGGAAAACTCACAAACTCATCTTGCAAGAAGCTAAAATTAAGGAACATTGGACTGAAATGTAGTTTGTTACAATATTCCCCCTTTTGGAAACCAAGTTCCTTTTTTGTCTTTTGGAAACCAAGTTCATGCTAAAGCAGCCAAAATAAACAATTACTAAGACTTACAGAGAGAGCGAAAAGGTCCAAAAGTTACCAATCTGCCTCCCCCCACCCCTCCCTCCCTCTTAATGCCAACTAATGTGCTATCTGTATTGAACCTCATGAAACATGTTTAACATAACTCTCTGGGAAATCAGTTCAGATTCGGCCACATCAGAGAATATTAACATCACTTGATTGGGGATCGGCAAAAGCTTACAGGTGAAATTGCAAGATTTCAGGACTCACCTTGTTCTGGTAGTAGAGTGGGAGGAAGTGGTGAAGACCACTAGGCCCAATGTGATTCAAATTTTGACTTGATAAGATCAGAGCAATAGAGTATAGTGATATTGATCCAACTAATTTTCATCATAGCAGATTCTATAGAATAGCCAGATTCTAATGCCTGACTTATTTCACCCCATGAAATTCTACTTTCCTTAGTTTTTTTTTACAGAAGACCATTACTTAATATCCAAAACCAACATGCAGAAACAAATTGTCATATTGCTACTTGGATAATTTTGCTAGAATTATGACAGTATATAAGAGAAGGAAAAAACTTTCTCCACCTGGAAAAGAGTCATTGGGAATGAATGGTGAATTTCCCGTCCTTTGATTTCATCTGGCACTATGTTTTTGCTAATGGATATTTTCAAGTAACTGTACATAAGTACCAAGAACTTAGCAATCACCTACAAGCAAAGAGAGAGGTTTAGCTTCATTGATGAGGAAAAACCAGTAAGACTCAAGATGATCTACCACTGAGCTACATAAGAAGGACATATACCAAAATGCAAAATCATATGATTAAATCGAATCATGATTGAAAAGGCACTCACCAAAGCTTCGTAACATTCCTTTATTGAACCCAAAAACATGAAGAATGGCTTGCTTCCTTGGATATCCACCAAACCCACAAATGAAACAATGGCATATATTGGAGCCATAAGGATGATGATGACTATGGCCTTCTGCTCCTTTGGGTTCTTCCAGTAAAAGAAATGCTGTGACAGAAGCTGTATCGTGAAGTGCATTGTAAGCATGACACAGACAGCAGATCCTAGAAGAGTGATTTGTCCACGGTCCATTGTAGATATATCCATTGTTTACAATTGGGAGCCAATATCCCCAAAGCCCAATCTGAAAAATGGGTGCTACTCAAGGTTAGGATCCATGAATTAAGGTTTAAGTTGAGTGAGAAGGTATTTATTATAAATTGAGGAGGTCACAAAAGGTTTATTCCATCTGAGTAGTATCGAGGCTTCATATACATCTAAGAATAACGTGTTTCAATAAGTTTCTCTCTCAATAAAAACCCCAAGCACTGTCTCCATTAATCAGTTAGTTTCACATTCATTGAAGCATATCAAACAGTTGTTACACCTGTAATCATAGTATTGAGAGTGTGTCATAATGTTTGGTTAGATCAATCTGAACTGCATATAGGTTGACACGTGACAAATGACGTAAAAAGTGTACAATTTAAAAAAAAAATTAAACTAAATTATTAGCTGCCATTGTAGTAAAAACTGAGGGAGAGACTTGAGAGATCCAAGAAAAGTACTCTCCATGGGTTGCATGAGTATCAGTTTCCATGCACTAAGAGTCAGAATGCTGATACAATCTTCAAAACAAAGAGTAATACAGTCTATTGTAAGATGAAAATCAAGCTGCAGACTTATCAACTCCATAGCCTCCATCATCAAAGTATCTCATCAAACAAATTCTTGTAGTGTATGAAATCCGAAATTAATAAATCCAGACTGTAAGAGGGAAATAGCCACATGAGACATAGACCAGTTAATGGCAAACATGAGAACAGTGACAACAAGCAGGAATAAATCCTGGATTCTAACTTCTGTGGGGCGCAAACTATTCTAACTTAGGCTTGCTACTATAAAATGGTTTTTTTTTTCGAAATACTTCGGGAGTGCTGTCCTACGATTTCCCCTGAATCTATTACCGACCAAATGCATAATAATAGGACAAAACCTAGGTAAAACCAATATGCCTTTACTAAAGTGGGGAAAAAATTATTTCCTTACTAAGTAGTAAAGTTTGTAGAAATGCAGATATCACCTTAGATCTAGCTAAGAAATAGGTTGTTGCCCTTTGAAGTTTTTGAGCTGGTATATACGCAGACGCTGGACCATGAATTCCTAGCGAGAGCCGTTGGTGCCAAAAAGACTTTGCAAAAGTAAATTTTTGGCCTATTACAGAGTCAAAAAGACCAAAAAAGAGCCATGTTGCTGCACAAACTCAAATCTAGATCATTGGATAAAACCCAAGTCATATCTCAATGGAGGTCAGTTCACTTGGTGTGACAGTGTGAGATTTGGCAAAAGACCATAACAAAGGGTGGACTTGAATTTTGCCAAAAAATTAAAATACAAAAAATTATAACAATTGTCAAATTATGGCTTTGGTGCGGATTCTCACTGGGTATTAGTAAGGTCGTACAACAGATCGAACAAGGCTAAAAACCCAAATCACCACTACCCAGTTTGGCTGCTAAAAAACCAGCTCAAAATAATAAACCAACAAAGAAAAACAAGATTCTCAATTCCATTTCGCAGTCTTCTTCCCTGAACCTTAGAATCAACTAACCTAACTACTATGCTACACGCTTTCGGCTTTTGCCTTTCTCATTCACTACAAGTTACAGTCACAGTAGTTTCTCAGTAACTAGACACAGAATAACCAAATCATCAGGGAAGAAAACAAATAAACCAGCCAAGAAACAAGTCAACGTTAGTTCAGAAAAAGAAACAAAATGATAGCAAGTGTAATTGATCTAAATCTGTGAACAGAAAACGTAAAGTGAGCTGAAATTCTTACGAACATTTTTTTTACTTCGATTGGGCGGATGATTCGACTGGAGTCTGAAATGGGTAATTTGGAAATGTGGGTGAGTGATGTTTCTGGATTTGGCTTCGTTGGCGTCTTTATGAGCTATGCGTCAAAATATGGGTATTACGTGGGGCAAATCGAACAGAGACACGCTATGGATATTTTTGTGAGAAATCCACGTAGTGAATTCAATTGTTCAAAAAAAAAATCAATTGTTCAATAAATGGGATGATTCATAGCAACATAATCAGGTTTCACGATTGGTGCAATAAAAAAACGAAATGATTTTTTTTTCCAAACGTTAAAAGATGATACTTTATATCTCCAAGACTCCAACCAAAGATTACATCAAGATGAAAACTCGTCCTTAAATAAGAGATCAAGTAACCAAGACAACGGAGATTCATGCTACAGATTACCCAAACCAACTAAACCATTTTCAGCAAAAACAAGAAACAATCCATTTGGGAGAAACCCAATCGAGAGAATGGCTCACGAAATGATTGTAGTATTAAAAATAAGCAGGAAGCAAGGGTGGGCATCGTGTCCTATGTTGTCAGAATCCTCTCAACTCTAATCCAATCTATTTAGTTTTTTGTATTATTGTGTTGTGTCATATACGTGTTCCATGTTAGAAATATCTGATCCTAACTCGCTAACTTCGTGTTCGTGTCGTGTTATCGTGTCCTTTCAAAAATCCTCGCTCCACGTTGTGTTCGTGTCAAAATTTTCTTAACCCTAACCCAACCTGTTTAGCTTTTCGTGTTATCGTGTTGTGTTATATTTATATTTCGTGTCAGAAATAACTGATTCAAACTTGTTAACCTCGTATCGGATTTTCGCGTCGTGTAGAAAATTCCTACCCAAAAAAGAACAAGAGGAAAAGCTTCTTTCTATCCTTCCCTATGTCACCCCTTTTTATGATTCAATGATGTTAGGATTCGACACGAGACTGTGTATAATTGACAAAGGAGGTGCTGTTCCGCTTTTTTTTTAATTTTTTTTATAGAAAAAGGTCATTTTAGACTTAAATATAATGAAATTAAAAATTTAAAATACCAAACTCTAAGAGCAAATATACCAGAAGAGCTAAAATGCCAAAATAGCTATTTTACAGAAGAATATCTGGAAAAAAAGGTTGCAACAGGTGAGTCAAAAGGAAATGTAAAATAGATCTGATGGAAATGGTTAGGTATTAATACCGATGCACTATTCTTGAGCAATGCTTTAACAATTAGTTTCTCTCTCCTCCTCCCCCCCCCCCCTCTCTCTCTCTCCTCCAATGAAAAAAGACTTCAAATTGAAAAAATGTATATATTTTAATAGGTATTAGATAAAATAGATAGTGTTGGTGTAGTTGTGAAAGAAAAAGTTGATAGGTAAATTAAAATTGTGAACTATTCACATGGTAGTTTAGCTCGCTATTGGTGTACATGCTCTAAGGTAGTAATTGGTATCAGAGCAATATTCTTTACAAATTAACTTGTTTTAGTAACCCTAGAGTTTTTTTTAAGGAAAAAAGGAAAAGTAAGGTTGTTTTTACCAACAGAGATCCTGGGCAGCTTGCATGATGTAGTGATGTACACAACATAGTTATTCACAACTTATAAGAAATTGGTTGCAGGAGCGATGAATCAACATATGTCATGAGTTAAAGAAACCGTCAATTAAATTAAGAAATAAAATAATATCATTGGTCAAAGTTAAGTAAAGCAAGGAAACGACGAGAAAAATGAAAAGGGGTTGATTTATAAGAAGAGAACAATACCTGGAACTATTCAAATAAGGTACTATGTCCATTCCTTATATATATGCAAGTTTGGAGGACCAATTTTTTAAAGGTGAGGAGAATGTGAAATCTCAACCCTAAATTCATACGCAACTCGATAAAATGTACAAGGAAAACAAAAATGTAAGATATGTTTAGACCGGTGTGTTACAATTTTTAGTTTTATTTTCAAAACAAAAATCGGAAATATTTTTACGATGTACGCGTAACAATATAATTAGACACGTTAAACCTAATTTAACCAAGTTTTGACACAACTTTCCTTTTTCTTTTCTTTTTTTTAAAGTTAGTTTTGACACAAGAAGTTGCCTAGATATCATATGCTAACGTTAGAAAATTTCAAAAAAATAGTAACGTTAGTTCTCCACCTTGTTAAGGAAGGTTAAAAAATGTACTACTACGTAAGATTCACAGTCCTCTAGCCGTGCTCCACCTTTTTTCCGCCGCCAAGAACTACCAACCAAGAGAATGCTCAGCTAAACGATCTTCATTCCCCGTTTCGGATCATATTTTAGCCCTTGAAAGCCACTTGCTGCTGTTCCACAACTCGTACCCTTATCCAGAATTGGACCCCAGCTTCGTAAATTCGCCGCAACCCCCTCCACGGTACGGTCTCTATTCTCATTTACGTCTTTTTTTTTTGAAAAGCGTCCGACAACTTTTATTCTTGATCACTTTCGCGATAACAAACGCTCTATAGTATTTATATTACTATTACTCAATCATTGGTCCATTCATCTTTTCCTCTTGGAATGCTCCATGTGTGTCTGTTCTGATACATATACGCGCAGATGTATGCACACATGTATAGATATGGTGATATAGATGAACACCCACATACAAGAAGTTGAAACTGAAGTTCTCCTCGCTCCTATTGGTCTTTTGTAACAATTTCAAAGATTAACGAAATTTGTTTGCTGTTTTAAAAAAAGAAGTTGAAACTGAAGATGGGTTTGCTTGTTATGTGCTATTGGGTTTTCCTTGGTTGTAAACATTCTTTATAGTATGTAGATATACATATATGTATACTGCTTTGTATGTAAGCTCATGCAACTCAAGGTGGGTGTACTTGATTAGTGTGTACTGTGTAGCACTTGTGTAGCTTCCTTCGGTGTAATCATATCTGGATATATACGTATTCAAGTATCAATTGAGGGAAAAAGTATGGGAAGGAAGAATACAAGGGCAGTTATTCTGTTTGTAATTCTAGTGTTTGCAGGCTATTGTTGTGAAATACGGGTTTCAACTACGGTAACATACGATGGGAAAGCACTGGTTATTGATGGGAAGAGGCGGATTTTGCAGTCGGGATCCATACACTATCCTAGAACCACCCCTGAAGTGAGTTAATGTTATTTTACGTGAATTAGTTGGGGACACTGCTTTCTTAACTTGTATTTCTTTTTTATGATAATGTAGCTTATGGTAGTTGTGAAAAATTGTAGGTGTGGCCGGAACTTATTAGGAAATCGAAGGAAGGAGGACTGGACGTGATTGAGACTTACGTTTTCTGGAACTATCATGAGCCAGTCAAGGGAGAGGTATAGAATTAGCTTTCTATTTATGGCAATTGGCTGCATTTGGGCACTGTTTGTTTGTCCTGATTTAAGCATCGGATTTGACTACAAATCCAAGGAGGCCACATAACCCATGTTTGGTTAAAACTTTTGCATCTAGGATTGAATACCCATCGGTGATATCCCACAAAACATGAGATCAATAGCTTAGGGATGTGGTAACATTAATCCCCTCGATAGTATCATATTGGAGTACTTATAGATTCTCTATCCCTCTCCAATTAGTCCAGTCAAACAAACAAGGACTTGTAGTATGGGTTCATGGGCATGTGGGCTTCGGTTGGTGCTTATTTATGGTGTGGCAACATGGAGATTCAACAACTACTGCCCCCCCCCCGGCTCTCTCTCTCTCCAACAGTTTCCTAGTCTTCAGGTTAAAACATGAACTAATGTAGTTTTAAGCTTTAGCGAGCACTCAGTCTCAAATGGGAAGTGTGAGCACTCTAGTTCATATGCTCTTTTATGGAAGAATAACAAGAATGGGATAGGGAAATTTCGTGGAGCTGTGGTGAAGCTTCCACTTCTCATTACGTCATTTATATGTGTTGATTCTTGGTAAAGTTAAACTAAGGTTTCTGCTATCTATATAACAAAAAAACAATAATCTGGCTAACCAACCTCAATAACCAATTTGCCTTCTCTTCTATCATATCTCTCATATTTTATTTGATTCTTCATTATTTAGATTATCCGCAATATTGCAGTACTACTTTGAAGGCAGGTTTGACCTGGTAAAGTTTGTAAAGACGGTGCAAGAAGCTGGCCTCCTTGTACACCTGAGGATTGGTCCTTATGCTTGTGCTGAGTGGAATTATGGGTTAGTTTTTGTTCATTCACTTGTCTTATTGTGTGACCACTGGTTCAGTGGTCAAAAACCCTGCCTACCAACATCTACATCGTGGGTTCAAGTTGAGGTGAGCCATTTTGGGTACTTAATGCCAAAAGTTAGTTCTGTATGGAGTCTACACATTCTAGACACCCACATTGCTCTCTCTCATCTCTTTCCTGTTTTTTGTTTTTCAAATATCTTCAAGTGAATTTTGCCAATTTTATGGCTTCACTCATTTGCGTAGGTACCGTATTATAGCGCAATAATCTCCTGATTATTTGCTCCACTGTACGTTAACCATTGTTGTTATTCTTAAATTCAAGTTTGGTCTGCTATTATCAATGGCAGCAAACTTTAATGGAGGTTAAAGTGAATTACGAATGTATGCTCCTGAATTGCAGATTTTAACCGTAATAGTGTTCTTAAACAAGTTCTAAAGCATCTTCCTTTTGCCCCCCTTTCTCTTTCAACAGGGGATTCCCACTTTGGTTACACTTCATACCTGGAATCCAGTTTCGAACAACAAATGATCTATTCAAGGTACACTGTGAACTCTAGAGGTGCTATGCTCATCCTATAGAAAATTATTCAAGAATACTTTCTTGTTAACACAGTTGTTTTGAATTAGTGTGCAATTCTTCAAAATTTTACTTTGTTCCTGAACTCCCATCGTTAGTGCAGGATGAAATGAAGCGTTTTCTTGCAAAAATTGCTGACTTAATGAAAGAGGAGAATCTATTTGCATCACAAGGAGGGCCAATAATCCTTGCACAGGTGGTTTCCTCTTTATATTTTTTGCATGCCTTTTGACACATAAGTTCTTTAAACTATTTTCCTGTCCTTTTCTAGGAAATATTGCATTTGTTTCGATAATCATTTGGTATCTTCCAGATATGGTTTATGAACTATTCTGACTATTGTAGACTGTATGAGCTATTATGCAGATGATTTACAGACATTTGAAGGCATGCTCTTCTCTGTCCATAGACCATGTAACCATAAGGAGTACTTCATTTGTGCTTTCACATTCTAACTCAACTGTTATTAGTTGCAACAGCAGGCAGCTTTTTCCCGGCTACAATTTAACGAATCATGAATCAGAAGATATCATTGGGCTATCATGTTGCCTGGTCAGGCTTCAAAATATGGTTTTAGAGAAGTAAAACAGAGGGAAAGGATTATGGTCATAGGCAGTAATTGCGATAATTTTGTTGTCTCAATGCATCATGTTTCCACATGGAATGGCTAAGTTGGTCCATTCCTTTAACAATCTCTTTCTAAAGCAGTCTTTAGCTTAAGTCAAAGGCAAAAGTACCCTTTCTCATAGCCCCAGCAACATTCTTTGGACTCCTCCTATACATTCCATTCCGATGTTATTTGGTCCATGTTATGGTAGTTATTCCACCTTAGACAACTTGTCTCTTTTATATTGCTGCCACTTCACCAGAATGCTTTTTCCCCCCTTTTGAAACAGATCTTTTCCCATTGTTGTCTGATAGCTTGAAATAGACCTAGCTAGCCTGCTAGGTGTCTCATATTACACTGGGCAAGAACTAACACAGTCAAATAGATAGGTTTGAATCCTCATCCTAATTAAGAGTCAAAACAGTCTTTTTTCCCGTTTCTTTTGTAATTTCTTCTTTGATGTGAGTGTGGTCTTGAGCAGTCAAAGTTTGAGACAGAGAAAATGCCATGCCCAAAGGCAATATTTTTTATTGTTTTTGTATTGTAATCTCAGCAAAAAAAAATTGTGACCCTTGTATGATTTGGTTTCTTCCCTATTATCAATGCTTGTCTCACTCGGTTCGAGGTGATACCAAATTACCATCACAAATCTGTAACACAGTCAAGTTGAAGGAGAAGATTCACCTAAATTTATTACTTGGTTGTTTAATTCACATCTCAACTGATGTTGTAACAGGTTGAGAATGAGTATGGAAATGTTGAGGGATCCTATGGAATTGGAGGAATGTTATACGTCAAATGGGCTGCAGAAACGGCTATGAGTCTTAACACTACTGTTCCTTGGGTGATGTGTGTGCAAGAAGATGCACCTGATCCCATTGTAAGTGTTTACGCTATAACTGGAACCATTCCCCTCTTTAAGTTAGACACTAACAATCGCTTCATACAGATGCTTTTTTCATTTTTATGTTTATGTATTGATGTATAACAGAAAATAGAAACCCTAGGAATCTGCACCTAGGGAAGAGTTAAAATCCATACTAATCCGATGGAAACAATAATGTTTGTTCATTCAATGATCTAAATATCCTCTAGGAGTCCTTTAATTAGGCTCAACACAAACAAATATGAAGAGATAAAGATAGTGTAAGCATAACAAGATAAATAGTTAGTTAGAAATGAGAAAAATCATAGTAAATAACAAAATAAGCCAATGGGCCCACAATCATCCAGCTAGTTCTGATTATGCTCTTGGCAAATGTGCTAAGTATCAAAATGTAAATCTGAAGAAGGTAAAAGTGAAAAAGCTAACAGGATGAAGAAGCTTTGTGGTCTTTTGACAAAAGCACCAAACTTCTACCATTATGTTATGCAGCGATATATGTCGTATTTGGCTTTGTACGAGCTGTTTTGTTTGGAGATGGTACTATTTTCTTATTTAAAGTCACCTGATGTCAATGTAGATAAACACATGTAATGGGTTCTACTGTGATCGGTTTACACCAAATTCCCCCTCCAAGCCAAAGATGTGGACAGAAAACTACGCTGGATGGTAAACATTTTATAGCTCATTCAACATTTGTAAAAGACATGGAAAAAATTATGCATTTCATTCGTTAGAGATATTTAATTGTTTTGTAACGTAAAAATTAATGGTACAGGTTCCTTGCATTTGGGTATGCAATTCCTTACCGGCCTGTTGAGGACCTGGCTTTTGCTGTTGCACGCTTTTTCGAAACTGGTGGCACTTTCCAGAACTATTACATGGTGGGCCTCACAAAACCTAACCTTTTGATTCCAGTTATGTGGTATACCGTATACTAAAATCAGATGTTGTTTCCATATTGCATCTCCTTGCAGTATTTTGGTGGCACCAATTTTGGACGAACAGCTGGAGGCCCCATGGTTGCAACAAGCTATGACTATGATGCCCCACTGGATGAATATGGTAACTTATGACATGTTTTAATACACTCTTTAATCTTTTCAAACTTAGCTATAATTCCATTCACTATATTAGCATCTCGTTCAATGCATTAAGCCATTAATGTTATGCTAGATTGAAATGCACATAATATATTTGTGATTCATTTGTCTTCTTCTTTGAACATGGCCCTTTATCACCAAGGGTGTTACTTTGGTCCATTTTGGATGACGTGAATCTTGTGGGGGAAAGAAAATGTGATTCTGAGGCTCCATAATTTATACGTTTGGTACGGATTGCAGTAACAAAATGTGTGACGACCCGGCCCAGCTGACCTGCTAACCATTCGCCTAACCACGTGGCTCAAAAGGTTAACCTCAAGTTATACAGTAGCTGGTAGGTCTTGCATATATACTTGACAATTCTCCCACATCTTACCAATGTGGGACTCTATTCCCATAAATGGTGGTTTCTCACAAAATGATTCTTAATGTTTCTTTTCCAACCAAGTAGTAATCTGATCCCCACCTTTTCCCATGGCAATCTTAGATTCCAGAGTAAATCCATGATAAAAATTGATGTGAAAATTGTAATAAAATTATCGCTTGGATAAGGCTCCTCAATTAATCCAGACATTTGAATAAGAAAACCTCAGACATTAGATTATACCTTGTCTTGAAATTCAAGTACTCAAACTCCCTGCTCCACACAATATCATCCAAACCTAGCCTTAGTTCCAAGATCTGTATGTCTTAAAACCAATCCAATGAAGTCTCAATGTCAATGACTTGGTTCAGGAACTTAAATCCTTCGTCTCATTTCAGATATCTGTAAGTGCATTTCCTCGATTACATAAAATATATTCACATCTATGAATCACATCCTTTCTCTTCTTGTACCACCTTTGACTTGACCATAAACATCCAGTACACTGACCTATCTTGTGTATGACCAAACTATCTGAGACAACTGTCAAGCTTCTTCCGTGGAAGTGGTAAAATCCTTGCCTCTCGAAGAATGAATTCTTCAGACTATCTACCTCAACATACACATTCAGGACTAATTACTTTTAACCTAAGACGTCATAGCATTAAGCATGACTTGCACTTTAGCTAGTTTGTACGTTTCCTTAAAGTTATCTTTTACATCACATTTTCTCCGTGATCGCTTAAAGTTCTAAAACTACTCTGCGGTCACCCATTTTATATACCATATTTGGACTTTGCTGCACATATCTGGAACTTCACCCTAAGCTCAACTCTCATCAAGTAGAACTATATTCTCATTAACGATAAGCTCCTTGGTCACATTAGATTTTTTATGTGGCATTGTCCACAACATCTGCTTGCTAGTTTGTTGCATTGAATACTACAATCAGAATTTACCATATTATCCTTTTGCTTGTTTAACGTGCACACATTGAGTATTTAATGTTGGAAACTCACTTAAATCAGGACAAATTAAGGAGTGAAAATGATATAAAAAGGAGTGTGAAAATCATTTCCCCTCACCGTATTTGCATGGTTTTCCTTTCAAATTAGTATTTCACTGAGTTCTGTGTAAATTACTAGTTCCCATGAACTATTGTAGTTCTAGCTGCTACTCCTTCCAATATACTGCCGGGCAGAACATAATTTTCTCTCCGCAGCTGTCCGCAATGCTCATAATTCAATTGTTGTTAGGAGTAGCTTACAAATTGAATGTCATGTAGTTCAATAGATATTCGAAAATTAATTCTTTGAACTGCTTCCCCTCATCCTACTATTCCGATTTGCCTGTACCTCACAACAAACAATTTATACAGGTTTTATTAGGCAGCCAAAGTGGGGGCACCTCCGTGACTTACACATGTCGATAAAGAAGTGTGAAGAATACTTAGTTAATGCAGATCCAGTCCAACAGCCCCTGGGTAGGAATTTAGAGGTATGCTGGAAGTTTGAACGCGTACACAATCTTTCATTGAATGTATATAGTTTGCGTGATGTTGCGTGGTATTCGTAATTGACACCTTTATTTTTTACCCAAGCTCTATAGATCTATGATGGTAATGGTTCATAATCAAAATGAGAGCTTGTTAAATAAGGATTTGAGTGTAATCAATCAAATCCTTCGTGTACACATTGTGTGCCCCAACATTGGCAAAAACTATTAATTAGATCTGATTGAGTGTGCAAGCTATAACCCATCAAAAGAATGTGTGCAGTAGATTTCTATAGGAAAGAAAGGTTCTGCTATGGCTTTTGCCAGAGCGCTATACCAGGGTCCAAAACATTGAAAGGCCGTCATTGATTTGGCAAGACCAGAATTTGACTTGGCAATAGGGGAAGCTCCTCAGTATTTGTGCCTAACGTCAGTTTGGTCAAGGCGAATACATTTGTGGCAAGCAGACAAAAGTAGAATCCAATAATTGTAGGATTGTGATGGTGTTATCATTTTACACAAGGGGTATTCTTTTTCTAAAGTGCTATCTTTAAGGTGTTATGCGCCTATCTGTCCCGGTTATCCTCAAACATATTAATGCATTACCACGTGGTCAACTCTGAGTGACTGCCCGGTTTTTGTTGCTCACTGCTTAATTTAGTGATATTTTGTTATGGACTTGTGACTCTCTATAATTTGTCGAAGATCTATAAAGTTTGATGATTGGTTGTTCACGCTCAATCTACTATGTTTTTGACAAAATTAATTTTGTTTCCAGGCACATGTTTACTACAAATCTTCCAATGACTGTGCGGCCTTTCTTGCTAACTATGACAGCAGTTTGGATGCAAACGTCACATTTAACGGGAATCTGTACTTCCTTCCTGCTTGGTCTGTGAGCATTCTTCCAGACTGTAGGAATGTCATTTTCAACACAGCTAAGGTACTTTGTTCTTCATTCTATGCAAATGAATGACTTTACTACCCGATGCTAGAGCTCAAAGTCTTGATTGTTTTCCGCATTTGGATTACGATATGATGTGTAATTAAGGGTTCAAAGTGTCCATGTAAATCAGATGCTGCTTCTATATGTTGTTGCAAGCAAAATGGATCCCATTTAATGATCTCTTAGGGAAAGTTTGATTGCCGGATTGTTTTTCAGAAGCATTGAAAAGGATGGAATTATTGTAAGCGAAATGGATCCCAGTTAATAGTTTCTTAGGGAACATTTGATTGCCGGATTGAAAAAGATGGAATTAATGAGGGGAATAAAAGGGGCATGTGGGTCTCTGGGACAATAGTTGAGATTGTATGGAGTACAGGATTAGTTGTACTATGTTTTATTTGGGTGGGATAAAGGATGGGATAAAGAGTGGAGAATTTTGACCATTGAATGAAGAGGGAAATAATCCCAAAGTTCGGATTAACTAATATCACCCCTCCAAGTGGTAATGTAGTACATGGGGTAGTAAGTGGGCGAATAGTCCCCTGTAGTCCAGTGTCATGTTGAGTCCTTCACAATCTCTACCGTTGTCTTAGATGTCTTACTAACATTTTCAGCCGTAAATAATGAGGAATATTTGCATCACATGGGGAGGAGCCATTACTCACACATTCTTACCACATTCAGGATCATTGATGCTATATTTTTTGGATTCAATGCTTTGTAGAGTTTGGGGTTTGAAGGTTTCGCCTCTGTCAATATAAATAAATGAATGCCAACAAATTGACTTTCTTTGCAACCAAGGGCTCTGTTCTTTACATGGACTTGGCATGTAGATATATACTTTCTGGTGTTTAGACATTGGGCAAGCACTTAGATATAAGAATCAAATTTTCATCTTACCTATAACATTATAGTTGCTGCATGCTCTTTAACCTGAATGAGTTTGTCAACCATATATCAAATGTTCTTCTCCATTGTAGGCTTAAGTACATTCATGTCACTTGTTTTCTAGTTTCTCCTAATTTTATCTCTGCAGGACGATATTACCAACAAATATATAGCGCATTCAAGGATCATGTGGGACATATACGTATGCTTTAACCTTGTTTTTCTTTGCGTGAATTGAATCAGGTTGTTGCACAAAGAAATCTTGAAGATGCCACACTTTCTTTCGAAAGTGTCAGTGAAGTTTCATTCACAAGATGGAGTTGGTATAAAGAAAAAGTGGGTGTCTGGGGTAACAACTCATTTACCGCGTCAAAGTTACTGGAGCAGATAAATACAACAAAAGATACTAGTGATTTTCTATGGTATACAACAAGGTAACTCATCTGATATTATTTGCTGAATGCTTAGTAGTACATTGGCAGAAAGTTTCAATGGTGTGCCAATCAATGAAATCTGGTCACTGCCCGCCAATTTAAAGTTGATTAAGTTGGTCATATTTGATCATGTAGTAATGTGGCATTTCAGAAGCTGTACTTTAAAGGGCTATTTTATTCTACTTTTGGTGCATGCGAGTCAAATTTCAGTTTCTAATCTGACATTAAAAGTATAAGAGGGCTGCCATTAGCTTTGCTTCAACTTCTACTCCAGAGACCATATGAATGGATGTGTACCCTATGCGGCACATAGATATAAGTATGTCTCACGTGAAATAGAGCTATGCTTTTTTAAGAAGCTCGATTGAGCAGAGTGGATGTGTGCCCGTAGATGATATGAATGGATGTGTGCCCTATACAGCACACAGATAAAAGTATGTCTCACGTGAAATAGAGCTATGCTGCTTGTAAGAAGCTAGGTAGAGCAGAAACTTTCCGAAGTTTCTGTTGACATATTGTCTCTCTGTGAAAACTATTTCCAATACTGGACCTTATTTTACGGTCGTCCCCCCCCCCCCCCAAAAAAACTATATATGCTCAATTCTTTTAGCTCTGTATAAGTGAATGTGTGTATTTAATCTTTGGCATTTTGCTTTATGAGTTACTTGATACTCTGCAGTTGTGTTTTCTTTAGATATTTTAATTGCTGATATTTTTGTGTGTATTGACAGTATAAACGTGAATGAAAACAATGAGGTCGTTCAGGAAAAGGAAGCGCTTTTAATCGTTGAAAGTTTGGGACATGCAGCTCTTGTTTTTGTCAACAAAAGACTAGTAGGTGGTAACTCTAACAGATGCAAAGAGACATTGTTTAGCTTTTTTATGTGTTATTTTTTTCTTATGGTGGCCAAGTCTTTGCTCTTAGTAATTCATTTGAAATATAAGCTCATTTTATTGTAAGTTTTTTCACAATTAAGATCCGGACTTTATCTTGTAGCTGAGTTGACATTTGCATAACTTGGTTCAGATGCCCAGAATTATGAGATTGTGGGTTCGCTATTATTTGTTGAAAATCCGAACTGCTTATTTTCCTCTTTCTTTATTTTTCATAGTTAGTGAATGCAATGAGTTCCTGGAAACTTCTGTATTTAAATTCTACTGAATGTTGATATTATTGAATCGTACCAGACAAGCTTCAGTTTTTATGACTAATAAAAAAGTTAGGGTTTTGCTTGTAAGTAGAAACAGAATAAAGTTAAGTATTATTCATCTTTAAAAAAGAAAAAGAAGAAAGTTAAGTACTGTACTGTTAAAGCATCCAATTCAATACCAAGTGGAATGAGCGGAGAAGCCGCCCAGGCTCATATACTAGTTTTGGAGGAGATAATTAACCAATGTGGGACAAACTCCAACACTCCACCGCACGTGCGACCCCCGACTTGCATGTGGTGAGGTAAACAACTGATCCATAACACAAGGATCACAACATACAACGGTGCACTTATGAGACAAACAAGGGGGAAAAAATTCTCTTGAACCCTAGCTCTGATACCATGTTAAAGCATCCAACTCAATACCAATTGGTAATGAGTGGAGAGCCCGTCCAGGCTCATATACTAGTTTTGGAGGAGATAATTAACCAATGTGGGACAAACTCCAACAAGTACATTATTCACGACCGAGTTCTTACATTTGAAGCTTTTTGCAGGTATCCATGATCACACTTAATTAGGGAATCCCCAATATGTCTTCCTAATATCTTGTATTGAAATGCTGAAGGCTGAAACTAAAGACATCCTGATTCCAATTTGTCTTGGAATCCAAAATATGTCTCCCTTGTCTTATATAGTTGTGCAGGCATCCATGATCGAGACTCATTATGTTTTGTGATTCTTGTAGGATTTAGTTACGGTAATCATGATGATGCAAGCTTCGTGTTCCGTGAGAGAGTCACTCTTAACAATGGAAGCAACACATTGGATATGTTAAGTATGATGATTGGTCTACAGGTAATAGTAGTATTTTTTTTTCGATTGGCGAAAGTATTGTTAGAATAGTTAGATTAGCACCTTGGAAGAAGAGTTGAACTCTTGACCTCCTTTTTCTTGGCACCTAAGAGCACTCCTGATGGCGTTGGGCCAAAGGCCTCTTGGCCAGGTAATAGTAGTCTTACAGATTCCTGTTGTTATTTTAGGATTATATTTGTAGTAATCTGGCACAAAGTGATATGTACGTTTGAAGTCTGTCACCTATTTACTCCTGTTTCATTGTATGCCCGATTGTGAGGGTGTGTATTGTTTTTGCTATTTCTGAGAACATTTCTTGCCAAGGAAGATTTCTGTTCTCAGATGCTCCACATATCAAACTGTATAAACTTGAAAACAAATCAACTATCCCGACTCCTGAGTGTGTTTGTCTAAATTTCTATAAAGGGTTTCCACTTGCTTACGCTGATAAAATGCGTTGTTGTATTGTGCTAATGCAGAACTATGGGCCATGGTTCGATATAGATGGAGCAGGAATTCATTCTGTCGTTCTTGCTGATATGAAGAATGTCAAGGGGAACCTTTCTTCAACGGAATGGACCTATCAGGTTCAGCCTATAGTTATACAAATTCATATTGCAATCGGATATATTGTGAACTTTGTAGTAGATTATCAATTCCCTGTAAATGCTGGACCTGTACAAAAGATTGGGTAATATTATTCACTAAGCAGTTCGTACTTGATTATCCTTTTTCTTTTCAGAAACTACTTTTGAAATTGTAACTAATTCAACCTTAACTTAAAAGCACTTTCTCCTTGATTTGTCTTCCGGAAATGCTCATATGGTATCTTTCTGTAAGTGAGTGACTTACTTCTGTAAGCAGTTTCATAGAGGTTTCATGACATCACTCATTTGTTAACATGTATATGCATGGTCTTTCATCTTATAATGCTTGATAAACTGGCGGCAGTTGAACTAGGAAAAAGGTGAAGCTTGCACATGCAGTGGTAGAGAGTACAGCCAGAATCTGTGAATTAAAGTTAAGGAAAACAGTTTGGTAATTGGGACAGGTACTAGTTTGAACATCAAAGAAACAGGAAGTAGTCATTGCGTTAAATGAATGGCCAGCCATGTCTTGACCATAAAATGTTAGCAAAGTTAACCGGTAGGAACATTATTGTCTTCTAAGCTTTGGGAGAAGTTTTAGCAAAATGTTTAAAGTTTGACATTTTAAAAAATAAAATTTACTTTCTTAGATACCCCATGAAAAGCTGTTAGTAGTTGTGTTTGATGACTTATTAAACTTGCATTTGTCAATTAAATTTGTGAATGTCGGGTAGTAAAAACCAAAGGTACACACTGGGGGGACCAAAACTCCTCGCCCCCGCCCACATGCACAAAAGAAAAACAAAACAAACCCGAGTAAGCCCCCAAAAAGGAAAGAAAGATAACAAAAAAGAAACAAAGAATTTTTTTATTTTTATTTTTTTGTGGTGTGGGGGGGGGGGTTTTCGACTTTTTTTCTTTATCTTAACATGAGATATTGTGTGATCGGTGATCTTTCTACTTCTTTTTAGGTGGGACTTGAAGGAGAGTACCTTGGACTTGGTAACGTAAGTCTTGCAAATAGTTCATTATGGATTCAGGGCAGTGCCATTCCAGTTAATGAAAGTTTGATATGGTACAAGGTATGTGGATCAGACATCTCATAATTATGGAACATGAAACAATATTGAATAAAAATGGTTGGTTATTTTGTCTGCATTTCTCATATAAAATTGCTGTTGGACAAAGCCAAAACTTTTTGGACAAAAAATTCCAGTGCTGAAGCTTTGAGGCCCTGTGGACTTGGGTAGGAGTATAGAGTGCGAGTTTGTCTCCAAGCGTCGCAACTTATTTAGCTTAAACCTCAAGGATATTGGGTTGTGGGTCCGAAGGTTGGGGACGCATCTTAAATACTTTTATGTATTGGTATATTGGTATTTATGTGTTATACTTATATGATGTGCTTAGTGAATAGGTTTTGAAATATTTAGAATGTACTTGAGATCAAATAGGAATAAGTAAAAAGGATGGAATTCCTTTCTCCAAACCGTGTGAAAAGTGGAAAAAATTTCCTAGGTAATGCGAGCTGCTTTCTCTTCAGGTATCTTAAATCCTAAAGGATCTAAGTGCCTAAATTTAGTGCGGGTTTCGGACACATGTCACACACGCACCCCTGCCATGTGTGTCAGACACTGGTACGTGGGAAAATAGAAGGGCCCATGAAACACAGTTTGAGCATTTGGGTTTCTGAACTGAGAAAATTTTGGTGTGGGTGTCGGACACATATATGCCACATGCACACCCATGTCATATCTGTTGGAAACAGGTACTGTGGGAGAATAGAAGAGCCTGTGTAAAAAGTTTGAGCATATTGGGTTTCTGAAAGAGAATTCATGAGTAAATTTGTTGGTTTAGATCAAGTTAAAGCCATTATCCACTGAGCATTTTAGCATTCAGTTAAGTAAGGCCTCTTATGCCCTATTGACACCCTACATACACCAAAGATCAATTGAAAGCATGTAACTTCAATTTTCATCAGCTTTCCACTTCTGATCATAGTGAGGTTTTACTGTATTGGCAAAATGGAATATATCGTTGTAAAATTTAGCTGACATCAAGGGTGGCCCAAGAACGCCCAACATGGTATCTCCCCTAAAGATTTAGGGATCTTGGTTTTAAAAACTAAAGATTGCGTGGATGGATGGAGTTCCACGAGAGGAAAGCTGCTTCGGAAATTGAGAAACTAGTTATCTGCCTCTGCTTTTCTAGATGAAGGTTTCAAGCTATGAAACAAACTAAAGCAGCTCTAACTGCCCTGTTATTAGGTTTCTCAATGGAGATAATAACATGATAAGTTCACTGACATTTAGTGTCCGGACTTAAGTGCTTGGATGTTCGATGGAGATTGAATCAGTTTTCTGAAAACAAGAAATCATAATAGAACTGTCCTCAACTGTGGTAATATTATCTTGTAATTTGAGATGAAATTGAAGCTGGAATTGGTACTGAATAAGTCAAATTTACTTATCAGATGTTTTATCATTCCTAAAGATGCTTGGTGCTTTGTGATATTCTTAGATAAGTAGGTACTTTAAGAGCGATTCCTGCTAAAACAGAGTTAGTCTTGTATGTAAGCTAGAATTCCATCAGTCTGCTTTGGACATATGGCCCATTTTTTTTATTTTTTTGGCCGGATTCAAGCATTGGATTGGAGTATAAATGGAAGTGGACCACATATCTCATGTTTGGTGACAAAACATGGGATATACATTATCTTGGAAAATGTGGTATTGAGTAGGTTTACTTGCCCCTTCTCTACTGGTTAGACAACCACGGCCATAAAGTAATACTCCTCTTCGCAAACTTCAACTCTTTTGGGTGACAAATATGTCACGGACAAAGGTTGACATTGCTCTGTTAAACTGGATTCTCCAACTTCATTTGTTTCACATGCTGATTAAATCTTACTTGAACAATATTACTTTGTGTGTCCAAAGGAAAAATGGGGAGAAAGATGAAAATAAAATAATTATGTAGTTGCCTCTTAAGGTGCTTGGTTTGATGTTCTATCTTTTACCTTCAGGCCACTTTTCTTCTCCCCGAAGGGAAGGGTCCTTTAGCTGTGAATCTTTCTAGCATGGGAAAGGGTCAAGCATGGGTCAATGGGCAGAGTATTGGGCGATATTGGCCTGCGTATCGCTCACCATCAACCGGTTGCTCTGAGAAGTGTGACTACAGGGGATCCTATCAAGCTTCTAAATGTCTGAAGTACTGTGGTCAACCTTCTCAAACATTGTAAGTGGGAACACACTTTTTGCTCCCAAATTTTGTATATTTGTCCAGGTTAAGACTATTTCGGAATTTTAAGCTGTTAATTTTAAGCTGTTTGAAGGCACAAATGCATACACATATAAATAATTCTTAGGTGAGGTTAGCCTATTTGGCTGCTGTTGAGTGCTTGTGTTTTGCCTCTTCCCTCTTTGCTGGATTCTCAAGGTTATTCCCTTCCTCCATGATCTTTGGTTTTTGGTTCCTTAAATGAATTGCTCTTACGACAACAGTGCATACACATAAGAAAGAGAAAAGGTTGCCTCGAACATGTTTAGAATTTGGTTCCTGTCTGTATCATTTAGTTTTCTGTTTTATTTTGTTTGAAAATTTGGAAAAATGAATATTTGTAAAACTTTTTATAAAGCATGCAAGGAAGGGATGTATGCTGGAAATTGGGTTGTAAGTGCTAAATACTTTTTCTTACTCAACCATGTAATACGGTGGAATACCTGAAATTTGCATCTTCAAATTTTCATTTTTTTGTGGGCATTAGATTTTGTATTCTAGGAAGGGTATAACTTTTCTCCAACTATATTTACTCTTCTTAATGTATATCTTACGGCAAGGCATTTCTCGACACCATACATAAAATGGAAACAAGATACACGATAACATCTGCCACCTCCAGTACGTGAAGTAGATAAAAACCATCTTATCATTGACTGTACCTTTGGAGCATTACTAGTACAACTTTTCATGTATGAGGATGTAAATCATGTCCAGGTATCACATCCCACGCACTTGGGTACATCCAGGTGAGAACTTACTGGTTCTCCATGAAGAACTTGGTGGTGACCCTTCAAGAATTTCTTTCTCCACGCGAGCTGGACAAGAGATTTGTGCACATGTTTCAGAGTTTGATCCTCCGCCAGCAGATTCATGGAAACTGATGTCAGAATTTATTTCTCAAACTCCTGAAGTTCGACTGGCATGTGAAAGAGGATGGCAAATTACTTCAGTCAGTTTTGCTAGCTTTGGAACTCCTACGGGACATTGTGGTGCATTCAGTCCAGGAAGTTGTCATGCCAATGTTTTGTTGATTGTTCAGAAGGTAAAAAGATCTTTCTTTTCTATATCTAATATAAAACCAGCCCGCTTAATCCGGGGCACTTTCTCTTAACCTAATGGGAGATATGTGAGTTGGAGCCTAGGCTCAACCTAAACTTGTCAAGGAGATATGAAGAGGGTAATCTTCAAGGGTCCGTAAAGGGCATTGGTTAACAAAGCTTAGAATGCTTGTTTATTCCTTACTGCAAGTGCTTTCAAGTTTCTTGTAAAATGGACATCATTTTAAACCATCATTGCATGAACTGGAGGAGGGGGGCGGAGGTAGAAGTGGTTGCGTGGGTTCGAGGGCATAGAGAAGAGCCTAAGATTAGGAGCGCCTATGAGAGTGATTTAATTTTCTTTATGTAAAAGTACTTTTAATTTACGTATATACTCTGCTTAGTTGTACCGTATATATGACTGAAGAGTCTAAGATGCATATTATTTTCTTTGCAGAAATCAACCTACGTTTTTATATAAACATCACATATGAGACACTGTATAGCAAATTTGTTTATATCCAATCACATGTCCACTGCCCCCTCGGGACACATGAACGTGTAGCCTTATACATGCTGCACTTATTAATTTCTTTGGAAAATATGGTTTTGGGGCTAGGCTGAGTGTAATCAATGTTCTTTTGTGCTGGCTTCCTCAATTCTTTTCCATCAACATTTCCTAGCTAAGTATTCATACTGACAAGGTTCAAACTGCAGGCGTGTATTGGGAAACAAGGATGTTCGGTTCCTGTCTCGACATCTCAGCTAGGGGACCCGTGTCCTGGAGAGTTGAAAAGCTTAGCAATTCAAGCCCTTTGCCGTGGCAAATAAATTTCCTCTTGAGGGTTCAATGCTCGGATGTATGAAAATTGAGGTTTTGTGGATTGGATCCATTTACTTGTCAGCTTCTGTATATGTCAGCTTTATGTCATCTGTTGAATGTGGTACAACTGAAATCAAGTTAGCTAGCCATAAGCTCAAATGTTTTCAGGTTAGCACTTACAAGTGTATTCCGTTTCGAAGTTACTAGTAACGTTTGGATTCTGTATCGATGTGCAATTTGAATCCACGCAACGCGGCTATTATTATAGTCCACGTTTTGTACAACGCTATTTGTTGCAATTAGAGAACCCTGTTTAAATTCAACGATTCTTTTTCAAGGTCTCATGTCATATGTTCTTTCAAAATTACAAGTTTCAAAATTTTTACCTGATCAAAAACCAAGATTAAAACATATTCCAATGCATATTTTCTGGTCCCAACATTAAAATCCGACTTCAGTAAACCATGCACAAGATTCTAATTCAGCGAGCAAGGGAGAATACCAGAGTGCCATTTATTCTCATGTACAACAGTGCATACGAAGATAAGCCATAAAACAGACATTCAGTCCATACAGAAAGCACACTCTTTAAGGGGTGTTCAAAATAAAAAGAAAAAAATAACTTACATAATATGATGTAGAATCTGTGGATACACTATCGTCCGAGGTATCATGGGACAAGGAGAATTTTCCCAACGTGGTTGCTACTTTCCATAAGCCGGTGACCCTCTGCTGCTTCCGACAATGGAAGATACTTGTACACAACTGGTTTCACCTTCCCTGCCATGATCGCTGGCCAAACATTCTTCTCCACTTCATTTACAATCAGAGCTTTGTTTTCTGTACTTCTGCTGTGCAACCCAGCCGCTGTACGTATAGAATGGCAATTTTTTAAAAACTAGTGCAGAATACCAACTAAACAACATTCAGTTGAGGCAATAGTCCACAAAATTGGAACATTAGTAGAGCATCACAGAAGTACTTCAAGAAAGAGTCCACTTTTGTAGGCATTTCATGCCCAACCATGGTGACAAAGGAGTTTCCTTGAATAATTAAGCTGTATTATAAAGAAGCTACAAGAGGTAGCTTTCGCCTAGGTATGTCCCTCTACCACCATGGTTTTCCTCTGGATTACTCTTTTCTCCTAAGTGCACCAAAAACTATCATCACCCATCACCAAGTTTTATTATTTCCCTTTAAAAAGCATGAGTTGTGCTGAAAGCTGCATGAACGCTTGTAAAAGTACATACACTTAAGCTGCATGAACATTTTTCAATCGTTTAGAAAACTACCGCATCTCGGTCATCCGTTATAGAAAATTGATTGACCTATATATTTTGGACTGAGTCCCTGATTACATTGTCTAGCCAAAATGAGTTCCAACTTGCAAGTGTAACTATATAGGTAACTCCCAAAGTCCAGAAACATATAGGTAAGGACTTGAGAACATACCTTGCACTGTGAGGCGCCTTGCAAGCAAACCCGCGAGATTCACTTCTGATACTGTTCCACCCATAAAACCAATGATAAAAAGTCTCCCATCGACGTTTAGGCTGTCAAGGTTTCGCTGAAAGTAGGGCCCTCCCATGTTATCCAGTACAACATCAACTCCTGTTATCAAACCTTTTGAGGTAATTTTCTGATACATACCAAAACTAAAAAAGATAGGAATTCTAGTCATGAGATGAAAAAAAAAAAAAAGGACACGTCCAAACTCCAAATGTCTCTTTAGCTTTCAAGCTTCTACATTTTCTTGAACTAAGAGCAGGTTGAGATTATCATGGTAGAGAGAATATACCTTTCCCTTGTGTTTCTTCCTTTACACGAGCAACAAAATCTTCAGTCTTGTAGTTGATGCACACATCAGCTCCAAGATCCTTGCAAGCAGCTAATTTTTCTGCACTTCCTGGTGAAAGGAAATTGCTAATAGATTTATGTAAGCTCAACTATTGCTACGCGCACTGCCATGAGATGAAAAAAAAATGCTACTAAACCCGCTGTGACAAACACTTTGGCTCCCTTGGATTTCGCTAGTTGGATTCCACATGTACCAATCCCACTAGAGCCCCCATGTATCTGAAATGTAAGTCCTCACGGTCAATAACTAAAGTGTCATAATTTTAAGATTGGCTATCAATGGTGATAAAGAGGAGAAAGCTTATATAAGAACGTTTCGCCAAACGCAAACAAGTATTATGCCACACTAACCATGAGGCCGCAGCACTTTTCATTTCCACAATTTAGATAATCATATTACTGTTCCTTTGAATTTACTGGTCCATCTAATTTATCAAAAAGAGGCATGTATCCAAATGTGAAAGCTCAAATTGGGTAAAACAACAACTCCATGAGTTAGTTAAATTTTTTGGCAACTCCAAGAAAGCAATTCATACAGTAACCATAGTTGTTAAGGGCGAGAGGCGCAAAGATCTCTGGGACCTAGGCGAGAGGAGCAGAGCAAGGCGCGCGCCTTTTTGAAGCAAGGCGCACCTAGGCGAAAAAAATAGGGAAAATAGCATACAACAAAATACTATATAGCCTAATACAGCATAAAAAGTGTACTGTATCTGAAAACATTAAAACAAAGCTTTTTCGTTTTCATATGCAATATAATTATATGTACACACATATATATTTCTGAAAACGTTAAAAAAAAAAAAAGAAGCTTTTCCTTTTCCATTTCCATATACAGTATAATATATGTCAACTATATACGCGAAGAGAGAAAATCGACTGATGATTGAGAGAGAAGAGAGGAGAGGAGAGAGAAGATCGACCAATGATTGAGATGATACCCAGGTGCGGCTCCACCATTATTTCAGGGGAACCCCCTGGATCCAAAAAATGCATTAAAAAAAGTTTATTTTTTACATGCAAATTAACTTTTTTCTAATATTGTCGGCACTTGATCACTCATGCGGAGGTAAAATAAATAAAAATTGAAAAAATCACGCGCACAAATGCACACTGATTAAGATCAATGCAATAAAAAAACAAAATGGAAAATGATGATTGTTTGTGCTTTAAAAAAACCATTTCCTCAAAAGCATTACAAAAAACTACGCCTGAAAAAGTTCAAACGGCTTTTTATTAATGAAAGAAACAAAGCGGGAAAGAACAATGCTTTTGTGTGTAGACGGGCTTGTAAATTACCAGGAATGTTTCTCCTGCACTTAGCCTGCTCCTCATGAAAACGGTCGACCAAAGAGTGCATACCACTTCAGGAAAACTGGCAGCATCTTTAAGAGAAACACCAGGTGGAACAGGAAGAACCTGTCCTGCCGATACAGCCACCTTCTCAGCATACCCTCCTCCACTAAGAAGAGCACAAACCTGCAAAACCACTCTCCTCATATGCTGCAGGTACTACGTTCGAAATACTAAAAGGGTCGAGAACGAGGAAGATATCATAAAAGGTCAAGCTATGCTCTCTACTTCATAGTTTGTTCTCTCTTATGAGGGGAACAGATGAATTTTTCAACGTTTTACAAGAATTTACAATTGCCTCAGGCCCTCAGCCCAACAAAATAGCATGTCCTTTGAAAAGATTTTAATGGCTAGACAGGGTTGACTCCCAGATTATATCATCAAAACTCGATCATGACCTAGGAAGCGGTAGCTAATCAAATTCCTTATACTTCCAACAAGTTACTCTTTCACAACACACGCTTGCACATATACTTTACTTTCTTGGATAATTTTACTGAAGTTCACTCAAGTATCATCGAACAGTAAACAATCTCGCGGATGCTTAAAAACCCTACAACCGTCCCTCCAAAGAGGACAAGAGGAAAGATGAGCACCTTGAGATGAATACTAAGCCCAAAATCTAATATGTAATATTAATAATGCTAATAGGCCAATTCAAAAGAATTATGAGGAAAACTGTATTATTTGGTTAGCAGTATTGTTGTGAAATAATGTGACTATTTTATTTTTAAATTTTTTTTGATGCACGATAACTTGACTATGATTACCCCAGGAAGCTAGTTTATTTTGCCCTTTTTTTTCAAATAAATGATATCTACACTGCGCTTGGGGGTGATAGACTAACCAAACTACTCAAGTTCAAGCTTGCGGTTCAAGGTTTGTTTGTTACATAATTAAGACAAGCTTGAATATTTTTTGAAGCTCTTTTTGAAGCTCGTTAAGCTTGCAAACCAAACTCGAAGAAGTTACTGCTCTACTCGCTCAGCCTATCATCTCATGTATAAAAAACCACATTACTTGACATGGACACATAATCGGCTTGATTAAAAGGTTCAATTGAAATAGGCTCGCTTCATAAACGAGTTTGTTAAGTTTTCAAATCAAGCTTAAACAATCTCATTTGGGTCGTTTATGGTTAAGTTTGCAAACCAAAACCCGAAGAAGTTACTACCCTGCTCGTTTGGCTTATCATGTGTAAAAAACTCAAATTACTTGAGATCCACACATAATCGGCTCGATTAAAAAGCTCGTTTGAAGTGAGCTCCTCATCAACAACTTGACGCAAGGAAATTATACCTCGTCGCCGATTCTCCACCGAGTGACGTTTCTCCCGACGGCCTCGACGTTTCCAGAACATTCGAGACCAAGGAACCGATGCGGCGGGTACGAGCCCTTGCGCTGGAGAGTGTCGATCCTGTTGAGCGCTGTGGCCGCGACTCTGATCAGAACGTCGTCGTCGCCGAATTGTGGGTCTTCGACCTCTTGTAGTTGCAGCACTTCGGGCCCCCCTGGAGTGGTTATCACCACGGCCTTCATTTGTGGCGGTGGTGGTGGTGGTGGTGGTTGGGTGTTTGACGGTGGTCGGAGGAAGAAAACCGGCGAGTTTACAAAGTTGAATACGAGTCAACGCCCGAATGTGGCAGTGTCTGTGGCTGGACGGAGACGGTTGCCCGATTTGCGGAGTCGGCGATGGCCGATTAACTGACTTACGTCCAATTAATTAGTACTAATTAAGGGGAGTGATTTTGTGATTTTTTTTGTTAATGTGACTCCTCTTTGGGTTTATATAAAATGATTTGTTTTGTGAAAGCAGAGGAGTAGTAAAATCAATTCCCCTAATTAATTAATTATTGTATTTCTCAAATTACTTTTGGAGCTTAGGCTCTGTTTAGAACTTCCCCGAAAGAGAAATGCTTATCAAAAAAATAAAGAAAAAAAATTGAATGAAAAAAAGAAGAAGAGAGAAAGGTAAGAAGAAATTGGAGAGAAAAATTGTAGTAAATTTTTTCCTTCCTTTCCCTTAGTTCCAAACACACCCTTAGTAGGAGTATTTGTTTGGAACCTATAGAAAAGAAAGAAAATCAAAGAAAAATTAGAAAAAATTCCCTCTCATTGTTTGGTTTAGAAAGGAAGAGAAAGGAAAATATAAAAAAAATAACATTTTGAGCACAATGCATTTTCCTCACACTTTTCTTCTTTTCTTTAGTCATTTTTCTTTTCCTTTAGATTTCGACAAGTTCCAAGGGGACCCTTAGCTTCTTTGGTTACACCTTTTAGAATTAATTTTAGAAACTTACTTACGTGGGTGGGTGGAGTCAACCCCAACCCCCCTCCTTCCCCAAACAAAACCATTTCCCTCGCATTTTATTAATTTGCACTATTTTTTTTTGTTGTTATTATTTGCATGAAATTACAAAATTATCCTTACTTGTTGATTTATTTTCCGCATATATCAAGGGCAAATTAGTTATTTCATGTGAATAAAACCCCAAAAAATGAGTGCAAATAGATAAAAAGAAAGTGTAAAAATCATTTTTCGTAATTATTATTCCCTCTGTCCCTTTTAAGCATCCACTACGATTTTACGTGCCATTATCAATGGCTTATATCTCTCGACGTTTATTATGTTTTAAAATCATTATCTTGTAGAAATAATTGAGATCTCTCAAACAAGATCCATATTACATATTTTTAACAATATACATTAAGAGATATAGACAATTAAAAATGGCACGCAGAATCATAGTAGACATTTAAAGACAATGTTACAAATTTGACCCCACACAATATATGTTATTAATACATCTCTCATATATTTTTTTAATATAAAAAAAAAAGATAGGAGAAAGGGGTGCCTAGTTCACAAGTATTACAATATTACAAATGGAGATCAACATAATACAAATCCTTTCAAGCAACTAACGTCTTTTTATTTTTCCTGTTCATTAACGCAGATAACCATTTTATTCAGTCACTTGATGCAAAAGATCATCCACAATATCAAGTGACAAGGAGTATTTTCCCAATATGTCTGCTACTCTCCATAAGCCGGTGACCCTCAGCTGCTTCGGACAATGGAAGACATTTATACACCACTGGTTTCACCTTCCCCGCCACGATCGCTGGCCAAACGTTTTTCTCCACTTCGCTCACGATCAGAGCTTTGTTTTCTGTACTCCTGTTGCGCAACCCAGCCGCTGCACAGTAGTATAGAATTGCAATCTTTGTCAAACTAGTAAGTTCCCCAGATGAAACAAAGGTATTCGCTTCAGGCAATAGTCCATACTCATGGACGGAATCAGGTGACAGGTGCACTATAGTCCACAAATCACAAGGGTTTATGTGCTGATACTGATTTCCAAATGACTGAAATGAGAGGGAACTAATCCGCACATGGGCAAAACAACAAGAGGGGGTAAAGTGAAGTTTGCATTTTTGTGCAATACAGATGCTAACATTCCATATTCCTCACTCCGTTCCACACATTGTACTACTATCGGCCCTACCAGGCAACATCTACCTACACGCCTACACAAGCTGGATCAGGAGATAGGGAGGATCCGACAGAAGTACAAAATTCCGATTGTTCAGAGAATCAGATCGGTTCTATTAAGGACAGGTCGTATTGATGACCAAGAAAACTCTGCAGTATAGCATATGCATATGATAATCTGGTGTGCGGGACGCACTTCTCCCATGACTTGTGAATGGAGGGAAGCGGTTTCAGAATTGGAGGAAATATTTTGCATCATCACCATGGCTGGCCGACTTTTACGGGGCTTAAAGTGAAAATAAAAAATGAGTCCCTTTATGAATTCTTACGAACAAAATGTAAGTTAGATAAATTACCTTTCCAAAAAGACAAATACAAGTACTCATAAGTCAGATAAATTACCTTTACACGATTATTTGTAGGCTAGAAATTTGGGACGGAGGGAGTATCTTTTTTCTTATACTTTAATAGTGAGTACCAAAAATAGAAGGCCTGCAGAAAATTTGCATACTTTAAGGGGCCTAAAGCAGCTGCACCTTGAACTTTACCATAGGGCCAACACGGAATTCATCACATGGATTAGTCAAATACCCTGCCCAACCATGGTGAAAAAAGGAGTGGCCATGTATGTAGTGGTTCAGAATG
Organism: Rhododendron griersonianum; assembly: GCA_018127125.1. NCBI lineage: Eukaryota > Viridiplantae > Streptophyta > Magnoliopsida > Ericales > Ericaceae > Rhododendron > Rhododendron griersonianum. The sequence continues at coordinate 28,054,211 of CM030800.1, forward strand.
GTGAGATGTGATGAAAATAGCACTAAGAAGTCAAGAATACCAGACGCATAATCATGGGATTGCCAACTTATACCATAGGGGACCCAAAGTGAAGTAGATTGTACTTTATTCAACATTAAATAACACTTGGTGGTTGTGGACTAGATAGGAGGACTATGCCTTGAGATCTTTCATCAAATTGAATTAATTCGCCTTTTTTTACTTTTGTCGGACCATGATTACTTTCTCTAGCATTCTAGCAATATGCCAATAAAAAAAACTATCAAGCAAAACGGAAAAAAAATGTAATTAGATCAGTAATTCGAAGTAATGGGAAAAAATAGAGTGCAATTTTGTTCACCCTCCTTAAAAGGGGGTACCCTCCTTCCTATTGGTTGAAATGGTGTGGATCCCACCACAAAGTGATGTCATGCTTACCAAAAAGTGTATTGCATGGTAAGCATAACATCACTTAGTGGTGGAATCCACACCATTTCAACCAATAGGAAGGAGGGTAATGTTTACCCTCTTAAGTGGAGGGTGAACAAAACTCAACTCGAAAAGATAGACAAGAGCTTCAGCATATACCTTGCACTGTGAGGCGCCTTGCAAGCAAACCCTGAAGATTCACTTCTGTTACAGCTCCACCCATAAAGCCGATAATAAAAAGCCTCCCATCCATATTTAGGCTGTCAATGTTCCGTTGAAAGTAGGGTCCTCCAACGTTATCCAGTATAACATCAACACCTGATGTCAGATGTTTCAACATTAAGTTTTCTAAACCAGCCAAAATATAAAGGTTACATATTGTATCCCTATGAATGGGTGTGATGCCAAAAAAGGTGATGTCTAACCTAGGTCACCTGGAATGTGGTAAAACTGTACAAGGATCGGGAACGGAATTGCGGTATACTCATACCTTGAATCAAGGTCCGATTACACCAAATCTTCTCTAAAGGGAACTGATGTAGTATGTAGTAAGGGCACTTATATCTTTTTGTATTGAGTCTATATATAGGTGATGGAGTCCTTTATTTTGGTAGCTTTATCATTTTGAACAAATATTATCAAGAGCTAGTCTCTTTTGTATCCCATTTGGGAGTTTCTCTCTCTAAGTTAATCTATGGTTATTTGGGTTTGCATCATTTGGTATCTGAGCTTCTAGGCTCGATCCCCACCGTTCATCTCGCCGGAATCCTCGCCGGAATCCTGAACCTCGCCGGAACCCTAAACCGGCGCCGGAAAACCTCGCCGGAAACACCATTTCATTTCAAATCACCAGATCTGCTCAACCCAACCCTTAAAACTTCGATTTCGACCCTTTTCGGAGCTGTTCTCTACGTTTCGAACAACCAAAACCCATTTTCGGAGCTGCTACAGTGATTTCGGAGACTGCTACAGTGATTTCGGGAATGCTACAGTGATTTCGGAACTGCTACAGTGATTTTGAGCGCAGCTACAGTGATTTCGAGACTGCTACAGTGATTTCGGAGCCTGATACAGTGATTTCAAGTCAGATCCGTGGGTTTTGCGGGTTTTCGGACTGATTTTAACCCATTTTCACTGATTTCGGACAAGATCTAAGGTGGGTAAGTGTTGAATCCTTATTTTCTTTGCTGGGTTGTTACTAGATTGCTCCGTAGTTGTTGATTCGAGTATAATTACGGGTGATTAAGTGTTTTTGGGTTGTTTCTGTTGAAATTGGTGGCTGAGTTGACTGGGTTTTCATTATTTGGGGTTGATTTACTTGTTTGGAGTTGAATTTGAGTATTGTAATGGCTTATCGGGCAAGAGGTAGAAGAGGAGGTAGAGGTAGAGGCTTTGTGGTGAACAATGGTGAAGAGAATGAGTTTGGCAACCAAAACCATGAGATTCAGGAGTTGAGACAACAAGTTGCTACCCTAACGGCGATGGTGCAAGGCTTGCAAGTGTCGCGTGCGGGTAGTGGAGGGTCCGAGAACTCTCATAGTCACTTTGACAATCCGTTTGGTGATCCGAATTGGCGTCGGCCACCTTTCACTCACTCTCCTTATAGCTGGGAGCGGAACATCAAAATTGAACTTCCCGAGTTCAATGGAAGTCTTAACCCGGATGAGTTTGTTGATTGGATAAATACCGTTGAAAGAGTATTTGATTATGGAGATGTCTCCGAGGAGAAGAAAGTGAAGTTAGTGGCTATCCGTCTCAAAGGAAGAGCTTCCGCTTGGTGGGAGCAATTGCAAGGAACTAGGCTACGAAGAGGAAAGGGAAAGATTAGAGAATGGGAGAAAATGAAGAAGAAACTCAATGAGCAATTCTTGCCTTTCAACTATATGCAAAACCTCTACAAGAATTTGTATAATCTCAAACAAGTTGGAAGCGTTGATGAGTACACAGAGGCTTTCCATCAACTTGTTGCTAGAGTTGATTTGAATGAAAGTGAAGATCAAATGGTTGCAAGGTACATAAGTGGGTTGTCAATCACAATCCAAGATGCCCTTGCTATGCAAACTTTGTGGACGGTTTCGGAAGCTTACAATCGGGCCTTGGTGGCCGAAAAGCAAGAAAAGAGGAAGTTTTCGAGATCCGGGCAACAATATCAAGGCGGTACCAAGTCCGGGCAGCCCTTTAACTCTTATGCTAGGGGTGGTTCTTCCTCTAGTGGTGGCCAAGGTGCTTCTTCCGGGGTTGGTACTCAAAACCGAGCGGATAAGGCTTCAACACCCGCTCAAAATCAGCCTCAATCCGGTGCTTCGGGGGCTCGAAGTCAATTCCAAAGTGGGGGCTTTAAGTGCTTCAAGTGTGGGGAACCGGGTCACAAGTCTTCGGATTGTCGTAAGGCTTCCGGAGGTCGTAACAAGGCACTTTTCATTGAGGAGGTTATGGAACAAGGTTGTGAGGATGATATTCCCGTTTATGATGAAGAAATATGTGAAGAAATTGGGGGTGATGATGAGGAGGAAGAAGGCTATACGTTGATGATCAAGAAGACTCTCCTTACTCCTAAGGATGCTAGTAATGAAGATTGGTTGCGTACCAATATCTTTTACACCACTTGCAATGTTGGCGGTAGAGTTTGCAACATGATTATTGATAGTGGAAGTTGTGAGAATGTAGTCTCTCAAGAGGTGGTGGACAAGTTACAACTCAAAGTGGGGGAGCATCCCCATCCTTATACCCTTTCTTGGTTTAAGAAGGGTAATGAAATCAAGGTGACTAAAAGGTGCTTGGTATCTTTCTCCATTCGGCAAAAGTAATTTGATGAAGCTTGGTGCGATGTGGTTCCTATGGATGCTTGTCATATACTACTTGGTCGCCCGTGGCAATATGATAGGCATTCCATCCATGATGGAAAGAAGAATACCTACACCGTCCTTAAGGAGAAGCGACAATTCACTTTGTTACCTATGAAAGAGAAGGTGAATACAAAGCCTCCTCCCACTACGTTGCTTGCTTCTAAAGGATTTCTCAAGGAAAGTCATGAAACTGGATATGTTCTAGTGTTGGTTCCTATGGCGGATATGGATGTGTCGGATGCTCCCGAGGCGATTTCTAAACTTTTGAAGGAGTATGTTGATGTGTTTCCTCAAGAGTTGCCTCCCGAATTGCCTCCTTTGCGAGATATTCAACATTGTATCGACTTGGTACCCGGGGCGCCCCTTCCAAACAAGCCCGCATATAGAATGTCTCCAAGGGAGAGGGAAGAGATTCAAAGGCAAGTTACGGATCTTCTAGAGAAAGACTACATAAGGGCAAGCCTTAGCCCTTGTGCGGTGCCGACTCTTTTGACTCCGAAGAAGGATGGTTCTTGGAGGATGTGTGTGGATAGTAGAGCTATCAACAAGATCACTATCAAGTACCGCTTTCCCATTCCGAGGCTAGATGATATGTTGGATTGCCTTGCCGGTTCAAAAGTCTTCTCAAAGATTGATCTAAGAAGTGGTTATCATCAAATTCGGGTTCGCCCGGAGATGAATGGAAAACGGCTTTCAAGACCCCTCATGGCCTTTTTGAATGGCTTGTGATGCCTTTTGGTCTTACCAATGCTCCAAGCACTTTTATGCGGGTAATGACTCAAATGCTTCAACCTCTCTTGGGTATATGTGTAGTTGTGTACTTTGATGATATCTTGGTGTATAGCCGGTGCTTTGAAGATCATTTATCGCACCTCCAACAAGTCTTTGAAATTTTGAGAAGAGAGAAATTTTATGGGAACTTGAAGAAGTGTAGTTTTGCCGTTGATAAGGTGGTCTTTTTGGGGTATGTTGTGTCTTCAAAGGGGGTTCACATGGATGAAGACAAGATTAAAGCCATTGTGGAATGGCCAACGCCTACAAGTGTTCATGAAGTAAGGAGTTTTCATGGGTTAGCCACCTTCTACCGGAGGTTCATTGCCAACTTTAGTAGTATCGCGGCTCCTCTTACCGATTGCCTTAAGCAAAGAGTGTTCATATGGTCCCAAGAAGCCGCCGAGAGTTTCAAATTGTTGAAGTCCAAGCTTACGGAAGCTCCTATCTTGGTCTTACCCGACTTTGACAAAACTTTTGAACTTGATTGTGATGCTTCGGGAGTTGGAATTGGTGGAGTTCTAAGCCAAGGTGGTCAACCTATTGCTTTCTTTAGCGAGAAGTTGAACGGTGCTAAACTCAAGTACTCTACTTATGACTTGGAATTCTATGCCATTGTCCAAGCCATCAAGCATTGGAGTTACTACCTTGCCTACAAGGAATTTGTCCTCAACACCGATCATGAAGCTCTTAAGTACATCAATAGCCAACAACACCTCAATAAACGGCATGCCAAGTGGGTGGCTTATCTACAACAATTCACGTTCTCTTTGAAGCACAAATCGGGGATTCTCAACAAAGTGGCCGATGGTTTGAGTAGAAGAGTGGCTCTCTTGGTGGAAATGAAGAACACGGTTATTGGGTTTGAAGAGTTTCGCACTTTCTATGCCGAAGATCCTTACTTTAGTAAGATAATCGATGCTTTGCACAGGGATAATAAGGTTATCGATCTATGTTTCATGTTGAAGGATGGATTTCTCTTCAAAGAATTAAAGTTGTGTGTCCCTACATGCTCTTTAAGGGAGCAATTGTTGGCCGAAAGTCACAAGGTGGGTCATTTTGGCAAGGATAAGACTCTAGCGTTGCTTCAAGATGCATACTATTGGCCGGGAATGAGTAAAGATGTGGGAGGCTATGTGCAAAGGTGCCAAACTTGCCAACGGAGTAAGGGAACAGCCACTAATGCGGGATTGTATTTGCCTTTACCGGTGCCGGAAAGTCCTTGGAAATGCGTGAGTATGGATTTTGTCTTGGGGCTTCCTCCAACGCAAAGGCGGAGTGATTCTATCATGGTGGTAGTGGATCGGTTTTCAAAAATGGCTCATTTCATACCTTGTAAGAAGACTATGGATGCGACTAACATTGCCAATCTCTATTTCAAGGAGGTCTACAAGTTGCATGGCGTTCCTACTTCTATTGTCTCCGATAGAGATGCTAAGTTCCTTGCCCACTTTTGGAGGACCTTGTGGAGGAAGATTGGCACCAACTTATGCTTTAGTACTTCTTTTCACCCTCAAACCGATGGTCAAACGGAAGTGGTAAACCGGAGTCTTGGGAATTTGTTGCGATGCTTAGTTGGCGAACATCCAAAAAGTTGGGATGGAATTCTTCCCTTGGCGGAGTTTGCTTACAATTCTTCTCTAAACCGCACCATCCACACTTCCCCATTTGAAGCGGTTTACGGGTTGAAACCTTCTAGTGTGGTTGACCTCGTTCCTTTGCAAACTCCTAAGAAAGGACACTCCAAGGCGGAAGATATGGCTACGTTTATGAAGAATATCCACTCTCAAGTTAAGCTCAACATTGAGAAGTCTAATGCGAAGTATAAGGCGGCCGTTGATGCACACAAAAGGGAGGTTTTGTTCAAAGAAGGGGATCTTGTTTGGGTTATCTTGAGTAAGGATAGGCATCCTCACGGTGCTTACATGAAGTTGAACGATCGGAAAGTGGGTCCTTGTGAAGTCTTGCGCAAGATCAATGACAATGCTTATCAAGTCCGCTTACCCTCTCATTTGAGCATCTCCAACACATTCAATGTGCAACACTTGGTGCCCTATTTGCCGGAGGACACTACCGTAACTTGAGAACAAGTTTCTTTTTAGTAGGGGAGTATGATGTAGTATGTAGTAAGGGCACTTATGTCTTTTTGTATTGAGTCTATATATAGGTGATGGAGTCCTTTATTTTGGTAGCTTTATCATTTTGAACAAATATTATCAAGAGCTAGTCTCTTTTGTATCCCATTTGGGAGTTTCTCTCTCTAAGTTAATCTATGGCTATTTGGGTTTGCATCAGGAACATTTTGGAAATCTCCATTTAAAAAAGCATTTCTAGGAGCACTATGAATACTTTTATTTTTTCACATTTGTCATCCGAAAGATCCACTTTCTTTAAATTCTAGTCAGTCGATCTTGAAATTTTTACACCCACAGGAAAAGTTTAAATTAAAGGAAAGAATTAGGGAACTCTTTAGAATGCTAAAAAACAAAACTTTTTGGAACAGAAAGTGTTGTTGCAATCTGCAAATCGCCAGAGTATTACTAGCATTTTCAAGTAACATTAGTGTCTAATTTCTTTTTAGATTCCAAAATGAGCAGATTGCATGAACAAGTAAAATCAAAATAGCAGGTTGAAATAATCGTCGTGCTATAGAGAATATACCTTTCCCTTGCGTTTCTTCCTTCACACGTGCAGCAAAATCTTCACTCTTGTAGTTGATGCACACATCAGCTCCCAGATCCTTGCAAGCAGCTAATTTTTCTTCGCTTCCTGGTGAAATAGCTTTGTCAAAGATTAATGGAACCTCCAATAATGCTCACCCTCACATGTATTATGAGATAAAAACGCGCTTACTAAACCTGCTGTGACAAACACTTTGGCTCCTAGGTATTTCGCTATTTGGATCGCAAATGTACCAATTCCACTAGAGCCCCCGTGTATCTGTCATAGAGTATAAGTATCTTTGTCAACAGCTTCAAGTTAGATTTCAGCATTAAGATTGGACAAGATTGTAATGACTAATGAATCGAGCAGACAGACAGCATATCCAAGCACCAAGATGAAGACCACTTTATGACTTTATAAAACAAAATTTTTTTTTCAGACCAACATACTATGATTCAACATCCCAATGTGGTCTTCATTTAAACAAAGTAAATAGTCCACTTATGGTTTCACTGTTTTCCTAGTGGTTACAAAATCAAGGGCGCATAACTCCATATATAAAGGCTTAGAAACATGAAAACCAGATAACAGTATGAGCAAGACTTTCATTTTCTGACTTCTGCGACAAATTCAGCAATTCTAATCTTAATCATAAAGGGGTAACATTTCTGAGAAGAAATCAAACTTTTTAGCAGAACTTACATACACCAATACCATGATATGATCCATAAATATCCACAGTAAGTTCCTCAATATCAATCAATTCAAGTATGGTAGAATTTCAGATTAAAAAAACAAGTACAGTAGAATTTCATGACCTTTCAGTATTTCTAAGCCAAACAACAAAGTGGTGAAAATTTGTGCTACTGAAAAAAACAGAAAGGGATGATAAATTACCAGGAATGTTTCTCCAGCAGATAGCCTGCTCATCATGAATACGGTTGACCAAACAGTGCACACCACTTCAGGGAAACTAGCAGCATCTTTTAGAGAAACACCAGCTGGAACAGGAAGAACTTGTCCAGTGGGTACAGCCACCTTCTCAGCATACCCTCCTCCACTAAGAAGAGCACATACCTGCGAAACCTCTCTCTCTCTCATTTACTAAGAAAGCTTACGAACTTCTCCTTCTAACAGTAACAGGATATCGAAAGGATCAATAACCATCAAGTAGTACAAGAGGATATGCCAAACTCTATTTCATAGTTTTCTAGCTTACTTGATAGGAAGAGATAGATGTTTTATTGCGTAAGCTAAATGTAAATAGCCTCGACTCTACTATGCTTAGCTCGGCAAAATGGTTAATCATTCAGAAGTTTATAGACGCTTGCTGGGGTTTGACACTTTGATAATAACATTCAAACTTGATTACAAGAAGTAACTAATCAAACCCATTTTCAAATAGATATTGAGTCACACATACTCCTACTATTTTTTTTTTAAGTTTGCAGATAAGCACATTAAGATAGAACTATAATCAAACATCACATTAGACTGCATGCAATGGATGCTTACAAACCAACCCCCTCGACAATCCACATCACCACCAAAAAGAAAAGAAAAGCACAAAAGGAGAAAATCAGCAAAGATGAAGGAATTTGGTATGCACATTAACCCAACAAGTTGATGCAAAACATTCCCGCTGTTAGAATAGCATAAACAAAATAATATCGCGATCAAATCATGATCTTGAGATTGTGATTTGATTGTAATTAGGATGATTTTATTAATTCCATAGTTAATCAATATGATTTTCTTTCCATAGTTAGGCTCTCTCCTCTTGTATAAATAGAGGCCTCATTGTATGGTTTCAATAATCAAATTCAATAAATATCTTTTCTCTCATATTTAACATAGTATCAGAGCTAGGTATTGGGTGGCCTCACCTCTCGTGGGAAAGTCTCTATCCTCTCTGTCGCCCGAGTCAGTCAGTCAGCTCCTGGTCTATCACCTCCACGTGCATCCGGGCTGCACGTGAGAGGAAGTGTTAGACTTGTCCCACATCGCTCATCTAAGCCACCCAAGCTTGGTTAATAAATTCTAGAGACTACTCCACCTATTGCCAATTGGTTTTAGGTTGGAACCCTCCAAGAAATTTAACATGGTATCAGAGCTATAAGATCTAGGCACTGTGGATATTCGCTCCTGGCGGGCGGCCTAAGTCTCGCTGCCGTCCGCCGAGCACTTAGTTACTTTGTCAATCTCCTCCACGCTTTCCGGTTACTTTCACTCACCAGAACGTCTCTTCATCACCAGCGCGCCTCTTCACAGCTAGCGCTCGTGGCTTTTCGATTCATGGTTTCTTCGTTTCTTTTCTTTCAAACTCAAATTGGTAGACCTATTTGAGTTTGGCTTGGCGTGGCGGCTCCTGGTTTCTTTTTTCTTGGATGTTCTTAGTTTCTCTTGGCTTTTTTCAAACTCAAGTTGGTAGACCTACTTGAGTTTGAGGGGGATGTTAGAATAAATGCATAAACAAAATAATATCGCGATCAAATCATGATCTTGAGATTGTGATTTGATTGTAATTAAGATGATTTTATTAATTCCATAGTTAATCAATATGATTTTCTTTCCATAGTTAGGCTCTCTCCACTTGTATAAATAGAGGCCTCATTGTATGGTTTCAATAATCGAATTCAATAAATATCTCTTCTCTCATATTTAACATGGTATCAGAGCTAGGTCTTGGGTGGCCTCGCGTGGGAAAATCTCTGTCATCTCTATCGCCCGAGTCAGTTAGTCAGCTCCTGGTTTGTTACCTCCACGTGCATCCGGGTTGCACGTGAGGGGGAGTGTTAGACTTGTCCCACATCGCTCATTTAAGCCACCCAAGCTTGGTTAATAAATTCTAGAGGCTACTCCACCTATTGCCAATTGGTTTTAGGTTGGAACCCTCCAAGAAATCTAACACCCGCAACTAAACAATTATTGAGCAAAAGTGAATTGGCTTCTTCCCGTAAGTGAACCATGTTAAGCTCTTATGACTTATGATGAAATGACCCTGAAATTCATATTGTAATTTAGCAATGCGAGGGATACTGTATTTTGTACAGAAGCAAATACTGTACACTCGTGCAGTATTTTATTTGGTACTAAGTATCACATCTTTATCCATTGTAAGTACCACTGTAGCATCCCCCACAAAGCTAACTGTATTTGATCTTTCGTCTTGTTAGACCTTATTCATATTGCAAAGTGATAAGTTTGAGACATCGCAATAACAAATAAGGTAAGGTTCAAAATGGCATTTTCTTCTCTTTTCCATATCTTTTCTGAGCATTCAAACATAGCAACAAAAACCAGACACAGCATAAAATCCCAATGTCCTACCCTAAGGGGTCAGTCTGGTGGTCAAGGCCTGGGACTTTGGGGCTTCCCGCAAGTGGGCAGTGGGGTTCATCCCAGATGTCAAGGTTTGTGTAAGCTTGCCCGGACACCGGCGTTATAAACAAACAAAAAATCCCAATTTCCTCACTACAACTAATCCTTCGATCAAAAACCCTAATTTCCTTTCCCTTCTAATCTCAATACCCATACACACAGCATAAAACAACCCATCAAATCTCTTCCCTAACACGAAAGAAACCTCCAAAATCAAAACGAGAGTTGAGCAGACCTGGTCACCGATTTTCCACCGAGTGACGTTCCTCCCGACGGCCTCGACGGTTCCAGAACATTCCAGACCCAGGAACGGGCTCGCGCCCTTCGGCGGCGGGTACGAGCCTTTGCGCTGTAAGGTGTCGGCCCTGTTGAGTGCGGTGGCTGCGACTCTGATCAGAACGTCGTCGTCTCCATATTCTGGGTCTTCGACCTCTTGTAGTTGAAGGACTTCGGGGCCGCCGGGGGTGGTTATCACCACGGCCTTCATTTTGGTGGTTGACGGTGGTCGGAAGAAGGGGAATGGAGAACTCAGTATCAGGACTGGGAAGAAAGTTGGATAAATCAGCACGACTGTTGTACACTAGTACTCCACTATGTATAGTAGGGGGGAGTTTGGAAGTAGGGGAAATTGTAAAATACACCTATACTTCCATTTATTTAAATTTTTGATCCGCAAATTTCCCTTTATTGTGTTCGCAAAAGTTAGCCATGCTGGTTTAAAATGTGACTCATAATGGTAACTTACCAACTCTTTAATCAATAATTAAATTTTAGTATTTGGATAACTTATCTATTTTTATTTATGCTCTGAATTAGTTGTAAATTTCAACATATAAACTTATCTGTTCATATTTATGCTCAACGGGTGTAATGAATTTCAGCAGTTCAAATTAAACGTTTGCAATCCGGGGAGATATACAATTGTAACATTTTTATCAAGTTGTTATTCATTTTTAATAACAACTCGAAAGTGGAAGGAATCAAATCTTTTGTAATTAAAAGGTTGAGCTTTTAGGGAATTAAAGTGGAAGAAAATCAACCTATAAATACAAGGCTGTTTAGGGTTTGCTTTCCCACCGAAAAAATTCAGTCACCTCATATCACTTTTGAGCTTTAAAACATTCAAGAGAGAGCTTTGCTTTTGGGTCTTGGAGTACAAATGAGGTTTATTGACCATTGATATACAATGATTACTCCAAGAATTTTCGTCATCTTTGCTTCAACTAATTGAATCATCTTTCAGTGGATTTCTAGAAGCATTTCGGAAGACTTGAGAATTCAAGATATTCGACAATCAACCACTTGGTGCGGTGTATGTGTATTTGGCAATTTGATCTTCGGTCAGTCGGTGAGAATTCACGATTGTTTTAGTTAAGATTGTTTTTGTAACTACACAACGTTTATTTTTAGTGGTATGATGTTCTCTCATGGTTTTTACCCTTTTTAAAGGGTTTTCCACATATATGCTTGTGTTCATCATTTATTGTTTTTCAATTCCTTTTATTTTGTTTGTTAAGTATTCAAATAGCTGAAAAGAAATTTTCAACATTTAGCTTTCAATAAGCTCTAGAAGACGAACTACACCGTCCCATTTGAAGTTATATATATGGACTTATATAGTATAATATATCATGCATATATGAAGTAGCGGTGTGCAAAAAACCCGTGTACCTGTGAACCCAACCCGAAGGGTCTCGGACGGGGTCGAACAAGTGGTTTGGACGGGTGCGGGTTTACTTTCTGTTAAAAATCAGATTTCGGTTCAGGGTTTGGGTTGGTGCGTTCCTTACCCGTCGATCCAGACCCGACCAATCCATAAAGCGCAATTCTGTTTTTTGGTGCAACCCGACCCGAAGTAAAGAATCGGGCTCACGGACGGTTCTTACCACATGTGTGGTTCGGTTTGCGGGCCTAAATATTCTTACCGACATGGTCGGGTCGGGTTCCGATTTCGGGTCAAAACCGACCCGTGCACACCCCTAATACTAAGAGAGAACTTTTCTCGATTTCCGAATGATTTATTTACGTTCAATGTGATAATATACAAGATATATACTGCGTGATAATACACAATTAATATACCGGTTCCTGGTGAAACTTTAAGATGTCCTCATTTAATATACCGCATTTTAAGAGTTTCTCATTTGATACTTTTCCCATATCAGCCTGTTTCACATGAGGTGGTTCTCATTTCAATTAAAATGTGGACCTCCCTAGTTTTTCCATTTCTGGATCTAATTTTGATGATCCGAGTCACGCTCAATGTGATCAAAACGTGATTTTAAGGGTACCCGCAAAAAATCAGCAACAAAAATGACCAGGAAGGGCTTGATCCGAACAAATTTTGATTGAACGGTTTAATAAAAGACTGTTCAAATCAAGCCCTTTTCGGTCATTTTTTTTGCCGATTTTCCGCGAGAACCCTTAAAATCACGTTCTGAATACATTGAGCGGCTCAGATCATCGAAATTTGATCGGAAAAGGGAAGTCCGCATTTTAAGAGGTCCTCATTTGAAACTTTCCCCATATATATATATATATACGGGGCGGTTCCAGGGACACCTAAAAAAATATCCCAAATCTCAATCTCATAGTTTTCGATCAAATTTTTATGATCCGAACCGTTCAATGTGTGTAAAATGTGATTTTAAAAGTGCCCGCGAGATACGATAAGTGTGAGGGTCGGCACAAGAATCTTCAATAATCCTTTCCGGTTTACGTTTCCGCTGGGTGGGATAATTCGTTGCCTTGTCACTGCCGCAATCAGCCTTGTGGTTGGCTTTGGTCTTCCGCTTTCGATTGCTGGGTCGCAAAACAGACAAAAGCCTAAAGTCCTTTGATCGGTTCCCCCAGATAGCCGTAATCCTTTTGGCCCATACATTCCTGGGTCCCGTAGCAATCTCCTCCAGACCGTCCCCAACCCCAACTGATGAAGACTCAAAATTGCTAAGTTGATGATGTTTAGGCGTTGGTGGAGCAGACTCACAACTCGACGGGTGGGAGGAATCATCTTCCATCTGGGAAGGAGCAAGAGGCTCTGGCGAACCATCCATAGCTTCTAAAACCTAACTCAGCCAAACACAACAAAATCTCAAACAGGTTTGTTAATTTTCCACTTCCTTGATCATCATATATAAACATGCATGAGGAGGGTGTGAGCTATGGTTTCGTATCAAATTAGAGTCCTTTAATTTGAGCCCATTTGCTACAAGTTTTTGCACACAACATGATGAAGTTATCAGGCATTAGATCCTTGGTGATTGTTCTGCTCTTATGTCCTTCATTGGGAGAGACAAAAACACAAGGAAAGAAAGTGATGAAACCGCAGGCTGTGACTTGCTACAACCGCGGCAGCAAATGCTTCTCGAAGAAAATACAGTGTCCAATTGAGTGCCCAAATGTCAAGCCTTTTGAAGTTAAGGTGCTAAAGGGTGCATGCTTTGTGGACTGCTACTCACCCAAATGTGAGGCAGTTTGCAGAAGTAAGTGATTTTCTATATTTCATTTACGTTCTTTTTTACCTACGTACGATACGAAAGTCAGTACTGTTAGAATAGTTAAATTAATTAGCGCTTTAGAAGATGAATTGAACTCCTAGCATCTAAGTGCACTGATGATGCCGTTGGGCTGAATGCCTCTTGGCTAGCCTATATTAATTTATTGCTCTTGTTATCTTCTTTACTTTTTCTTTTTGAGGTCATGACTTATAATTCCATGTTCGATTTGGGTTAATTGAAAAAAGAATAATGATTTTTGAATATATATATATATGCGCTTCTGCTAATTTTATTTTTTTTCCCCAAACTAAAGTGGAATTTAGTCAGTGATCCCACAAGCTTGCATTTCATCACTTCTCTATTAGACTCCATCAACAATGTCATACTTTGTATCTAACAATTTTGTTGTTGAACTTGTAGACCGAGAACCCAAACTGTGATAGCCCGGGAGCTGCATGCTACGACCCCCGCTTTATAGGCGGAGACGGTATCGTTTTCTACTTCCATGGCAAGAGTAACGAGCATTTTGCCTTAGTATCCGACCCGAATCTCCAAATTAATGCCCGGTTCATCGGCCTTCGACCCATGGGCAGAACCCGAGACTACACATGCATGGATCCAAGCACTAGGCCTCGTGTTTTTTTTTTTTTTTGATCCGCTCGAAAGTCATTCATAATTAAAAACGTCATATGGCATCTACAAATTTCAATCAAAACCACAAAATGGTACAACATGAATAACCGGAAGGACTAATTGAAGCCTGAGAACAGGGACCTCTTCACACCGCCACATACTCAAAGGCAGGGTCGGGACACGTGGAGTATGCATCCAGACAAACAATTCCCTTCGAGAATCAAAACCCTAATCGAAGTGATCAATGCAGCACAGAGAAATCTGTCTTCCCCAATACAATAATCCAAAAGCCAAATCGCCGGCGAAACCGTGAAGCAAAAACTCAAAGAGATTTTCCTTCGCCGGTGAGGACGCCACTCCAAAGAGCAAACTCCCGCTGGCACGCGGAGTTCTGGCCACGGAAGGGCAACCGTTGACAGTCCAACGCATCTCCGAAGCCACGGCGGGCAGGCCACTGATCAGAGGCAGCAACCAAACCAAACCAGACACAAAAAACTGGATTTAACCAAAACAGAACCACCGGTATTACCCACCACCCGCCAGATCTTGGGGGAGACCCAGACCGGACACCCACCGAATCTGGGGGAAACCTAGACCGATAACACAACCGGAACTCGCCGAAGGAAAAAGAAAACAGAAAAACAGAAAAAGCCCGCAACCCCTACACCTACATCACAGTTATTGCACACACCCTACGCCGCACCACTTCCTGAGCCCAAGCACCTCCACCGCCGAATGCAAACCAACAGATCTGGAAACCCAGAGGGACCTAAGATCGAGAGAGGAACAGAGGCCACCGGCGAAGGTCCCTCCCGCCGGCCGCACAACAAGGAACTCAAAACTGAGGGGCGAAACAGAAAGCAGAGGATTGGAGGAGAAGGGCGGGAGAGGGGAGGGAGAGATGGAGGAGAAGGGAGGGGGAACGGAGGGGGAGGAGGCGGCGGAGGCCTCCCCCCCAAACCCTAGAACTGGCGGCGATTGTGGTAACTGCGTGTTCTCTAATGGGGAATTCGTTCGCGGAGAGAGATCAATGGATGTGGAATATGGCAGTAGCCTAGATTGCACCAGTGGGATTGGTGGTGGAAATGGCATAGTATGCAGGAAATGATCCTTGAATCATCACCCAGATAGAACTCTATATTTTTATATATAAAGGGTGTAAGTGCTTAAATTTGAAGTACAAGGGGTGTATTGTATTTTCAAATTGATGATAGTACAGGGGTGTAAGTGCAAATTACCCAAACCATTATTACCTGCATTTAGTAGTGCCTATCTTCTTTTATGGCCCCTCATCGCTATCGGTTTGAGCTTATTGATTCTGTACAAAAACGCATTCTTGAATTACGATGCATATTTTGATTTTGTTCAGCGCCAAGTAAATCATAAGTAAACAGTGGAAACCGAAGTTTGACGAGTCTTATTATTTAGCACGTGTGTGGTGGAAATAATTCAACTATACCCAAGAAAAAATGGATTAACATCTACAAAATGATTAATTTCGTATACGTGTTTTCAGGGAAGATCTCCAATAATTAGAATTGAAGCTAGTGTGGCAACAAGTGGATTCAAGCAATAGTTTTATGTCATACTCCTACACTAGAAAGCCAATTAAAAGAATTCTCTCAATAACTTGGGGGACCAACGTTTCATATAAAATTATTTAAAAATATTACGGCCTTGTTCGATTTGAGTTTTGAGAATAATGAGTGGAGATTGATTTTGATAGAAAAAATTTATTGAAGACTGTGCCCAAAGATTTTGAGACTCTAACTTTATAAAGTAATTATCCAGGGTTTGGTCATTGATTGCAAAATATGAGTGTGACTTACTACTCTCTTCATCCCTTTTTAAGTGTCATGCTTCGTAATTCCAACTTATTAAGGAGACATCATCATTATACATTTCACATCAATTTTTATCTCCACTTTTTCTACTTATCCGACATCATCATTACACTTTTACTCACTAACTTTTCAAAATGGAATATACTTTTAGGGGCAAAATGGAAAATGCACTAACTTTTATCCACTAACTTTACAAAATAGACACTTATTAAGGGATAACTCAAAATGAAATACTGGACTCTAAAAAAGGAACGGAAGGAGTACTAGATTGATTCGGAGTATATCCTTAGCTTAATTAACTAGGTTATAGTTTGGACTAATTTAACTTGTTTTTTAAATACTAATTTATTTATGTTCGGTGTTAATTTAACTTATTTTTAAATACTCAACTTCTTTGGATTCATCTGAGTGAGAAAAATCCAAACAATAAAAAGAACTCTTATTTAAAAGCTTGCAGAAAGCTTAGAAAATAAAGGAGGCTGATTTTGCCACTCCTTTTTTTGTTAACGCCACTTCCCTGCAAGTATATTTTTGGTGCAAAAATACACTTGTAGGGGAGTGACGTTAACAAAAAAGAGAATGGGAAAATCATTTCCCAAAATAAATAGTCCTAAAAGCTAGATCTATCCATTTCTAGATTATTTTTATCTTTAACGAACTTTTGGCTTTATGTTCTCTTCAAAATTAATTTCTTTTTTGACACGATATTAGCAAAATTAAAAAACAACGGGGGTAATAATTAGACAAAATAATTTAAAAAAAAAGTTAGGCCAAACATGATGGAAATTGATATTCGCGCTCCACTTTTTACTTATGGTGCTCCACTTTGTTTATGTTCATAAAGTTACTAGTACCTTCACGTTAAAATTGGAGCGCTATCAGTAAAAAGTGGAGCGCGAAAATCAGTTTCCAACAAGATTACCTCACTTCATCATTTTATTTAATCACTCTCTGACGGAGGCAGGATCGTCTTTGCCAAACACCCTGTGCCTTTGCCGTGGGGTTTCGGCGAAAACCCCGCATAGAAACATAAAAATTTATTTTCAAAACAGAAGAGATCGGACCTCTCGGACGTCAGGTTGAAATTACCACGAGAATACCCCACAAGTGAAAGTGTAAAAACCACACCAACGGTATCATCAGCATTCTCGTACAACTTATGGAGTCGCATTACCGTTAAGAGTTAAGGGTTTTCTTGCTTTCCCCAGTCGACAATCCAATAGCAGATTAGCAGGTGCCAGGTAGTATGTCTAATTTTGACGCCAACTCCATCTACCTATAGAATATAAGTATATGCATATTCCTATACGCAACTGAATGTACTTCATTACCTTTCTTTCTTTCTTTCTTCTTCTTCTTTTTTTCCCCTGTAATTGGCAGGGATATGGGTGGGTCTGAGTTCATGTGGATTGGGAAGGCGATTCTTCTTCTGCAGTTGATTCCAGGAATTCTGGGTTGGGGAAAGGATGGTCACTATACTGTATGCAAGATTGCCCAGGTAAATTTGCGAGATTGTTGCCAATTTTTGTGGGTTTTTATTGATCACACTAGGAATTTTGATTGAAACAAACAAACTAGGAAATATTTAGTTCAAGAAGATAAAATCACAATAGGATTTTTGTTTGGGTAGTGATTTTCACCCTCCCATTTTTTATAACCACACTCCCTTAATGTGAATTTATAATGTTGTCCTTCAAAGTGTGAAAGAGTATATAAATGAAAGGTTAATTTTGTAGTAATAAAAAAGGACAGCGTGAAAATCAATTACCTGTTTGTTTCTTGATAATCGGGTGTTTTGCCCAGCTCGGCCTTTGGGAAATTCAACATTGCGACCTCTTGGGGTAAAACCCTTTTGGTTGCTGTCCCGTGCACACTCGACCAAACCCCTTGTGGTTCACACTAGGAATATTATTTGCACACTTTTGCATAGAACTCTTGGTGCCTATTACTTTGGCTAGATTAGATGTGGGACGTCATCCCATGGAAATGCAGTTTTGGCATTTGAATGCCAATTTTCGAAAGGGATTACGTATCTGTTTGGAAAGCATTGGGTATACATCGATGTGGTACTTAGCCTATGGAATTATGTACGTCCTCACTATTATTTAGGTCAATCAAACACGGCCATGAGGGTGATATTCCCTGTCCTATGTCGAAGAAGTGCCAAAATTTGACTTTTAAAAACCGTAATTATGATTTGTTTGGTCAATAGTTTTATGGACTTCTTGCAATCCATTAACTATACTCTAGCTATCTACTTGCATAAACTTGTTATCCACTGGAAGGGGCTTTTAACGTGATGCTTAAGTTCAATACTTCAGAGTTCGACTTACCTTAAAAATTGAATTATGAAAACTTCGGAGTTCAGATATATGCTTGGATTTGTAATATTCACACTACTAGAGTTTCTTTTCAATCAATTATTTGTGGGTCCTTGGTGCAGGAGTACAATCAAGTTGGGAAACTGGATCAGAGAATGTTGTCATCATAGGTTTTTGGCTTTTAAGACAAGCTTGTGTGTTGTGGGGTTATAATCAGCAATTACTCATTAGTCATTACTTTAACTAATCATGGTTGTTGTCTTCTTAATTACTTTGCACTGCAATTTCTCTGTGAACTATGCAAATCAGTTTTGTTCAAAGTCCAAATCACTTACCATTTGAGTGGAAAATAACGGGACATATGCTCATTATTGGGCAGGAAGGGGTTTCATATATGCTGTATCCAACCATCAAGAGATGCGTAATGGCAAGCTCATTCATAGTTTCTCTAAGTTCAACGCAAAACAGAACATTTTTCCTACTAACATTTATTGGGTATTTTAGGGATATCTTTCTGAAGATGCTTCAGTCGCGGTGAAAGAATTGCTTCCTGATTCTGCTCAAGGTGATCTTGCTTCTGTTTGCTCGTGGGCTGATGAGATTCGGTTCCACTACCACTGGAGTGGACCTTTACACTATATTGATACCCCTGATTTCAGGTGTAACTATAACTACAGCCGTAAGTTCAGTGTATCACTCAGATTCCTGTATTAATTGCCCCCTTCATCACACATGAGTTGCTACATACTTTTGAGCTATCTTACATGGACTCTTCTGACTATAAAAAGTACTTGTGTCGCCAGACACTCGACCCCTGGACACTAAGTAGCATTAGTAACTTACTCCCGGTTGGTGCGGAGGGAGTGTAGGCCTAGTGGGGTTCGTATCCCCCCCAAATTCCTTTTTATTCTTTAAAATTTGCATTTTGCCTTATAAGTTGTCTTTCATAAGTATTCTCTTTTTAATCACCCTAATACTCTTTGTATTATTGTATGTCATTTCATTCTCAAATTTGTATTTCAAAAAGAGGACAATTTCCACTACACAGGTGAAATGAGATGTCTAATGCAAATAATAGACTCCACTTACTATTTGAAACTCTCTAATGCATAATGTCCAAAATTCAAAAGTGGCTAAACCATGGGCTATATGCATTATACTTTAGGAATTATTTACAGTTTTGACAGTAGTCTTGTTTGTTTCTCTCTCTCGGTAGAACCCACAATGCAATTCAAAATTGGAGATTTATGAATAGGATTTGAAAAACATATAATCTTTCTAATTGGAGCAAGATTGCTAAATATCAAAATTTTGGTGGTTGTGTATTGGATTGCCCTCAGATTGATCTGCTGAGACAATTCAAGCAAGCGGTTTATTTTGATAATTTATGTGACTTTCTTAATAACCATGTTAACCTTTTATTATTTTCAGTATAAAAGTTTTTTTTTTTTTTATCATTCAAGGATTACTTATTACAATTTTTTTTGGTTGAAGCGTGTTTAAAAGGTGCCCCCACTAACGCTAAATGCTGGCTCCGTCATTGCTTCTGGTTGTTCTGTATTCAAGGATAGGATTATGGGTCTGTCTAACACTTTAGTTGGGCATTAATATAGCAAGAATTCTCATAATTCGTATATACTCTGAAGTATGCATAGAACTCCTATATTATGCATGAATGCTCTAGCCTATAGGTAACAAGTAACATCATTTAGCTTTAAACAATTAGAAAAATATTTTATGGAATATGAACACTTTAGCATGTCACATATCCTTAGATGGATCAAACACTCAAGACACATACCTCCACTTGACACCCCTTTCTAAGTCCATGTGACATTGGGTTTGGGGAAGATATTCTAATACATGGGTTTCTGTGTGTGATTTGATTTTTGCTGTTTCACACAATACTAAAAAATGACCCATCTTCTTACCCTTCTTATAGGGGACTGCCATAATTCAGCTGGACAAAAAAACATGTGTGTCGCTGGAGCAATTAACAACTATACTATGCAACTTATATCAGCTTATAAGGACTCCAATACGGAAAGTAAATGTAAGTTCTCTGTTTTACTAGGTTTTTGTCATGGCTATAATTGGGGTACTCATTTCTCTTTCTTCAACAGACAACTTGACAGAGGCACTTATGTTCTTATCACATTTCATTGGGGATATCCATCAGGTGTGCTCTCCCTTCTACTTCCAAGGTTCAATATATGGAAAAAGATAAATTTTTCTTTAATCTACTTATCTTCCTTTTCTATCTTGTAATTGGAATTATCATGATTTTTAGGATGAGACCATATTTATCCTATAAAGACTTCTTGTGGGGTTGTCTTCCCATTGATCACTGACTTACTTTTGTGTTAATTGGGTGGTAATATGGAGTCCTATTACCAGTTTATTTGAGAAGTTTCTTTCTATCATTTGAAGCATTGTCAGTTTTCTGCATCTGAGATGCTTTCCCAGCATTATGTGCAATGCTACATAGAAGGTTATATCCATGTCAAAATGTGAATAATAACAGTCTTTTATTGCTATGACTACACCGTTCTTTGGGATCTATTTTTCACACTGCAGAACATTTGTTGTAAAGTATGAAACCATTGATCTATGAATGATAAACTTTATTTAGTTTACGGCTGAAGCTACTTTGTTTTTTCCCATCTATACACCTTAAAGTTAGTTCTCGTTTGCCTAACTCCGAAGGTCTAAATTCATTCAAAACACTACTTGGAAAAATTGAACTAGAGAAATGCACATTTAATCTTGGCTTTTTTTTAATCTATGATGACAGCCTCTTCATGTTGGTTTCACCGAAGATGAAGGTGGGAACACCATCACTGTCCGTTGGTATCGGAGGAAGACCAATTTACACCATGTAGGTATTTACAATTTGGCGTTTTTATTGCTGTTTCAGTTTTTTTCTTTGGAACTCATATTTCTAGGAACGTCATGCTTTTTAGGCCTTTGTCCCAATCAAAACCATCAATAGGCTCTTTATTTTTCTTTCTAGGGATAAATGGGGGAAGATGGACTGCGATTATTTGTTTTTATGCGTTAAATAATTTAGTTTTTGCAAATCCAGGTATGGGACAATATGATCATTGAATCTGCTGTGAAGATGTTTTATGGGTCAGATCTTTCAATGATGATACAAGCTATTCAAAGGAACATCACGGTGGGCTCTTGTTGCTTGTCAATGATTATCATTATATTAGCATGGTTACCAACGTACAATTTCCACCAGATGGCATACATGTATGTAGCATCACTGCATGACAAAGGGTACCTATCGGCTTCAGTTCGCCTCTACCGAAAATCTGTACCAACTCCGTGTACCAGCAATAGAATTCTGCTACGGGTCCGTAGTGAACTACTGTCAATCCCAGCAATTAATGCCTTGAAAATGTAATAATAGAATTACGCTTGAAAAAACCTTGTAATCCAGGAGCTCCTTCGTTCTCCATCCCGAACTCTGGGTTACCCACCCACTAGTCTCACCTCCTAATATTTAGAGAGAAAATCAGCGGATGGAGAGATTCTTCAAACACCTGTCTTGTAATAAAATTAAGACTGCAACAACCTTCTTTTTAAAGGTGAAGAAGAAGTTAGATTAGTACAATGAAACGTGATTAAGAATAGCCAGAATTGTGCTGTAGAAGTTTTCTGCCAGAGAGCTCTTTTGTACACAGAAAAGTTTATATCCCCTTTTAACCCAGCACCCAAAAAAGTAGTTCACTACATTGAAGACTGAAGTGTTCAATGATTCACCGCTGATATGAGCAGTGGTGGAGCCAGCAATTTACTTCAATGGGGGCAATATTACCCACTTTTGCAGTAGACCCAGAGGTATTTTCATAGGTCGCACAATATTTCCTTCATCAATGCAGCCAAAGGCGTGTCACTCTTCACAACGCTGAACCATTTATCATCCTTCATAGGTTACCTTGCTTCTCAACAACAAAATGGATTTTTTGGGCCTTTTCCAAAACAAAAGCACCTTCTGTGCAATAAAATTCTCCAGGATTGAGTTAAGAATAACTTTCTGGAAACTTCAGAAAGTGCTATAGACTAAAAATAACTTTGGAGGGAGCAGGCTTGCAATATTTGAGGATTAAGATATCGCAATGATAAACATTAAGGGGTAAAAATGATTTTCGAAAAGCTAGTGGGGGCAGCTACTCGCACTTGCCCTTCTATAGATTAACCATCGGATATGACATCCTAATGCATCCTGCATTTCACTTTATGTTTTGAATCTTTTTTTTTCCCAAATCCGAATAATAAACACCTAATGATTATCTACAACTGGAATTCATCTTTTGACTGCTGATTTGAGTTTTGCTTTGAAGTATTTTGTTGTGTTTTCCAGCATGAGTCTGACCTGAGGAGTGTTATATACCATTCAACTTCTTCCCCTCTCTGTGTGTATGTTTATGTGTAACAGGATGGTTGGTCCGATGACATCTTACCTTGGGAGAGTTGCTCACTTGATCAGACAGCGTGTCCAGACCCGTAAGTACACCCCCATGCTCTCGAGCTATTGGTTGATACAAGAAGCAACTTGTCTTTACCCCCCTCACGAGCGGTCATCTTTCAAAACTTCAAAAGCAATTAAAATCCAGGTATACTGGGCAGTCTGGGCTTAGGTTCTATGGCGGTAATGAATCTTTTATTTGCAGATATGCATCTGAAAGCATTAATTTGGCCTGCAAGTTTGCCTACAGAAATGCCGCACCAGGAAGCACTCTAGAAGGTACATAATTGATTCTCTATTAGATGTCTGATAGTAATACAGTAGATTCATGGAGGACATTGCGACTTGCACATTGCGTTTGATGTTAGATTTAAAAGATATCTGATAGTAATACAGTAGATTGGCTTTGTTCACATGCAGCGATTGAAACCTACGGAGCCATGGATTGTGTTCTGGGAGCTTCTTCTCACAATTAATTATTTATAAAGGGGATATAGTTCAAGAAGTACTCTAAGGCAGCTTATGCTTTTGAATTTTAATTCACGGGGGGCATCCCTACATGTTTGAGAATGATAACTCTATTAACCGAAAAGATGCACTGCCTTTTCATCACTGACAATATGTCACATGTTAACGTGCAAGAGATGAGAACGATACAGCATTGGCCAATTGCACTGGCCACTGTCAACATCATCTCCTAGTTAGCAGACTTCATCTGGCCTGCACATGGCCAGTTCAGCCAATCTATTCATGCAATTCCGCTTTAATGGAAATGCCTTCCAAATTTGCGATTATGTTATGTAATATGTCATCACTGACCTATTTGTTGAGTTTCAAAAACTCCTTGGCTTGTATTAGTTTTTTTTTAGTTATGTATCTTACCACTTTCCATTTGCTGTTACGATTCAGATGATTACTTCCTCTCTCGGCTGCCTGTTGTGGAAAAGAGGCTAGCTCAAGGTGGGGTCCGCTTGGCTGCAACCCTTAACCGTATCTTCGCGTCTCAGCCATCGATTTCACAAGAATGAAATATTGTGATTTCAGCGTCAAAGAGAATGAAGATAAGGGGGATGATAGAGAATGAAAGTTTGGTTATGTCACACCAACTGGGCCCACTCTGCAATTTTGAAGTTGCCCACAAGTCAACATCTCTTATCTAGTCATCTACCTAACTTCCTTCTTGATCCCCTGGGAAGTCATCTTTTTCTGAAGGCCAAGCAATGTACATCATTACCACCTGCATGACTCAATTTGTTTCTTTAATTAACATCTGGGATTTGTATGTAATTCTGGAATATGGCCACCTTGCTTCTGCTTACAAGCAACTTTAGGGATAGTTTTGTACTTCACTCCATGCAAATACTTTATTAATGTCATATATGTATGAAGTCCATTATGGTTTGTCATTGCATTGGCATTTGTATTTCATGTTCGAGTAATATAGAGACAAGCCAAGAGAAAAGGCCATTTCAGAGGGATTGGTATATACATAAGATTGTGGAGAATGTTCAAGCTGTGCTTTGTTTTCTTTCTGGGTTTTATGGTCATTTTAGAAACTGGGGTTCAAGCTTGGAGCAAAGAGGGTCATGTTATGGTATGCCAAATCGCACAGGTATAGTCTCATTCTGTTCTTTAGAGATGCAATGCCTGTTGAGAGAATTTTGTTTGTAGGCTCTTTAAGTTATTCACTTCCTTCATCTATCATCGTCGATATGATCATTTTGAGTGAAGTAGAAAAGAACATGATTCATGATTGGAACACAAAGCATACCTCAAACATTCCAAACACAAACTGGGTAGCCTTTTCTGGTGACTTCTCGTGATATACCCATAGTCCAACATTACCCAGAAGAATACTCTGTTGCTTATATGTATGTCTTAAAGAGAAGTATTGAAAATATCTGCAAGTATGAACTAATTCAGATTGTGAAATGGCGAATCCATAGGGTCTTCTCGAACCGGATGCAGCACACGCTGTTCAGATGTTGCTGCCCGACTATGTCGATGGAAATTTATCGGCTCTCTGTGTTTGGCCTGACCAAATTCGGCACTGGTACAAGTACCAGTGGACAAGCCCACTTCACTTCATTGACACTCCGGATGAAGCTTGTAACTTTCATTACAAAAGTAAGCTGTCGATCATCAATGCGTTTGTTTTATTTCTTTCCCTGAAGTTTTAGCTAATTATTGATGTATTAATAAACTACAATTGGTCCATATATCATCAGGGGATTGCCATGACCCTCATGGATTGAAGGACATGTGTGTTGCTGGTGCCATCCAAAACTTCACCACTCAACTTTCACATTACAGAGAGGGAACTTCTGATCGTCGACGTAAGAAGTGGATTAATGTCACTTGAATTTCATTCAGTAGTTTATTTCGACATCTTTTCTGGTCAATAGTTCTTTTCAATTTTTTTTTTTGTCAATGTTTCTCTCCCGTTTTGGACAGATAACATGACCGAGGCCTTGTTATTCGTGTCACACTTCATGGGTGATATTCATCAGGTAAATATGTGGCTGCAAGTTTTTAATGTCCCTTTTTTTCTTTTGCATTTGTGCTTTCTCGATTTTATGAGAATTTAGTAGAGAAATCTTCTTTCTAAACCGGAAACTACCGGTATCTTAGGTCTCTTTGCCACAATGTAAACCAGAACCCCTACCGCGACAATTAACAAATCTTTCTGTTGTTTCAGCCATTGCATGTTGGATTCACAAGTGATGAAGGTGGAAACAGCATTGGGTTGCGCTGGTTTACGCATAAATCTAATTTGCACCATGTGAGTAAAAGTATATACTACTATTAGGCACCTCTGAGGCTCTGATAATTTTTTACGTGCATGGAGTACTTTTTTTGTCTTCAATACTTGTAGCTTAATTTTCTAGAAAACAACTGTCAATAAACAAAATCCCTTTCCTGGATTTTGACTTTAATTCCGTGCACTTTTTTTTTTTGATCCGAATTCCATGTACTTGCAACACATAGGTTTGGGACAGAGAGATAATTCTGACGGCTGCTAAAGATTACTATGGAAAGGACATGGACCTCCTTCGACAAGACATCGAGGCGAACTTCACTGATGTAAGTCTGATAAAAATTTTACCTCTTTAATTTGCTTCAAAATCTGGATTATATTTTCGTTGGTAGCAATTTGGTAGTAGCATCTTGGAAGTACTTTTACTGCTCTCTAAATCAAAAATGGGTATTTTGCTCATAAAGTGGTAAAGTTCTTGCAAGAACGTTAAGTAACGTTGAAGTGCATGTACTTCATCTAATTCAAATTAGTCGTGACCTTAATTTTCGTTAATAATAGGGACTCTGGCGCGAAGATGTTACATCCTGGACGGACTGTAGTGATATGTTTACTTGCGTCAACAAGTGAGCTATTTCTCTCTTCCTCTCTCTCCCTCGGTAATTTTGTAGACACAGAAATCCGACCACAGAATCGCTTACGTAAATTGAATGGTTAAAAAAGTGAATGAATAGACAATTTCACAATTTCACAATGTATAAATGGAATCCACTTTTTACAAAATTATACTCTCTCTCTCTCTCTCTCTCTCTCTCTCTCATTAAACTAGAAGTTTGTTACACACAGGTGGGCAGTGGAGAGTATAAACATAGCTTGCCATTGGGGTTACAAAGATGTCGAGTCGGGTGAAACTCTAAATGGTAATGTTACATTTCAATTTTCTACAGCATACATAAACTTTTCCAGTTCAATCCTTGCAATTCCAGTGACAATTATTTTTGCACCAATTAAAGCAGGGCAACTTTTTGGTTCATTTTTTCCAAATTCCCTACACTATGACTCATGTCCACACCACAAAAAATGATGACAGTTAACAAAAAAATGTGTATATGTGCCTATAAATTGCAGATGATTACTTCAATTCAAGGCTACCGATTGTCATGAAACGGATTGCTCAGGGTGGAGTCCGATTAGCCATGATACTCAACCGGGTTTTTGGCGATTCAGAGGAAGATGAGGAAGCAGCTAGTACTTGATTAACTAACTGGCCAACACAAACAGTACCTGTCAATTTCATTTTGCTAACCATGATGTATAAATCATTCCTGTATCAGCTTAATCGGATAACCAATTTATCTCAATGAATCAAATTTCCTTAGAAAGAAGAAAAGTCGGTCCACTTTTATTGAAGGTCATAACTCTTTATATGTTCATTTTGATACAGTTTCATTCGTCGAACAGTTTGCGCGCACGATATTTCAGTAAAAAATACCTAATGGAAGATGACAGGCTTTGTTGTGAGACTCGGATTCTTCTATGAATATGTTGCTTCAGTCACCTATGCCTAAAGAAAATTTAGAAAAATAGAATTGGAAAGCTACTGTATATAGGTTAAAGAAAATTTAATTATATGTGGGTATCATCTATGGAGGGCATGGAATTGACTGTTAAATGTTTAAGTAATGGGAAATCTAAAAATTAATTTAGCTTTCACAAATCAACACACGAAGCTACTCTACAATTATAATCATGAGATTCATGTTTCTGCTCTAAGTTCCTAAGAACTCAAAGACAGTTCATAAATCATGAGTATCAACTATAACGAAGTTAACCAAGGGAAAAAAACAAGTTAACCAAGGATAATCTCCTTGCAAAACTTCAAATCATTTACAATTGATTACCGCTTTTCAGTATAGATGTAAATAACATTAGCAGCTCTAGACTAGGGCTTAAAAACCCTTACCAGAAACCTGGGTTTTCTTCCAAGATTACACATTGCCTTGGATAGCAGACCAGAAAATCTTGCTTCTTGTGGGCTGCTAAACAAAAACACCTCTTGTGTGGCAGCACCTTGGTTGAGCTGTGTACATCTGATACCAGCACTTAAATCAGGGCAACAATTAAAGCAGAAGGAAAAGTTGTCTATCAAAAATCCATTCTTGGAAATTTCAGCTCAAATCAGGGCAAAAAATCCTTCTTTAACAGATGACGAAGTGGTAATCAAGGCCATGGATTTTATGGAGGAGCAATTTCTCCAATTTGTTCACCAAGAAGCTGATGATGAGTCCATGGCGGCAGCAAAAAGCAATGAAGAGGATAATAATCCTTTTACTTGTCTGGCAGGGGAATCTCAAGACCCCTATGAGGACGAAGAAAATACTCCAACTTTGGGAGACATCTGGGATAGCATGACAGAAATAATGACAGAAAAGCTATCCTCCAGAAAAGGAAAAGAAAAGCACCAATAATTTGGAATACTGCCAAACCGACTTTTGGTGGCAAAGGACCCAATTATGGAGTCAGATATGATGACACTCTCCTTTCGGTGAAGACTAATGTGACGATGGGGCCCCAGGTGTACCCGGCAGGATTCTTCATTTTAATTTGAGTGAAATTTGTATTTCATTTGCATTTCATTTAGTTTGCCTTTGAGTCTATAAATAGCTTGGAGTCTGTATAGCTTAGGCAGGTTTTTTAGGATTACCCTCTCTCTCTCTCAAATCCTAACTCTCCCCTTCTCTCTTCCGCTATACTCTCCTCCCCCCTCAGTTGTAGTAATTGGCTTCGGCCTTTGAATAATAAGGTCAGTTTTCAGTTTTCTGTAAACGATCCTTTACTTATTTGGGAACGCCAAACTAACAAGATAAAATGAAGCAGTCAATGGCTTAAATAATGCAAATAATGAGATACTCTCTCTCTCTCAGACTAATTTCATATGAATTCTCTCTTGTACATTTATGTATGAGTCGGGCATTTGTAACTGGGGTGCACGCATTCATCCACTGGTAGGTGGTAAAAGCAAAAAGTGTTCCAGCCTTCCAGGCATCAGACTTGAAGTGTTATGTATCAGATAGACGTGAGTCAAACAAGGACAACAAACGTCTAAGCCAGGAAATGTTGTGTTTATTACCCATGCCTAAATCTTCACCAGGTCTCTCAACAACACATTTTTCAGCTTTTAGTTGTTCTTGTTCTTAACTCAACTTGAACCTACCAGACTGATGTTCTATCACGTCTAAAACAACACACACACACACAAAAAAAGGAATCGTAGACCAAAAGTTTGTTCTTTCCCTGAAAGGTCATGAGCCATAAGCCATTGGCCGAATAGAGACCGGGAATCCCTATATTCACCAATAATCAGGGATATTTGCAACCAAAAACAAAGAGAAAGCATTAGCCATAGTTTATAAAATCATGCACTCAAACTTCTTAAGTTGCAGGTTCTGTACATACTCCACAAATATAAGGGATTTGCAGTCAGAAGAAAATATTATTCCCTTAACGTCCAGTACTTGCCGCATAAATGCTGCACTGGTATTGAGAAGAACACTATTTCAGCTACATGTACAAGTCACATAATTAGAATTCAATCTTGGTACATGGCAGACAGAATTAACACATAAGGGCCGTTGCTAACAAAACAATGCCTACCTCAAACTAAAAGGTACTCCTTTCGTCCCTTTTTAAGTGTCCTGCTTTGTAACTCTAACTTATTAAAAAGACATTATCATTATACCTTTCACATCAACTTTTTCCTCTACTTTCCCTACTTATCCATCATCATTACACTTTTACTCCTTAACTTTTCAAAATGAAATATACTTTTAGGGACAAAATAGACAATGCAGTGAATGCACCAACTTTTACCCCCTAACTTTACAAAATAGACACTTATTAAGGGATAGTCCAAAATAGAATACTGGACACTAAATAAGGGACGGAGGGAGTAAAACAAAATAAGATTCATGAAGCTACTAGGGATGCTCCTACAGGAAGGAATTCCCCATCTCTTGGTTGGGGGAGATCCAAGACTTTCTTTCAATCCAATGATATGTTCCTTTAATACTTTCAAATATTAAAAAGTGGTAGGCGCAGCAAAATTTTCTAAAACATCTAATTACCACATTTATGCCTTGAACTCCAGATATGGACCACCCATGTGCAGGTATCGTGTTACTGACAAAATGAAATTTAGAGATACCAGCTCTCTCATGGGGTGATGATATCTAGGTCCAGGATTTCAATTATTAGTATAAACCGTGGTTTCCTCCTCAAAAAAATCAAAGAAGAAAAAAGTGGTATAAGCCATAGCTTTTAAGGAATCATTGGATCAAACTTCTTGAGTTTGCTGTGACTTTGATACACAATGGAGATAATAACCTAGGAAATGGAGCTCAAATAACCTGTACCGAAAATGCCTCTTTACCTCTGTTCCTATGTAATTTCAACCATGAGAGACTTCTGTGCGATCCTCCGGCTGAAATTGCATGTGAACAAAGGTACAGAGGAAATCCCCACCACTAAACCAAAGACCAGATGAACTCAATAAAACAAGTGTGAAGCGTGAGAAAGCCATGGTAACAAGTGTAGATGGAGAGGATCATAAATATGCCAGGGGATTCCTAGCTCAGTTCGGCCGTAGAGGATCATTGGACAAGTTTAAGAATGTAAACAAACACCAATGTTGTTCCCTTAACGTCCAAATGCAGCACCATCGCTACATTGGTTTTGTGGAGAACATTGCTATGGCTTCATAGTTCATATGAAAAAGTCACATGAGGAAAAACCACTCATGCAACCCATAATAAGTGAAGCCATGCAATAACAAACCAACGAATGAAAAACTTGGGGAAACCAACCAGAACCTAGATTTCTTGTAATTACCTGATATATTACACCTACACACACATACAAAGAGAGAGAGAGAGAGAGAGGGAGAGAGAGAGAGAGAGAGAGAGAGAGAGAGAGAGAGAGAGAGAGAGAGAGAGAGAGAGAGAGAGAGAGAGAGAGAGAGAGCAAAATTGACCTTGAAACTCCAGTTCTTGCTTACTAGGCGCTTCTTTCAGCCAACCAGAAAGTCCACTTAATCTGAACTCTCCTCATAAATTATGTAGCTGGCTTCTCGGCCATCCTCATTGCCACTACCCTGATCGCTATTATAGCTACTTTTCTGTTGAACTTGAGAGCAGTGTCCCACTTCCATCTGATGTGTGACTGCTTGGCTGATGTGTGAGCTCAAAATAACTGTATGCTTCACTGCCAACCATTTGTTTAATATCGATGAAACTGCAAAACAAACCAACAAATTCCAAAAAGAAAGTTATAGTGATATTTCCAGGTTCCTTTGACATAATAATTTCACAAAGGTAAATGATCAAACCAACCTTCCTTCGGGAGGGAACTCAGCCAAAAGGCAGAAACCAGGCCTTTTTTGCAACAGTTGCTTAACAGGAATTGCACTGCACCACACGACCAAACCAAAGGTTACAAAACATAAAACCAAACCAAATGAAAACTAGGCCATGTGCCCCAATCGATTTTGGGCCACATAATCCATTAAATGTACAAAATCCATATCCTCTCTTTGCACTCGCATCCTAGGTTAATTTAGGCCTTCCTCTCCTTCTAGCATCGCGATTAAAAGTAGTCTGTCACTTTTCTTAACTCTCAACTGTTGAATTTACTGGTTTTCCGTTAGGGATGACCAATTAACCCACCTACTCTCCAACTTTACTCTGATTGGACGAATCCCCAATTATGTTTTCAGGTTTGGCTTCGGGTTTGGGGAATGAAACGGAAAACATTCTACTTTGGTTTTGGGGATGGTTTATAACTTTATGTACATGTGCTTTTTAGTATGGTTATTATATTTATATGTTCCAAGTAGGAGTCAACCATATATACTCTCTACATTATGTCTAATGAACTTTGCTAGAGGAAATTTGTGAAGTATGCTCGATCACAATGATCTTGGGGTCTGCTCCATTAGTCATTCACTACAACAAAAATGACTTTGGGCCACAAAAACTAATGATGAAATCCGAATTTCCTCACCAAATGGTATATTGTACTTCATAAAAGTTCCAAAGCATGCGAACAGCCTGCCAGAAATCCCTCATTCTCTACTCCAAACTTTTGATAACTTCCCTGATTCAGAAATTGACTGACCTAGGAAATTTCTATCTCAGACTTTTACAAAAACAAACCACATCTCATGCAACTATCAGACAACATTGGAAGAGAAGAACAATGGAAGCTATACAAAATGAACATTAGCTGACTGGTTTTCAGTTAGGGCTGAAAGAATGGAAGATTAGAAGAGACTTGTTTGTTACTATGGCACTGAGATAAATCCGGCAACCGTGAAATCCAATGATCAGATTCCTTCCTCTGCTGATCATCCGCATACTCTTTCTCCCTCTCAGTGAATTTATTGTCCCATAATAAAATGGGTTTGATCCATTGTGACCCAATTTATTTTCACAAAGATAATTTCACTCAAATCATCTCCGATTACACGTCGCAGTCCCTATAATGGGAGCTTGAAATGGTGTGATGTCGTTTTAAAGAACACTTCGCATTTTGAAGATGCTGGTGACCGGTTCCCTCCTACTCTCCCTTAGAAGAACAGAAGCAACAGCCTCCCATTTCAATACAGACATCTCTGTTATCCACCTGAAGCTATCGACACCTTATTCATTGCAGTCCCTTTGTTTGGCCTTAGAAAAATGACTTGATTAGATGAAAACTAAGTGAGGAAATTTATCGTACAGGTGAAAAGCAGTGAAGTATTATTCCACCAAAAGCCAAGGTATGGAATTAATGGTTGATAGCTTTTATTGAACAGTTAGAATGCTTGAAAAATACATAAGGAACACTGAGGAAGTATAAACCAAGAGGACTCCAGTGAATAGGCATCCCAGAGAGAGAGAACTTACCCAGAATATCACAGAGGCGAACCCAGATTTATTATCATCTGAAAGTAAAGCAGAATCAAACTTCATAGATGCTCAAACTACAAGATCATCCTTATCATCTATCTAACACATGTCATCATCGCAACAAATCGAACCCCAAATTGGTCCTCTACCAAAGAGCTTCTCAGGAGTTGAGCACCTCACACTAATACAATCATCCTTTAATGTCGTGATACCAGGTTCCGTCCTAGAGCATAAAAGCATCCTCAAGAGTGATAATCACAATAGCATGCAATACTAAACTTGAAAGCATGAAAAAAAAAAAAATTACTTACGAGGGCTTAATTTTGATCTCAGGTGTAGCCATCAATTGCTGTTATTCAGATCAATTGCTTCACCCGCGATGATAAAGAACCCATCTTTTCTTTAATTGCTTTTAACAAATCACACTCGAAAGAACAGAACAGACCAAAGCATGTCATGAATAATTTGAAGATGACCAAACCATTGCCACGTTTGGAGTCCAAAGCCCCACTAACATTTTTCTCAATAACATAAAGCAAAAATCTAACCACATCCATCACAAAAAACCCAAACCATTCACTCTAGCATAACTAAAGAGATAACAAACTCACCGTTGGCTGAGCGTCAAAAGAAGCCAAACACGAAACAAGCCTCCAAACCAGCCCAGAGAAGAACATGAGCAGAACCAGGCTAGGGAAAATATGAGAGAAAGAACCAGGCTTTATATATGACATGTATTCTCTATTCTTAGTGCACAAGCAACAAGTACACTATTCCAACCACTCTCATCATTTCTGCTCAGAGAAGTACATACAGTGGAGCAGGAAAAACACGCAGACAAGCCATAAAACCACCAACAACTTGCAAAGACCAAAATTACCAAAACACACCTGCAACAAACAAAAGCACACCCAATGGAATCAAGGACATTTTCGGCAACACAACAACAATCTAGCGATGGACAACCACAAACCAAAACTTGTCCAATTCTCTTATATAATACTTCGTATGGATATGACATTCGGAATTAAAGAACTGCCATGAAAACATGTGGTATGACCATCTAAATATCTTTTGAAAAGAAAAGAAAAGAAAAAACTCAACCTCTCTCTAATGTCATATGTTGCAACTTTTCAAAATGTTAGTGCGGCTCGCCCATAGAGCGGATTGGTAAGCCTATATCTCTCTGTCGAAAAAGAAGCTACAATGTTGTTCTCTATGTCAGACAAATGAAAAACTCAACCTCTCAAAACCTTCAGCAGCTTCTCTTTCCCCTTTTCCCTTTCCACTGCTTGACTATATACTCTACCCCTTCGCGTAGTGTTGCTTTCCTCCCTTCCTTGTAATTCCAAACTTCTGGTGTTACGTACCTACCACTGGGATTGTACTCATTTGTCTCCATCAAGGCAATTGTCACAGCAGAGTACACTTCATCACCAAGCTCATTCTTTAGATTTTTCAGCTTTTCGTCATCTTCATCAATAACTTCCTGCAGCTGCATTCCAACGAACCATCTTAAGGTGAATGACAAGGTCAAAAGGGAAAAGAGGAGAACAAAAATATAATAACAAACAAGAAAGAACACCCCACCAAATAATAACTGGTAAAGGGAAGGCTGTTCATACCACTTTCTATTATAGTACCATACTTCAGTATTAAAAACTGCAGAGACATGCAAAGTGTTCCTAGATTGGGTATTTCCCATAGACAAACTAAATCAAGTTCCTCATTTCTAACACATAGCCCACGCGCAGGACATTTTCCCTCGCTTGTTAAACAAGCAGTACATCATAAAAAGAGAGAGAATTCACATATAAAGAGGAGTTGTCACCTGAAACCTAAATTAGAATGCCATGTCAAGCAAAGATGTCATTCTACGAAAGTACATGGCACTGTCCCAAGGGCTGAAACAGAAAGAAAATCTAAAATAGTCTACCGAATGAAAATGCAAAATACCTCTTCCTTGTCACTTCCTCTGATGATCTTAAAGGGATGCCAGCTAGGATCCCTCAGGTAAGCGTCCCATAACGAACATAGCTCCATAGCTTTACTATCAGCTTCTTTTCTATACTTCCTCTTGGCTGCAATATGAAATGGCTTACTGTCAAGGTCGCCCATCCTCTTGATGCCAATAGTAGCCCGGGATGACTGCCCCGTCCAGCCCTATGAGGCAAGAAAAATATGTTTCTTACCAATCCATAGGAAAATTACCGCATCATTGGAACAAGATTTAAATTTGAAGAATAACAGAAATTATAGAAGTATTAAAAAATGACTTCCTATTGACCAGAAAAATAAAAGGCCTGTCAAAGGGAATACTTGTACAGTATTTGTCATTTCAGTGTGTGGGCTGGGCTACCAATGGAACTACAGTATAAGTCTGTCATTTCAGTGTGTGGGCTACCAATGGAACTACAGCATATCTATTGTAGGAAGAAGATTCATAAGGATCATAACCACTGAGATATTTGTGTTACTTCCATCTGGAGAAACCATCTCATAAATCATCTCTACAAATTGTGGAGTGATAAGAGGATTAGACACTACTATAGCTTGGCAGCACGGTTATGAAGATGGCCTCACAGGGTCCACCTTTTTTAATCCTTCAATTCTCTTGAACTTGCTCTCGAAAGCAGCCAATTTGCTTTTTAATAACTTGGCTTGTTAAAAATACCTGAGAAGAAATAACATAGACGGTACTTTCTTACAATTCTTCAATCAAATGAGAATATAGTCACCCAAGTCATACCCAAAACACAAGCACTTTGGGGGGAAGACACTACAGTAAGGAACTGCAATCCAAATTAGAAACCACCTTATTCAGATCAAACTTTAATCAGCCCCTAATTCTCAAGTACAGTACATTAACTGCCCTGCATGTGGATCATCAGTTGTTTTCAACATCTTTTCTGGATACATATTTTAGAATGGGGAAACTTAATGCTGGCACAATATTTCATTATTACCACATACGGATACATTTACCAGGTATAGCTATATACCAAAACCTAGCAGGTACATAACGATGTAGAGCTGCAATAGCTGGGCAAATTGTAATAAACTTTCCCACAAGTAATGTTATACAAACCAAAAAGGTATACAGGAGATTTAATTGAGAATGCAAGTAATTCTCAGCTTTCATGTCACATTTAACTTCCCAAAAATCAGGTATGCAAACAATCAGAGTCATCCCTGCCCGTTTTCATGTTGCATTCATAGAATTCCCAAGTGACAATGCTCATCACTTCAAAGTAAGATACACAGTGAATTACCTTATTTCTCTGTTATTGATGTAACATAGATCAGCAAAACAGTGCATGATCAATGCACAAAGAGTTAAGCATCCAACCTACATTAGAAAGGGGTTTCCCACTTATGTTCTTATCACATATCAGTCCATATAAGAACCATGAACAAGAATACTACTCACATTAATTAACTCCTTGCGAGCTTGTTGAACCTCATCATTGCTTTTGCGTTCCTTTATAATGAGAGCTTGACTCAAGGATTCTAGATCTTCGAGGTCTTGCTCCTTTTCTGCTAAATCTTGTTGAAGTGCATCCCTCTTCTTCTTCAGTTCCAAATCCCCATCCTCACCCATGTGTCCAATAACTTGTATTGCCCCTCTCATACGCTCTACCTCCAACTCCAGGGCTTGCCTGGCATCAATTTTCTTCTGTAATTCCAAAATTCTTGCATGAAGGTTTTCTTTTTCTCTCTGTCGTGAAAAAGTTGTAGTAGAATCATTAAATCATATAATTCAGGCAGATAATTGTCACTTCAATGATCTAAGTTAAAACAGAAAGTAACGCATATTACTTTTTGATCTTCTCCCAGCCTTAGAAGGTTTTCATCTGCTATCTTTTGCTCCAAGGTAGCTCTCTCATTCTGAAAACAAAACAAATTTGTTATAGTTAATTTCGAATTGCTAGTGATTCTGTGGGCAGATGTTGACAAACAGCGAATATGGCTCATTTCCAACAGACTGCAGCGCACCAGCAAGTATAAAACAAAAGCTATAGCACATTCACAATAAAGTTTCAAGCAATTTCTAGGATAAAAAAACAAAAAAAAGAAGGGTACATCGAATTTTTGAGTTTTGGCACCAATGTGTAGTTCCCCATTTTGACAAGGCCAACAAAAATTTATTGTTGTTAAGAAATTTGAAGAGCTGCACACCTACAAAAAGAGGAATGGACTATTATTCTTTTTTGTGATATTGCGTTTGGAATTGGCACAAACTACATTAATTTTCTTTATCTGAACATCCTTAACAAGCTAGTGAATATCATTTTCAAGATTTGCAAAAGCACCTAAGAATATACTCCAGAGTCTGTTTTAATCAAGTGGGAGATTGGAAATTGCTACTCTTCCATCCTATTCTAGAGTGAGAACCATTTACAAGGAAAAATTAAGTACCATTTTCTTCTCAGAGTCGAGCTTCCTCCTCTCATCTTCATTTCGGGCCTCCCGTTTCGCCAGCTCTTTCTCACGCTGCACAAGCTCTTTGCTCTGCAATTCGATTTGCTTATTTGTCTGTTCATGGTCCTCCAAAATCTTTTCAAGTTGGCTGCGCGCATTCTGCTCCATCTTTGTTATCTCTATTAAGCATCAAATGGGGACAAAAACATCTACTGTCAATTAAAAATCTTTTGGAATGATAAAGAAACGACAAATGAACTGTAGCTGAGTGTAGCATACTAACCTTCATTGTAAGCTTTGTGCATCTTATCTTTCTCACTCATCCACTCGCTCAGTGACATTAAAGTTTCGTTGTATTTGCACTCAATTTCCTTAAGCCGCTTATTCTTTACCTCGATCGCGTTAGTCAAATTCGTCACAAGCTTTGTATTTTTCTGCTTACACTCAGCTTCAATTTCAGAAATACTTTTCAGATCGCCAGTCTTCCGGAGATGTTCACCAACTATACTGTTAGAGTGGAAGTCCTCATCGCGAGCAACCCATCCAAATAGCTCATCTCCAATGTGCTTTGCTGCAAAGTAATCCCTCCTGCCCTTTCGGTTTGATTCGTAAGATTTCTCAAACATCATGGCGTTGTGAAATCCAGGCCAGTCTCTATTGAACTCAACCACCGCAAATCCCGAATGGCCCTTGAAGTTCCACAAGGGATTAACCCTCACTGGATTAAACAACTGTGCAGCCAACTTATCCCTAAGATTCGACCCGCTTTTCCCAATGTAACGCCCATCTTTTTTCTCAACAGGGATGTTTGCTACTATCCCTACCCACGGCCAAACAAACAACTCAGTGCTATCGTTTCCCACAGGAGCCTCAATAGCCTCTGTTGTGGATTTGGACAATGACCCATTTGCCTTCAACTGCTCTTCCATGTACCTCCCCAGGGCTAAATGTCTCCCTTTCTGTTTTACATTCTTGCTCCCAAAACTAGAACAATGCTGAAGAAGCTCCTTGTATTTGTAATCCCTCCTTTTCCTCCCTTGGCAATACCAGCATCTATACACCCCACCCGATAATTCTACCTTGATACCCCCATTCATTAAGCTCTTGTAACACTCCTCGGTGTATTCCTCTAACTCTGAATCACTTATATCCGTTTCCTCTTCTGATGAGTGAGACATTTCTGTAATTCAGCAAAATAAAAAGACCCAGTGAGGAACAGCCAATCAGCTAACTAGTTATTATTGCCCAGTTAAACAAATACTATATAGAGGTAATGAGGAACAGATAGTAGTGCTCATCAATGAAAACTAAACAAGTTCACTAAAATTTCCAGATAAGCAACAATGTTCCACTTAAATCAAACTCAGGTTCTTGTCCAATGCTTCAGAAAAGGAAAAATATCCAATGTGGTATGCTTAAGTTCAGTTATAAAACCCAAGATTCCTATGTTTTCCTCGGCACTTTCTCAGTAGCCAAACAGAGCATATACAGAGGGGTATCACGAAACCGAGTAAAATCAAAATATGTTACTAATCATGCCGAGTGTTAGCACTGTCTTAAGGTAAGTAGCTCTGTCGTGTGTTTAAAAGGTAATCAAAGATGATCTCTGGAACCTTGTTTGGTTTCCAAGAAAATAGAAAGGAAACGGACAGAAAGAAAGAAAATACTATCGGAAAATCCAAGGCCGGGCGTAATAAGCCAACCCCTCAGATAGTTGGTCTCACCGATTGAACATTAATCGCAAAACCAAACACAGCAAACACATCACTAAAATTTCAAGGTAAGTAAGAAAAATCCACTTAAAGCGTAATCCAATATGGCTTCCTTCAGTTATAACTTGAGATTTCTATGTTTTCCTTCCCATTTCATCAGCAGCTAAACAGGGCAGATACAGACCGGTATTTATATACTCCATCACGAAATCAAGCAAAATTGAAATATTTTACGAATGATTGCGGAGTGTTTGCTCTGTCTAAAAGGTAATAAAAAATGCTTTCTAGAACCTTGTTTGGTTTCCAAGAAAATGCAAGGTTTTCCAAGAAAATATGAAGGAAACGAAAGGGATGGAAAGGAAAGGAAATACAAATGGGAAAATCTGAGGCATACCCACTCAAATTACCTTGAAAAGGCAGCTAGTGTAGAACCCGAAAAACCCTAGCAACTTTTGGTGAATGCGAATGAGAGAGACTTGTTTTCAGTGGAAAGTCGAAACCAGAGACGCGGAGAGAGAGAGAGAGAGAGAGAGCTATGGGACCATTAGTTTTTGGAGAGAGAAAGAGAGGTTCGGTTCAGCAGCTGCTGATACATTATGCAGGAGGCACGCACAACTTCGGTTTCTGAAAGTGGGTAGCGCTGCAGCGACGACGACGCCGTCCTTTTGCATGCCTGCAGTAGGCTGTAGAAGAAGACGACAACTCCACAAGTGTACTACACAGATTCCTCCGTACAGAGTAGTGAATATGCGGGTATTTAGGACGCGTGGTGGGTTCTCCGGGCAAGTGTTTATTGGAATCCGGTGCGGTCCAAGTGATCGTAACCGTCGGTTAGCGTTTTTAATGGTCCATATTTGTTTTGAATATTTTACCGTATTCCCAATGAGAGATTCGATCCTGTTAATTATCAACATAGTCCAGATTTGTTTTGAATATTTTACCGTATTCCCAGTGAAATATTCGATCCCGTTAATTATCAACGTGAACTAACCAGATTGGATTGTACACTCTTTTCTTCAGTGAGCGGGATCCGTTTGTTGCTATGACGGATTCGGCAATGGGGATGTGTTTGTCTTTTTGTTACTACATATTTTGGGTAAGCGGTGGGACCAGGGCTACACTTTTGCGGTTGCTATTGTTGGCCATCGACGAATGAGAGCGCGCCATATGCTTTAAAAAAAAATCATCTCACATATTTTTGGGAAACAATTTTTGCACGAGAAAGATATTCAATACTCATGGGGTGAAGTTGAGCACGAATTTGAATCACACATTGGTACAAAGTGATCTACACATTCAGGGGTAAATCCATAAATGTGTGGTTCAGATTCGTGCTCAACCTTGTCCCAAAAACATTGAATAATTTCCCTTTTTGCACCCATTTTTTTCCACATTAAATGTAAGTTTCAAAACAAGAGTGTATTTATTAGATAGGCTAATTTCCAGCAAAAGATAATTTTTCGCTTGGAGGTTGTCAATTTTTACCCCTCCAATAGTAAGTCTTTTTCGTAGCCAAAAAATGGCTCAGCGAATTTGAGTGAGAAAATGGCTATGGCTATTTGTGCCACATCAACAATTCTGTGTTACTAGTTTTTTTTATTAAAATCTCTACGAAATAATTTCAAAGAGAAAGTGCATTACCATTGATTGCATGTGCACGTATTTTCTACATGTAAATTTTCTCTCTTTTTCCCTAAGTTTTTAATCGTATATTTTAGAAGATGATTAGGGGCATTTTCTTTGGATTTTCAACCCTATTGATTGGACTTATATTTCTCTCTCTCAAAAAAGAAAAATCCTATTTTATTCGAAATCAAATGCCTTGCCGCCCAAGTTACATATAAGCGATGGCGATCAAAAGGAAATATATGTGAACTAGATTTTTTTGCTAACTCGAACTTTAGCTCAAGTTTCTCCCTTTGATTAGTTTTGAGCACGCTGGGATTAATCATCAATGGAGTATATAGTTCAATAGAATCATATTCGATCATTAAAAGTAAATTGCGAAAATGCAAGCTCCAAAATGTACTAAAAGGAAAATTTTATTAACTACTTGACTAAGATACGAAACAAAATCAGCAGTTCTCAAAGAAAAGAAAAAAAATAATTGGGGCATCATTTGATGAGGGATCGAAAAATTCGAAGAAATTCCCTTCACAAATTATCCTGATACCTAGGTTGTTAGCACTCCTAGCTAGCTACCACTATTGTGTAACTAAAATAAAACTAGGTGATTTCTCAACTTTGTGAGAACTTGGGAATGGCATGGTCCTGTAAATACTTTGAGACAACTCGGTAGGCAGCTTCTCCTGGATGAATTGAATCCCAAAGCAAATATTGAGAAGGGTTTGGACAAACTGGAGTGGACGGAGTGCATAATCCGCAGCATCCTGTATTAGTCACCGTAAAACCTGTTGCATAAAAAACAATCATTTTAGTTCCTGATGATGCACTTAGTTGCCAGGTGATTACTATTGCCCTAATTCTTTATGGTTTCACTTACATCCCCTTGGGATCCGTCGAACTTTGTTCTTTATACTCTTTTATGAATTTTTCCGTTGGAAAAAAGTGCGCGCGCGTAGATATATTGCAATATCGAAACTATAGTGAAAATTGACGTCTTACCATATTCTTGAGGATTGTTCATCATGTCGAAAAGTGGGGTGTAAAAATCTGCATAGACAAGTTTGCTACCGGGAAGGGATTCCTGTAACTGAGACAACATTGCAACAAGCTTCTGATTGTAAGATTGAGACTGTGAGTAGTCCACACATCTCCCTCCCATATTGAATCCTGCACCCCAACACCCAAGTGGAGGAAGCCCTGCAATAAGCATGTTTCGACACCCTTGATTGTACAATTCCTGCACATTCACAATATTAGTAAGAAGATACCAGTATGAGAGAGAGAGAGAGAGAGAGAGAGAGAGAGAAGGGGTTTAACCTTAACAAAAGCTTGGACCCTTTGTAGGAGGAAATCATGATAGCCACCAATGAGGGGGAACTGAAGCCTCCTAGCACCCCCACTAAAGTAGT
The DNA here is from genome assembly GCA_018127125.1 of Rhododendron griersonianum. Lineage (NCBI taxonomy): Eukaryota > Viridiplantae > Streptophyta > Magnoliopsida > Ericales > Ericaceae > Rhododendron > Rhododendron griersonianum. The sequence goes on from CM030800.1 coordinate 28,095,921, forward strand.
TGATAGTAACATCGTTACTTCCTGAAGTAACAACCACCAAGGAACCGTTGATTATATCACTAGCTTTTGCTTCCCCGGTAGCCCCCTTAAGCTTCTCTATATACTGCTTCAAATACTCCGGTTGTTTGGATACCGGAATTACTCCACTCATAACCGTAGTCATGTCGTCGTACCCTGACCCTGCCGATGCGAAGCAAACACCTGTTTGGAGCTCTTCCTGTGGTAAATTCGGATCGAGAAAAGGTGGGACAGTGTCCTTGATCCCTAGCGCCGAGGCTAAAAGATCCGACACGAGCTTCCCGTTGGAAAACCTCCCCGTTGGGATTTTCCCGGGAAAATCTTGGCCGTATGGCTTGTGGTTGGCTTTTAGGATAGTGGGTATGAAGTTGTTATTTCCGGTGTCCAATAATGAATCGCCGAAAATAAGAATGGCTGGAAATCGTGGCGATTTGGTTGCGTCGAGCCTCTTGGCTGTGATGGAGCAGACTTGCACTAGGAGGAGGAGGTAGAAGAGTGAAGAAGCCATAAGGTAATTCTGTTTTTTCTTGTTCTGTGCTTTGTTGTTATGTTTTTTTGAAGTGTTTGTTGTGCACACATATATATATATATAGGTGTTGGGGTCAATGTTCATTTAGCTAGGAAGGCCGATAATTAGGGAAACAGAAAAAACCGAGTGGGCCTACGCAAGAATCAATGGCATCCGATGTGTGTAGGTGCTCGGATCAAGCACTCCATGTTTTTGTATATATAGGTGCTCACATATATATACAAAAATATGGAGTGCTTGATCCGAGCACCTACACATATCGGATGCCATTGATTCTCGCGATGGCCCACTCGGTTTTTTTTTAGAATTTTTGGATGGCTCGGATCGGCCGTCCGGTGGCCGGAGTGAGCCCGGCGAGGCGTCAGGATTCCGATCGGGATTCCCCGGTCGGGAACCGTAGACTTTCCGTTAGGGAAAATGATGGCTCAGAATGTGTTTTGATAATTAATACCCGCCAAGGACAAGCTAAGAACATTTGTTAATGCTGAAAATGTCCTTGGCCGGTATTAAGTATCAAAACACGTCCTTAGCCGTCATTTTTCCCGATAATTAAGGAGATAAAGAATTACCATGAGAGAGTAAAAAACTGACCCTGGTAATTATTTATTTTCGTTTTAATTTTGGTCAAGGAAAAACAGAAACATTACCATCAATTTCTATTCAATGTTATTAAATTGTGTAGATTATGGGTTCTGCGTTTTAGGACTTGATGAGGGGTTTGGATATGGAATTATTAGTTAATTCGTTTCGTTTAGGATAGTAATTTCTATGGGGCCCTATTCATCCTACTATGACAGTACCACGAAATCAACATCAGATTAACACGAGATGCCATTAGGTTGGCATCGGTCGCACTAGATTGGCATCGATCGGTTTCTGTGAGAAGCATCGTCAATTGTAGAACTACGGTGATAGCTCGATATCGGCACATTGCATGCATGCGCGGCTCTGACTTCTGCCATTGATTTATCGATGGACTTGATTCTTTCATTTGATTTGGCTATGTAATTTGTTAACTAGTGTGCAATAGGTTCTTCCCCAGTTGTGTTACCGGCACATGGTAAATTGTAATCCTTCTTGTTATTAATGAATTTCTAACGTGTTTCTAAAAAAACAAAAAAAAAAACGTCAGATTAAATCAGTCACTGTTTTAGGCCTTGATGAGTGGTTTCGATATGGAATTATACGTTTATCATACAGTATTGTTATATCTTGAACAATACAGTTATTGAAGGTGAACAAAATCGGACTCAGTGGTTATAGTCTAGCCATTTTGCTCTTTGAATTCAAACTTTGATGACTTCCCTCTTTAATTTGAACTTGGGCAGTTACTTGTCCTGTAATTGCATGTCCGGATTAGGTAGTTACGCTCCCTGATGTCTTCTTTGATTCAATTGCCTTCGCCTTGATCCAGATTACCTCTATTTTTCCTTCAGCCTGTCGAGAATGTGGAAGCGGTTAGTGTCGCTTGCCACATTCTCGACACAACTTAATCGACAGTTAAGAGTTTTCAACAAAAAGATAAAAAAAAATTTATTGAAAAAGTAAAAAATACCCACAAAATAAAAATAAAAATACCAGACTAAAATTTTGGAAGTGGCTTCTGGCGGTCTCTTTTGGGACTTCACCATAGACTTGGCATTTGTGTGCACAAGCATTGTTTATTTTGTTGATTGTAACTATTTATTTTGTAGAGCTCATTGATAACAATAAAAATGTAAAAAAATCATATAAGTTGGATGCCGATTAATTCCTGTTCCAAATGTCACCTATTGTGAAGATGGGAGTGATGGATTTGATGTAGTGTGGCCGAACCCATTTTATAAGCATAAATGCATTTAGAATTAAGAATTAATCGGCATTCAATTTCCATGATTTTCAAAACATATATACGTGTTCTTGATCATGAGTTCTACAAAATGAACAATTTCGATCATTCAAATGAGCTATACAAAATACCGACTACATGACTGGAACTTAGAGATTCGTTCTCTCCTAAGGTTTTGAGTTTGAAATCTTTGAGTGATATCAACTCCTGTGAGACTTGAGTGGGACCTCCGCTAGTGGATGGTGAATTTATGATCCATGTTTTTTTTTTCCAACAGTCAAACAATTATTTTCATTGTAAATATCCAAAGGCAAAAGATTACATCACAATAGACAGGAATGAACCGAAACTACTAAATCTAATACACGAACTACTGCAAAAAACACACCAGACTAACAGAGTATATTTTTAATTATTCAAGAGAAATTTAAAAGGGACTGGTCCTTTTAATATTGAGATACAAGATCAAGATCCCTCTTGAAAATATGGTCTCTATATTTGGAGACCAAATTTTTAAAAGAGATAATGGGTCCCTCCGAAATTTTCACAAAAAGTGCGAAAAATATGAGATAAGATTACAAAATCTCTCCTCAATATGTCATATTCATTCTCTATTAGTTTCGGAGTTTTGAAGGTAGGTTGGAGATACTCTAACCACACAGTGTGAGCAAATACACACATAATTTTTGCTCTGCAAAATATAGCAACAATTTTTTTTAAAACTAAAAAATAAGAGAAGAGATTCTTCGTCTACAATCCACTTTATTTTTATTACTAAAATTTGAGAAGAGATTCCTCTTCAATCCACTTTATTATTATTACATTTCTGTTTATACCCGTTTTTGGCACCACGGATCGGGCTAGCCGTGATTGGGCTTTTCGTTAATTCTTTAATTAATTGGGCCGAGAGTTGTGCAAATTAGTTGGGTAATTATTGGGCCATGGGTTTTTTCCCATTTGGGCCCAAGGATATGCGGCCCACGGTTGCAAGATTGGTTTTGTTCGGCCCAGAAGGCAGCCCACGGCTGGGCCCACGAGGAATATGCTGAATTGGCCCAGGATGTAAAGCCCACGGTCGAGCCCGCGAGGAAATGAATTAATTTGGTCCACTTGGTTTAGCCCACGGTTGAGTTTCAATGGGAAACAATAATCTGGTGCAAATGAGTTGGTCCCCAATTGTAGGAAGCAGTTACTATTTGGTGGCAGTTGATATTTGAAACACAAAGGGCCAATTGACCAAGTCAATTGGCCATGTGTCGCAGGAAGCACAAAAAAGGGAGGAAGTTGGAAGATATTTCTACCAAGGAGTGGGACACATGTCAACCAATGAGAGACCCATTACCCATGATCTATTTTCAACTGCCCTCAACTTCTGAAGACTTCCCATGACCGTGCATGCACAAAAGGTGGAAGAGATCATGGGACACTTGGCAGCCATAGAAGCAATGCAGATTCTCGGATTCAGGCCTGAATCAGATGCTGCTGGCCCTATAAATAGTACTCCCTCCGTCCCAATTTACTTGTCCCAGTTTTATTCTAACTGGATAAAAAAACTAGTTATATCTTTAAATTGGTAATGAATTTTATATCTAATATGGATCTTGTTTGATAGATCTCGATTTGTTCTATAATACAATGTTTTCAAAATCACCTAAAATATTATAAATTACAAGATATAATCAATTGAAAAGTGGCACGAACTCCAAAAAGTGACAATTAAATTGGGACGGAGGTAGTAGTTCACAATGTTGAAAAAAGGGTCCAACACCAATCAAGCTCAACGCTTAAACAAAAAGCCTTCCCAGCGAAGCAAACACTTTACTACTTTCAGCAAAGTAGATTATCGAGTACTACGTGCTCAAACCCCATTCAAACACACTTCTTTAAGTTGTTTGGATCTTTTACTTTCCTGTACCAACTTTATTATTCCGGTGTAATAGAGTTTACGTTTTCACGTTTCTACGTCCATTTCCTATACGACTAGGAAATATTAAGTCCACAACCGTGTGGCAAACCACGAACCGCTCTGTGATCTTTAACCTTTGGGTCACACACGATCGCTCATACGATAGAAGTCAAGATTCACGGGATTCTTCACAAGAAGTTAGGCGCTACAAGTCTTGGCACGCCCGCGCTCATCGCATCCACACCTTGTGTCAAAAACGAGAGTTTTCATTGGCACGCCCAGTGGGACCCTAGTCGTTCACAAAGGTTTCAATCATGCCGCCGAAAACAAGAACCGGACAGTCACAATCAGATCCACCACAGTCGCCTCCAGGCAGCCCTGAAGGAGTTGCTGTTAACGTCCCGGTACTCGAGAAGGCCGCTCCTCAAGTCAGTGCACAAGACCTTCAAGACGCCACGGATAGCGTCAAGAATTATATGTTGTTTGCAGGACAAGAAATTTCACACAGCGTGGCACAAACAATTTCTCAGTCCATCGAGCCTATGACTCTAGCAATCAATAACATGATTGCCACGATGACAGAGAGGCTACCGCCCGTTCCTCAACAACCAGTCATGCCCCAGTTCGGATTCTATGGCAACGGCCATGAACAGACAGGTTTGAAGGACTCAATTCCACCGCCACCACAAGTTTTCTATCAAGCTTCTTCATCAAACAGCCCTGCACCGGCAGGAGATAGAAGCAAATGAGTGGTTATTGGAGGAGGACCGACGCCTCCAATGAACAAAGAACAAAGGGCCGTTTTGGTGGAAAACCCAAACAGGCCTGAAAAGACCGACAAAAGGCCTCCTCACGGAGGACAAGGTGCTGTTAAAGACAAGAACAGTTCTCATGCTCATTCAGTCCCAGAGACTCGGGGGGCAAACCCAGGCGTGAATCTGCAAGCACAAGAGGCAGGCCAGCAGCCGCCTCCAATGCCAGCCATGATTGGGAGAGATCAAGTCCTGGATTTGCTCCAGGAACAGTTAGGGCCTGGATTCAGGCCTGTGGGCAGACCCATGTACAGGAAACCTCACACGGCGGAGGTTGACGGTGAAGCTTTTCCCAAGGGGTACCGAGTTCCTGAATTTCAGACCTTCACGGGGGAGAACATGCAGTCCACAGTGGAACACATTGCTCGATTTCAAGTGCAGTGCGGGGAGGTGGGCACGAATGACAAACTCAAGTTAAGGCTTTTTCCGAATTCCTTGACAGCAACGGCCTTCACTTGGTATATCAATCTGCCACCCAATTCTGTCCAGATCTGGGCCCAAATTGAGGAGATGTTCCACCAGCAGTTTTATAGGGTTGAACCAAAGATAACGATGGCGGATTTGTCTCGCTATCGTCAACTTCCACAAGAAGGCGTGGAGTCTTACCTCTCCCGATTCAAGACAGCGCGTTTCAAGTGTAAGATCCCTTTGCCCGAGGCCGAATATGTGCGTTTAGCACTAAACGGCCTAGATTTCGAGTTCAAGAAGAAGTATCATGGTACATAATTTAGGGAATTGTTTGAGCTGTCTGCAAAGGCCTCGCGTTATGAGAAGCTTTTGGAAGAAGAGAAGGATAGAAAGTCGGCTTCCAAGGGGACGTACTATCAAGACCCTAATTATGACGTGGCTACGGTTGAGGCAGAGGCTAGCGTTGATGTTGATGTGGCCGAAATCATCAATAGAAAGCCTTATGTCTGCAAGGCCTTCGTCAAGATGGAGCCCGCGAAGCAACCCATCCAAGAGGCATTTAATAGGCCTACCAGGGCCTACACCTTTGATATCAGCAAGGCGGAAGCTATTTTCGATCAGCTCTTGGCGGACAAGTTGCTGAAACTGCCCTTTGGTCACAAGATCCCAGCATTGGATGAGTTAAAGGGCAAGGAATATTGTAAGTACCATAATTCTTGGAGTCATTCAACCAATAATTGCTTTGTGTTTAGGAATGATATCCAAGACAAGATTGATCGGGGTGAATTCAAGTTTCCCGAGAAGGACAAGCAGGCCATGGGGGTGGATGGCAACCCATTTCCTTCAGGCCTAAGTGCAAACATGGTCTCAGTGAATATGAGGTCCATACCCAGAGCTACACCAAGGCCTAGACTGAGCTTGGGGGCACCATCGAGAGCAGCATTCAGGCCTAGGTCGAATCACTACCGGGACCCATGTTTTGAGGAAGATTTCACTCCATCTTGCACTTGGGGGGTAAGGAGGCTAAGAACTTCGATTCGGGGGGCAAGCATCCCTACTCAGGCCTTCGAAAGGGTGAAGAGATTTGAAAGGAAGAAGCCCTGGTGGTCCAAGCCCGAAGGAGATAGGAAGCTCGAGAGACCATGCTGCTCATTGGTTTGTACTGAATGTGGGCATCATGCTGTTCCATCCAGACCTTTGTTGAAGAGCATAGTTGTGGGCAGAACTGAAGCCAGGCCTGAAGAGATACGCAGGCCTAAACAGAACCAGAACCAGGTCAGGCATGAGTCAGTTTTCAACAGGATTCGACCAGGTGTGGTGAAGATAGAGGATGAGCTCAATAATCTTAGAATTTCAGCCCCAACTGGAGGAAAGCCTAGGACTGTGAAACCTCCTGTCATTCCTCCAAATGAGTGGCATAAGGTCGAACATCCTAAGTTTCCTGCTCCACAACCTCTTTTATCACGATCTCAGAAAAGACGCCGCCAAAGGTTTAGGCAGGCGGAAAGGAGGGCTCAAGAGGAAGACGACCTGCTTGGGGACATGATGGAAGAGGATGACATCAATGAGGAAATGGTGCTGGAGTCACCTACAGAAGAGTTGAAGGTTGAGGCAGTCAAGCCTAGGAGAGAATACAAGCCTTTGAAAAGAACCCACAAAGAGGTTGTTGCCAGTTCCTCTTCAGGGCAAGTTCCTCAATTTGAGAAGAAGGCTTTACTGGGAAAAACCCTCGAGGAGGCTAGGATTAAGCCTCTTCCGAGACAGGTCACTTTATTGAAGATGCAGCCGCTTGAGCCAAAACAGGACTCGGGGGGCAAGCCTCGATTAAACCCACAGGCCAAGGAATTCAGGCCTGGGCAGGCTTCGAAGATGCAATGCAACATGGTGGTCTTTCTTCCATCCGAACTAGAAGCAAAGGACAATGACCTCACTGCCATGGAAGGCGATGTGGTGGAGATGGGTCAAACGGCCGAGATATTACACGAATCCCTCAATTCAGGCGTGAATGGAGGCGGGCCTTCAGTGATAATTCTGAAGGACGAGGATGAGAATAGTATCGAAGGCCGAGCAGCAAGCGTAATATTCGAGAAACCCACTTCCAAGATGACGAGGCATATCAAGCCTCTATATATCTCGGGATGTGTAGACGGAATGCCAATCAATCGACTCCTTGTCGATAATGGTTCGGCAGCTAACCTCATGCCTAGGTCAACCATGATCAAGCTAGGCAAGACGGATCAGGACTTGGTGTCAACAACGGCGACGTTGACTGACTTCACTGGGCATGAAACGAACTGTCTGGGGATTTTGATCATGAACTTGACCGTTGGGTCAAAAACCCTTACCACTCCATTCTTCGTCGTGAATTCGCGGTCCTCGTTCAACATTCTGTTGGGAAGGGATTGGATTCACGCCTGCCTAGTCGTACCGTCAACCTTGCACCAATGTTTGATTTTTTGGAACCAAGAAGATGTAGAGGTGATCTGGGCAGATCGTAGTCCGTTTCTCGCTTCTACCAATCATGCCGAGGCAAGATTGTATGACGAGGATGTCGGCCCAATGAAGGTGGCAGGCCTTGATAAGTTTGGCCGCCACAAGATTGTGCCTATCTCCGCCCACAAGTCAGTGGAGGAGGTGAAGGCGTTGTACCAAGAGCTAATCGGCCCTATGATCACGGAGTCAAGTAGGCCGATTACAGCTTCAACCAAAAGGCCTTTTTAATGTCAGTAAGGCCCTCGGAAGAAGAGAAGGACGTGGCTTTGCGAGCCACGTTGACAAAGTTAGAAGCCTGTTTGCTGGAGAGAAGGCTTAGAGAAGAACAGGAGCAGGAAGAAGAAGGTTATTTGGCCCATGCGGCCGAAGTAATCAATGAGGACTCAGATCTGATCGAAGACTTGGATGAGATTCGTTTGGAAGATCTTGAAGTAGCCCCGGCCAAGTTGGATGACTTAAAGGCCGATGTTCAAGATCCTTTGGAAGAGGTTAACCTAGGAGATTCAGACAATCCTAGGCCTGTATATATTAGTCAACTTCTGCCAGAGGACGTGAAACAGAAGCTCATTCAGCTCTTAACAGAGTTCAAGTCTTGTTTCGCCTGGAATTATGACGAACTTCCAGGCTTGTCCAGGGATTTGGTGGAACACAAGTTGCCTATCCAGCCAGGATTTAGGCCTTTCAAGCAACCACCAAGGAGGATGTCCAATGAGGTCTATCTGCAAGTCAAGAATGAGATCGAGCGCCTTTTCAACGCCGGGTTTATACGCACGGCTAGGTATATAACTTGGCTATCTAACGTTGTGCCAGTCCTTAAGAAGAATGGCAAGATTAGAGTTTGCGTGGACTTCAGAAACCTGAACTTGGCGTCGCCAAAGGACGAGTACCCGATGCCCGTCGCAGACTTGTTGGTAGATGGGGCCTCGGGTCACAAAGTTCTATCCTTTATGGACGGCCATTCGGGCTACAATCAGATCTTCATCGACGAGGCCGATACGGCTAAGACTGCTTTTAGGTGTCCCGGAGCCTTGGGAACCTTTGAGTGGGTCGTAATGCCCTTCGGCCTAAAAAACGCGGGTGCTTCGTTCCAACGTGCAATGAACGCCATTTTCCATGATTTCATTGGCCGTTTAATGGAGATCTACATCGATGACATTGTGGTCAAATCTCAAACCTATGATGAGCATTTGGAACATCTGAGGAGGTCATTCTTGAGGATGCAACAATTTGACTTAAAGGTTAACCCCTTAAAGTGCGCCTTTGGAGTCTCCGCAGGCAAGTTCCTAGGATTTTTGGTCCACAATAGAGGGATTGAGATTGATCAGAATAAGACCAAGGTAATTATGGAAGCAAAGCCTCCTACAACCAAGAAAGAGTTGCAGAAGCTCTTGGGGTCGCTCAACTTTTTGAGAAGGTTCATCTCAAACCTAGCGGGGAAGGTTCAGGTCTTTTCCCGACTCTTGAAGCTGAAGGATCAAGACACTTTTGCTTGGGAGGCAGATCACCAGAAGGCCTTTGAGGAGATCAAAGGCTACTTAGCGAAGGCTCCAGTTCTTATGCCTCCTATCAAGAACAAGCCTTTGAAGCTCTACATTTCGGCTGCGGAAAGCTCAATCGGATGCCTTTTAGCACAAGACAATTAGCAAGGGAAAGAGCAAGCTGTTTATTATTTAAGTAGGTTGTTAACTCCTTGTGAGAGGAGATATACTCCTATTGAAAAGTTATGTCTTGCTTTGTACTTTGCAGCAATAAAATTGAGGCACTACATGCTTCCCGTTGTGGTTTACATTATGAGTCAAACAGACCTGATTAAGTACTTGCTTTCTCGGCCAATCATGCGAGGCCGAATCGGCAAATGGTCGTTGGCTTTAATGGAGTTTAGTTTTCAATATGTCCCTCAAAAGGCTGTAAAAGGCCAGGCCTTAGCAGATTTCCTTGCCGATCATCCTTGTGTGGATATCGGCGAAGAATCTGATTCAGGACTGAGTGCATTTGAACTCTCGCTCACTCCTTGGACACTTCTCTTTGATGGATCAAAAACTCAACAAGTCTCAGGCTGTGGGATTATCATTATCTCTCCCCAAGGCCTGAGAACAGAGCTATCTTTTCAATTTGATTTTCCATGTACAAATAATCAAGCCGAATATGAAGCGGTAGTGATAGGCCTTGAAATCCTTAGGGATCTTGAGGCCCGAGAAGTGAGGGTCATAGGAGATTCAAACCTCGTAATCAACCACTTGGCAGGTACGTTTAAATGCTATAGTGAGGAGTTAGCTCCTTATTACATGGCAGCGGTGCAGTTAATTCAAGACTTTGATAACGTAACTGTCAAACACGTCTCAAGGAGTAAGAATTCAGAAGCGAACAGTCTGGCTCAGGCCTCAACGGGCCTGAAGCTTTCATCAGAAACTCTTCATAAGATCATTACAGTCCAGAAAAGGCTACTCCCTTCTGTAAGGAGAAGAGGTTTAGGCCTAGAAGTATTTGCTTCAGACCTTCCGGTTGAAGAAGAAGATGAGGATAAGGAAGATTTGCGTGATCCTATTATTGCTTACCTAAAGCGGCCTCATATGGGGGCTAGTAGAACGGTCAAAAGAAGAGCATTGAGTTATGTGCTCCTTGGAGATGAGTTGTACAAGAAAGGCCTTGAAGATGACTTGCTTTTGAGGTGTTTATGCCATACCGAGGCCATGAAGGTCATGGCAGAAGTCCACGAAGGGATTTGTGGGGCACATCAGTCCGGTATCAAGATGAGGTGGCTAATTAGAAGGTATGGTTACTATTGGCCCACTATCTTAGAGGATTGTATACGTTTTTCTAAGGGCTGCCAGCCTTGTCAAGCTCACGGCCCAGTCCATCATACCCCTGCAACGGATTATCAAGCTGTAGTGAAGCCCTGGCCTTTTCGAGGCTGGGCTTTAGATATAATTGGGATGATTTATTCCCTTTCATCGAAACAACACAGGTTCATCTTGGTAGCCACAGATTATTTTACGAAATGGGCGGAGGCCATCCCGTTAAAGTCTGTGGATCAACAGGATGTGATCAAGGTTATGAAGGAGAGAATTATCCATAGGTTTGGAATACCGGAGCATTTTGTGGCGGACAGAGGTTCAGTGTTCTTTGGAGCACAGGTTAGGGCCTTTACGAGCCAATTCAATATTCAACTATCTCACTCAACCCCTTATTATGCACAAGGGAATGGTCAGGCCGAATCAACCAATAAGACCTTGATTGGAATTATTGAGAAGATGGTGGAGGACAATCCACGGGTTTGGCATGAACTCCTGTCCGATGCATTGTGGCCTTATAGGACTTCGAAGAAAGGAGCCACAAATGTTACTCCTTACATGTTGGTATATGGCCATGACCCCGTACTTCCCATGGAGGTAACGGTTAGATCGGCCAGGATTGCGTACCAAAATGGCTTAAGTCATGCTGATTATAGCCAAGCTATGTTAATGGAAATGGAAGACCTTGACGAGGTAAGGTTGGCTGCTTTAGACCATATGTTGATTCAAAAGCGTCAAGTGGCTAGGGCCTATAATAGAAGAGTGAGAAGGAAGAGCTTCACCGAAGGAGATTTGGTGTAGGAGGTTGTTCTTCCCTTGGGCGCTCAAACCCCAAGGTACGGCAAGTGGTCTCCAACGTGGGAAGGGCCGTATCAAATTTGCAAGGTGTTCGAAGGTAATGTTTATCTTTTAATGGATTTGAATGGTGGAATGCATAAACATACTATTAATGGAAAGTTTTTAAAGCATCATTATCCTACAATGTGGGAGATGAGAGACTTTAAAGAAAAACTACCATCAAAACCATAATTGATAGATCAAGGCCTGAATCAGTTTAGGCCACCATCAAGGCCTGAATCAGTTTAGGCCACCATCAAGGACTGAATCTGTCTAGGCTATCGTCCAGGCCTGGGTTTGGTTTATGTCATCAAAACAATAACAGGTGCAAAGGCCTAGACTTCAGGCCACTCAAACACCAATAGCCCAATGGATAAATGTTCAGGGCTAAAGGAAAGAACTACGTTATTACAAGATCAGATTGGCCTACAGTTCACCAAGGATACTTGAGCGAAGATTGTTCCAGGATGCAGCAAGGTTGTTGAGTTGGGCCTCTAACCTTTCTTTTGAGGTTTGGAGGCCTGCTTGATTGGGAACCAGGGGAAGGAGCTTGACCTTGACAGCTTTGGAAGTGGCGAACAGTCCCTTCTGTTGAGCTTCCAGGCTTGACTGCTGAGTCACCAAGGCCACCGTGCTTTTCTCTGCATCTTCTTGCTTCTTTTTCAGTTCTTGGATCTGTTCCTCCCAGGTCTGAATGTCATTGGCCAGATTGGTTTTCTGCACTTCAATGGCTTCGATTTGGGTTTTCGAAGCTTCATAGCCATTTACGCCTTTGCTAAACTCTTGGCGAAGGTCGTCAATTTCGGTGAGGCTTGATTCAACTTTGGAGAGTTCAAGAGCTGCACCGTCATAAGATTTCTGCATGTCCGGAAAATTCTTGTGGAAGTTTTGCAGGGTTGTTTCAACGGCCTCACTGAAGGCTTGAGCTCTGGCCAAGATGTCAAGGGTCTTCCTGAATGAAGAAGCCCTGTCTGGGTGAAGAGCTGTCCTGATATCCATCTTAATCAAAGCCCCACATGCAGATCTGATGTTGATTGCGGCTGCTTCAAGAAGAAAAATGTTAGGCTGCGTTTCGGCCTGACAGAATGTCAAATACACCAAGGTCTGTTTGGCTGCCAAAAACTGTTCTTCTCCAAACGCCTTAATTTTAACAGAATCAAGGCGTAGGGGGGGCAATGTTTATACCCGTTTTTGGCACCACGGATCGGGCTAGCCGTGATTGGGCTTTTCGTTAATTCTTTAATTAATTGGGCCGAGAGTTGTGCAAATTAGTTGGGTAATTATTGGGCCATGGGTTTTTTCCCATTTGGGCCCAAGGATATGCGGCCCACGGTTGCAAGATTATTTTTGTTCGGCCCAGAAGGCAGCCCACGGCTGGGCCCACGAGGAATATGCTGAATTGGCCCAGGATGTAAAGCCCACGGTCGAGCCCGCGAGGAAATGAATTAATTTGGTCCACTTGGTTTAGCCCACGGTTGAGTTTCAATGGGAAACAATAATCTGGTGCAAATGAGTTGGTCCCCAATTGTAGGAAGCAGTTACCATTTGGTGGCAGTTGATATTTGAAACACAAAGGGCCAATTGACCAAGTCAATTGGCCATGTGTCGCAGGAAGCACAAAAAAGGGAGGAAGTTGGAAGATATTTCTACCAAGGAGTGGGACACATGTCAACCAATGAGAGACCCACTACCCATGATCTATTTTCAACTGCCCTCAACTTCTGAAGACTTCCCATGACCGTGCATGCACAAAAGGTGGAAGAGATCATGGGACACTTGGCAGCCATAGAAGCAATGCAGATTCTCGGATTCAGGCCTGAATCAGATGCTGCTGGCCCTATAAATAGTAGTTCACAATGTTGAAAAAAGGGTCCAACACCAATCAAGCTCAACGCTTAAACAAAAAGCCTTCCCAGCGAAGCAAACACTTTACTACTTTCAGCAAAGTAGATTATCGAGTACTACGTGCTCAAACCCCATTCAAACACACTTCTTTAAGTTGTTTGGATCTTTTACTTTCCTGTACCAACTTTATTATCCCGGTGTAATAGAGTTTACGTTTTCACGTTTCTACGTCCATTTCCTATACGACTAGGAAATATTAAGTCCACAACCGTGTGGCAAACCACGAACCGCTCTGTGATCTTTAACCTTTGGGTCACACACGATCGCTCATACGATAGAAGTCAAGATTCACGGGAATCTTCACAAGAAGTTAGGCGCTACAAGTCTTGACACGCCCGCGCTCATCGCATCCACACCTTGTGTCAAAAACGAGAGTTTTCAATTTCATCTCGGGAATCCTAATATATTTGATTATTGGGACTTCAGGATAGTGGACCTTAGACCAATTTTTTAAAATAAGTATTTGTAACATTTGATTGATTGATGTTCATTATGTGAGAAAAGTCAATTGTAATTTGATTGGGGAAAAAAAAAATCTACTAAGACAGATCTCTTAATTATTGAGATCCCAGTCGGGATATAAGTATTTGACTTTTAGAAAGTTTATAGACACAATATATTAGTAACATTTGATTGATTCGTGCTCATTATTTTGAGAAAAATCAATTGTTATAATTTGCAATAATAGACGGGTGTCTAGATCTGGTTGCGATTTTCTTAGAGTCCTTCGTTTAAGTAATAGTGCTATGAAAAGTCTTTTAAGCGAAAATGCTTAGGACAACTCAACTTCATGTGTATGAGGTGCGTAAATACATAATATATATATATACACTTCTTTTCATATCCGGTCGCCCGGATTTTAGATTTGTCCGGATACTATTATTTTATTCCCCCCCCCCCATTTCCCCCCCCCCCCCCCTCCCCTTATTTGTCTGATTTTAGAAAAGAAGCCCTCGTTCCCATTCTCCACAGAAGAGAAAAGAACGGCGGAACCAGAGCGATCGATCGACGACCCAAGATCCAAACGCCCCTCTCTCTCTCGTTCTCTTCCTCTCTCTCTCGTTCGCTTCCTCTCTCTGCTTTTCGTTCCACAGCCAGAGAGTGAGAGAGAGAAACTGAAACGGAGGTGACCAAGAGAACAACGACCCAGTGGAGATCGAAGACGACCCAGTCTCTCTCTCTCCCTCTCTCTCTCTCTCGCTCTTTATCTCTCTCTCTCGTTCGAAACAATAACTGATTTTTTGCCCTAATTTCTGATACGAACGACCCACTCTGAGATTGAAGATGACGAACGAACGACGACCCAAGCTGAGATTGAGGACGACGAACGACGACCCAAGCTAAGGTCTCTCCCTCTCTCTGTCTCGTTCTTTGTCTCTCTCGTTTGATTTGATTTTTGAAAGAATAACTGACTTTTTTTTCCCTAATTTCTGTGATTGAAATATCTACTGAGGTTAGCCATAGTTTTGATCCACTAGAAAGAACTTTTTTTAGTAAGTAATATCTACTGAGCTTATTTGGTCTAATCATTTGACTGAGAACTTTTTGCCGGAATAAGCCCTTTTGGAATAAGTGTGTTTGGCATGAGATTTCTTGGCCGCATACTTGGTTTGGAATGACCACATTGCCCCCCTCACCTTTGATGGAACAATTGAGCAGTGATCCATCGTCAGTCATGGGTGAATTGTAAAGTTTCAGTTGGTTTTTATTTTTTCTGCTGTGATGTCGATTAAATTTGAAACGATGGATAGAATCTCTGTTTTGTTTCAATCTGTCACTGTTATGCTCTTGGTTGGAATTTTTAAGCTCGAAATATGTCATGTGCCGTGACCGGTTCTTAGATCTTCCCTAGGCCTCCTCTCCTAAGGCTAAACCGCTATGATATAGGTTGGGATCAACGATTATGTGGACTGCTTTTTGTGTGACTTATGCTTATTTTTTTCCCTGTAATCTTTGAGATAATGTCTGCCATTGGTTGCCATTGGTAGGTACGTTACCCATAAGTCGGTGACAATTTGATAAAATGGAAGAACAAGATCGAACCAATGTTGATCCAACCCCCTTGTTTCGAGCACCACCACCACCGAGGTATCTCTCTCCCTCTCTCAAATATTTGTTGCATATTATAGCATAAAGGTTTGTTTGTAAATGTTTGTTTGCATGTTAGTAATTGTTTTCTATTTTGATTTTTAGAATGCTATCTTTGGATGACATAGCAGTATCACCGTCACCATCCCAACTGTGTCAATCATCTGTGAATTCTTGTCAAGAAATTGACAGTCCTCCAGTTAAAAAAGCAGTTATACCGAAAATAGGCCAAGAATTTCTCAATTTAGACGACGTTTTTGCATTTTACAACGAGTATTCTAGACAAGCTGGATTTAGTGTCCGAATCAATTCTAGTCGGTTGGGTGAGAATGGTATAGTAATGAGGAAGGAGTACGTTTGTTTTAAAGAAGGGGAGAGGAAAAATTCTAAGGCCATGAAACGGCGTCGGGGTTTAACTAGAGAGAAATGTGGTGCAAAACTTGCTGTTGTCAGAAAAGGTGAAGTGTTTGCTGTATCAAAATTTGTCGAGGGTCATAACCATGAGCTTACAACGCCAAAAAAGGTTCATTTGTTAAAATCTCATCGCCGAGTATCAGCCGCACAAAAAGCTTTAACGCAACAATTATCTGCTGCTAATGTACCAACTTGCCAACAAATGAGTATTTTTGAGTTGCAAGCGGGGGTATTGAAAATGTTGGATTTTTACCACGAGATCTTTACAATGATAAAAGAGATAGGAAGAATGGTGTACATGGTCATGACGCGAACATTTTGTATGAGCATTTCGAGATGGAACAACAAAAGAATCCGGGCTTTAGGTTCACATTCGAGAAAGATGACAAAGATAGAATGACTCACTGTTTTTGGGCTGATGCGACATCTAGAAAGTCATATCAATATTTTGGGGACGTGGTAGTCTTTGATACTACGTACTACACAAACAAATATTCATTGATATTTGCACCTATATTGGGGGTCAACCACCATAGGCAGACAACACTTCTTGGGTGTGCGTTCTTGAGTGATGAAAAAACTGAATCGTTTGTGTGGTTCTTCAATGAATGGTTAAAAGCGATGCCGGGTGGACCACCCAAGATGATCATAACTGATCAAGATCCGGCGATGACAAGAGCAATTGCTTCTGCTCTTCCGAATACGTTTCATCGATATTGTATTTGGCACATTGTGAGCAAATTTTCTGAAAAATTGGGTGCATTGTCATATAAGGAACATTATGATGAGTTCAAGGATTGTATATGGAATTCTCAAACACCTGGAGAGTTCGATGCAAGATGGGCAACTATTGTAGGAAACTCTAACATGTCTAGTAATAAATGGTTGCAATACATGTATGAAATTCGTGGTAGATGGGTTCCCGCATATACGAAACACATTTTTTCTGCCCATATGACTAGTAGTCAACGAGCTGAAATTTCTCATTCGTTTTTCAAGAGGTATGTGTCCAGAGAAAATTCAATGATGGATTTTGTGACACGATTCAATAGGGCACTTGCCAAAATCCGACATAATGAATTGGATTTAGACCATAAAGATGTAAATGAGAAGCCTCTGTTGAAAACCTCGTGGGCAATGGAAAAGAAAATGAGTGAATTATATACATGGAGCATATTTGAGAGGTTTCAAGGGGAAATCTTTCAAATTAATGCGTATGTGGTTACGTTCATACGCGAGAATGAACATCGGTGTTTGTGGAATGTTCAGAGAGAAGAATTGGAAGGTGCAAGAATTCGTGAGATTTCGGTTGACAAGTCATCGAACCTTGTCAGTTGTAGCTGTAAGCTGTTTGAATTCGATGGAATTCCTTGTCGGCACCTGTTGGCGTACCTTTTTAGAATGCAAATTAGGGAACTCCCTACTGAATACATCTTGCAGAGGTGGACGAAAACAGCAAAAGCGGGCAGGGTGATGGATGACTTAGGTAGTGGTGTGAGAGAAATATGTAACAGTTCACTTCTTGTGAGGCGACAAGGGCTCTTTCAACTTGCTTGTACAGTTATCGATGATGCTGTATTAGATGAAGAAGAAAGTGAAGTTGTGCGAGAAGGTTTGGAATCTACTCAAAAGAAGCTTGCATTGATGAGGATTTCTCGGACAGATGGTGGTACGAGTCGTATCCAAGTGCCTCTTTCTCTCGGAAGTCAAGTGCATCTTTCTCTCGGAAGCCAACATAATTTGAAAGAACCACTTCAAGTAAGGGCAAAGGGTTGTGGGAAGCATTTGAAAGGGGGAAAAGAGAAGGCCGTCAAGAACAAGAGGAAATGTAATGGTTGTGGGTTAACGGGGCAATCGCATGACAAAAGGAATTGTCCAAAGCTTATGAGCATGTAAGTGGATGTTAATTTGTACTATGAAATTCAATTTTTATACACGGAATACATTGTAATTGTTATCTTCTTTTATTAGGTCTTCACAAGATGTTAGGTTGAGCGACGACGACGACGACGTTGACGATGAGTGTAAGTGTTTGTGGTACATCTAAGTTTCATTGTTTACTTGTTCTTGTCTTTTGTTTCATCCATTCATGTTATTATTTTCTTTGGGTTGCAGGATGGATTAGTGATTCAAAGGATGGCAGCACGAAATAACAAGGCTAGAACTCTTTATTTTCTTTCCAAGTGGCAAGTTTTCTTTCAGCACTACACTTGACAAATGCAAAAAAAAATACAGTAGAAGTAGCAAGTTTTCTTTCATTGGCCTCAAGTTTTCTTTCCAAGTGGTAAATGTTCGAATAGAATGTTAGCTGATATCCTGTGTGAGCTTTGTTACTTTGGTCATTCAAAGAAAACTTGCTACTTCTACTGTATAGAAAACTTGCTACTCGAACATTATGACCTTTTTTGCTAATTGTGTGAGCTTTGTTGCTAATTTTGGTTGGCATCTTATCAAACTGTGCAGTGGCACCTGCTGGTGGTGGGTGGGATGCTGCAGCTGCACCGCATGCAACCACAGAAGTGGCCTGGGAATGAGGAATTAGAAAGGACTTTTGCCCGAGACTGATTTTAACTTCTTTTTTTTCCTGTAGTTTTTGTTCTTTTCTTGATGATATTTATTGGTTAAAGTTTAAACAAATGACTATTGGAGAAGCTGCATTTAAGGTGCAGTGGGTGTGTAAGTTAACTTGTTTTCTCTAGATTTACTAATGCCTCCATTGCTCTTAAGTTTGCAAACATTATCCCACTTAATGAGATGCACTTTTTTCTTCCCAGATGAGTCCCCCGACAGAAAATTTCTATTGAGCATGTTTATGTTTTCACAAATGCTCACAGGTAAAGAGGGGAACCCCAAGGTCATGTATAAGACAGAGCCGGCAAGCAAGTAAAAACTGTCTATTGCCACTCGAAGGACTACAAATTAAGACAAATATACTCAAATTTTGCAGTTTTCCCGAGTAAAATCTCAATCTGAAACAGAGACCACAACAAACATTAAAATCTCCTCTCAACAGGAGAGGCAAGGTACCACACAAGCACAACCCTCCCCATCACATGGGTCAGCAATCTCCCATGAAATGTTCACAAGGCATTTTCCCACTAGAGGATCAGAAGAACTGACAACTAATAAATCATTTACAAAGAGCTGGATATGAATTGGTAGAGCTCCACAACATAGCCCACCAGAAATATAATTGCCCTGGGACTAAGCACCTTTCATTTTAACATTTCACGGCAGCCAGGTGAATGATTATATTTTTCAAAGACACAACAATCCAAAAGACAAGGAACGAATAAAAGCAAATTCATTTAAAACTAAAGTTTTAAACTACCGGTTACAACAAATACTAACGAATACAAATTACATTCACTTAAGAAGTGCAATGATAGCCACTACCAAGGCTAGCCCACTTAAGAATTGACAGACAATCAGCATGTGCTTTAAATTAGCTACGGTGACTTCAATGACTTGAACACGTGCATCATTGTTTACTGCTTTCACCTCAGGTGCAACACGTGGGTTGGGTTCGTGACACCCAATTTGATAGCACCACTTCCAGTACCCGCATTTTTCTTTGTCGTTTGAATCCTTTGGACACCTATAGTAGAGCCTTCCAGGATTATCATTTGACTCTGAAATATGCACAGCAGCTCTCAACCCACAGCAACATTTCTTGTTCTCAAATATAGGCTGCCGTGATTGAATGGTACTCCTGTTGCTTGAACTGGACATGACTGTTTGAACACAATTACTGCACACACACTGACACAATGCCTACACACACAAAAATATGTCCACCACAGCTACAAAGTAGAATTTATATAAAAAATTGAGAGAGGTAGTCTTTGGCTCAGCAAATTTTCATCATAGCCAAAAAAAGTGGCTCAAACAAATGAAATATTCAAGACACCACTTTTTTAAGGCACTTAGGCGGCAACATTAGTTTCCAAGCTGACCATCTAATGTTTCCAAGCCTTAGTACACATTATGATATACAGTTCTTTTCATATCCGATCGCCCGAATTTTAGATTTGTCCGGATACTATTATTTTGTTCCACAGCTAGAGAGTGAGAGGGAGAAAGAGAAATGGAGGCGATTGTATACGAACGACCCAAGCTGAGAACAACGACAACGAACGATCATACAATCAGCCCTAATGTCCAACACAGCTACAACTACAAGTAACTCATATAAAAAATTTGGATAGGCGGTTTTGGCTCAGGAAATTTTCATCATAGCCAAATAGAGTGGCTCAGATAAATGAATTGTTCACGACACCAAATTTTTAAGGCACTAAGGCGGCAACATTAGTTGCCAATTGACCATCTAATGTTTCCAGGCCTATGTACACATTGCATATTAATTTATCATCATAGCCATCAAATAGGGGCAAACAAATCTAGAAATAGGGGCAAACTCTCCCAATGGCTCAGAAAAATTTCATCATAGCCAAATAAAGTGGCTCAAATAAATGAAATGGTCACGACACAACATTTTTATGGCACTAAGGCGGCAACATTAGTTGCCAAGCTGACCATCTAATGTTTCCAAGCCTTAGTAAACATTGCATATTAATTTATCATCATAGCCATCAAAATGGGAAAGGGGGCTGGGGGGGAATAAAATAATGGTATCCGGACAAATCTAAAATCCGGGCGACCGGATATGAAAAGAACTGATATACACAGATCACAGTTCTATCATCACTAATAACACCAAACAAACCCCACTTCAAAATTCTCTGGCCAAAATCAGCATAAGTCACAAACGAAAACCAGTCCAAATAGCAACTGATCATAAGAAAATCCAACGGCTCAGACACAAATCCGGACCATAGATGCCCCAAATCGAATATCATATGTACAACCCCAAAATACTGTTAGGGTTTCAAAAATCATTCAATCAGTAGAAATCAGTCATCCCGAGATCGAACCACACAACCAAATCACAGAAATCAGCCCCTATTCTTCATTTAGGGTTTCCAAAATCGAAGATATACTGTTAGGGTTTTGAAAATCGTAGATACTGAGAGAGACAGAGAGAGACAGAGAGAGAGAGAGAATAAGAGAGAGAGAGAGAGAGAGACCTTACGGCTTCGTCGCTCTGATCGTTCGTCGTCGGCCATCCCGATATCGATCGAAACCACACAAAAAAACACAAAAATCAGTTCGAAAATCACATCGAACGAGAGAGAGAGAGAGAAAGAGCGAGAGAGAGAGAGGGAGAGAGAGAGACCTTAGCGCTGACGTTCGTCGTCTTCGATCTCAACTGGGTCGTTGTTCTCTTGGTCGCCTCCGTTTCAGTTTCTCTCTCTCACTCTCTGGCTGTGGAACGAAAAGCAGAGAGAGGAAGCGAACGAGAGAGAGAGGAAGAGAACGAGAGAGAGAGGGGCGTTTGGATCTTGGGTCGTCGATCGATCGCTCTGCTGCTGCTGCTGCTGCTCTCTCTCTCTCTCTCTGTATCTACTGAGGGGAAGCGTATCAGGGAAGCTGTGGAGCTGTGGGGGGTTTTGACCCGAAGTGTAACCCGCGAGACCCGCGAGACGTTCTTTACCCGACCCATGGTCGCATTTTACCCGCGAGATGCTTTTTAAAATCACAGCCGTTGGATGAGATCCAACGGCTCAGACAGAAATCCGGACAAATCTAAAATCCGGGCGACCGGATATGAAAAGAAGTGTATATATATATATATATATATATATATACACACACACACACACACAGAAAAGTCAGGTATCCCTGATTTTAAATAAAATCCTCACCTCTCTTTCCCGATCGACACACACTTGAAGTGAGGTGAGGATTTTATTTAAAAAAAAAAACATGCATTGACTTTTAAGCGAAAATGCTTACGACAACTCAACTTGATACTATGAAGTGTTTAAATACATAAAAAAATTTGCTTTTGAAAATAAGAAAAAACATGCGTCGACATACAAAAAATGTTTTGACAAACAAAAGAGAAGAGGTTATAGTTATTGTTGAATTTATGTTCCTCGGGTCAAACGTTGTAAAAGTGCCTTTAGACACGGATATATATTAACAGAGTCAGCTTTGACAAATATTATCGATGATGTCTTTTCTCGTTGGACTATCATGAGGAGTGCCAACGTAGGAGGAAAGTACTCCTCAGTCCTCAAAGTTTGTAAATTTTCAAGAGCCTAAAGCTGCTGCATCTCGAGCTTTAGTTCAGGAGCGACTTAATTTGCTAACCAGTATATATACAAACTTACAAAGTGATCTCACCGAGTAAACTATCATTAGCAACCGCCTAAAAAAACCAAATGAAAAACCATTGTAAGTTACAATTAAAACTTCAACAATGCATGCATCTGCGTGGACATGCTTTGGAAGTTTGCAGAAATTGAACAAAAGGTCTAAGTAAACCCCCTGCCTTTTGGTTTCTTGCCATCACTAAACAACAGATAAAGAGTAGTCAATTTTAAGGGCTTTTTCATCTTTTGTTCTCTTTACAAAGTTAATTATCACAATCTTATCTTGTGAATTGCGACTTCCTTTTTTTTTTGACCTTTTTTTAGAACTCAGATACTCACACAACATGACACGAACAAACGCCTCAGATGGGTTTTACACTCATTTTTGGCAGCAGGAGGGGAGGGATTTCTCTCCCCGTGGGGTTTTTTTCTCCCAATCTTTTGATTTGAAGCTTTTTCTTGGGTGTTTTTGTGCACAGATTCTTTCTACCTCATTTGTTCTGGTTATTCAAAGCTCGTTCTTTTCACTTTTTTCCCATATCCAAAGTTCCTACTACGCGTGTGGTGGTGGATGGGTTCGGTGGTGGCTATGGTGGTGAGGCTGCGGCGGTCTTTGGTAGAGGCAGATGCAGACGTTTTTTGGTTCTCTGGTTCCGTTTGGAGCTCGATCTGGTTAACAGGGTGCAAAGCATGTTGATCTAGAGTCGGTTCGGCTCCTCTGGCGTTTCTCATATTTCGGCGCTGGGGGCAGAGCGTCTGCAGACAGCGCCGATGTTGCTCGGTGTTTCTGTGGAGTGGTGTCTTGTTTTCTGTTAGGATTGGGTTTGGGTTGATTTTTCTTTTTGGTCTTTTGGTTCTTTTTTTTTTGGTATCTCCAGATTTCCCCCCTTTTGTGGGGCTTCTCTCATCCCTGCGTGGATGGTTCTGTTACTTTCTGCTGTGCTCCGCCTGTTTGGAGTTGAGGGTTTAGTTGGAGTTGGGTGTAGTCTTTGGACAGAGTCCCCTCCTTTTGATTTCTTGATCCTTGTTTAGGGATTGAGTTTTCTCTTGATGTTCTGTTCTTTTGATCTATAATATTACCTGTTATCGTTGTGGCAAAAAAAAAAACGCCTCAGATACGCAGCGAACGGGCATTAAAAGTATTTTTTTCAACACGAAAAAGGCGATCGTAATTATATCAATACGGAATATAAAAAAAAATACCACTGTATGAAAAAGATTATCATACATGTTTTCGATCAATCTATTCTGTTACTAACTTACTACGATACATTCATGTATAATTGTTATTGCATATGATCTTATGCATCTCTATCCATTTTAAAGGGAAAATAATTACAAAATCTAAAATATAGCTAAAATAATAATATTTTTTTCAAAAACTATTGGTTGGGAGGGTGTTGGATTGTTCCAAAGGATGTTGGGTAGACGAGCTTATAGAATTTTGGAAGTTTTCGAGAAAAAAAAAAAAACTCATACTTCTAATAATATTTTAGAACGACCGAGTAAGATTGTCACTTGGGCTCATCTGCTCCTCGATTCGTCCTTATTCTAGTACTTCTGTTTTCATATACTTCGATTGATTGAGCTTAACAGTTGTAATCGATCAATCCCAAGGGTTAACTGGTTGAGTGACAATTTGAGCTTTTGATATGCATTTCATAAAGCGAAGTTCACGAATTCTGATCATCATCTTGGGAATTGTTTAATCTCTTGGGGCCGGACATGGGGCCCTGTTGTGCCCCAATATGGGCCCAACAGAAGCTCAAAAAAATGATCTGATCCGTTTAATTTGTTCGATGATTCAATTTTTTTATGCTTGACAAAATATCATATTAATCGGACATCGAGAATGATTTGTTTTGATGGCTAGTATGGATTTGAGACTGAAACTTCTTCACATCGGTATTGATGTCCGATGAGGGTGATTTTTGACACGCACAAAGAATTTGACGAGCCAAATGCCTCACACACAACAAGCCTCCCAAATAGATTTTTTTTTTTAAATTCTTACATGGACAAACAGCCCCCAAATTATTTGAGATAGTATAAATAATTACTCAGTAGTCAGTACATTTGGACCATGAAAACTACGCCTCACATGAAACTAAACGACACAAAAAACCCAAATAAGAGAACATGAATTCTGGTCACAGCAGAGTTTGAGATCTTAATAGGTACTTTTACTTATTAGATTTATCTATATTTTGTGGAAATTAAACATGAAATTAATTTTAAGGAAAAAGAAGATGAAGTAATGATGACAAAAGCTTTACATCAAAAGGGTTCTCTTTTTTTTTTTTTTTGGGAAGAAATCAAACGTAACAGCCTGTTTGGATGGGGGATTTGGCCCCGGATTAGCCAATCCCCCTGACTTCTTCTCCCACTCTCCCTCTACTCCGGTGTTTGGATGGGCAAAATGGAAGGGGGATTTGAGCTCCTACCCGGATTCCATCTCCGGCTCCTCCCGTGCTAGTTAACGACAGGGGTAACCCTGTCGCTGGTGAATCCGGGTGGCTTTTTGACTGTTTTGCCCTTGACTTTTAACCACCAATTTGCAATCCTATGGAGCAGAAACGTGATTATGAGAGCCTTAGAGACAAAATTAATTAAATTCTCTTTAGAATAATATGATCAGAATAATAAGATCTTCACACCCGTTCAAACGGATTAAAAATTGAAGCACTTAATTTTTTAACCATCAATTTGCAATCCTATGGAGTAGAAACGTGATTATGAGAGCCTTAGAGACAAAATTAATAAAAGTCTCTTTAGAATAATATGATCAGAATAATAAGATCTTCACACCCGTTCAAACGGATTAAAAATTGAAGCACTTAATTTTTTAACTATATTTTTTAATATATAAACGGTCTTATTTTTATTTTTGAAAAAATCCTAATAAATACTACTAAGATTTCAACATTTAAAGATAAAATGAATTTATTTTACCCAAAATTAATGATAAATATGTATATATTCTAATATATATGAAATTAACATTTATTATCCATAAAATTAATAAATTGAGGGCAATTATGTCATTTGACATCTTATCCCATCATATCCCATCATATTCTAATATATATGAAATTACAAATCCACCATTCAAATAAGGTTAAATTTTATTCAATATAATTACATTTATAATTATGCAATAATTAGTTATAAATATGTATTTACTGTAATTACGAAATTTACTTTTTAATTACTAAATTGAAAATAAATAATTCGGATTTTCAAAAATAATAAATCAAAAAGGGTTAAAATAATTTAAAGACAACTTGATTCAAATTTATGCAATAATTAATTGTATATATGTATTTAATGTAATTATAATTCAAAAACGTAATTTGTCCATTAAAATACTAAAGTGGGGGCAAATAAGTCATTTAACACATTTTCCCATCATATCCACCTTTCAAATCCCCCTTCTCAAAAATCCATCCAAACACCTCATTACAAATCCACCCTTCTTAAAAGGTGGGGCCACACTTCTTAACATATCCCCCCTCATTACATATCCACCTTCAAATCCCCCCTCATTACAAATCCTACTAAAACAAATCCTTCATCCAAACGGGCCGTAAGGGTTTTGCTTCCAAAAGCACATGAGAATAGAACTTAGCAACCTATTCATTTAAACTTGGATATAAGAATATATAGTTGGGCATGCTTTGACAAGTGTGGGTGTATTAATTGGTCGCACTTCACCCAAAAATGCTCAAATGGGTAAATGAATTGACAAGTACTCATTGGTTTTTGTACGTATGGACATTGTCCTCATATCAGTGGCAGTATTACAAGTATGAATTATGGCAAGGAGTTGAAACAATTGAGGGAAAATGATTAATGTAGCCGACCCCAAGTGATTGGGACATAAGGCTCGGTTTGATTTGGTTGAAACAATCCTCACGGGTTTGCTACTTTCTAGGTTTTAGCTTCGAAATTTCTTATTTGCTATCTACTATTGATTTTTGTACGATTAACGTACATGGGCTTTGCTCCGACTTTTATCAGGATTCTTGCTTGCCGACGGTGAAATCGGTATGGTACTAATAGGCACCCTAAGCTTTAAAAAGAAAAGAATTAGATGAAACAAGTGGATCTTTCATTCTTTTCCTTCTGCTCCACATAAAAGATAGTCCACCATTGTCTCACCACTTTCGGCATCTAATATTGGAACTCATCGATCTGCTTGCAATGATAGCATATAAAAGATCTGGGTGAACTTATCCACGGAGCAATTATATGCCAATGACACTTAAGGCGAGCTAAGATTTTTGGGATTCTTTATTGTTTTGTCATTATTCAAATTGTTCTTGCATTTGTTAGTTTTACCAGTTACGGTTCTTCGCTTACTTCAGTACATCCCGGTGAGGAATCGAACCCTAAACCTTGAGGAATACTTTCAAAACCTGAGCATCCGTTCGAATCACTGGGACAGCTCCTGCGTTTGTGCTTACAACAATGTTATCCAACATGAACAATGTTAGATGTCACGATCCACAAATGTACTCCTATCTAATCAAAAGGACTGATTTAAACTTGATCTTTAATCATGCCCCATTCCTATTATGGCAGTAACACGAAATCAACGTCAAAAACAGTGACTGATTTTACTTAGCCACAAAAAAAAAAAAAAACAGTGACTGATTTTAGGGAGGAAAGAAAAACAGTGACTGATTTTAGGCAATCGATGTCGGACAAACGTCATGTTGATGCTGGACAAACAGCAACTATGCTTACCTTTTGGTTTGGTGTTTTTGTTAGATTCATGTTATACTATGCTTTTGGATTAAGCATTCGTCTCGATCAGAAGAGTCTTTAAA
Organism: Rhododendron griersonianum; assembly: GCA_018127125.1. Lineage (NCBI taxonomy): Eukaryota > Viridiplantae > Streptophyta > Magnoliopsida > Ericales > Ericaceae > Rhododendron > Rhododendron griersonianum. The sequence continues at coordinate 28,123,001 of CM030800.1, forward strand.
AAAGAATTATGAGGAATAACAAAGAAAAAGTTAACTAGAGACAAAAAAAATATCAAATCACTGGTATTTTTGTCGTCTTATGTCAAACTTCGATCCACATTTTCACACCTTTTATTTGGTAATTCTTCTCATTGAGATGAACAATTAATTTCAAAAATTACAATTAAAAGTTAAAAAAATATAAAAAAGTAAAAAATACCCCAAAAAAAAAATACCAGAGTAAAAATTTGGAAGTGGCTTCTGGCAGTCTCATTTGGGACTTCACCATAGAGTTGGCATTTGTGTGCACAAGCATTGTTTATTTTAATGATCGTAACTAGTTATTTTGTAGAGCTCATCGATAACATTAAACATGTAAAAAGATTATAAAAATCGGATGCCGATTAATTCCTGTTCCAAATGATACCTAGTGTGAAGATGGGAGTGATGGATTTCATTTAGTGTGGCCGAACCCATTTTTATATACATAAGTGCATTTAGAATTAAGTAATAATCGGCATTCAATTTTCATGATTTTCAACATAGTTAAGTGTTTTTGACGAGCCCTACAAAATGAATAATTTTGATCATTAAAATGAATTCTTCTTGAGCCCACAAAATACCGACTACATGGTCTAGTCTCCAAAATGTGAAGCCATCTCCTTGATTTTAGCGCATCTTGTTCACGTCGTTATATATACTCTTTTAGTTCCATATTTGTCATTCTATATCTAAAAGTGGTTATTTTCCAAAATTACCACCAATAGTATCATTATTCCTTATGAGAAAATTTCAAAATGGCACCTGAACTTTCACTCCAATGTCACCAAAGCACTTGAACTTCATTTTATTTCAATTAAACACCTGAACTTTCAAAATCCCCAAATTGAGGCACCTACCGTTATCTTTCATCCATTTCCTTCACAAATCGGCTGACGTGGCTCATTTCTGGCGTTAAAGGGCCCCACTAGATATGTTAGGAAGTGAACTCAATGCACAAATTTAGGAAGTGAACTCATTTTTGGTTGTGATTGTGTGCATTGAGTTCACTTTCTAACATGTCTAGTGGGGCCCTTTAACACCAGAAATGAGCCACATCAGCCGATTTGTGAAGGAAATGGATGAAAGATAACGGCAGGTGCCTCAATTTGGGGATTTTGAAAGTTCAGGTGTTTAATTGAAATAAAATGAAGTTCAGGTGCTTTGGTGACATTGGAGTGAAAGTTCAGGTGCCATTTTGAAATTTTCCCTTATTCTTATTTGCCCAACTATAGCTTATGCACTCACAATCTCACACCATCCATGTTTTTCTCCTACTATGTCTCCATAACTCAACTACTTCGAAAACTCGAGGGGTTGGTCAGATGGTTAATGCCCAAAATTTAGAGAATCGTTCTCTCCTAAGGTTTTAAGTTTAAAATATCTCAAGTGCTATTAACTTGTTTGTACGGAAAATGTGCTCCAACTTCAAGTGAGACTTCCGCTAATGGACGGTAGCTTTATGATCCATATGATTAGTTCAAGTGTGCGTAAGTTGGCCCGATCAGAAATTACGAAACAACCTCAATTATTTTTTAGTACTACCAACAAACGAAGGGGTGCCCTTTTTTCGGCAAGCCGTGTATTGCAGGAACTCGAACTAACAAACGGAGTTCACGGTTCACCCAATCATTTTCCACATTATTAATGCTGTCATTACTCATTGGGAAAAATTCAAAATACCCCCCAACCTTTACACCAAAATTAATTAGACTCCCAACCTTTTAAAAATTTCAATTTTACTCCCAACGTTATCTTCCGTTAATCAAAATGCCCCCTTCCGTCCGAATGACTAACAGATTTCGTTAAAGACTCCGTTAAATATCGTCCCGATAGAATTTTGATGATCCGAGCCGTTCAATGTGTTCAAAACGTGATTTTAAGGGTACCCGCAAGAAATCAGCAAAAAAAATGACCAGGAAGGGCTTCATCTGAATAGTTTTTTTTATTAAACTATTCAATAAAAAACTGTTCAGATGAATCCCTTTCCGATCATTTTTTTTGTTAATTTCTCGCGGGTATCCTTAAAATCACGTTTTGAACACATTGAGCGGCTCGGATCATGGAAATTCGATCGAAAAAGGGAGGTGCAGACCAAAGCAAAATCCGGATGTCCGGACTTGAACAAAATCTGGATCGATCTGCACCTCCTCTTTTCCAATCGAATTTTGATGATCTGAGCTGTTCAATGTGTTCAAAACTTGATTTTAAGAGTACCCGCAAGAAATTAACAAAAAAAATGATCGGAAATGGCTTCATCTGAACAATTTTTTATTGAATAGTTTAATAAAAAACTGTTCAGATGAAGCCCTTCTCGGTCTTTTTTTTTTTGCTGACTTCTCTCGAGTACCCTTAAAATCACGTTTTGAACATATTGAACGGCTCGGATCATCGAAATTCAATTGGAACGCTATTTAACGGAGCTTTTAACGAAATCTATTAGTCATTCGGACGGAAGGGGGCATTTTGATTAACGGAAGATAACGTTGGGAGTAAAATTGAAGTTTTTAAAAGGTTGGGAGTCTAATTAAATTTTGGTGTAAAGGTTGGGGGGTATTTTGAAATTTTCCCTATTCAATAAGTATAACCATTCTATAGTGAATTCCTGAATAGCCTAAAATAATGTATACAGATAATTTAACTCCCGAAGAATTACACAACATCGATAACATGATGAAAGGATAAAATCGTTAGTCAAAAGGAAAAACCATTGTGAAAGTAAGAAGCATAATTACTTTTGGGAAAATTTCAAAATATCCCTCAACCTTTACACCAAAATTTAATTAGACTCCCAACCTTTTAAAAACTTCAATTTTACTTCCAACGTTATCTTCCGTTAATCAAAATGCCCCATTCCGTCCGAATGACTAACAGATTTCGTTAAAAGCTCCGTTAAATAGCGTCCCAATCGAATTTCGATGATTCGAGCCGTTCAATATGTTCAAAACGTGATTTTAAGGGTACTCGAGAGAAGTCAGCAAAAAAAAAAAAGACCGAGAAGGGCTTCATCTGAACAGTTTTTTATTAAACTATTCAATAAAAAATTGTTCAGATGAAGCCATTTCCGATCATTTTTTTTGTTGATTTCTCGCGGGTATCCTTAAAATCAACTTTTGAACACATTGAACAGCTCAGATCATCGAAATTCGATTGGAAAAGAGGAGGTGCAGATCGATCCGGATTTTGTTCAAGTCGGACGTCCAGATTTTGCTTCGGTCTGCACCATTTCCGATAGAATTTTGATGATCTGAGAAGCTCAATGTGTTCAAAACGTGATTTTAAGGATACCCGCGAGAAATTAACAAAAAAAATGATCGGAAAGGGATTCATCTGAACAGTTTTTTATTGAATAGTTTAATAAAAAAACTGTTCAGATGAAGCCCTTTCTGGTCATTTTTTTTGCTGATTTCTTACAAGTACCTTTAAAATCACGTTTTGAACACATTGAGCGGCTTGGATCATCAAAATTCTATCGGGACGATATTTAACGGAGTCTTTAACGAAATCTGTTAGTCATTCGGACGGAAGGGGGTATTTTGATTAACGGAAGATAACGTTGGGAGTAAAATTGAAAATTTTAAAATGTTGGGAGTCTAATTAATTTTGGTGTAAAGGTTGGGGGTATTTTGAATTTTTCCCTTACTCATTAGTCATCCGAACTTCCAAACGTTTTCATGTCCTTCTCATCTCAATCCAAACTTATCATAATCAAGAAGAAAATCAACCCCAGAGTCTCCCCCAGAGTCTAGAGAGAGAGAGAGAGAGAGGGGGGAGGGGGCCGAGGGTATATATAATGCCCTTGTTTAGTGCAAGTCTTGCTACAAGACTCCCCCATGCCTTCTGGGTTCAAAGCAGAAGCAACAATTTCACACCCAACTATGCGGGGAATTCATTCTTCTTGTTCTTTGATAGCAAAAGAAGCCTAGGTTTAACAAAACCCATTAATTTTTCTCTATCCAAGTGTAATCAAACCCGTGTTTGTTCACCAATGGAGGGCCAGACCCAGATGGTGGTTACTGCCCCAGAGACGGAGGAGTACTCCAAGGAATTGGAAGTGGCTGTTAGAGCTGTGCAAATGGCTTGTTTGCTTTGCCAGAGAGTTCAAGAAAATTTCATTACTAAAACGAATGGACAAGTCCACTCTAAGGATGATAATTCACCTGTGACAATTGCAGGTAATTCACTTGCTATTTCTGGGTTTTTTGTTTTCCTTTTTGGAATTGGGTTATAATTGCAGCTTTGTAGAGTCCGCCTGTCCATGTGGGTTTTGGGGTTTGTCCCACACCAGTTAATTATCTCCTCCAAAACTAGTATATGAGCCTGGACGTCATCTCCCCTCATTGCCAATTTGCCAATTGATGTTGAGTTAGATGCTTTCAGATGGTATGAGTTGGATGACGGGGTTGAACTGCAAAGTGGATGATTATTTTGTTTTTTTTGTCTCTCACTGAGGAAAAAAGTGAAATGATCACCATAAGTTCAGATAGAAACAGCAGCCACATAATTAAGCTGGGAGTGATGTTGGTGTGATGATGTTGAAAATTTTAATTATGCGAGAGCGAGTGGGAATGAGAGTGGGGTTTAGTAGTGATGTTTGGGGTGATAAGGTTGAATTTCAATTATGAAAGAGAGAGTGCTAATGGAAATTATCTACTGTATTTAAATTTAAATATCGTGTATTTTCAGTTTGGACCACGTTGGAGGAAATGGATCCATCTATAAAACCCCATATAGCTGGACAAAGGGTTGTTGAGCTGAGTTGAGTTTGCTTTAGGTTGAATTGTATGATTGGTTCGGTTATATGAAAATTGAGAGAGGTTAGGAATGGGGGCAAAGCATCTATGATTAAGACCTTTGTGGCAAGTTAGGACACTCTTAGTAGTTAACTCAGGTGAAGGACACAAATAGGGCGGCAATACAAGAGCACTCGGGTGTTTGTTCAGAACCCATTTCAGATGATAGGTGAAGAACTGCAACTTTTAAAGATAATTGAAAATCTTTTAGCTCATTTAAGTTTAATTCTCGGATTTATTTAAAGGTTAGGTTGTTAAAGTGGGCTGTGTCAATTTGTCCAAAGCTCTCCACTCGCATGATCATTCCTTTCTTTCTAATTGGCCAACACAAAACAAATCATGTACCTTCGGGAAGGTATTAAATTTGAGCTTAAGACCTTCCCATCTTGATATATGCTAAAGAAACAAGTTATCTCATAGATGAAGCTAGTTTCAGTATTTGAAATTTATGGGAGAATCGTGCGAAATTTTGAAGCTTTATTTTCTGACCGTGTCTTGATGTTTTAGTCGCAAAGAATCAAAGGTATTTGCTGTAAGCTATTAGAGATTAGTTTTTTAGCTTCAGGATATTATTAAACTTCTTATTATCTCCTCTATAATCATAGGGAGAAAGACATGATATTCATATTTGATCCTGGAGGATATTTACCTTTCATGTTGCTATTTGTATGATGATATTATCTATAGTAGCTTTAGTTATAGTAAGATTTATCCATTAGAAACTATCGTTGGATTATTTTGTCTTAGTTTCTAGTTGTCATTTGGAATAGTCTATTTAGAGGACTCTTCATATATTGTTTTGGGTAGTCTATGCTGTGGAATGAAATTTCTTTTAGTAAGTGGTATGGATGCCATTACGTCTCCTAGACGTGGATTTCTTGGCTTCCTTAGGTTTTATCCTTCTTTATGTAATCATCCTGCATCATAATAGCTTCCTTAGGTGCGGATTCCTGAGGTTTTATCCTTCTTTATGTAATCATCCTGCATCATAATAGCTATAGGGATGAAGGAGGAACATGGTCGTGTACTTCTTATTTAGTTGTTGCAATTCTTTATTTGTGAGTGATTGAAGCAACCCATCAAGGGGTAGGCTAAATCTTTGAGGACTTGAAGGCGCTGAATTTGTGCCAGAGTCCGTTGGCTTCCAAGTATTTCATGACAAAAATATTTTTTTCATCAGTGGATATAAGATTCTCATTAAGCATATGAAAGTCTGCCCACTAGGGCTGTAAATGAACTGAGCCGTTCGTGAACCGTTTGAGGCTCGACTCGGTAAAGGCTCGTTCGAATTCGATTCGTCTACTTAACGAACCAAACTTGAACCTCAATTTTAGGCTCGTTTCATAAATGAACCGAACATGAACATAGTAGTATTCGGCTCGATTAGGCTCGCGAACCTGGAGTATATGTATATCATGGGGATTTTATATAGTTACATAGTGAAAATTTTAAAACTTGTACAAGTCTAAACGTTTACAATTACTAAAAACTTACTTATGTATACGTTTTTATCAGTTTATATGTATATAAACGTATTTATGTACATACTAAAATTTTTACTTGCAGCTTTAGACCTGTATGAGAGCATAAATATATGATATTATTGGGTCGTTAAGGCTCGTGAACAAACTCGAGTTCGACCCAAACCTAGACAAGCTCGGTTCGAGTTCGGCTCGTCGTACTTTTTATTGAGTTTGGCTCGAGCTCGAGTTCGCTAAAAAACTTAATGAACGAATCTGAACATTCTAATATTCGGCTCGTTTACAGCCCTACTGCCCACTAACTATTAAAACCACTTTTAGTGGATTATAGTGCGCTATTTTTCTAATCCTAATATTTTGAAATAGACTATGTATCTTGATGCTGCATGTCACATGAGGATAGTTTTGGTGAATTGCTTATCCTGCAATTGTTAGCCATGTTCCACAGTGCAGGAAGTAATAAATGACCAAAAAAGGAAAAAAAGTGAAGTGAGAGGAATAAGAAAACGAAGAAAGAAACACACCACAAAGGTTGCAAAGAAATTCATGATTGCAGAGGCGTTGGCATCCTCCGCAAAAGATTGATGTTCTTATTACTACCTTTAATGGTTGAAAGTTTGATTTCTAATTTGCATGCTTTTCTTGGCCTGTTCATGACATAACAAGGACACATGAATTTGAGAAATCCCCAAAGTAGGATATTACATTAATCTCCTGCTCTTTCTTCTTCTTCTTTACAAAATAATTATAGGAGAAAATGTTTCTTCATCTATCCAAACATATATGTCAACTTCTATGCAAGAAACGCCACAATTATAATTTCATGATAGTTCAGATACGAAGTGACCTAGAGTATCCGAAAAATAGTGGATACTTCTTCATGTTAAATAAATTGATTTGGAATTTGGCGATACGTGAAGTAGGTATCAGATATGGATCCACGAGTATCTGAGGAATATTGGTATCCACTGCGGGTACAATTCTCTTTTAGAAATATAGGTGCTTCATAATAGCCTTTACTCACTTTAGTAGCTCAGCTTCAACCTAGAATGTTACCATCTACTCTACTAATTAGTCCTTAACTCCTACAAACAGTACCTGGCTAAAGAAATCGTTTATTGCTTATAAGTGTACTTGATTCAGATTCTTCGTTTTGTTGTGGAAAACTTAATATTAAGGATTTATTTGCGAAATAAGGATCCGAAGATGTCTAGTTAGACATAAAAACTTGAAAGCTTTGATTAGACGGTAAAGTTGTTCTTTGAGTCAACTTTTGGAGTGCAACGAAGCTACTATTTGTCATGTTGGTTTATTGGTTATATCCTCTGTGATGGCTTAGGAATCATACACGTATTGAAAATGTGGTCCTCTAGTGATGCAACAGCTAAACCTTATACCGTTCAATTTAGTTCAATTGATTACCATTGGGAATCCTTTGACTACTATATTTGCTAATCCTCTTGATTATGTCTTGTGAAATAGATTGGAGTGTCCAAGCGACTGTCAGCTGGGTACTGGCTGAGTCTTTTGGGAGTGAAAATATAGCCATTGTCGCAGAAGAGGATGTTCAAGCACTCTCGAAAGCAAATGCAGCAGGCCTACTGGAAGCTGTGGTGAATACAGTCAATAACTGTCTAGTTGAGGCACCCCGATTTGGATTTAAAACCCCACTAATGTCTCTTGGAACTTTAGATGTACTTGAGGCCATTAGTCGGTGCAACTCAACCGGTGGGCCCGTTGGAAGATTTTGGGTGTTGGATCCTGTTGATGGAACGTTAGGTTTTGTACGTGGGGATCAATATGCCATTGCCCTGGCACTAATCGAAGATGGAGAAGTTGTTCTTGGAGTTCTTGGGTGCCCCAACTACCCAATTCAGAAAAAATGGCTAAGTTATCATAACCGCTACCATAGAATTATATCTAAGTTGAGTCCTCCAATGTCTGAATCTTGGGAAAGAGGTTGTGTGTTTTATGCAAGCAGGGGTAGTGGCAAGGCTTGGATGCAGCCCTTACACCATGGAGAGAAGAATCTTTTGTGGCCAAATAATGCAAGACAAATACAAGTTTCGTCCATTGATGACCCAGCACTCGCTACTTTTTGCGAACCAGTTGAAAAGGCAAATTCAAGCCATTCGTTCACAGAAGAATTGGCTCACAGTGTTGGGCTTAGGTGAGTGATCTTTTTTAGTTCTGCGTTGTTCTTCCAAAACTTTGATCTTTACATTTGGTGTTAATGACAAGCACAAAAGGCTCCATCATGCAAAATTCCTTTTATCAACAACAATAGAACCCATGTAGTCCCCAATCATTGGGGGTATGGGTGGAGGAGGATTGGAGACAGACCTAACCTTTGGCAATATGCACAAAGTGGCTACTCTCAAAATTCCTTATCAAATACTACTAAAATTTTATCTGCACCTATTTTCTTTGTTGTATAGATGACGGCTATTTACCTGGATAATAAAAAATGGAAGTTTCTTCAAGGGCTTTGGGAAGCTTCAAGTTAATGGTTGTTTGAAGAAGAAAAAACCAAGGAGCGAGAATGACTGAGGATAACAGAAAATCAAATATTTAGGAAATTGTATCCAAAATGAGTGGAACTTTCTTTTCTGATTAACTTCCTCTCGTCTGTATAGGACCAAAACCATTCGATTTCTAGTCAGAACTGTAGTGTGCATTTAGACTTTAGAAGCCAAGAGTTTCAATGTTTGAATTGAGGGTTCATTTATCTAAGTTCGTGCAACTACGGGTTTAAGCAGCTTCTACTCCTCGTAATATTTTAGCACCTTCTTTGTTACTACGGGGCAGTGATTTGAGTAAATATACATTCATCTGAGAAAAAAGGAGATGAACATGCATAGCTTTATTCAGCTGTGCATAAAGCTGATACATTTCTTTCGACTGCAGAAACCAACCATTACGTGTATATAGCATGGTGAAATACGCAGCCATAGGCCGTGGGCATGCTGAGGTGTTCATGAAATTTGCTAAGGCAGGCTACAAGGAGAAGATATGGGATCATGCAGCTGGTGTTGTTATCATACAAGAGGCTGGTGGTGTAGTAACTGATGCTGGAGGGCATCCCCTAGACTTCTCTAAAGGTTTATATTTAGAAGGTCTTGACCGTGGTGTAATTGCTTGTGCTGGAGCCAAACTACATGAGAAGATCATTGGGGCTGTTGATGCTAGTTGGAACTCCTCTAGCCTATGATATTTATTGTATTCCGTCATACAAAGGCCTTCAATCTTGACAGGTAAAGAGCGTAAAACTGGTTTTTGTCTGTAAATTATGCTTCTAAAGTAATCTCATAATCATCATGCTTAGAAAGTAGTTATCCTATAGCGTGAAGCATGGCCATAAACCAAAGTACCAAACTAAGCCGTGTTTCCCATTCGATTGGGGTCAGATGGATGAATCCTTTCTTTCCATCCCCTTTTGTCAAAGCTATATGTTTCCATACCCTTTGGTCAAAGCTATATGTTTACTTAAATTTAATAAGTTCATATCCTTTAAATTACATCACCCTTCCAATTTAATAAGGTTTCATTTCCAATTCTCTCTCCCCTTGTCTTTCTAAACATCCACCTTAACATCCTGGTCTCGTTACACTCAAGTTATTTATGTGTTGTCTCTTGCGTCGGATGGCATCGCTCGCCTTATAGCTCTATACATTTTTCCTTCCAATTTTGTGGTGGTTCTGAGGCAATGGCTGTAAAATTGTACAATTGCTAAACAGAACAAAGAAGCACAACTGTATTCACAGCCATGCCTGGTGGAGAACCATGTAGTTCAAACTTTGAGTCGCCCCATAAGTAATACCTATAGACTTTACCATAACCGAATGCCGATTTGATATTTCATTCGCCACTTGCGATTTTAATTGGAAATCCTATATTTAATTTCAGGTGAAGCCGCTGGTCGTGTTTTCAGTTCTTTGTGCTCAACGGCGAGTCAGACTAAAATGCCTTGCTATTTTGAAGATGGTGACAGGGATCGAGTTCTTTTGTAACTGCATACAAAGAACATACAGAAGTGACTATACTGCAAAAGAGTAGGGTTCACCTTTTGACAAGTTACCTGGTTTTCTTCAATTCTTTCTTGCTCATGAGCATTCCTAGTTGGAGAGGTTTACGATTCGCAAACAATGCGTGTTGATATCGTAACGATGTAACGTTCTGTTGGAATATATGAATCTACACATCCTGTAAATGGGCAAATAGACATTCAACTGTGAATCCGAATTTGTTGCTATACAATTTGACCGGTTCAGTTTTTCAAAGATTCAGTCGAGATGCGCGTAAACTAACTCGGAATTATCAAAAGAGAGATTCAGTAGTTTTCAGCTTCATTCTTTGGAGTCTGCTAAAAAAAGAAAAAGGGAAAAAATAGCTTCGTTCTTTGGATGATGATGACAAATGTCGAGAGTTTTCGATGAATGATTTGCTCAAATTCTGTTCTTACTAAACTATGACCATAATTAACATTGGAAATTGATTTTGGCACTCCAATTTTAGTCACTGACACTCCACTTTGTGTGTTAATCATGTGAGAAAACAAAACTAAAAGTGGAGTGGCATTGGCTAAAAGTGGAGTGCCAAAATCACCTCCCTCATTATGGAGTGATGCACTAATGGAAACTTGTTCATACAAACAACTGTAGTACTGGTCCATTCTTGAAAGGGCAAAATCTCAAATCAGTGAAAGGGACAAGATTTACGAAAAATGCATTTGCGGGCTCCATTGCTTGTGAGAAATGAGTGTCTAGGAAGTGGCCGATTGGCGTTTCTGTAGCATGATTGCAAGATTTATTATCACTATCCTGAAGTGATTCTTCTTTTGTTTGATCAAATTCATTCCTCTTTCAAAAATGCACTGGAGATAGATTGAGAATGAGAATGATGTTGGCTTTAACAACGAGAGAAACTTATTCACGACTCTACGCTATTTATTACCGTTAATAGATTGTTTTCAATCCAGATCGTCCAAAACACTTTTTAGACTGTCAAGATTGAGCGCCGTAAACCTTATTCATGGCTCCTCCATAAATAAGATTTTCTCTTTTAACAATTAAAACATGGAACAAAAGGGTCACTGGTGGAGATTTAACGCGCTTTTATCTGTACTTATTTCGAATTGACAAATTGTGTGAAATTTAGATCAATGGTCGGCCCCCCCTCCTTTCAACGCATGTGGATCATTATATACTTTTCGACAGGAAAATTATTCAGTGCCCCTAGGGCACCGCCACTTGGTGTCTCGAACTCTTTCTCCTCTACACATTTGTGTGGTTCTCATCTCGAAGTGTGGGGAGCCCACACAAGTATGTGATAAAAAAAAATATCCGACACGTGATGCCCCAGAGGCATGCAAATATGCAATAATTACTCCGATTCGATATTGACTTCTTTGGTGGCCTGGTTGGCTACTAGTGCCATACAGGGAATATTGTTATGTCAAGAAAAAAGTGATCGATCAGGACCTTTTATGGCAAGTTGTTACCAAACAAAGTGCCGATCGATAATTTATCAAAAAAAAACATAGGATCGGGCTTCTCTATAGTTGATTGTGGACCGTTCATATTGACAGTTAATGGTTCAGATCTGTTAAATCTTTTACCGGTAAAATATTCAAAACAAATCTAGATAGGTTTGGACTATAGATAAGCCATATCCAAAAAATAAGTGCCGATCGACATGTTGTCAATTTCTTTACATTTGTCTCTGCCTATGTTTGCATCAAGGTTTTAAATAGTAGCAGATTGCATAGCGGTAGCGGTAGTGGTGTAGCGGTGATAGGAATATATATCAAATGATATGTAGCGTATAGCGGACAACGGATGTAGTGGTCGTGAACTTATTAAAAGATCTTTAGGCGCCAAAGCGGCCGTGGCGATACATATACAACGGGAATTAGTCGATACGAGTGTAAATTTTGAACAGCACCGGTATAATGGAGTGTAGCAGTATCAGACGATCAAAAAACCGCTATGTAGCAGCGGATATTTAATTCCATGACTTATATTCACTTCAACATGTACGAAGTAATTGACGCTTGAATAAACGAGCATGTGATATTGTTTCCCGATATTTTCGATTGAAAACTCACCGAAAGAGAGAATATTTACCGGTGTTTTTTACGGCAGAATATTTAGATGCTCTTGCTTTGCAAAGTTCCTTGGAATAGTTTCATAGTTACCCTAATGTCTGATTAATATTTGGAGAGGTATATTCTTGCGAATTTTTTTTTGATGATATATCCTTTCATTTCATTGTACTGCTAATTAAATTGATTTTAGGATCTTGTTTTGTTATTTTTTCTTTTGAAAAGTGTAATTTCTTGTTTATTTCATGGAGTATCCTCTAATATAGTATCAGAGCTAGATCTAGGCACCACGGAGGGATATGATGTGTGTCGATCTTTGCTTGCACAACAGCATGTGACATGTACAGTCGAGCGAGCATGGTGTGCGTGAGAGAATGTGTCAAGTAAAGTATGCATTACCTTAATAATAAAGTTATACGGAGTATGAAGTACTTAACAGGAAGAACTTTCATAGCTAATTATTGGGATTGAGTGCTACCCAACCGTCTAACATATTCTAACGGCTAGTTTGGCGGGTGGATAAGTTTTTAGGGATAAGAAAAAATGGTGGTTAAGAGGTGGGATATGTTAGGTAGAAGGAGAAATTAGTTAAGAATGAAGCATTAACTAAGAAAGAGTTTATTGGTTGTATCGACAAGACTGGGTGTATACGTTATATAATGCATGTGAGAGTCTATTTACTTGCCTCTTGTAATGAGAATACAAAACGAGTTTGGAGAGGTTGGAGGACACATCGGTAAATATGTCCAACTTATCCTTGAGGTGGGGTGGGGTGGGTTACATTTACTCCGCCAGATAAGAACGAATCCGGATTAGCTTATCCCCCATGACTCTTTAGGCCTCATGCCGCCAAGGGCTGTTTAGATGCGGAATAAGAATTGGGGTATTATTTAAAAAAGGGGATAAAATAGTAACCCCCATCCCCTTTTTAAAGTCCATTATTTCATTTTGGACTGTCCCTTGATAAGTGTCCATTTTGTAAAGTTAGTGGATAAAAGTTGGTACATTTTCTATTTTGCCCCTAAAAATATATTCCATTTTGAAAAGTTAGTGAGTAAAAGTGTAATGATGATGGCTCCATAGATGGTAAGTAGGGAAAGTGGAGGTAAAAGTTGATGTGAAAGGTGTAATGATGATGTTTTCTTAATAAATTGAAGTTACGAAGTGGAACACTTAAAAAGAAACGGAGGGAGTATGTGGTATTGGTTAATAAGAGATAACCCACATTGATGTGATATTTATGGAAGAGAATTAAATAATAGTTGATTTGGATGAGGAATTAAAAAGGTGTAATAATATTTGGTTTGGATGATGAATAAAATAGGAGATAAAATTGTTTACAATATATCACATTTAATTTTAAAAAATAAGTTGTACGGTGCCTTATTCCCTCCTCTTCTCTACCTGCCAAAGTTAATAGTAGTCCTTGAAGAAAAATGAGACTTTAAACACCCTTATGTCCTTATGTGCATGTTTTGACTATTTTGTCATACTTCATGAATGCCCAATAAATGCACTCAGCTAACTCTACACTCATACATACGCGTCCCCCTTAACTTCCCACTTGAGATCGCCTGTCCGACTCCTCCTGTCCGAGCCCTCTGTTCCACTCTTTTCGGTCGTTGATTTTGCAAAATAACGATTGAGATGGATTGAGCATATTTTTCTCAAAACGTCGTTTTGGAGCAAAATATGCTCTGTCCATCTCAGCCGTTGATTTGTGAAATCAACGGCTGAGATGAGTGGGACAGAGAGAGTTGGAGAGCGGATCCGGTCTCCTAACTTCCATCCACCCCTGCCCCTCTCTCTCTCTCTCTCATCCTCCACTACTCTCTATCTCTCCCTCTCTCTTAAATGCTTTTCTCCCCTTCATAAATATTCCTCACACTATTCCTCATCACACTTCACACAAGATCTCAAAGTCATGAAAATCCTAACCACTTTCCTCATAGCCTTTCTCCTCACCACAGCCTCCCTCTGCCTTGCCACCCGACCCGACCCCTCTGGTTCAACCCAAGCCCAGCCCAAGCCCTCCAAACACAAGGCTCAAAACCAAAACCAAAACAGCCACCAAGGGAGTGGAGGTGGCGGTGGGAATGACAATGGGGCGGGCGGGTTCTGGGGACCCGGAGGCGGGTTCAACATACCAGGGATGGGAAGCGGGTGGGGACCCGGAGTAGGCGGCGGGTACGGAGCCGGGTACGGAGGGCCTTACAAAGGGTACTCCAAAGGTGGAGTCGTGAGGCCCAGCACAGTTTGTAAGGACAAGGGCCCATGCTACAAGAAGAAGCTGACTTGTCCGGCCAAGTGCTTCACTTCCTACAGCCACTCCGGTAAGAACTACGGCTCCGGCGGCGGCGGCGGCGGTTGCACCATGGACTGCCAGAAGTGCCTTGCTTACTGTTAAGTGTGGCTGTGGCCCATAAGCTGGAAACAGTTTCTACTAATATAACGTTTATGTTGTGCTTTTATAGTGATGGTTTTCTTACTCGTGTGGTGTGTTTAATTACTTTCTTTATGTTTTTATTTTCGGCTCCTTTGGGTAGTGTTTGGATCTTAAAATCTTAGCCGGGTTTCTCATTTTAGGAGAGAAAAAGATGGAGATGAGTTTCCCTAAATCTGGTTTCTTTTGGTAAATTTCTCCATAAGATCTATGATCCAAACAAAGTCTTTAGGTTGTACCACCCCTGGTTGTCCCAGCGGTAAGGGCGAGCCCGTTGCCTAGAAAATGGTAGGGTGGGTAGGTACCCAGGATGTACATGGCAGGTGGGGCGGTGGTATGCTTCATTTGCTAGGTGAAAAGTTGGACAGTTTTGGAATAGTGTCATTTTTAATCGCCTATGTTCAATGTGAATATCAAAAAATATGCAATATAGATTTTATTTTATAGATTTTAATTCATTCCATTAAACAAAATTTTTAAAATCACATTAAATTTTATAATCGAAAGATATAAGCGGTCTAAAATGACACGCAATTCCAAAAGTTTCCAACTTTTTGGGCCAGAGGGAGTAATAAAGGAGTTGAGGTAACTTTTTTTTAGATATGAAGATTGACACTCACCGGTCCTATTAGGAAAACGGGTCTAGACCGTCTAGTTTCAGTGATCACAGACCATTTTTGGATTCACGTATGGATGATCGAAATTATTCACTTTCTAGAAATTTTAGAGAACAATCAATCGTGCTAATTGTCGAGAAATTGTAGTGAGGGCTAAACATTTTTTTAAGCCAAAGCACAACCACATGCCATGCCGATTTACGTATATTATACATCGATTAATACATGATCGAAACACATGTATGTTTAGAAGATCCATTGTGACAACCCTTTTTTTTCATGATAAATGTGTTCCATTAGTTTAATCAGTTTGACATGACTAATGAACCCGATGAACTCTAAAAAGTGAATGATTATAATTACAAAGGTGGCTCAAGAAGGGCCTACGAACACTACTACAGTTTTGTGGGGACTGGAGATGGACCACTAAATATAAAGGGTGGTGGTGATCGTGAATTGTGAAATAACAGGAAAATCTTGGTGAAAGGTAGGATATAAAATAGTACTATCATGGATGTCAATTGCAAGTAAGAGTGAAGCAAAGAAATGGCCAACATGATCAGAGGAGGGCAGTAAGGGGAAGTTAAGAAAAATTGGCACAATCTCAAACTTCAATCTAGCTTTTTTGGTCACAGGGAACGCATTTAAACCGAGTAATGCTATTGGGACCGACGGTCCCCGGACCGGACGGCCGATCCGAGCCGTCCAAAAATTCTAAAAAAAAAAAACAAGGGGGCCTACGCAAGAATCAACGGCATCCGATGTGTGTAGGGTGCTTGATCAAGTACCCTATTTTTCGTGTATATATGTATATACACACGAATATACATATATACACGAAAAATAGGGTGCTTGATCAAGCACCTTACACACATCGGATGCCATTGATTCTCGCGCGGGGCCCGACGGCCGACCGAGGCCGTCGGTACGATTTCGGTCCGGGGACCGTCGGTCCTCATATCTTTTCCGCATTTGTTTTGCACATATTCCATGCCTTTTCGTCTTCCAAGAAGTGCTACAATACACATCCCTTATTTAGGTGTGTATCATATGCACCATCTCTGATTACCATTAGATGCTTGAAAAATGATCTGGACCCTTTAAAATGTTACGATAGGTTACTAACAAAAAACCTGTAACCAATGCAACAGGTAAACCCTGTGAATTAACCAAAATAGAAAGAAAAATTAGGCCCAATTTGGGCCATAAGTTTGGGCTGAAAGATAAATTAGGCCCAATTTTATTTTTTAAAAACTTTGAAGCTAAAATTATTTCAAGTGAAAATAATTTACTTCTTTAAAATAGGTTATCGATAATCACTAAAGGAAAAAGATACTATCATTATCATAATGTAATAAAAAGTCAAGTTAAGGCATTTTTTACAAGATTTGTAAAGTGTTTCATATTTGCAGCCAATTTTTTTTTTAAATTTTTTTTGAAATATTATAATGTTTAATATTTTCACAATATCCTTAATTGCATAGTGAACTTTCACATAAATAGTCCAACTAAAAGGAATAGCGAAGTCGATCATCTGTATTAATAAGTAGGAAACACTAACAAAAAAGTTAATGGGTGATCAAGAGAGTGATGGTGACGGAAAAAATTACCAATACATTTTAGGTTATTTGTAAAAGACAACAATATTTAGAACGTGCTATTTATTTTTTGGTCAATATACGTACTACTAGTGTTTTTGTGAATTAGTGCAAGCGTCCGAATTACAAATAACTAATACTTGTATTTGATAATGTAATCGATTACAAGTGTTATCAATACCAATCAATTACGTAATTGAAACCGGAGAGAAATATAATCTATCATGTAATCAATTATTTGTGTTATTTAGGACAATTGATTTTTAAATCTATTGTAATGTTAATTTTAACTTATTTCGCAATTGATTAGAGGACTTACTGAAACCCATCAATTAGCAAATCTATTGAGTAATCGACTTCACATTGTTACGCAATCGTACTCAATTCAATTACAAAATCGATTATATTGTTTAATCGATTACATAATTGAACATAATAGAATTGATTACATATTCGATTATGATGTCTAATTGATTATAATTTCTATTTACAAAATTGCAAAATCAATTACTATATATTTGATTATAATGTCTAATCAATTGAAAAATCAATTATAAAGTCTAATCGATTATGGAATTGAACATTCACATAATAGATTACATATTTGATTAACTACCGTTCAAAAAAAAATTTATTAAGTAATCGGTTGCACAATTGATTATAGAAAAGTTATGAAATGGACTAAAATGTTACGATTCCGTAGTGAAAATGTTACGAACTGAAAATGTTACAATTTTTTTATAAAGTTATGAAACACCCCAAAATGTTATGATTCTAAAAATGTTATGAATCTGTTGCTAAAAAGTTACGATTCATTAGCGTAAAAGTTATGATATGCACTAAAAGGTTATGATTTGTAAGAAAAATGTTATGAATCAAAAGTTACGAATTTTTGGTATAAAAGTTACGATAAACCTAAAATGTTATGAATGACTGGTTCAGCAGGTAATTTTTTATGAGGTGGCACAATATGGACCACACAATAGGTGCATATGATATGCACCATAAAGGGGTGTGTATTGAAGATTTCTCCTTCTTTTGCACATATTCCATGCCTTTTCTTCTTCCAATTTGTTGTTTGCTTTTGCAGTGCGCCTTGCCGGGCAGATCCAGACTGTCTATCTCGGCAATCAATAGTTCACATATGTTTGTTATCTTTTATTGGTCAGTTAATTATTACCGATAAAAGATAACAAACATATCTAAACCATTAATTGCCGAGATGGACGGTTCAGAATTCAGATCTACTTGCAGGGTGCACTATAGGGGAGTGCACTATAGAGGAGTGCACCACATGATTTCCAATATTTCCAATTCCGGGTTTCGGGGGATCGGTTTCCCTTTTCGAGTCCGGTTCCTCTCTAATCCTCCTGAAATTGGAGGATCCTCCAATCTTATTGATAATGTGACACGTGGAGACCATTGCATCCAACGGTCAAGAATAAAATATCTTCTTCGTACAAAAACACCTGATAACTTTCTTTCTCTTCTTCCATCTACCACCAACATCACTGGACCACTGTCAATCTCTCCCCTTCTTCCGCCAGCCATCGCCATTAATGGCTACTGCGCCCTCTAACCCCTCTCTTACCCATTCTTGTAGCTCATCTAATTCGTCCCCCTCCACAAACCCAGACTAATATGAAAAACCCAAACCCACCATTAGACCCGTAAAAAAAAAATTCCGATAAGTCAGACCCATCAAATTTGCTATGAACATCTCTTGAATTTTTGAAATACAGGAGGAGAGGTTTGTTGCCTTCTCCGTCCCCTTCCACTTCTATTTCTCTTTTCCTCTCCAAAACCTAACCAATCCCTAATCCAACTTTAATTGCTGGGATTTGAAGTTGTTTTTATCAAACGTGATTAAAGAACCAGCTAAGTAATGGAGTTCGGCGGTGACGAAACAATCCGGCAACGAAATATCCTATTTTGACAGGCCGATTTTGAGAGACTGACAGCCCCTTTGGATGGAGGGGTGAGAAAGGAGAAGAAAGGGGAGTCTTCTCCATTAATGGTGAGAAAGGAGAAGAGAGGGGAGTGATTTCTCACTGTGCAACTCAAACACCGTGAGAAATCAAACCCTCTCCGGTGAGAAACTCTCTCCGGCGACCAAGACTGTAAACTCCGGCGACCAAGATCTGTAAACTCCGGTGACAATCTCCCAACACCGGCGACAAGCTAGCAACTCCGGCGACGAGCGAGCAACTTCGGCGTAGCCGGCACGCGCGCCTTCCTTTCCTTTCTAACGGAATCGCGCCACATCCGGCGCGATTCAGAAATGGGAACTTGAGAGGAAACGGTTTCTCTCCTTCCCCACCCCTTTCTCGCCTGATGGCTCTCCCAAACGTGGGAGAGAGTCGGATTCCTCACCCTCTCCTTTCTTCTCGCTCGAAATCACTCGTTCCAAACGAGCTGTGAGAGAGGATTATTATTTCGTGTGATCACTCCTATGGCTTTTTAGAGCATGTACACCAGAGGAAGTAAAATGGCTTTTTCTCTAGTTTGGAGAGGAAAAAACACAAAAATGGGCCTGCACCAGATGAGGTATAATGAGAGGTAAAATACATTTGTGAAAAATCCTCTCCACTTTTAGCGATGCACTGTTCACATGCAAATCTTTTTTTATTGTTTCTTTCTCTCTCTCCTCCCTCCTCTCTCTCTTTTTTTGATCGGAAAACCCACACCAGTGGTTTTTGAAATCTTCACTGGTCGATCTTGACAGAGGTCTTCACCGATCGATCTTGACGGAGGTCTTCAGTCGTGGTTTTCAAAATCGATTTCGATTTCTATTTCAGAATTCAAATAGATTTCGATTTCGGAACTCACGCCGCTACAACGATCGATCTCTGCTGTTCACTGGAATCGATCTCGACGGAGGTCTTCAACGAAGAAAGACTTGGGTCCGGTGACCTCGATCTCACCTGGCGACGTCGATAGGTCTGCAATTTATATACCATATCTACATATAGTTTATATGAACGTACTATATATACACACACTGCAATTTGTAGTACTCTGACTTTTTTAATATTTAATATTAGATAGAGAGGAAATTGTAGAGAGACTTGTTGTGATGTGGATGTAAAAAAGTGGTAGGTAAAATAGAAATTGTACCTTTCGAGTAGGTATTCTACCTAGTATTGGTGTACATGCTCTTAGGTGTAGTGTTAAATCCAGTCGTTAAATCTAGATCGGAGGATCCTCCAATTTTAGGAGGATTGGAGAGGAGCCGGACCCTCCCTTTTCGAGTCACTCTGAAAAGGCAAAAAGGAAATTTAATGATTTGTTGGGAACTTGTGGAAGAAAGGAAAATACCAATTTTCCTCCTCTCTTGTTTTTTTTTGACGAACAAGTTCAATGCATTATAATATCAAACAAACACAGTACAAAAAGGGGGACATTATCGGTCCCAAAATACAAAAAAAGAAGAAGGAAAAACAGGAAAAAACAACGGAAAACAAAAAATCCGCATGGAACCACGACGCCGGAGCCGGACCCATCAAACACACTTGTGAGGAGGGGTTGGAGAGATCGAAGTTGAGAGGCCAGACTTGCCACTCAAACTCGAACTCGTCTCGCCGCAGACTGGAGGCAGAAGCCGCTGCAGACGCCGCCTTCGTCGCCGGAACGCTGTTTCCAAGAAAAATCAGATCTGGAACCTCAGATCTGACTCCTAAGTCCAAAAATGGAGGGGAGAATGGGAAATCTCAACTCCCAAATGAGATAGTCTCAACCACCTCACAACCTTGAGCTGGGCAACCGAAGAAAGAGAAGGAGAGGAGAGAGGCCGGAGGTAAGGGATGGAGTGCTGAGGAGGAAGGAAGTGAGTGGGGGAGGGAGGGAGCTGCAAGAAGGGGGAGGCGGGGAAGGGGGAGGCGGGGAAGGGGGCGGCGGAGGGGGTGGGGAGGAATCCACCCTGACTCTTTCTCTCTCTACTTTTTCTGTCTACCAGTCGCTCACTTTTTCCTCTCTTGTTTGGATTCCATAGAAAGAGGAGGGAAAATAACAAAATGATTCAATTTTTTCCTATTTTCTCTCTAAAACTTTCCATCTACTTTATATATTAATTACTCCTACTAAGAGCAAGTACACCAATAGAAAGCTAAATTACCTTGCGAATAGTTCACAATTCTAATTTACCTATCAACTTTTTTTTTCACAACTACATCAATACTATCTATTTTACCTAAGACCTATTAAAATATACATTTTTTAGTTTGAGTCTTTCTTGGTTGGAAGAGAGAGATAGAGAGAGAAAGAGAGGAGGAGGAGAGAGAAAATAATTGTTTAATGCATTGCTCAGGAACAGTGGATCGGTATTAATACCTAACCCTTTCATCAGATGTATTTTAGCTTTCCCTTTTACCTTAGCTGCTGCAAGTTGTTTTTCCTGTTTTGCTTCTGTAAAATAGCTTTTTTGGCATTCTAGCTCCTCTGATATACTTGCTCTAAGAGCATCTCCAATCCATACTCTATATCTCTATTTGAGAGTATCAAAGCACTCCAACCCATCCTCTCAACCCTCCTCCATTTGAGAGTATTGAATTTTGATACTCTATATTTAGAGGGTAAGAGAAAATATAGAGAACCATCTCTAAAATACTATTCACATTTTTAAAAGATATTTTTGTCCTTATTTGCTTTTCTTACTTAATTTTTATCCTCATGAAAGTATAAAAAAAGATTTTTTTTTCATAAAGTGATTTTAGAGACAAAAATAGAGGGTTTGTGGTTGGTGTAAACATGAATAGTAATTTCCTCTATAATCACTTTATGAGTAAAAAAACATTATTTTGATACTCTCAAATGGAGTATTAGATTGGAGATGCTCTAAAGAACCGTAAAAATGTCAAATTAATGTACCACTTCTTTCTACTCTACCTAACAACTCTCTAAAACACACCATTTTTTAGTCCTATTTTTAACAAAAAAAAAATTTGTCATATAAAACACAAAATCTTCGAGAGTCAAATGTGGATGCTCTGAGCGCGCAAGTTGAGTTCTTTGACTAACTCGTCCAAATCTCTAGCTGAGCTTCCTCCATTAAGGGCCTGATTGGATGCTGTACCCATCCCCTGTATTCCGTAATCCGGGTGTATTGGATCATTTATCCATCGTTTGGCAAGTTTTAGGGCTCCTGTATACGCTTCCCCCTTCTTCGTTAATACAGTCCAGAGCGTACTAATTTATGGCCACCTCCGGAGGTCGCCATAACTAATCCGGGGCAATACAGGTGAAATCTTGCCATTTCTGCCCTCCCTAATCCCCCCTCTCCATCTCGTCTTCGGCTTATCTTCTTCACTGTACGAAAAAGCAGAAAATACGTGGGCTTTGTGGTGCGATTTTTGGGCGATTCTGGTTCGATCATTGGTCGATTTGAGGTTAGTACTTATAAACGGTCTTCATTTCGATTCACAGTCATGCGATCAGTAAATTATGAGATTTCTGGTTAGGGTTTTGATTTTGATTTCGTTTTCGATTTGTGGTTAGGGTTTCGATTTGAGTTCAATTTGTTGGCTATGGACTGGATTATGATTTCGTTTTAGTTGATTTGAGTTCGATTTGAGTGTTGTCTTCTGTTAAACCCAGAACACTGCACTGTAAACCCAGAAATCGTAATAAAGTTTTGATTTGGGCCATGCATAACACAGGTTCAAAGCTGATTTTTGATTTGGGGCTTGCATGTGTGGTGTTGCTGTTGTATGAACAACTCTGTCTATGTGTGTGTGTTGAACTCTGTCCATAAATGTGCACTCTGTTGGTCTGATCGGGTTTAGATAACGTGTGAAAGATGTATAAGCTGGTTGTATTAGTATCCGACACTGATCAGTTAGAGAGCAGCAAAATCAAACCAGTAGATAACGGAACACACGGTGTTTGCGTGCTAGTTGTTTACGAGTGTACATTTTGATGGGCTTATCGCTCGTTTGGTTATCAGCAAATAAGATGGTTTTGTTGACTTTCATTGCTTATTTGCTTAACCCATCATCAACTAGAGTAATTTAACCAAATAAGCAAGCAAATTGCTGACAAATAAGATGGTTTGGTTGACTGTCATTGCTTATTTGCTTAACCCATCATCAACTAGAGTAATTTATTTCCGGTTTGTGGAAGTACACTAAAATTTTTTCGTGCGAAACCGATAGAGGATCCCGTGTTACAGTCGGTAATGATGCGAGATTTTAGTTTCAAAAGTAGGACTACTTTTTTATCATTATGTTCGAAAATAGTTTATTAAAAGTTCTCCCCACAATTGATTAGCATTCACCCTTTTTTCCCCCAGCTAAAGAGGGTATTCACTCACAAAGTGATTCTAATAATGCAACCAAACTGAATTCATTTTTGGGTGGTAAAGGATTGAAATTCGAGATGTAATCCCACGAGTCCCATGGCTAGGAAGTGTAATTCCGTATATAACATATATAAGAAACGAGCAATCCAATGCGCACAACTTTAAAACATAACTCCGGACACAACTGTTTGTGTGTAGACTTTCTGATAAGAAATTAGTTATTTGGTGCCGAAGTTAGAACAGGATAATATGCGGCCAATGTATTGGAAGGAAACCCAGAAAGCTATGAAGCTAAATGCTGAGGCATAACTTGCCAATCTCAGAAAAGCACCAAAACAACTCCTTTTTCCCATTTACTTCCCACTAAAAAAATTGTCCTTTAAATATAACAATGTAATGTTGAACAAAAACTTGAGAAGCCACAAATCTCACATGGCGTAGATGGTTTCCCTGTAATATCCTGGATCTTTAATTATTTTCTAATTAGTGTACGTGTTGAGTTCTAGCTAAACGTGTGAGTTTTAGACTTGATTTGACTTGTTACTTGGTTTTGGATCTGTAATACCCTCATTCTGATTGTGCTTAATACATGGATATTAGCTTCTATTAACTATGTGGTTAATGACTTAATCTTATTTGCTAAGTGAGATTGGAACATAAAATAGCACATGGTTACATATGCACCTGATAACTTTTCTAAAGGCCTGATAAAACAAAAGAGGGCTTCCACATTATTCTTTTTCCTCGTTCGGTTGTTCCTATCTTTAACGTAGAGAGAGAGAGAGAGAGAGAGAGAGAGAGAGACGGTGTAGAAGAAGAAGAACGAAGAGGGAGGGAATTAGGGGAAAATCTTGTTGGCTTTAATTGAAGACTTGACTTGGTAATTTATGCTTCTCTTACTTGATTACATGTTATGGTAGTCGAATTCTATGTCTAAGTGATGAATTTTATGGGTCTTAGTTCAATCACAAGTTGAATTAGGTAGAACTCTGGAAGAAGCTCAAGAACCCTAATCGAATCCCTTGAATTTCATATTTAGAACTTACTTTGATCCATAAATTTGATGTTTCTAGAGTAGCTCTACTGTATCTACATGCTTAAGAATGTCTTTGTGAAGTTCTGGAGTTAGTTTTGATGTGCTTTGAAGGGTTTTGAGGTTGAAAATTGAAGGAAGAACAAGATGTATTTTTCTGGAAAATCTGCCTAATTGAATCTGCTAATTGATTGTCTGATAGGATGCCAAGATTAAACAGAACCCAAATAAGGAGAAGAAGGAACGAAAAGGCAGTCATGGCGTTATTTGCCTTTCTTACTTCTACATTGGCTGTGTTTCGCCTCTACTTCTTCATCACCTCCACAAAACGACGTCCATGCCCACACTTGTCTCCTAATCCGAACTTTTACTGACCCAAGTAGATAACCTCAATAGGCTTGTGAGGGGTAATGAAAGTGATTGCTACGATCAGTTGAGGGTGAATAGACATACGTTCTTGAGGTTGTGCTTTTTAGTCCGAGGTGTTGGATTAGGGGACTCGCGTTTCGTATGTCTTGAGGAGAGGGTTGCCATTTTCTTGTGGATCATTTCACACCATACAAAGCAGAGACGTACGAAATATGAGTTTTGGAGATCGGGTGAAACAGTAAGCAGGCATTTCAATGCCGTGCTCCAAGCCGTCTTGCGGCTTTACAACATGCTCCTAGAAAAGCCCGAGCCTGTTCCTCCTAACTACCATGACAGTAGATGGAGTTGGTTTCAGGTACACTCGAGTTCAATGAATGCTATTTCTTCCATTTTCAATCATAAACTCTCCCATAAGTACTCTTCCCCATAAGTTCTCACTTCACTTGTTTCATAATTTCTTCTAGAATTGTCTTGGGGCTTTGGATGGGACATACGTGCCAGTTAATCCCCCGGCAGTTGACAAGCCACGGTATAGGTCAAGGAAGGGTGAGATCTCTACTAATGTCTTAGGTGTTTGTACTCGAGATCAAAAATTCTGCTATGTATTGTCTGGTTGGGAAGGCTCGGCCACAGACTCTAGAATTCTTCACAATGCTATTACAAGACCCACTGGGTTGAAAGTCCCACATGGTACATTTCAAATCCTAAGTTCATATTTCGTTTGAGTACATTACATTTTCCGCAGTCAATGTCGTAACTTCCATTGGTTACAGGACATTACTACCTTGTGGACGGTGGCTACACAAATGGGGATGGTTTTCTAGCACCGTACCGCTGCCAATGGTATCACATTAACATTTGGAGGCAAGGTGGCGTCCCGGCTACGAAAGAGGAGTACTTCAACATGAAGCACTCCCAAGCTAGGAATGTCATTGAGAGAAGTTTTGGTGTTCTTAAGATGCGATTCGCACTATTGAAATGTGCCTCCTATTACCCCATAAGGACTCAATGTCGTATTGTGACAGCTTGTTGCCTTATCCATAACCTCATTAAGAGAGAGATGCCAAACGATCCTATTGAGGCCGAGTATACGCAATGGGAACAAGACAATTTACACAATGTGGAGGTTGATGACAACATTGGTACCGTCGAGGCTTCCAATGAATGGACTGCGGGGAGGGATGCATTGGCTACCGCCATGTTTAACAATTGGTTAGGCAATGGTGGGGGACTAGTGGAAAATATTTGAGACATTTGTATTAATAAGTGTTTCAAGTACTTATAATTGAACTTAGTAATTCTTGTGTGGTATGAGCTTGTAACTTTCAATGCTTTAGTATTCTGACATCCCGTTTTCCTAGTTAATCGAAGTCATTATTCAATGTCATACTGCTTTTATATACCTTGTACTACTTGAATGCACTTGGCAGCAATGACTACCGAAGAACCCGAACTTGTTGAAATTGAATGTCCTTCCAAAAAGCCCCGTAAGACTTGGAGGCAAGCGGAAGAGGATACCTTACTCAAGGTTATGATCAATGAGCTTTCTGAAAAGTGGAAGTGGCCTGCTGAAAATGGGTTTAGACCCGGGTTCTTCACACACTGTGAGGTTGAGTTGGCAAAGGTGTTGCCAAATGCTAACATGAAGGCCAACCCTCACATCGACTCAAAAGTAAGGTATTGGAAACAAACATACAATAAGATAGTTGACATAACAAGTCTTAGTGGGGTGAGTTGGGACCATACCAACAAACGCATTATGGTCGATGACCCAACGGTGTGGGCGGCGTACGAAAAGGTAACTATCAATGGTTTATTTGATAGTTAATGCAATAGATTTCGTACTCATAACTTACAATGTTTGTGTAGGCCTACCCAAAAAAGGCCAAAGGCATGAACATGAAGCCATTCCCAATGTTTGATGATTGGGTTGTCCTCTTTGGAAAGGATAGGGCAACGGGGGAGGGTGCGGAGGATGCGGAGCAAATGGCAATGCCGGATGATGTTTACATGCCCCACTTTGGTCCAGAATTTGACGAATCCTTCTTGAATGAAACCCCCTCCACTCCCACCCTTACTCCCACACGTCCGAACTCCACACCTCCGGCCTCCACACCTCCGACCTCCACACCGCATAGGTCACTCCCGACTGCCACTCCCCGACCCACCTCGGCCCCGGCTAATCCTGCACCTAAGAAGGGGAGGAAGAGGACAAGAATGGGTGAGGAGGAAGAAGCCATGCATGCAAACTTGAACATGTTTCTGAAGGATTCCTCGAGCTATATGGGGGAAATGGTGAACTCAATGGCGTATGAGAAAGACCTATCGAAACGCCGTGAGAATGTTCAAACCGAGTTAGGGAAGCTTAATATCACACTAATCCAAAAATTCAAGTTAAGTGCTATTATTTGCCAAGAGGAACAGAGGGTGGACAACTTCTATGGGTGTAAAGAGGAGGAGAGGCAAGAATATGTTGAGGCCATCCTCAATGGTGAGATCTATGGACCAATTTGAAGTGGCCATGAGTGAGAATATTGGTACCTATTTTTTGAAGAGGCCAATATTGCAAATGATATAAATAGGGTTGGCATTTTTTGTGTAACTAAGTAATTTTATAACTAGTGGTACCAATTCTTTTGTGTAAGTAAGAGCCGGTGGATGTGTGAGCACTAAACTTTGTAATCTTTTGACATAAACTTTGTAATCTTTTGACACTAAACCTTGGTTGGATGATCACAATGCTATGTATTGTTACATTTGGTGTACCTTTTGGTAATTGTGTGATTCTAACGTGACAAATATTTGCATGACAGGTTATGGGCAATGATGAATGAGTTTACTTGTTAATGAAATGCAGATACCTTGGCGGGGTATAATGAAATGCAGCCATGAGTACCCTTTTCATCTTAACTTATATTTGCTGAGCCCTCTCCATTTTTGTAGTAGACAGTGTGTGTGTGTGTGTGTGCAGTCCATGAGTACCCTTATCTGGGCAATGATGAATGAATTAAATGAATAATTAAGGTAGATACCTTGGCGGGGTATAATTAAATGCAGCCATGAGTACCCTTATGATTCCTAACGTATATTTTCTGAGCCCAATTAAGCTTTCAGCTCTGAGTACCCTTTTAGCAGGCTATGTTCATGGATTTTCTTGCTGTTTTGTGCTATTTCTGGGTTTACCATGCAATTGGCAGACTCTGTGTGTGTGCTCAATTAAGTGCTGTGTGTGCAAACTCTGTTTTGTTCAGTGAAGTCTTGGTTGATGATTGAAAACTCAATGGTTTGTTCTGAGCCTAAGGACAGGTGGTTTGACATATATGGGTGGATATGGTCTGCCTATGGCTAGCTTAGCTTTCTGTTCTGCTGCTACCATACTATTCTGTTCTGTTTGAGGGCAGTATGCTAAACTGCACAGGGCTGCTACAGTTTTGGATACACCTATTAGAAAATCTGGTACTACTACTGTTATGACAGGTTTTTTTTGTTCAAACTGATTGCCGTGTGTGCTGCTGTTAGAACTACTCTGTGTGTGTTTAGAAACCTATTTTCTGGGTTTGTAAGCTGTTTTTTTGCAGTTTTTGATACCCCTAATAGGGCGATGATGAAACAATTACAAAGTAAGTGAAGGTAGTGCCTTGGCGGGGTAACTTTTGTTGCAGCCATGAGTACCCTTTATGAACTACTCGTGTTTTTCGTACACTTTTCTGAGCCCACCGGACTACCATTTTAGGTGTCAACTGCAGTCTATGGATTGGGGGCTTTGGTTGCTTGGTTAATTGGTTAGTGGAGTTTGAATACAGTTTTGGACTTGGACACAGTTTGGACACAGGTTATTGTTGGCTATTTTGAGTTGAACTGTAGTTTTATGCTTCTAAAATTGCATTATTCTGCTTCAAAACTGCAGTTTTCAGTAGGTTTATGGGTATTTTGTTGCTGTTTCTGGGCAATGATGAATGAATTCACGTGTTAATTAAGGTAGAGACATTGGCGGGGTATAATTAAATGCAGTCATGAGTACCCTTTTGATTCCCATCTTATATTTTCTGAGCCCAAATAAGTTTTCAGCTGTGAGTACCCTTTTAGCAGGCTATTTGTTCAACAGGGGGGGTGTGTGTGTGTGTGATCCAACAGGTGTGTGTTTGCGTTCAAGTGTGGGTGGGTTTAGCAGGTGTGTGTGTGTCCAAATTATGCTTGAAAACTGCATTTTTTTGCTTGAAAACTGCAGTTTTCAAAGCTGCAAGTTCAAAACTATTGCTGCTGCTGGTGTGAGTGTGTGCAGCAGCAGGGCTGTGTGTGGTTGCAGCATCCAATCGGGCCTTTTTCTTTTTTCGTTTTAGCTGTGATGATAACTTTTTATTGAGGCTGCCTCTGGACACATGTTTGGCTGCCACTGGACAGAAAACAACATGCTAAACTCCACTTGTGTGTGCTGCTGCTGCTGTTTGTTCGAACAACTGTGTGTGTTTAGAAAGCTATTTTTTGGGTTTGCAAGCTATTTTCTGCAATTTTTGGTACTTTTGATAAGGCGATGATGAAACAATTACCGTGTAAATGAAGGTAGTGCCTTGGCGGGGCACCTTTTGGGTGCAGCCATGAGTACCCTCATGCTTTTCGTAGTACTTTTCTGAGCCCACTCTGATGCTTGGAGAGGGATGGGTGTGTGCCTCTTCCAATCGAGGACGTACATAGCAGTACTTTGAACTTTTTTTTGGCAATGATGACAATTTTGACCTGCTGGTTTAGACTGCTCCTTTCATGCTCTTTTCTGTAGTTTTTTATGCTATTTTTAAGGGTTAGAATGCTCTGTGTAACTATGTTTTGGACTAGATATTTCAATTTGATTGGATGGGCAGCCTGCTGTATTTGGTGCAGAGTGTGTGTGTGTGTGTAGTGTATCTTTTAGACAGCTGTGTACAAGGTTATGCAGGTGGCTATGATGTTGTAAAAGCTGAGCCAAATTTGATTTACCATGTTTTCTGGTGTTACCATGCTGTTATGATGTTGTGCAGATTTGGGCAAGGATGGAAATTTTGAGGAGGTTAAGAGGTGGTTTTTGTGTGTGTGTGTGTGTAGTGTATGCAAGTGCTGCTGCTGGTTTGCATGCTGTTTTCTGCCTTCTATGGGTTTTGCTGGCAGTTTTCTGCAGTTATGTGGGTTTAGGCTGTGTGTGCTGCTGCTGGTGCTGCTTTTGGGGCTCTGTGTGTGTGTGTTGAAAAAATAAACTAGTTTTTAAAGGTCAATTGGCTATTTAAAGGTCAGTTGGCAAAATTAGTGGTAACTGCTGTAAGTTAAAATCTAAAACAAATGGTTGTATAGAAGTTTGGTTATGCACTTTGGCAATGATGAAAATTTTTTATAAAGACACTTTACGGGACTTAGGCGGGGCAACATGAGACGGCCAATTGGCAACTAATGTTGCCGCCTTAGTGCCTTAGTCATTTATCTGAGCCAAAAAAACAGATGTACTTAGTTATTTGAAGTTTTCAGCTGTGTACAAGGTTATGCAGCCTTTGGCATGTTTTAATTCCAGTGTGTGTGTGTCCAAAGGCAGTTTGGTTCTGCCAAATGCAGGTTTTAGCATTTTGTTTGGTGTATTCAGTTTGGTAGGTTTTTTTGTTCAAAAATTCCATGTTTTTGGTTCAAAAAAGTGCAGGAATGGCACTTGATAGATATGCAGTTCAAGAGGTGGTGATATTGTCCAAGTTGGCCACTCACAAAGCTTATCAAACATGGCACCAACACAATGGAGCTGCTGGTTTTTTTGTTTGGTATTACTTTTAGAACGTGGACCTGTTTGTTTTGCTTCTAATTAAGTACTTTCGCTAGTTTATGGCTATCTAAGTTTGTCTCTTGATCATTTGGGAACAGTTATGTAAGAGATTGTGATATAATATGCAAAATGTTGGCATTTTTTGAGACCCAAGGTTGGAAATATTCTATTTCATTTCTCACAGAATTCATTACAACATGACTAAGGCAAAGCTAAGTCATTTCCTTTCCCCATTGAAGTGTACAGGTGCAGCATAACTACAAAAACAATTTCAAAAAAATGAAATAACACTTTCCACTTGGATTGTCCCACTTTTTTCTGTAATTCTTGTCTAACTTGCATTATTTGATTGGCCACTTTCAATTCTTCAATTTCCTTTTGCATTGAATCAATCTTCAGTTGCATTGCTATGTTTTTCCAGTGTTCATTGTTGTTGAAAGAGATTGCACTCTCAATTTCCTCATTGGCCCCAAACCCATATGCCTTTTCTAGTGAGGGGGATCATACCAGCAAAAATATGTGCAACGGTCTTCAATCTAGAAAAAAAAAGACCAAAAATAGTGCGGCCGAATGATAGTCCAAGGGGGCTATTATAAAATGGAAACATGTGGGTGGTATTTAACTAATTTAAAAAACGAATTATATGTTTACAAAAATGATTTTTTAAAAAGGGTTTCATATTATTTTTTAAAAAGGGTTTAAAAAAATTATTTTTAATATTATTATAATATTTGAAAAACGATTTATATATTTATTATTGATTGTTTGTGAAAAAAATTAATCAAAAGTTGGATTTCATAATTATATGTTTAACGTAATGAATAACAAATTAAACACTGCACAAGGGCAAATGAGTAATTTGACAGCTTTTTACATCATACACCCTTCCTTATACACCCAATTTATCCTTCATCCAAACCAAGTATTAATTTATCCCCCTTCTCTAATACATTATCCAAACCATCTACTTTTTAATACACCCTCTATAAATGTCACATCAATATGGGTCCTCCCTTCTTAACTAATACCCCTTACT
The DNA here is from genome assembly GCA_018127125.1 of Rhododendron griersonianum. Lineage (NCBI taxonomy): Eukaryota > Viridiplantae > Streptophyta > Magnoliopsida > Ericales > Ericaceae > Rhododendron > Rhododendron griersonianum. Next base: position 28,154,560 of record CM030800.1, read on the forward strand.
ATCTTATCCCCCTTCATAAATAATACACCCAAAACTTATACCGCATCCAATCGGCCCCTAACAGCATTCCAGGCCTCCTCATGCAGCCGCACAACCCCTTCTCTCTCTGCCCTATTCCCACCAACTGACTCGGCCAGCAACCTAGTCAACTCGTCCAGATTCGGAACGTTTTGCTCTCCTCCTTCGCAGACTCGGAACCCCACTCCGAGTTGGTCCACCAGCAACTTAGCATTGGTGAACTGGTCAGCACCCCTCGGCCACGTCAGCATCAACACGCCCGCGGCCAGTCCTTCGAGCACCGAGTTCCACCCGCAATGAGTCACAAACGCACACACGGCTCGGTGCCTCAATATCGTCACCTGTGGGGCCCATCCCCTGATTAAAAAACCCCTTCCTACCACACGATCCTCGAACCCATCGGGAATGAAACCAGCATCACCCTCCGCGCCTCCTCGACCAGACTTCTTCACGCACCAAATAAAATGCACCCCGCTACACTCGAGCGCAACCGCTAAAACCTCCACTTGCTTACTCGTCAGAACAACTCGGCTACCGAAACAAATATAAACCACCGAGTCACCCGGCTTCGAGTCAAGCCACGCCATCAACTCGTCAGTTGGCGCCGAGCTGGACCCGCCACGATTCGCGGGTCCAGCTACGTCGTCAAGCGGAGGCAGCAACGGTCCCACAGCCCAAACCCGGTTGTGACCCAAATCACGCTTCAAATGATCGATGTAAACTCTCTCCAACTCGGTGAACGAGTTGAAAACGAGTCCCCAACTCTTGGTGTTGGCCACCATGCCGTCTCTGAAAATCTCATAATCTTTGTCCCCTTCCTTGAAATATCGAAAGATATTGGACATCTGCCACCAAGGGAATGTCGGGGAATTTGGGATTCCTGGAAAAGAAATCGTGGAATTCTGATTGGCCGGATCACTAATCTTGGGTAGGTCGCGCCACATGTGATTCGAAAGGGAGGCGGTAAGTGCGCCGGAGGCCCAGAAAACGAGACGTGGGAGGCCGAGATTGGCGGCGAGGTGGTGGGTCCAACCGAGGAAGAAATCGGATAGAATGGCGACGGGGGGAGAAGGGTGGGAGTTGAACCAGTGGAGGATAGGTTCGTAGAGTGCGCCGTAGCGGCAAACGTGGGAGAGGATTCCCGGAAGTGAAGAAGTGTTGTTAGTGTTAGGTGGTGTTTCGGGTGGGGAGAGAACCAAGGGGTGGATGGAGGTGGAGGTGGAGGAGAGGAGTGGTTGGAGGAGAGGGAGGTGGTTGGGGGTGACGAGTACGGTGACGGTGAGGCCGCGGGTGAGTAAGAGGCGGGTGAGGTCAATGAGGGCGATGATATGCCCCGGCGCAGGGAAAGGGAAGACGAGGATGTGTGCGCCGCCGCCGCCGCTGCCAACATGATCAGGTGTGGACATGATTTTAATTAGTCTGGAAACTAAGGCCTCGTTTGATAACAGTGATAGATGGATGGGATTCGTAAAGAGATGGGATTAGGATTGGGATTCGTAAGGAGATAGGATTGGTAATGAGAAGGGATTGATAATGAGTATGTTTGTTTGGGATGGGATTAAATGATGGGATTATTAATATCATGTTTGTTTGAGATGGGATTATATGATGGGATTGGATTGATAGAAGAAATTGGTAATGAAAAGGGATTGGTAATGTGAAGGAGTTGGGATTGGACTATTAATAACTGGGTATTAGCAATACCCCCTATTACCCGGATTTTTAATCCCATCGGACTACTAGTCCGAACCGTTTTTGGTTACCAAACAAGGTATTAATAATACCAACACTCTACCAATCCAATCCCAACCCCTTGGAGGGTTATCAAACGGGGCCTAAAGGAACAGAAATTACTAACAGAGACTACTACTACTACTACTAGAGTTGAGGAATTGAGGTATGTATGTATGGTGTCTTGGACACTTGGTTTGGTTGAAGATGAGTGCTTACGAGCCTGCCTGACTCACATCGAATATCCACAGGCCGCCTATAAAGGAATGAAGTTTCAAAATATGGCTTACATTTTGGCCATCTCCGGACGATAATGCCCCTCGATTTGGAAACTAGCTAATTAAATTTACTTCTTTGGGGTTTTGGACGTTCTCGTCATTTCACGCTCAAAAGTGGTGGGTCATGGCTACTATTTGGGTTATTTACAGATTACTTTAACGGGTTTTCAGACTTTCGATGTTTTCCCTCTGTGTCCCGGTTTTTATATACTATTTTGTCTTTTAGTGGTGTTGGGCTTGAGGGCTTTTCGGTAAAATCACATCGTCATTATACTGTGGGTGCGGGAATTGCGGCTGGAATTCAGCCGGTGTGTCTCCGGCTTCAGTTCCGTCCAGTGTGGGCTACGGTCCAGTCTCGTCCAATTGGGAATTTGTAGGCCTTTTTCGGGTTCACAATAATGATCGGAACCGTTTATCTTTTAGAACTCATCGAGAACATCGGCCCAACAAAAAATCATATTGATCAGATGACGTTTGCTATAATTTTGAAATGAATTAAACTTGAAAAAAAAAGTTGCACAACACTAAATTACAACTCATTTAGCACATTTACCTTATGCTTAATGCATTGAAAATCATAGCATTCGGTATTCGATTAACATGATTTTTTATGTGACCAATGTTCTCAACGAGCTCTAAAATTTGAACGATTCAGATCTTTGTTGTGGTACCGGAAAAGGCCCGTAAATGCCGAACTAGACTGGATTGGACCGTAGCCCACATTGGATGGGAACTGAACCCTCCAATTCAATCAGTGAGTGTTCTTCCCCTTTTGGTATTCATTCCCGCCCCACCATCACCTCTGCAACAAACGAACAAGCAGACTTCCCAATCCAAACAATAGCCGATCAGATTGCGAGAGGAGAAGATTTCGAGAGGAAAGCCGATAAGGGGTCTCTTCGGCTCCAATTCCAGGTACGAATCTTCCGTTTGCATATCCTTAACCTGATTTAGAGGTCAATTTCAGATTTTTTTAAAAATTTGGGTTGTAGCAAAACCTTTGATTTAGTTCAGTTTTGGAAATGGGTTATGTACTTCTGTCAAAAATTCCATCTTGATTGACAACACATCTTCATTTTGGAAATTCTTCTGTAATTGATGTTGTTTAACTTGATTTAGCGGCCAATTGTTGTTCTTTTGGGGTGTGGAGTCAGTTTATTGAACTTTGAGTATGGTCATTTTGAAAATGGAGTTGTGTTGAAAATTACCAATTGGTGTGTGTGTTATTCAACTTTATTTAAGGGTCAATTTTGAGGTTTTCCTCAAGTTTAAACTTAGTACATTTCTAGAAATGGGTCATGTTGAAAATAGCAAATTGGCGTGACAGCACATCTATGTTTTTTGGCAAATTGTATTCAAGCAATGTTATTTAACCTGATTTAGAGGTCAATTTGAGGTTTTTAAAGGTTTTCTTTGAGCTTTTATTTTGTTCAGGTTTGGAAATTGGTCATGTTCATAATGGCAAATTGCTCCGACAGCACATACTGCTTATGCATACGAAGTTATTTAACTTGATATAAGGGTTAGTTTCACGGTTCTGGGGGCTTTTATGTAGAAAAGTTTAGTCTTGCTTTCTTGCTTTGTGCACTTGTGGATAGACAATCAGCCTCTTGCTATTTTTGCTGTCATGGAACTAGGGATTTGCATTTTTGTTATGTGACATGTGATAATTGATTCACTTTCTTGGGGATTTCAGTAACCAAATGCAATCGAGCAGAGAATAGAGGTTGCACTATCGCTACTCCGCGAGAGGAAAGATGGTTTCGATATTGTTTTAGGCGATGTCCACATGCCTGACATGGATGGATTCAAATTCCTTGAGGACTTTGGGCTGGAGATGGACCTTCTTATTATCAGTAAGCCTCTTGTTTCAGTTAGTTCGGGCTGTCTTTGTTGACATTTAAAGTCGTAATAGTTTTACTTCGCCATGTTTGATTTGCTGGACTAGCAATGAGGGGATACCTTATCCCAAAGATGAGGTATTCCACCAGATTCCTTGGCCTTCCAATGGAACGGCCATGCACCTAAATGTGCGAAGGATACCACTGTCTGTCCCGTCATTCTTTTAGAGAATGAGAAAAGAATAAGCATTACAGGGGAACATCATTCCAGCTTCACTGCAATGTACCAAACACTGACTATTAGTGAAGGGATTAGCAATACCACACCCAAGGTACTGTGTATCCCATTTCTTGTGGTATTGGTAATCCAAGGGATACAAATTCTCTCCACCAATTTTTGCAATAAAATGCTAGAAATACGCTCCCACTGGATTTGTAATCCAATCCCATGTCTAATCCAGTCAATGAAACGTGCCTTTTATGTTTGAGTATTCTGAGATCTATTTTGTTGCTTGTACAGTGATGTCAGGATAGTAAGAACGTTGTGATGAAAGGCGTCACTCATGGTGGTTGTGATTATTTTATCAAACCAGTTCGCATTGAGGCACTGAGGAACATTTGGCAGCATGTAGTTTGGAAGAGGAAAGATGTGTGGAAGGATTTTGAGCAATCAGATATCATAGAAGATGGTGAATGAAAAAAAAAAGCCATAAGAAGATACAGATTTCTTATTGTCAGCAAATGAAGGAAATTGTAGAAACTCAAAGAGGCAGAAGGAAGAGGAGGATGAAGAAGAAGAGGATAGGGATGATACGTTTACACTAAAGAAGCCACGGGTGGTTTGGTCAGTTGACCTTCATCAACAGTTTGTGGCAGCGGTAAATCAACTCGGCATTGACAATACGAGTCTTACCCCATTTATTTCATTTTTATTATCTTATCCTTAAAAAAAATCCAATGCGTTTGTTGTGCTAATTGTATCTTTTGGGTTGAAAAATAACAATTGATGGAGTTTCACAACGTGTGGGGTCTGATAGTTTCATGTAAGAGCGGCTGTACCTTATGCATTTCTGCATGTTTCCACAAGAAAAATTCAATTACACAAGGCGATGGACTAGGACTAGGAGTCTAGGTCAAGTGCAATTTACTTGACCTTATAATGAGTAAAGAAACAGATCATGCAAGATATGTAATGTAAAAACCTTGAAGGACAAAGATTTTTTGAGGAAAACTGTGCACCCTATCGTGGTGTGTAAACAGCCACTAATGTTCAAGAGTGCACTTACAAAGTTGGGAAAACAACTTATGACCTAACTCGAGCCTCTCTTGATTCTACTTCTTCGAATGTGTGGTTTTACTAACAGCACAACCAGAGAAACTTTCAGTGGAATCAATGCAGTACCACGTGAAGCTGTCCTTTATAAGCTAGGGTTTAACTATATGTAAGGGATCCAACAGAGGCAATACTCATTAAAAGATACTACAGTTTAAGTTCACTCCACCACATATGATAGATGCTTAAAGAAGAAAAATAGAAAACTTTGAGGAACCCTTACCTTCCTGTGATCATTTGGATGAATCCTATTGGCTTCATCAGGATCAAGGTCTTTAAGACAATCATAATTGAAATTGAAATTCTTACAATCATGTTTTTCGATTAGCAAACCGAATGATTTACTTTCATGTGTGTTGATTCAAATTTTAACAGTTCTGTACACCCATCTCTTCTTCGTAGTTATAGTTGAAGTAGAAAATCTGCTGCAATAAACACAAGTCTTCAACCCCCTACCATACATCAATACAGATTTCACCCCTCTTTTGGTCAAATTAATCTTGCTATAAAACTGAAATATTAGTGGTTTGTGCTAGATTTCTAGCAATAATGTAGTGGTTTGAAGGGCTCTTTTGGTTTCTATCCATAATGTAGTGGTTTGAAGACTTCGGTCAGTCACGAGATGAGGAATAGAGCCCGGACACCTGAGTTATCGAAAAAACACAAGAGGAGAATGATGCTCTGGGAACCCTAGCGGGAGCAAGATACTGGGAATGATGATTTCATGGTTGCCGTCATTCTTGCAACTGGAACCAACAAATTCAAGGCTTGGCTGACGAATATTCTCAATGTAAGACCAAAGTTCATTCAACCATTCTACAAATAATCTATTCATTCCGCGTAATCTTCGTGAACAAATTGGTAAACTCACTATCTTGACAAATATATTCAATAATCATTACAATTCTTTAGCACTCTACTAAAAAAAACTTTGTTTGGTTTTTCTCTCAGAAATAATCTCTCCAAAAAAATTTACTGTTTCATAATCCGTGTTTTTTTTTTTTTGTGTTTAGTGATATTTTGTCAATTTTTTTTACTTTTTTGATATACATAGCGTACATCTATTCAAAAACTAAAAGAGTTTGTTAAAATGTTAAAAAAATTTACTAAAGACGAAAAAATAAACAAACCTATAGAACTTTTTTATTTCAAAAATAAATCTCAAACCTGTAAACCAAACACAGTGATTGCAACTCATCTCTTCTTGTTTATGCAGCAAATCATCTTTCATGGTTCTCGGAGGTTGTAACTCCGATCAACGAAAACACATGAAACTGGTGAGATCCTCTCCATGATATTTTAGTCAATGAATTATACCCAAAATCAAAGCTCTAGAATTAACATATGGTATTCATATATAGGTAATGTCACATGGTTTCAAGCAATATACACCTGCACCACCAAAGACAATTGCTATAATTAACAGCGGTGATCGACTTTGGTACGTAAAATAGACAACGGCAAATTAACAGAAGGTTGGAATAAGATTGTCCATGCACACAATATTCAGGACAAATTTATTCTGCTCTGGCCATGTTGGACACTTGCAATTCGATCTTTTTATATTCAACACTGAAGGATGTGAGCTCAAGTATCAATGGTCTTCTACTTTACCGATTCAACAACTCAATGCTCCCATTGGATGGGATGCCGAAATAGCAATGCATAATGCCAACGACTGTAAGACTTACTCAATCAAACCAATTATATTCAAAGTTCATTTTGCAGTTTATAACTTCACCGAATCACTGCTGATATTTTATATCTGTCAATGCAGCTATAACATAACCTGCTTATTCACCGCACTTGTTTCGAGCTTCAGGCCATTCTGTGAGGTGCGCTATACACTGTTGGCATATACAGATTTGCAGAAATTGGTAAAATACTTTTTATAACATACATTTCTATACCCATTAATCTTCGACTTCTAACTTGGCCCTTTGCCATTTTCAGAAGCTACCTCAACACTTCAAGACATTATGGCCCTGTTCAGTTGCCAGGAAAGTACAGGAAAGGATGGGAAAGTTAACTTTCCCATAACTTTTGTAGTGTTCAGTTGCCAGGAAAATAATGGGACCCACACTTCTAATCTTTCCTGCATGATTTATTTTCCCACAAAACTGATCCGGCTATTTTGACAAGATTATGCGTCGTGGGAAAGTTGATCTATAGCGCCAAAACAGAACAAATGGCGCCAAAACACTTTTATTTTCAAAAAAATGGCGCCAGAACTTGGGCTTTTCTTTTGGTGGCAGAACTGGTGCTTTTTGAGATAATTGTTTTGTGAAAGAAGACTGGTAGTATGTTTTTTTGAAAGTATTTATTTATCTTGTCATTAGTTTTCAGTTTTGTTTTGTACTAACTAATAATCAGTGGATTTTTTTATTGCTAACTAATCAAGCACGGTTGTTTAACATTTTTAACGATTGATTATCAGAGGATGTCAATTTGAACGGGGAATTTGCATGACCATTCAAAGGATAGCCAATTGAATAGAGAATTGCAAGTCAATTTTTCCATTTCATGTTAAGGCTTTGCATTAGATACAATAAATGTTTCGTATGTGTTAATTTTTGACATATGGTAGCCAATTATTTAGCTCTCAAAGTTAATTTTAAAAAAAAATTAGCCATGAGAATAAAAATAAAGAAGTTTCTCATAAGTGTCTTTTTCCTTGCAAATGAACAACAAAACTTTAGTTTTTCTGCAAAATTCTTGGGTCAAATGAACACTCGCAGGAAAATAGATTTCTTGTTCCTTTATTTTACTTTACTTCACTTTTCTTGAGAACAACTTTCCTGCACAACATTCTTGGTAACTGAACGGAGCCTATGTGATCAACATAATCGTGAAGAATTTATACTAATTTCAAAATCAAGAAGATGGACCATCCAATACGCTAACGAATTCTTCATTGGATGGAAATCATTTGTTCATGCACACAAACTATCACATTAGTACTCAATCCTAATGTACATGTAAAATTACGTACCATGGTGTTTGATGCAACCAACTGCGAATGCATCTACTCTTGGTATTGATATCATTGCGCATGTCTTTTACGATTACATAATATGTAAGGATTGTGAACTTCTATCTAAGGAACGCCTGTATAAAAAATAATCAACGTACATTTTGCAGCAAGCATCACCATATTCCGTTCCTCAAAACAACATCACTTCGAACAGTTTTAGTGAGCACGCGATTCATGCGGAGCACGTCGCGCAACACTAGTATAGATATAAAAGTCAATTGATTGGAGTAGTTTGATGGAGAAGCATTGGAAAGTAGGAGTACACCATGTCATGTGGCACTCTGTTTTTCGTCATGGCTTGCGCATGCAGACAGTGGCGGTACAGGAATTCTTACAAGGGTGTTCAAAAATATATACGTTTTATTACCTTGAGAAACCACAACTATATATAGATAAAAAATTATCTATTCATATCAATAATGCCATCAAAATATATAAGATATTACAATTGTTCTCGACGAGTTTTCATATTTTGAAATCGTTGCATGATAACCTCATTATCAACGGTATCACATACATCACTCTATATATAAGTAATTAAGCAATCATTCATCCATTGCTCTTTATGTATTCGCATTTTGAAACTGTTCCATGATAGCCTCATTATCAACGGTATTGAATACATCACTCTCTGTATAAGTAAAATGAAGGCACTTCGGCCAACAAAGAATCTCACCCATCATCTCTTATCACTTGCAACCGTTGCTTAGACATTTCAATAAGTGCCGTAGCATTTAAAATATCTTGTGACTTCTTTTTGTAATGCTATTGACAACTCATTTGTGGTCCATATGACATTTTTTACCAAGTGTAAGCGAAAGGCAAATTCAAAGTAGATTCTTTTGTGGGCTATTTTTTGGGTGGGTATTTATTTATTTATGGATTGAATGTTCATTAACATTTGGGTTGGGTGTTCATTGACATTTGGGTTGGGTGTTCATAGTAAGGTTAGGTCAAAAATTCTAACAGCAGAGACAATTTGCAGAGACCCACGCAGAGACAAATACGTTTGGTCCCATTTCGGGACTTTTTTTGGATTCATAGGGATGAATTGAACAGTTTCGCCCTACGAATCCAAAAATAATACTTATCGATATCCGCAGGAGCTGATTTTTTACAGGACCCCATAAAATAATATTCAAAAATTTATGGATATTTTTCTAGATTTTTTTGGGACCCGAAACGAGGCCAAACGCGTTTGTCTCTGCGTGGATCTCTGCAAATTGTCTCTGCGGATAGCAGAGCTGTTTTTAGGTGTAGTGTTAAATCTAGTGTTCAATGCATTATAATATCAAAACAAACACAGTACAAAAAGGGGACACTACCGGTCCCAAAATACAAAAAAAAGAAAAAGAAAGGAAAATCAGGAAAAAACAACGAAAAACAAAAAATCTGCATGGAACCATGACGCCGGAGCCGGACCCATCAAACACACTCGTGAGGAGGGGTTGGAGAGATCGAAGTTGAGAGGCCAGACCCGCCACTCCAACTCGAACTCGTCTCGCCGCAGACTGGAGACAGAAGCCGCTGCAAATGCTGCATTCGTAGCCTGAACGCTGATTCCAAGAAAAATCAGATCTGGAACCCCAGATCTGACTCCTAAGTCCAAAAATGGAGGGGAGAATGGAAAATCTCAACTCTCAAATGAGAGAGTCTCAACCACCTCACAACCTTGAGCTGGGCAACCGGAGAAAGAGAAGGAGAGGAGAGAGGCCGGAGATGAGGGATGGAGTGCTAAGGATGAAGGAAGTGGGTGGGAGAGGGGGCTGCAAGAAGGGGGAGGCGGGGAAGGGGGCGGCGGAGGGGGTGGGGAGGAACCCACCCCGACTCTCTCTCTCCATCTTTTCTGTCTACCAGTCGCTCACTTTTTCCTCTCTTGTTTGGATTCCACATAAAGAGGTGGAAAAATAACAAAATGATTCAATTTTTTCCTATTTTCTCTCTAAAACTTTCCATCTACTTTATATATTAATTACTCCTACTAAAGAACCCTAAAAATGTCAAATTAATGTACCACTTCTTTCTACTCTACCTAAGAGCATCTTCAATTCATACTCTATATCTTCATTTTGGAGGAAAAATATTCTCCAATCCATCCTCTAAAACTCTCCTCCATTTGGGAGGATGAACTTTGATCCTTTAAATATAGAGGATGAAGGAAAAAATAGAGGATCTCCTTCAAATATGTGTTGTAGTTAAGAAATAGAGTGTTGGGTTGGAATTGAGATAAATAGTATAATCCTCTAAATTCACTTTTCAAATAAAATAGATTAATTTGATACTTTCAAATAGAGATTTGGAGGGAGGGCCTTGGATCGGAGATGCTCTAACAACTCTCTAAAACACACCATTTTTTAGTCCTATTTTAACAAAAAAAATTTGGTCATATAAAACACAAAATCTTCGAGAGTCAAATGTGGATGCTCTGAGTGTGCAAGTTGAGTTCTTTGACTAACTCGTCCAAATCTCTAGCTGAGCTTCCTCCATTAACAGCATTCCAGGCCTCCTCATGCAGCCGCACAACCCCTTCTCTCTCTGCCCTATTCCCACCAACCGACTCGGCCAGCAACCTAGTCAACTCGTCCAGATTCGGAACGTTTTGCTCTCCTCCTTCGCAGACTCGGAACCCCACTCCGAGTTGGTCCACCAGCAACTTAGCATTGGTGAACTGGTCAGCACCCCTCGGCCACGTCAGCATCAACACGCCCGCTGCCAGTCCTTCGAGCACCGAGTTCCACCCGCAATGAGTCACAAACGCACCCACGGCTCGGTGCCTCAATATTGTCACCTGTGGGGCCCATCCCCTGATTAAAAAACCCCTTCCTACCACACGATCCTCGAACCCATCGGGAATGAAACCAGCATCACCCTCCGCGCCTCCTCGACCAGACTTCTTCACGCACCAAATAAAATGCACCCCGCTACACTCGAGCGCAACCGCTAAAACCTCCACTTGCTTACTCGTCAGAACAACTCGGCTACCGAAACAAATATAAACCACCGAGTCACCCGGCTTCGAGTCAAGCCACGCCATCAACTCGTCAGTTGGCGCCGAGCTGGACCCGCCACGATTCGCGGGTCCGGCTACGTCGTCAAGCGGAGGCAGCAACGGTCCCACAGCCCAAACCCGGTTGTGACCCAAATCACGCTTCAAATGATCGATGTAAACTCTCTCCAACTCGGTGAACGAGTTGAAAACGAGTCCCCAACTCTTGGTGTTGGCCACCATGCCGTCTCTGAAAATCTCATAATCTTTGTCCCCTTCCTTGAAATATCGAAAGATATTGGACATCTGCCACCAAGGGAATGTCGGGGAATTTGGGATTCCTGGAAAAGAAATCGTGGAATTCTGATTGGCCGGATCACTAATCTTGGGTAGGTCGCGCCACATGTGATTCGAAAGGGAGGCGGTAAGTGCGCCGGAGGCCCAGAAAACGAGACGTGGGAGGCCGAGATTGGCGGCGAGGTGGTGGGTCCAACCGAGGAAGAAATCGGATAGGATGGCGACGGGGGGAGAAGGGTGGGAGTTGAACCAGTGGAGGATAGGTTCGTAGAGTGCACCGTAGCGGCAAACGTGGGAGAGGATTCCCGGAAGTGAAGAAGTGTTTTTAGTGTTAGGTGGTGTTTCGGGTGGGGAGAGAACCAAGGGGTGGATGGAGGTGGAGGTGGAGGAGAGGAGTGGTTGGAGGAGAGGGAGGTGGTTGGGGGTGACGAGTACGGTGACGGTGAGGCCGCGGGTGAGTAAGAGGCGGGTGAGGTCAATGAGGGCGATGATATGCCCCGGCGCAGGGAAAGGGAAGACGAGGATGTGTGCGCCGCCGCCGCCGCTGCCAACATGATCAGGTGTGGACATGATTTTAATTAGTCTGGAAACTAAAGGAACAGAAATTACTAACAGAGACTACTACTACTACTACTACTAGAGTTGAGGAATTGAGGTATGTATGTATGTATGGTGTCTTGGACACTTGGTTTGGTTGAAGATGAGTGCTTACGAGCCTGCCAGCTGACTAACATCGAATATATAGATATAAAGGTCAATTGATTGAGTAGTTTAGCTTAATGGAGAAGCATCGGAAAGTAGGAGTACATCATGTCATGTGGCACTCTGTTTTTCGTCATGGCTTGCGCATGCAGATGCTCTGCTCTCTTTGACCGCGGACTGCCCACAATCGTTATATGATAATACAAAAGTAATATTTTTTTCTTTCGAGGGAAGTTTCATACACTACCATTCATTCACTATTTATTCACTGTATTTTTTTTGTGACATCCCGAGTTTCAAAAAAATACAGAAAAATATTTATAAATTTCAGAATAATATTTTATGGGGTCCTGTAAAAAATCAACTCCAACGGATATCGGTAAGTATTATTTCTTGATTTGTAGGAGCGAAACTGCTTAACTGCATAGTTTCGACCTTACGAATCCAGAAATAATACTTACTGATATTTGTTGGAGCTGATTTTTTACATGGCCTCATAATATATTATTTTAAAATTTATGGACATTTTTCTGTATTTTGTGGGACCCAAAATGGGCCCCACAAAAAATGTAATGGATGGATGTAGTGTACCTAGACTTACTGTTTTTCTTCTCTTCTCCCACTTTCCACAAGTTCCAAACAAAATTTATATGAGTTTTTTTTTGTTTTTTTAATCTCTCAAACTATGCACATTTTCCTACTTAGTCACTAAACTATCAATTTGACGATTTCATCCCCTCAATTATCATACCGTTACCTACTTAGTCCAACAGATAATGGAAGTGAGGAATTTGGACGGAAAATGTCATGTAAGGCCTGTTTGGGACCCTTTAGAGCATATACATGATTATGAGAGCTCTAGAAAGAAAAATTAATTATCTCCTTTTAGCATAAAATGATTAGAAGAATAAGATTTTCAAACCAATTCAAACGAATTGAAAATTAGAACGCTTAATTTTTAAGCATATTTTTAATATATAAACAGCTTAAATTCTATACAAAGAACTCAGCTTTTTTTAAAAAAAATATGTATGTATTAGTTTCTATAAAATGCCACGTAAGATTCTAATATATGAATCTTGTAAATAAATTAAGTGCTCCAATTTTCATCTGTTTGAACCGATGTGAATGTCTTATTTTTCTGATCATTTTATTTTAAAAGGTCATAATTAAATTTTATCACTAAGCTGTCATAATCAAGTACCTGCTTTACAATGTCCCAAATAGGACTTTACGTGACATTTTCCGTCCAAATTTTTAATTTCTGTTATCTATTGGACTAAGTAGGTAACGGTAGGATAGTTGAGATGATGAAATTATCAAATTGATAGTTTAAGATTTAAGTAGAGAAAATGTGCATTTGTTTAGGAGATAAAAAAAAAAAACTCAATTTAAATTAGAAGGGCAGAAGTAGTAGGTGGCTAAAAGGAGTAGATGGGACATCACTTCATTTGCCTCTTGTGAAAGAATCAACTTTCCAAAACAGAAAAGGTAGGAGTAATATTTATCTCACATATTTATCTTTTATAAGTCACGTAATTCGCATGTGTGAACAGGTACAAGATAACGTAAAAGTGTGTTTGAAATACATCGTCATGTACTAAAATTCGCGAGACCAAGGATTGAAAGCCCGTGCATAATACAAGGATTGAGAGCGGAAATGCATGACATTTTAAAAAATTATGTGACGAAAAACTTGCCTACCACCTTAAATCAGATTATCCAACATTGCCGTAAATAAGATTCTTGTACACGTCTAGATAAATGTTTTTAAAAAGTTCAGATTTTGTATAAATCACATTGCCAAGCATCAAATTTTCTCTGTGGTTTCAATATTTACCACTCTTCGAACTTTCGGCGCTCAACTCTGGGAGCTTGCTTCGCAAGGTAAAGAAAACTTATACTACTATCACTCTTGGTAAAAAAAAAAAAAGGGTTCCCCAGTCCTTACCGACTACAGAACAATTAGGGAGCGTTTCCGCTAATCAAAAAGTTGTAGTCTTTCGTCCTTGTTCAAAAAAATTTGCATTTAATAGTCTTGCACCAAACTTTTATAGCGCATTTGACAATAGATTCTAAGCTAGAGCTAGCTGCAAACTGGAATTGGGGGGGAAAAAGTGGTTTACCTCATGGCTCATTCTATGTCTATTCCCTCAAACAAAATTCCAAATAGAAGTATCTATAAATTAACTAGTAGTAATTCATATCAAAGACACCGGTTCACGATACATCCCGACTAACTTTTACACAATCAAATAAGCCACAAGTAACCTAGCTCAAGTTGTGCGTACGCAACTTGGTAAATTTGCAGCCCCTAGATGATGGTGGGTAGGGAGAGAACTACCACCTCCACTCTAGGAAACAAAATCATATACAGGCACAGCAGTAAATTCAAGAACCAATATACAGAGGTAGCCGTCATTTCAATTTCACAACACAGAGAATGCTGCTGCAGTTTCTCAGAAGTTTCCTAATAAAACCCCCAGTAAATATCGGAAACAAGAAAAAAGATCACGCAAACAAACTGTGGAACGAGTGTCGTACCCGTATCCTCTGTCCACTCTGAGGTCAATCTCTACATCTGGTGCACTGATTTATATCGCTGCTCTCATCACTCCTCTTGCAGCCTCGTGCTTCATCTGTGCAGCCTTCCCACTCCCTCGGAAATACATATAAACTTGCTGCATCAAAGTACATCACAAACAGTTTTAAAAAAAAAACTACACATGCGTGGTGCATGCAGCGATTTTTTCAAAAACCATTTTGGTATGTTGCTTCGGATACCTACTAAAAGGAACCATTTCAAAAAAAATTGGGACTGTTTCGAAACTAGAAACGGAACACAATGGGAATGTCAAAAAGAATTTGCTAACTTATGGCAATGCATTTTTGGATATTTCTAAGAGGGGTTGAAACAACACAACGTTTAGGCACATTTCCTTGAATTTTGACACGTTTTTGGTGCATGTCAGTATATGTCAGTGGAAACATTGTAATTTCTGCATTTCACCAATTTTTCGTTTCGGACTCCCAAGAAACAAAATAGTTTTTGTCGTTACAAACAAATTTAGTTCCTTGATGATGATATTAGGACTTCCGAAGAATCAGACCTGAAGAACCCATACGCTGAGAACCGTTTCAAGGCAGAATAGCCCAAATCCTACGAAGTAGAATACCTGAGCAAAGTAAGATCAACTTAACCAATGATCTTAAGGAAAAGAATAAGAATAAAGCACCAAAATCTATCAATGGATGTGACAGGGATGAAGCTTACCCCAACTATAACATGATTACTTATGACATCTATTGCTGGCAGGATACCACTGCTCCAAAGGACCACAACAGTGAAATCATTAGCAGTGCATCAGCAAATAATTCGTATAGGAGCAAACAGCTTTCAAATAAAACCAAAGAAAAATACGCCTAGACTCTCAATCTATTTGAATATGTTTATTTGTCTATATTAAAGCATCAGATTGGTCTAAATTCACGGAGAACACATATTCTGCCTTTTTAGTTAGAACTGTTGCAGTCAATAAAAAAATATATGTTTGATATGAACTCTCACAAAGCATTGAATACACAATACCATGGAAAATTTGGAACTATTAATCCTATCCTATGAAGCACGGATTTATATGTTTTTCACCATGTCTCCTCCGACATGGGGACACGTATCCCTCTAGGGGTGTCAGTGCTTCATAGATCCCATCTCTACTAGTCCGACGGGGTTTTTAACCTTACAATGTTGTATATCCCTTCACTACTAGTCCAGTCTCCTCCACCAAGCAATTGCATTTAACTGTGATCCTATCACTCTCATAATTGCAGTTACAGATTTCCATTGTACAAAACTACTGAAGTTAATTCATCATTAAGGCCATCCAGGTGGGATGAACCAGAGGATCAACATAAAATGTTTCTGATTTTTAGATCTCACAGATGATCAAAACTGGGGGCGCAAACCCTGTAACAGAATGTAGAAATTACACTCTCCAAAGCTCTACAGGATTTAAGAGAACTTACGTTAGAGATTTCCCTTTGAAAACTATAGGAGGAGCAACTGCAGCAAAAGTGCAGAAAGCAACGTGAAGCTGCATGCAGTGGCAAAGATATGAGTCATTTACCAGGACAAGATAAAGAAGAAGTAGCTAATCCAAATAGAAATACAGGAAAGCTTACCAAATAAAAAAGGAAGAACCACGTAAACTTAAAAGCACTTTCACTCCTGTAACAAGCATCTTGTTATCAACTAAAAGCACATTAATGTCAGGTGCACCTACTCATGGCTTCCATGGTATGTAAAAATTGTAATAACATATTTGAGACTCTATAATCTAATAATCAATTTCAGAACTCTTTCGGAACTCTGGAGAAATTCATGAATAGAAGTTGACCTGATTCACAGCTACCTCAAAAACAGATGCAACTCGGTGGGTTTCAACCCACCAGGCTGTTAACACTTGCAGCTTGGCCATCTCATGAATCTCTCATAATATCAATAGCATTTAGATACGGTAAAACAGCCCAACTATAGACTGACTAATTGATGCAGGAAGAACGTAAAATAAGTACCTGAAGGCACGATAGAGTGGACGGTACCACAAGTAGTACGCCAGTGGGACCCCTGATACGAAGTATATGATAGCAAGAAACCAGATTTTTACATCTACAACAAGGCAAGTAGAATCACGTTCAGGAAATCATCATAAAGATAAGTTAAAGCAGGGAAACAACGGCAATCACAAAGGTACAGAATAGAATCAGAATTCGTTCTGCACTAACCTCCCAATTTAATCCATGCTGCAGTAACAGCTACAATATTCCACAGAAGACATAGTACCAATCCTGCATCCGTCAACATTTACATACCATGAATGTGGTCCATCTTCAGCAAATCGTCAAAGAAGTTTTAAATGAACGGGGAGGGAAAGAAACATCATGGCTAAATAAGCAATCAGATGTCTTAAGTTACTGCTGGTATTATAAGACAGACAATTATTCCCTCCCAAAACCGCTCACGATAGAAATTCAAGAATGTTTGACTGGATGGAGCATCAAATCATGAAACTGGCAACTTCATTGTCAGAAGATAACAGGAATTTCACTTCCAGAAGAAATAACAATTTTATTCAGGAAAAACTACACCCATGATCTGGGGAGAAATATGAGGAGGTAATGGCCATTAGGGAAAGCAGATGACTGGGGAGGGGTTGAAGCCAGAAATGCCAGTGACAGCAAAGTCAGGGTGAGCAGGTGGGAGGGCTGATTATACACATATAGCTGTGTATTATAGCACTGGTGTAGGAAGTACAAAAAAGATACATAAATCTAGGGACATTGACTAAGAAAAAAGAGTCACCTATGGCACCACCTAAGAAGAAAACTCAAGTAATCTTTGTCTCGTAAAGTAATGCTACTGTTGTTGTCCTATGATTGAAGTAATAAGCTATTTCCATCCCTGCAGTTACAGAAGTCTCACGAGATTCAAGTTAGAAACCTAATAAACTGTTGCATGTTTGACAACTAGCCCCCAGATCCATATTAAGTTAAACAGGAAAATATTCATTCCTGCTGGTAATTTTTTAAGGCAAATTTGCAAAGATGTCCCAAACGAACATAGATGTTTCGAACAACAACAATATTAGAACACAAGCTCACAACCCATTTCAGCAAATCCAAGGTTTATAAGTACACAACTTTAAAACAACAAATTTCCAACATATATCAATATAAATGAGAAAACATCAAGCTTCATAATAACAAACAAAGGTTGACTGTTGAGATTGTTGACATACCCAAATATGTGGTAAATGCAACGTACTGCAATTTTTGTAGATGAATTGGTATCTCATTTGCGATGTCATGATGGATGATTGGGAAAAATGGCGGCCAATTTTTTTCCTCAAGAACAATACCAGCTGCAAAGTAAAAGGAGGAAGCAAACTTACAAAATGACTGGCAGAACTACAGGACATTCAAATGCGAAGGGAAATTGAATCTATTCATAGTACTGGTAGCAGAACAAAAAACAAAGAAGGGATCATAGCCGTGCTCAGAAAGATAGAAAGAAACTAGTTAAACTGAAAGGAATACACATTATGCATAAAAACGAAGTTCATAACATTGGATCAGAAAAATGACACTCTTCACATTATGTCAAACAAAGTTCGTAAAATTGGATGAACTTTAAAAATGCCACAAGTAGAAATATAAGATTAAGAATAAAAGAGTAATGCAAAGCATTATCGAACGAGAGAGAGAGAGAGAGAGAGAGAGAGAGAGCGCACCTCGTGCTGCTGCCTCTTCTTTTCTTTTTATTTCCTGCGAAGCTCAACAAAACAATGATAATAAGCAACAAAAGTTGCTGATGCAGAACAATTTATGTAACAAAGACATTTTACTGAAAAGGTTCTCAGATATATTTCTGGATTCCAACACTGGTGACACTGCTGAATTTTATGGAGTTTTGGCTTGGTCGCCTCATAAAACTTGTTCCTCATTAGAAAAGGAAATAGACGAGAATTTGAATATTTAAGTATACGATCACATGAAAACTAACTCGAAAGAAGATGAACAGACAGAAGGAAAGAAAAGCCAGAAAGAAATTAATCTGACGCACTGTCATGGTACATAAGCCAATTAAGTTTGATAACATCGTATGGAAGTCAAAAAAAATCTTCATAGAATATGTGCAAAAATGACCATTCTTATCAGAGCACCGTAGTCGACAAGCCAACCTCAAAATTACATGCATGGTTGACCTCTAATTAATTTGAACAAACACAAATAGCATTGCAAATTCTAGCCCCCAAAAAGATAGAAAGAACAAAAATGGAAAGCCATTCAGAGCAGACAAAAATTGCAGCAGGGTACGTCGGCATATCTAACAAAGTGGTTATATTTTGCAAGGTTGAGATTCCCCTGGGGAGTACCTGTTCCCTCTTTCTCAATTCAGCCTCCTTAGCTTGCAGCTCCCTCTCTTTCTTTTTCAAATCCTAAATTTTGAAAGATTTCCATCAGAGAAATGAAAGACTGCATGCGAAGAAACACATAACCCCACTCTAGACTAAAATTTGTAAATTTGTACCTACCGCAGCTGAATCAAGAGGAATATCAATTGGAGCACTGCGGTCATAGTTGAAATCTGCACGTTCAGGGGGAAGAGAGGAAAGCCCCGAGGTTGGATTCTGGAAATCCGGCAAGAGCACAAAATTCTTAACTACCCAATACAGACATATATACAAGTTGTAACAAACAAAAACAGTTATTATAATGTTACCACAGATACCTTGCAGGCTTTGTCAAGAGATGCAAGTACATATGGTACATCAAAGACACGTGCTAACAAGAAAATTAACCACAATGGATTACGCCTTGCATAGTTGATGAAAATTATAACATGATGCAAGAAACTATAGCTACGGGTGCTATTGAGCCAAACAAGCCGAACACAATAATGCTTAGACTTGGTTCGAACTCTTATATGCACCTGTTCATGCTTGGCTCGAGCTTGAGAATTTTTGGGACGGATTGTTAAAGCTCAACTCACAATTGGAGTTTTGTGATCGTGATAAGCTTCGTTGGGCTCGTGAAATATGCAAGTCGATCTCGAGCTTTAAAGCCTGAGTTAATCTCACGAAATTCTAAATGGCAAAAGCTGGAAAAAAGTTGTACGCCACTTCACCGGTACAAAACTGACCAAATACATTTAACAATAAACAAGGGCTCCAATTTTTTTCCCGAGAAACCCTAGCCAGAAGAAGGTGATGACAGCTCCATTTTTTCTCACTAAACCCTAGGAATAGCTCCATGGAAGATTTTGCAGGATTTGATGAACTCTACATTTCCATAATTTGCTAAAGAAATTTTCCACTCAAATAAGCAAGAGAATGGGAAATGTACTAGGTAAAATATACTATTATTAATTTACCCCTATATTTACTATATTTGGACATTTGAGCCAAGCTATTTTTTGTGAAAAGTTTGAACGAGCCCATTGTCGAGCCGAGCTCGAGCTGTTTCGTTAGCCAGTAAGTATCCAAAAATCAGACTTTAGGACTGATTGTCGCACCAAGCAAGAGAGGCCCATGAGCTCCAAACCAAGCGCAAGCAAGTAGTAGTAGAGTAAGACAGAGTAGAATACAAAAAAAAAATGAATTCCCACAAAAACCTCTCTCAAGACATCTAAAGGCCTATGGTTAAACATGAAAATAAAGAGATGGCTTCATAGTGAAGTACATAGAACTAGAAAAACTACAAAATAACAAGACATGCTTTCACAAACTAGTGCCACGTGGCCTACATGAAGATGGGACAATTCAATGAAAAGAAACTGGGCCTGGCTTTATAAGGGCTACCTATCGACCTGTCCCCAACATGAAAGTGCAACTATACACTTAGGTCACAAGCTCTCTTGGATAAGGAAATGGCATCACCAAAAGCACCAAAAGATTCAGAACAAAAAGTTTGTGGCAGCTGCATGGTTAGTTGCTGCTTTCACTGCCACCTTTACTAGTGACAATGTTCAGGGCAAGTTGTAAGAAATCATCAAACAGAAGAGGTTGAAAGAGAAAAAAAACAGTAAAATGCTGCATTCTTCCTCAGATGAATGGAGGCAAAACGGTCCACAGGCCCCACACCAAGTAGCACGACTTAATGAAGCCCAAAGACTTTCAAAATATAAACTTCCCCTAAATCCAAAGAAGTAAAAATCGTAAGAGCACATAAAGTTAGAAAAAATATACACACACTAGCCTGAGAAACAAAACCAAAACTCAGGTTTCCAAAACGACATCCAACCATAACTCCACATTAGCTATGTGGACTATGGCATATAACATCATATAAAAATTAAAAAAAAAACAACAACAACAATTCTATAAATTAAGGCGAAATGAAATTTGAACTTACAGTTGTATAAAATGCACCTCCACCATAGTGGGATGGCCCCGATGCTTTTCCCCTGCCTGCTTGGTTCTGGCAGTGAAAAAGAAATTGCCAGACAAATTGAATTGGTATTAGCTAGTCAATAACCATCAATCACTCTTACAAGGCAGTACCCACAACCCCAACCCACCACCAAAAAAACACCCAGCACGGGCAATCACAGAATCATCAAAAGTAACATGAAAAGATACATCACTCAGGATGCAAATACTACCATAGTATGTAACCTACAACTCGGATCTAAACTTGGGTACCATAGGCAGTCGGCTTCTGCAGATAATAACATTTGAATGTTATGATGACTTAAACATCCAACTAATCAAAGCATTTTTTTCCCACAAATTGTCTGTGGAAAACACAATTCTCGGACAATTATGGCCATTTCCATTAAAAATTTATCTTGTAAACTTACTACAGATTTCATGAAACAAGAACGACAAACCTAAGCGGATCGCATTGGATCAGTTAATATATTATAACAAACGTGTACCATATATTGGAATGTGTTATCAATGGGATGCTAGTGTTTTCTGGTAACATAGTGCCAAACAAGTTAATCATAATTTTCATCCTGCACTGCCTAGTTAGTAGCATCATTGACAAATATACCCAAGTACACAACCAATTAAGCATCATCTCAAAGCGCTTTTTGTTGTATTATCAATTCAAAAAAACTGTTCGTAATTTACTTATCAAATCCACGAATGGTTGAAAACAATCCATGAATACTCAAACTATCAGCAGTGTGATTCACTTGAGAATTCTAAAACATCATATTTTACCAGCAATTACTCAAGTAAATGCGACATAATACTTTTTTCAAAGCACAATGTTTTCAAAACCCCAATATTGTAAAGGTTCGCCCCAAGGTAGGAATCATGGATCCGTCCCTGGCCTGGCTGCACGCGCAGCTAACCACAAAATCAATTTGTACCAAACAAATAAATGCATTCTTACAATCACGTTGATTAATGCCGATCAAAAAAAAAAATTTCACGTCGACTAAAGATTCCGTAGCTAGACACCAAAACTGACTGATCATATATCGCAACCGACAAAGCGATAACTTTTACACATCAACGAAACGAAAAATCCAGCAATTACTAACTTGAAAAGCTTACATCCCAAAAAAAAAAAAAAATGTTAACTTGAAAAGCTACTCTGATAGGGTAATCGAGAAAACTGAACAAAACTCAAAGACAAACCAGTAGAATGTCTAAACTTCCATCTACTCCAAAAGGGTAAATCAAGAAAACTGAACAAAACTCAAAGAAAAAGCCCTAGAACTTCAAAAACTTGAGTACAATGAAGAGTTCAGTTCAAATTGAACTACTCACGGACCACCAAAACCCATGAATTCCTCAGTTCATAAACGTACATGCATAGCTACGCGATGCGGCTACATATGTGTGCGTGTGTATACAGGAAGGGAGCGGGGCCCACTAGAGTAGAGAGAGGGTAGGTAGGTAGGGGGGGGGGGAGCTTACAGAGAAGGGATTAACTTGTTCTTCCTCTTCGAATGGGTTGGGATCGTAACGGCCAGCCATCGGTGTGTATGCTCAGCTGCAACACCACAGAGAGGAGAGAGAGAGAGAGAGAGAGAGAGAGAGGAAAATTCGAAACACCGAATGAGACCGAACTTTTTCTTTTACAGGGTGTGAAACGTGAAAAGGGGAGAGGGGGGAGTTCTCGTCTTCTAGTAGTAGTAGGAGGAGGAGGAGTAGAGAGAGAGAGAGAGAGAGAGAGAGAGAGAGAAACGGCTTTGGTAAAAGAAAATTATTCTGTAGCACGTGTACACCGTCACGTGTGCCCCCAAGAACCTATGAATAATCTTTTCATTTTTCTAACGCCAAAATATAAGGGTGCACTACAGGATCTCCGAATCTTTAAAATGAATCTATAGGATAAAGCTTGTAGGTTGGTTCAAAAAATAAAAAAGGATAAAGTATGGCGGTATCGACAGGTGGGGACGTGTGACACAAGGAGCGTTGAATAATCTCTCGTTTGGTAGACTTGAGTTAAATGAAAAAAATTAGTACTTAGAAAATAAAACAGCAGTGCTATCCACACGGCAATAATACACGGACATCGTGCACAGATTTTATGTGGGATACATTACGGGTCTTACAAAAACGATCCGATCTGTTCATTAAATGTAAAACGTTTTTTCAAGGGTTTTTGCAAAAAATTAGCTCAATCTAATGTCTTCAGATGCTTGATTCAATCATCTAATTTTTCATTCGGATGTCGCAATAATGAAAAGTTAGATGATTGAATCGAGTATCTAAAGGTATTGGATTGAGCTGATTTTTCGCGAAGACCCTTAAAAAAATATTTTGTATTTAATGAACGATTCGGATTATTTGTGTGGGACCCTTAGTAAACCCCACAACAGATCTATGTACGATATGTGTCTACAAAGTCTGTGTCAGCAGACTTTCCGAAAATAAAATACTCTGTTTATTCCGAATTTCTTATTGATTTTCGTTATTTCAAATATCTCAAAAAAAATAATTTATATTTTCAAATATGTATTATATTTTGCATGCAATATAAATCTTATTCGATAAATATAAATAATTGAAGTATTTCATTTAAACAAAGTTTTTGACAGTATTTAAACAAAGTTAACAAATAGTTATCCAGCGACCATTCAATGAACCAAACATGCAATCAATTAGTTGACCATACCATTTTACTACTAGTAGTTCCCTTTTTTGGTACTATAAAAAGAAAAAAACAAAAAGTTTAGTCACAATTCTACCGCACGTGTGTGGGGCTCACTCCGGATCCCACACACGTAGATTGACCAAAGGAAAACCACAGCGGGAGAAAAGCTAAACCCTCTTCGATATATACGAAATATGAAGCCCTAAACCTGTGTGACTTTCGTGAACAAGCTCGAGCTCGACTCAAACCTAAGACAGCTCAGCTTGAACACCGTTCGTCAAAATTTCATCAGGCTTGAGCTCGAGTCGCTAAAAACTTAACAAAAACATTTTGGCGGTGTGAGGTCCCCAGAACCAGTACCTCCTCTCTCTCTTCTCAGCACGATCTTCAATAAATTTTATCGGCTTGTTACTTTCATTTGCTAATTACATCCTGGCTTTCACTCTTGGAGTGAACAGATTGAATATGAACAAATACATCCATTCCATGCACACTATATTCAACACAATCAATTAAACATGTTGCCAGAATGAATGAAGCAAAGATTCCATGCACACTATATTCTGGATATTTTTCTGTGCAAATTTTTCTGAGTTTATACACTGTTGGAAAAAGGAAAATTATAAACCGCAATGAAAGAAATGTATCTACACTTTCTTCCGAATACATCTCTGTGACATTTTTTTTCTGTGTACATATGTGGTATATACCCTTACTAAAATGCAAAATCATGAACAATGATTGGGCAGTGAGAGAGTCACTGCCTGATTCGATGCCGAAAATAAAACTCGTAGGAGAGCAGTCTGCTTCATCGGTCCCGTCGTTTTCTCCTAAATGGATCAACCCAGTTCCTGTCCTCCTTCACGGCTTGGTCCCATCGCTCTCTGAACTTTTTAAGCTCTAACGTACTCTCCCTTCGTACCTGGCGATTTCATTTCAGTATGATCAGAACGAAGGAGTTTAATCGAATGAGTTTGCATAGAGTTTGTGTCCTTAATGGCTAAAGCAATGCTATGTATATTCACATATGCAATGGCTTGATCAAAACTCATTACTCCCTCCTAATAACGACATTGAAAATTGAGATTCACGAGGAATTTTCGATGATAGTAAGTTTCAGATCACTGATGACAAAGTAAACTACTGGTGCCGTTGTCTCACCTCAGTTCGCACGTCGACAGCAGGTTTCTGAAAACAAAGACAGAGAAACTCGGTTAGAAATGAAGGCACGCGTTGTCATAGTAATCGCTCAACTTACGACTAATGCTTAATAAGAACGATGACAGAAACAAGTTGTAGGAACATAAGGGAAATATCATACCTTGTTCGACATTTCAGGATTTGAAGGCTGCACAAGGATAGAAAAGGAATTAACAGCAGAGAACAGAGATATATGAGAAAAAAACCACAACAACAAGAAGAAGAAGAATGCGTAAAGTGAACGATGAAGAACGTTGATGACCACACGTAAAGTGAACGATGAAGAATGCGTTACCAACCCAAGAAAGCGTAGACAAGAAATGGGGAGGCAATATAGCAGATTTTGGATGTCTGCGGTTGAAACAAGCAGTCATTTATTGATTTATGCATTAGTGTTTGCGCGGGGGTTGTTCTAACATGAAGAGACGTATTCTCGTGAAACCAACCGATGTCATGATTTAATCTCCCTAAGCGAACGGTCTAATTCAGAATCTGAGAGAAACCTTGTGTCCGGGAGAATATTTCTATGTTTCTTTAAAAACAAAGAAATAATTAAGTGGTTACAAAGTAAAATGTACAGGAAAAGTTGGAAAGGAACTAACCGTTTCCGCAGCTGCACCACCCAGTGATTTTATTCCTTGATGAAGAACATATTCACTATCAACTACTCCTATATTTTCAATTCGGCCGCCCTGGAAAAGCCAAAAAATTACAAAGAAGTGTAACAATCCTGCTAACAAAGCATTTGAATTTTGAACCGCAGAGTACTCCAAGAACGACAGACTTGAAAAATATACAAACCAATGTATTTGCTTAAATGCATTAGCTAAACGTAGCGATACAATGAGATCAAAAAATCTAGAGCCGAACCATTTGTATCGGAAACATATAGATGATGCAGGTTTGTGAACAGAAATACAAAGATAATACAGAACAACCAGCTGACACTTAACCGAAATAATATCTCCGCAGATGACTGCATATCGCTACTCTGATTCATACATTCAAGAGTGACACATGCACATCCTAGCAAGTTATAGAATCCAGAAGGCAGAAATAAGGTCCTTGGATTTTGTATGTTCGTCGTTTCTTTTCGGGGGAGATGGGAAACATTCAATTTACACATTCTGAAATGTACCCCCTTCGGAATAAACCACTTAGTGTTAAAATATCGAGTTAAATTCATCACTGGAAAGCTTAAAGATGGACAAAAAGGACGTCAAGATGGTGATGTTGGAGACTGGTTCAAGTGCATCGCTAGCGTTGGTGTAGTTTTGCAAGGTGAAAAGAAGCAGCTCCAGAAACAAAGGTGGCATCAGTGGTTCTAGAAGAGGTGACAGTACAAAGAACTGAGGTAGAAGATTGAGGATCTGTTCTAAAAATCAGTCTAGGCGGTCGGCTGCCTAGGGAGCTAGTCGGCCTCTAGGCGCTAGATGCCCCTCTTCCGCCTGACTAGCGCCTAGCGACTTTTAGAACACTGCATATGTAAAATATGCTCTTGCTGCATGATTATAGGGAAAGATTTTGGCTCAGTACTCATTATCCAGGCAACATCAGCAGGAAGAATAGATGGAGATATCTGTAAGCAACTACTCCAACCCAAGATTCATAGTCAGAAAATATGAAGATTATATAGTAATGAAACAAATACCAAACCAAGCTCTTATGTTCAACCGAAGATGTCCAACATGCTCAAATAGCAAAAGAATAACGAATCGTTTACAACACGACCATGTTGGCGTGCCCTATTTCTGTCCCATGGTTCTCGTCTAATAATATAGAACATCAATGGATGCAACACACGCAACGATGATCAGCTCTAAATTGAGGCATGGAAAGGTGTTAGTAAATCTCACCTGTGCACAGTAACCAAGTTTCATATCCATTCCCCATCCAAGCACAAGATCACTCTGCCAAAAAATGGAAGCAGCCCTATAAGCTAAGTTGTCAATTCAACATTGATGCAGGTATACAAGACATTCAAACAAGTATTCCAGAAAGAAGAAATATCTTTATAAAACTCCATAAAGACAACTTCAAGAAAAACAGTCTAATTTCTCGAGATGAAGAATAAGAGAGATCTCTTCAAATCAATAACAATGGTTTTACTTCAGAATACCCATTGCTTGTCAATATAACGGAGATTCAAAACCATTTTGCTCGCAATCCAGTGCTACAAAAATGCAAGTCAAAGCAGTGAAAGTCAGTTTCAGATTGTGCCATCAACTTGTATGGAGGATCCAAAGAGCTAACCACTGTTATCAATATCAGAGGCACCACATACTCATATTTGCTGTTTTACTATCCTGCAAGGTAAGATTTCCCACCCCCCCGGTATCGCCTCCTAACATACATTTTTCTACCAACATCAACATGCTTATAAGATTCGCAATTACATCAGAACCATCTTAAAGATGCTATTTGAGTTAACTGGAGCTCTGAAAAAGGGGGGAAAAAAAAGAAGACGACAAATCCACCTGTATAAGATGCCAAACACAAGGCCAAGCAGATCTCGAAAATACTGGAGCCATTCCTTCCACATATCTGTCAAAAACAAAGTGAGGAACTTAACTAATTTTTTCAAGCCATTGGAAAAGGTTCTCTGAAACCCACTCAAATATAGCGTCGCTAATAAAATGCCTAAACCATTCCCCACATGAAAATTTTGAAGAGTTGCTTTAATGACGGAGCTTGGTGATGGCAATTTGAACCAAGGCCGCGTAAACTTGGTTGTTAACAGAATTAATAACACCACAGGTAACCAAGAGAGTGCATTAACAGATAACTTGCCCTGTGCATGGTGGCCCCTCACTGTCCTCTGAACAATTCGAGCGACCTTTAGCATGAAAGATTCTTCTGTACAAAGTAACAAAAAGCTGGAACTAGAATCAAAGAATTCAAAGGAGAATATATCAGAAAAATCGCGAAGACCTCCCCACTCACGTATGAAACTTCTTTCCTCTTTTGCGTACTGTAATCTTGTGATGTATACCGGTCGAATTCGGGTCTAAAGCAGGCTGGGATATCTCCAGTCTCTCTGACTTCACTATTTTCAAATATCTGCAACGTTTTCAATCGATAAGTTCCACGGACAGATTACAGGCCCCAAAAGCAAACAATAACATGATCAATACTTTTATGGACAAGATCAAGCGCCCTGCGCGGAAAAAAACATCGGCTCAACAACTACAACTACGAAGAGACTTATAATACATATGCCAATCATCTGTTTTATTGTCTTCGTCTGAATGTTTCTATTACATGCTATTGCAGTGTGAATCAGCAGCAGAATCCAAAGGGTACGTGGAGAATTGGAGGTGCCAAAATTTTCTACGGTAACATGCTTTTTTGAGCTGTATTTTACATTGAAAAAGAAACACTTAGAAATTAAACGAGCGAACCAGAGGTACAAAAGTACGTATGGCACAGCATCAGCTAAGAGTGCGCAAACCGCAACTTTTCTTGTTGGGGTTCATCGACAAAGAACCAATCTGTACTCCTTTAAGGAGGAAAACGTCGAACTAGGACAAAGAAAGAGTGACAAAAACTGCATTGACCATACCTTCCTGGGTGAAAATTCTCCACTCCCAAATCCTCATCCCAAAGAAATATATAGTCATAAATAGACACAACATCTGGATGCAGAAAACGTTTCGCAAACCACCTACAAGGAACATTAGATAATATCACACCACAAAAGGATCAAAGTAATTCCTACATACAAAGTTGGATTAGAGAGAGTCCCTCCTAAGAGAGCTTATAAAGGCAGTAGTAGGAAACATGCAATTTGATCAGTCAGTCAGAGAGATGATATAGTAAGAATAAAACAATCCTTTTTATGGACTTAGAGCCATCCTATGATTCCTATCAGAAGCCGAATGCTGCAGCCAGGGAAACTTCAGGGCTCACTGTAAGCTATGACTTGTCTAAACTCTCACCGGTTATCGAGAAATAAATCATCTAAACACTAAACTTACCATTTTGTTTGGTTCGCCGCTACTATATGTATAGCTTTCTTACTCCATTCAAGATCAAGCCATCCATCCACGTTGGCGTCATAGTGCAATAACATTATTGTAAATCTGTCTGCAAGAAACTGAAATCACTAAAACTAAGCAGATTAGGTCCACACAATGGCATGCCTAATGTGAACAACCTACTATAGCTCTTGAATGCCAAGCATCAATGGGCCTGTATACCTTTTGAACAATAGCATCAACATTTGTCTTTTGTTTAATGCCAGCTGGAATCGCCAATAAGTTGCGAGATTTGGGAACATTAACCTGAAAATTGAAGGAAAGAAACATGTTACGACAAATATGAAGTAAACGATGGGCAGAACAATATTGATACAAAAAATTCAACAAACCGCAAGTAAAACTTTAAAACAACCGCAGGACTTCAAAAGATTTATGCATATTGGCGACTGTATCAAGATCAGAACCTAACCTTCGACTTTGAATCACTTGTCGACCATAGCGGTTTCAACTCCAAATCTGATGTAGCTTGAATGATGCCACGAGGTAAACCATCCAAACTATTGAAGGACACGCCAATACCCTATATCGAAGAATCAAAAACAGCTAAGAATAACAGTAAATGCATGGACCGCCAAGATTACATTGAAAAATAAAAATCCAAAGATGTCACCGGAAAAAAGTTACAGAATCTAGTATCAGACTAAATGAGAAGCAACGCTTCCTAAGTGTGTGTCTAAGGCAGAAAACAGAAGAGATAAAACTACCCCTGGAGTGAAGAAGGGATTCGACTTTTCCTCTATCTGACGATGAAAAAGGAGAGAAAAATTAGTGGGAAAAAAAAATAAAAAACAAACTCATAAGTACTCCACGGTCACAGAACAAACATAAGTTGATTATACGATAAAAAAAAAACTCATTCGTCGGTTGATTAAATCGCCATACCTTTGTCTGTAGAAACTGGTAATTTGTAGTTGTGTACACCGTGAACAACGCAACTGTGCAAATGATTCCCAAGAACTGCAGTCGTTTCATTTTGATTCCGCATGTTCCCTGCACTCCCATAGTTATTTTGTTTTGAGTACTTTTACACCTCCAATGGCCTCTACAAAACGAAACGAATAACTCACTGCGTCTTCCCACCTAGCTTCTAGAACTGAATAAATCGAAACCGAAAAACAGTATACCTCATCAAATTGCATGCGTCTTTACCTCACCATCCGTCTCCAATACCCAAATACGCTTCATCAACAGCAATAGTTTCCGTATAGACTCTTAATAAACTGCAGTCATATTTTTTTTTTTTTTGGGTAAGTTAAACTGCAATCATTGTTTCAACAGTATATTACTATGCGAATAAAACTCCATGAACACAACAAACGAGTAAATTTTTATTGATTTCGAGGACTTGTACGCTGAACTTGTGTACACAACCACAAACTATCAGAGAGAGAGAGAGAGAGAGAGAGATTAACCTTAACCATCAGAGATATGTATGAAAAGAGGCACCAGATAATATCGATATGATTCGATAAAATTCACAAAAAAATAGTTTAAGAAAATACTGTCTGAATTCATCAGGGGTACAGAACCGCAACCACAAATTATACTGATATTCGAACCGAGAAATATTTTTCCAGAGTAGCATTATTTTCCGGCAAAGGAAAATTAAGAAGGCAGCTTTCCTCAGTCCTCAAATCAACAAACAACCAACACGCTAAGAGGCCTCTGGCCCGTCGGCATAGGGGGCGCAGGCAGGCAGGTGTCTGGAAAAAAGAGGTCGGGAGTGCAACTCCTCTCCTTTCGAAGGTGCTAATTCAACTATTCTAACAATACCGACCCTCTTCGCTAATCACAAAAAACAAAACGGGGAGCTAACACCAAAAATTACAGAGTTACACTTATAAGGGCCCGCTTGTTTGACGGGACTTACTGCGAAAGGATACATAATCCCACCGGAAATATACTGTTAGAATTAATCATACCCACATATCCCACACCTTGTATAGTTATATATCCGATGATAACGAAAACAGAGAATTGATATTTGAGAGAAATTAAGAACCTCAGTGAAGAGTAGCAGGTTTTTTTTTTTGAAGCTGAAACAGAGCTCTGGGCTATCTCCGGCGACCGGGAATGCGGTCCGGTTTGTCTGTCGAAAAATATGCGCGCCAATGTTCTATCTATCTCTCTTTGTGTGTATAGAGATTTGTGTGTATGAGTATAATAGTAGGGTGCAACTTGTTGACGTAGACTGAGTCACCGGAAGTATATGAAAAGCTGAAAGCAATGTTGCTGGTCCCATCTAGACATAAGTATACAAATATGTATATGTTATTTAGAGAGAGGAACAGAGGAAAGGAAAGAGTCGGGCAGACGTAAGCTTCTAAACGCCACGTTTTACGGAGTCCAGAGAGAGAGACAGAGACAGAGAGAGATTTGTTTGCATGCGTGTTTTGGTTGCCAAGGAGCTCTCGGTCTCCGTTTTGAAGGGGGGACTGTGACACTGTGTCCATATATGTAGATTGAGAATTAGGCTTGTCTACAGTACATATGTGGACTGCAGAGGTGCGGTTGTGAACCGTCGGATGATGTTTTTAGCGGTCGAGATATAAAAAAAAAAACTTTTCTAGGAAAAGTTAAATTTTTCTCCGGAAAAGTTTTACGTATAAAGTTTGAACCATTGGATGCAAAAATAAAAGACTGAGATTGGACTGCATGGACACTCTGCAGTCCAACTGCAGAGAATCCGCCTCCATGTAGATTTGGGTATTGGAGTACTCTGTTTCGGATGATTTGGGTATTACTCTGTATTCCGTGGGGTCCATATCCTTTGCGCTGGACATTTGCAAAAATGTATGATGGATAAGGGTGTCGGAGCACTACGTGGCGGTGCCTAAGAACGCCAAAAATATTGAAGAGTGCAGGTTCCTTATTGCAGTTGGATCCAATTAATATTTCCCAATATTACAGCTTGGGGAAATTTCAGTTTGAGCTCCTGTAGTTTGGGCTTGGTGCGATTTCGTGCGTCTTATGATTAGAACCGTTCGTGATGCAAGAGCATCATAATTCTAATCTGGAAAACGAAGGGTTATCTTAATTAGTTCAAAGTGTCTTTTGATTTCTAATCAATGTTTTTTAGTTTTTTGGTCTAAGTATTTAATATGTGTCTTAAAGTATCTAGTAAGTTGTGGTCTAGGTATTGGAAGGTTTGTTTTGGAAAATGTCGAGCATTTATTTTGAGTCTTGAAGAGTCATCTTTTATATTGCTTGTAAATAGTTGATCTAATGAAATGAGAAAGAAGAGTTTGAGTATATGAAAATATGATGCAAGTATTCTTGCTCTTGCATCTTGCTTGAGAGTGAGTGATTCATCTAACAATCAAATGTGTGACTTGGTCTCGTGAGTGTCTTCCACGATTAGCAACGTCGAGTGACTTCCGTTGCCTCCGGTCGAGTGACTTCCCGGGACTATCCCAACCTCGTGGGTTTCGGCCTGCATCAGTTCGTTTTGTTTAAATTCATTTGTTACGGACCATGTAAAAGTTCAACTCAATCACAAATATCAATAACACATGATACAAGATTTATACTATATTTGCTGCGAAATTCTCGATTCAAGAATTGAATTTTAAATCAAGTGTTTATGGATATCTAACCAAACCAAACTAAACTAAACCGAGCCTTATGTCTCAATCACTTGGGATTAGCTACATGAATCATTTTCCTCCATTGAGCTCTGTCAAGGGTCACTTGTTCACACAAACCTATTATACTCATATCTTTGCGCAGCACAGCATCTAATGTTAATTTAGGTCTACCCCTCCTTATAGCATTGTTACTCAAAGCTATCTTATCCGCTCGCTTAACTACTGCATCTCCGATCTATGGTAGACATGTCCAAACCATCTTAGCTTATTTTTCCTCAATTTCTCTTCTATGGATGCTACACCTACCATCTCACGAACTGCTTCATTTCTAATCATGTCCCATCTAGTCTTACCACACATCCACCTCAACATTCTTATTTCTGCTACACTCATCTTGTTCACAGTTGTTTCTTAATAGACCAACATTCTGTCCCGTAAAGCATCGCTGATCTGATGGCAGTTCCATATAATTTTCTCTTCAATCTTATGAGTACCATCTTATCACACAGTACACCAGTAGCACTCCTCCACTTGAGCCACCCTACTTGGATCCTATGGGTCACATCATCGGCAATCTCTCCATCTCTACTAATAATTGAGCCTAAGTACCTAAAATGATCACTCTTAGGTATCTCCTGGTCTTAGATCATCACTTTTTCTTCGTGCGCACTGCTGGTACCACTAAACTTGCACACCATATACTCAGTTTTACTCTTACTTATCCGAAAACCCTTTGACTCTAATATTTCCCTCCAAATTTCTAGTTTCGTATTAACACCTCTAGCGGTTTCATCTACGAGAACAATGTCATCTGCAAACATCATACACCATAGGATATCTTCCTGAAATTGTTTAGTCAATTCACCCATAACTAAGGCAAAGAGGTACGGGCTCAAGGCTGACCCTTGATGCAATCCTATAGTGATTTAAAATTCACTTGTTTCCCCTACCGGTGATCGAATGGTAGTAACGGCACCTTCATACATGTCTCTAATCACATCGATATACTCTTTGGTCACTCCCTTTCTCTCCGAAACCCACCATATTATGGATATCTGATTGAGCTAAATTTTTGCATGATTTATTAACAAATGAAATAAACGATTTGAATTTTTAAAATAAGACCAAAATGAGCATATCCTTACGAGGGTGGACAAATTCTTTACATGTACACATGATCTCCTAGGTGACAAAGAAATACTAGTGGCAAACAAAATAAAATGTACTCTCTGCTCATCACGGCAAAAAAAGTCTCAAAGGTTTAATTAATGGGCCACTTTAGAATTGAACTGCCCCAATTAATATTTTATATAAAAGAGAAATTATTGGGTGCTCGTGGAATTTTTGTCTTGTGGTGCTCACGTCGAATATAATTAGTTTAAATTTCCGTTGCACCAAAAAAAAAAGAATATAATTAGTTTAAACATCTATATCTACATATATGTTTTATATTGGAGTATTGTTTTACCAACGCACCAAGAGAGGTGTTATTTGAGAACATATATACTGTGAATATGACATAATGAGAAAGATATGAGAATAATATTTTTATTGGGCCGGTGATTCGCATGAAATTTTAATCTGTATTTTTTAGTTTTTTATAATTTTATTGGTTGGACTAAGAGTGAGATAATCGCAAATAGCTTATCTCCGGCGTCACGGGTATCACATCCTGTTTGTCTGGTTACACAGATACGAATCTCGCCCCGTCATACCTAAATGCTCGAAATGAGGCCGGGGATAGCCAATCTAGCTTTAACGCTCCACCAATTAGGCCTAGTTCCACTTAACTTTTTCTAAAAGTCTTTTTTACTTAAAAGTAGTTATTTTTCAAAATATTTGGGTAAAAAATTTTTTAAAAAATTGCTTTTCCGATTCGTCTCATGCAGACGAATTAATAATCCACAAAAATCTCGCACAAAACTAACGGGCCAAAAAAAATCAAATAAGGACATTTTGGGTCATTGTTGACCTACAAAGAATCGTTAGGGGCCTTGCAGAAATGGTTATCCTGGCACAAATCAGCTTGATAGATAACTATAACTACGTCAACAAATTACATTTATGTAGCAACAATTGAGACATTAATTTTCGTGATTAGTGAGTCTATTGATATTCGATGACGTTTATCTTTCTTGTACATATTAATCTTCTCTCTAGAACCAACAAGATGAACGGTTCCAATCATTTCGAACGGACTAGAATAGGCAATGACGGAGCTACTTGTGGGCGTATGAGGGCCACGACCCCGCGTTGATTAAGGATTTTTTTTTTCAATTTTTAAGATTATTAATATTAGTTATTTTTTACTATTTGTTAAGAATTGTATTGAGTGTTATTTAGACGTGTTCGTTTTGGGTCCCAAAACCCAATTTCTCTATGTGCTCATGATCTCCCATAAGGTTTTTTCTTCTATAATTTATCTCATTTCTCTTTCTATCTCTCTCTACTGATTATCCAAAAAATCTATCTCAAAATCTAAACCAAACAAACTATTAGATTTCCGAATTTTGAAATTTTAAAATCTTGTTATTCATAGTCCTGTCCTCGCGTTTACGAAATCCTGGCTCCGTCCCGAGAGTAGGCCTAACCAAAATCTAAAGCAAAGTACTATTGGAGGATAGACTAGCAAACTAGATAGGATTTTCTTCCCGGTATAGCCTGTAAATGAAAACCGCAGAATTAGAGATGGACTTCGGTTTTTTTTTTTTTTAACGGCAAAATAGCATTTTATTGGGAGGAGGAAAAAGGTATCCAAA
The DNA here is from genome assembly GCA_018127125.1 of Rhododendron griersonianum. Lineage (NCBI taxonomy): Eukaryota > Viridiplantae > Streptophyta > Magnoliopsida > Ericales > Ericaceae > Rhododendron > Rhododendron griersonianum. Next base: position 28,189,985 of record CM030800.1, read on the forward strand.
TCAAAAGTTAGAACCAAAGCAAAGGGACGAGCCCAATGCAACACTTGAGGGCCTAAGAACCCGAGATACTTCGGGTTGGTGCTGTGCAGTGAGGTGCATAGCACCGTGCTGCGCACCTCCGAGCCGTCGGATGCATTCCGACGGCTCGGATCTCATCTCGACAACCAACAATTGAGAGCCCCGCTCATTTTCCGAGATGAGATCCGAGCCGTCGGATTCACAATCCGACGGCTCAAAGATGCTCAACATGGTACTGTACACACCTCTGCACAACACCATCCCCAATCAAGCAACCATGCGTGTGTGTGCGTGCGTGCCAAATTGGTCACATTGAGGCTTGTGAGTCAAAGGAACTTTTAGTCTATGAATTAATTTTCATATTGCTTTCAAGCAAGTAAGATATGACATTTGGTAGGTATGTATCGGGAGACTCGATTCCCGCTAGGGATCGATATTGGACAAATCGTCAAACCCACTTTTCAAATGGGATGGGGTTTCTTCTGTGCATACTCAGCTCCTACGTGAACCACGAAATATAAGAAGAAACGTAGGGGTTAGAGGATAGGAGATTGTCCATCGTGCATCTTTTCGCTCACGGTATTATCCTACCCTGGTATGCAAACGTCAGGTGTTGAAGAAGGAGCTAGCGGATCGGAGAGCAGTACTTCCAGACCGAAGACATACTGTTGATCGAGGAGGAGTCCATCGACGTCGAAGCCTAGAACCCTAACACTTGGAAGCTCTGTTTATTACTCCCTCTGTCCCTATTTAATTGTCCACTACGGTTTTACGTACTTTTTCAACGGCTTATATATATATATATATATATCTCTTGACGTATATTATATTTTATGTTTTTGAAATTATTATCATATAGAAATATTTGAGATCTATCAAACAAGATTCATATTGCATATTTTTAGCAATATACGTTGAGAGATAAAAGTCGTTGAAAATGCACGCAAAACCGTAGTGGACAATTAAATAGAAACGGAGGGAGTAATTTCCTTTTAATAGTTTAATGTAATTTCAATTTCAGGTTATTATTAGCGCACCCAATTAAGCAATTTAATTATATATTGACATGGATCACATACTTTGCAACGTTTAATTGTGACGAAATTTAATTTCTAATAAGTTATATAATTACCAGTGATCAGATTCTTCGACCGGCCAACAATATTTAATTTCTCTATTGTGACATTAGAGTGGACTTTTAATTTATTTTTTTCGCATTCCATGGATTTGGAAAACGGGTTTTGTCAAGAAAATCTTTTTGATGACACCATCATAAACATCTGAATCTAAATAATAATCTCAGACTTTAGAACCCGGGACCCTTGTTGGAATTTGCCTTGAATTCCGTCCCGAGAGCAGCAGCAGCAACAGAAACCAAAATCGGGCACTTTCGGTAATTTTAGCCCTGGCCGTTTCGGTCGCGTAGCAGTTAGTTAGCTTGCAGTAAAATTGGCCCGGGCGGTTTTGGCATTTAGCCCGGGCGGTCCTCAAATCGGCCCGGGCCGTCGTGACGGCTGTTATGCATGAATTTTAGGGTTTTATCCGGTTTTTAGTCCCCAATTATAAATACTCCGTAGGAGGTTTGGGAGGCTGCTTATGTATGTTCTTTTGTTCAAGGGCTTAGTTATTAGGGTTTTGTTCATCTCTTATGGTTCCATCAAGGATTTGAGTCTTCCTTTTGGGTTTGTCCCTAGATATCTGTTTGGTGCTTCGTGTTACAGATATAGCCGGCTCTTTGTTTCGCTTCCCGTTTATAGTGAATCCTCTTGCTCTTTTTCCCGTGGGGTACGCTCTTGCTTTGTGCTTGAGCGGAACCACGTATATCTTTGTGTTCTTGTTTATCACTTGTTGATTTGTTATATTCTCAATTTCGTTTTTGGCACAACAACCCTGTTGTCCCTTAGGAGGACCCTGGGTGTAGGTCCTATCTGGGCCGTCTATGCTCGGTAATAGACGGCTCAAATTTCACCTCGACTGGACGACTGAAACCTGTTCGGCCGAGATGAAATCTGAGCCGTCCATTGCAGAGCATGGACAACCCGGATTAGCCAACACCCGTGTTATCCCCCATTTTCCAGACTTCATGGCTACAATTTTATTTTGTTTGTAAGTTTGTTATGCCAACTGCTGTTCGATGGCTGGTCCGGTTCAGGAAAATAATTTGTAACTTTAGTTGCAGATAAATAATAAAAAGCAATAATACTAATTTGGTGAAGGGTTCCCTTTGGTGACACATAACCAACTGGGGGTTATCATTCCATAGGGTTGGTCAAGGGCCCTTTCAATTCTGAATATTTACAATCTTGGATGTTCTGATTTGGGTGGTGTGTTTCGAAATTATGTGGGTTGAGTTTGTTTTGGGTTACGAACGAGCTATTCATGTCAACTCCAATATATATGATGGCAGAAATATGGGCTGTGCATGATGGATTACATATGGATCGCCCATCGCTAGCTTTAGATTAATTTGCTCATATAGCTATTGAGATTGATTCTACATTTGTGGTTAATGCTTTATATAGGAAGCATGTCCAAGCAAGCTAGCTCAACAGGGTGCTTCGGCAGATTTCGGTACTAGCCTTTGAGTCTCCGCGTTGTGGGTCATGTTTTGTTATCGCAAAACTAATGGGGTAACGGACTTATTAGCAAAGAATGCAGGAGCAACTCAAAGAGATTTTTGTTTAATATGCATTGCACCAGAGTTTTTGTTGGAAGCTTTGTATAAAGATTAGATGGGGACAGTAGCTTCTCGTTTAATATAAGTGATGTTGTTTGGTTTAAAAAAAAATAAAAATTATTCATGACAAAACCAAAGGAATAATTATTTCTTTTCTTTGAAAGGGGTTATATGTGATTTAAAATATTTTGAAAAAACAGGTTTGTGCCTCCATTGGTAATCCTGTTATTTAAAATTTGCAAATGTGAACTCCAACAAGCTCTTCAAAAATAGTCAAATCACTAGTATTAATAGTTTGATTTGGTATTTGAATTATGCTATGGGTGGATTTGGAGTAACTTATTTTGTCTTTATTCAATTTTTTTATTTTTTTTGCATTGGTTAGTTTTGTGTCAAAATTTTGTGACTTATTGATTCGTCTCGAAGAGAGGAACCGAAAAAGAATAAATTTTTTTTATCAAAACTCAATTTTTTTTTTTAAGAATACAAAAAAATAAGTCAAAAAGTTGTCTCATATATTAAGGAACCTGAAACCTAGCCGAAGCTTTAAATATTTTGAATTTTGATATTTCAAAATTTGCCGGCTGTTGAAGATTTTTTATTCAACGTACCCAATCAATGGACCTAATTTTGAATTTTCTAATTAGTTGTTTTGAATTTTCTAATTAGTTGTTCACAATCAAACAGCTGGTACATCTTCATTCGTTCAAGAATGATTTTCTGTTACTTTCAACAAGTCAAGTTCTTCCAGAATATACTTTTTGTTTTTTTAATTTGCAGAACCAATTAATAAGCTTGTTAAGAGCATCACAATGTAATAATCAAAATCAAAAGATTGTTAAAATTAGCAATGTGTGCTTAAAAAAGTGCTCACATTATAATAATCGAAGTTAGCAACGTCTTAACCAATAATCAAATTTAGGCATTTGAATAATCAAAAGTAATAAAGTGGGACTTCACATTGGTAATTTTAGCAACCCTCTAAATAAATAATCAAAAGTTGACGTGACAAGTTTTGATTATTCACTTTTGATTATTACATTGCGGATGCTCTAATAATGGAAGCTGAAGATTGGAATGATAAGAAAATGAGGACATGATATATATATATATATATATAGATAGATAGATAGATAGATATATAGATAGATAGATAGAGAGAGAGAGAGAGAGAGAGAGAGAGAGAGAGAGAGAGAGAAAAAAGGAGGGGGGAGGGGTATCTTGGTGGAAGAAAGCAAATATGTCATCATCAAGAAAATCATGTGGCTTCCCATATATATTTAAGTGCTTACAAATTGCGTCGAGAGGCCTTTGGCCCAACGGAGGTCCACTTAGGTGCCAAGAAAATGAGGTCATGAGACTATGTTGACTTTCGCCGATAATAGAAATGGATAACGAATTACAATACCGAAGATGAACAATCAAGTTGTTAAATAATGGGAACCAGATCAAACAATTAACTTGGGAATGCCTATGTTTGTAACCTTGTAACACAAAATTAACTAATTTATCCCCTTTGAACCTCAACCCTTATGTCAGCATTAGGGTTTTGATGTTTTTTTTTTGGTATCAAGCATTAGGGTTGCAATATTTTTTTTATCATGGGTTTGGGTATTCATTGGTTCGGTAAATGCAAACTAGGTTAGGGAAATATAAAAACCATTAGATTACACGAAATGGTACTGATCCCTCCGTTCCGCAACGATAGTCCACTAAAAAAAAAAAAGGGACTCGTAATTCTTAGATAAAAAAACTAAAGTATTTTCGTCCATAATATCTAAAAGTTCTTTCCACTAAATTAATGTGCTAATTAAGATATTTAATTTGGTAAAAAAAATCATGCATGCATGCAAGGAAGTAATTTATTTTTTGATCGAAAAATTACACGCCTTTCCAAGTGAGCCATCTTTGCGGACGGATGGAGTAACATCAAACAAACACCTTGCTTGTTCCAAGTTCCAACATAAAGCACCAACGGATGGACTTCTAAATATGAAAATACACCTGTCCCATCATTCGGAAAGTTAATTCTGTCTAGAAATTCTATTCCGTATATGCATGTCCTTTTTTTATCAGTGATTTTTTTTTTTTATAAAACTTTGAAAAAGATTACAAAGATTTAACGGATCTTTGTCCTTGATCTGTTAGTTTGTATACGGCTCTATACTGGCTTAGGACTTTATTCTCCTTTGTTTGAGCTTAATAGACTCGCAGAGGGGGAAAAAAAGCTAGGCATCTAGAACAGTTGCAGGCATGTCAAAGCAGCCAACCTATAATTAGGTAGACTAATCAACGAGCTTCTAGCCTTCAACTACTTTAATTCCAAAGGATTAATCATCAAATATATTAGGGTGTCGCAGTATGTGAATGGTCTGAAATAAGGCCGCCACACGACGGGCCTTCGGCAAACAAGGGTGCTTTCGGTGCACCGCCAACCGGCGCTCCACCGATGTTTCCCATCACACATTTGTGTGGGGGCCACACATTTGTGGTGGAGCCTACACAAATGTGTGGTGGAGAAAGCCCCAAAAATACCGTCACTGACAGTGCTCCAGGAGTGAATAATAATTTGAGCCTGACTATTCGCACAGATTTCCATGATCACTATGTGGGGTCCACTCCGGGTCTCACGCAAACGATTCGAGCGATTCATTAAGTTTAAAACATTTTTTTTTTCGTAATCTTTGCAGATAGAACTCCAGCTCTAACTTCAGCTTTGAATTGTAACTATCACCGACTGAACAGAGGTTAGAACAAATTTGAGAAAAGACAGCCCAACAAAGATTTGAGGTCAAAACCCCAATATGATACTACGAGTATTAGGTTTGACCATTCAATGATGGAAAATCGTCCAACATTGTAAAGAATAATCATCAATTCTAAAAAAATGGATGCCAACAAATGCTTCATGTGCTTCAACTGGGTTCGGTCGATATGTATGACATGAAAATTATAGGTGAGTAGGTGAGTTTGGGCAATGGCATGGGGGCCCATGACATTGTATAACTTTTTATTTGTGTGAAATGGGATTGGATTGCTAGATTTAGTTACTATTTCAAATTGAGATATTTCTTTTTGGTGCAATCAGCTGAATAACTTTTGCTAATGTTGGATTATTACTTCTGTGTATATATATCATCACACTTGTATAATGCACGATGGGGTAGTCGGTTTGCTTGTCCTGATTGACCGCTGGTCTATGCTGTTGGGGTAGCTGGTTTACCTCACGGCAAGGTCCGATCTTGGCTTTGGCGTTGTTTCTCCCACCGGTCTTTCTGTTGGGTTTGGCTGGTTCTTTGCTTAATGGCGTGTGGAGTCTCGCCCGCGTGTGGTTGACGGTGGCTGGTGCGGCACCGACAGGTTTAGGGTTTGTAGTTGTTAGGATCTTGGGCTTTCATTGTCTGGGCTTGTCCCATTATTTGGGCTTTTAGGTCTTTTAGATGTTTGAGCTGATTGTTTTATCTAAGCTTTTAGGCCAACAAGTGTGAGTTTTGTGGTGTTCCCATGTTTGCCTGCTTACTAAAAAAAACTTCAGGAAATTACTGACCGGTCCTATTTATTTGTTGGGGTTCCTTCCCAACCCCCTTTTATAATGTGTATCCCCTGCGGCCCCTTTTTAAAAGTGTTTTTACTAGTTTACCCTTACCCCTTGTTTTAGTACGTGACGCGTCAGATTTGTACTGACGGGTATCATTCCCGCTGTTTCACGAACGAATCCAGACAAACCCACGTGAACAGAGAACCCCAATCTCTCCTTTTCTCTCGGTCCAACCCCAATCTCTCTCCTTTTCTCTCTGATGTGGACATATTTTTTATTTTTTGCATTACAAAGTTAAAATTTAATATCTTTTATTATGTAGGGTGTAAATTCTTTTCATTTTTGGAGAATGTGAATTCTGCATTTGAGGGGTGTGAATTATTTATTTTGGAGAGTGAGTAGTGTGTGTGAATTCTGCATTTTGAGAGTTGTGAATTCTGTGTTTTGGAGGGTGTGAATTGTTCAGAAGGAGTGTGAATTCTTTCATTTGAGGGATGTAAATTCTTTTCATTTTTGGAGAATGTGAATTCTACATTTAAGGGGTGTGAATTGTTTATTTTAGAGAGTGAGTAATGATGTGTGAATTCTGCATTTTGAGAGTTGTGAATTCTGTATTTTGGAGGGTGTGAATTGTTTAGAAGGGCGTGAATTCTTTCATTTGAGGGATGTAGATTCTTTTCATTTTGGAGAATGTGAATTTTGAATTTGAGGAATGTGAATTCTTTTATTTTGGGGTGTGAATTATGTATTTTGGGGAGTGAGTAGTGATATGTGAATTATGCATTTTGAGGGGTGTGAATTGTTTCAAGAAAAAGAAAAAGCCATGGAACAACAGAGCTTAAAGAGGTGAGAAGAAGGAAGATGACTTCACGATCCTGATTTTTTCCAATCCGATCTTCTTTTGCTATTTTTCGATCTTCTTCTTTTCTCTAGTTTCTATGATTTCTTTCAATGTCGGTGATAGATCTAAAACCCCACACCCCCACCAAGGCCGTCGCCCAGCTGCTGGCGTGGGTCATGGCTTCGTAGACTGCTGAGGAAGACGAAGACCAGCAGTTGTACTTGTACGCGTCCTAGTAGGTGGGGTATTTTCGGTACTCCTCTTAAAACGGGGCTTCTGACATTTTGGGGCCGGCCTGGAAGAACCCCACTAAACTTGGGGTTTGAGTCTCGGATGGGCATAGGATTATTCCTAGCGTTGTTTACGCGGTTGGGTCTTTGATTAGGAATTTGATGTCTTCACTCCTCGTTCCTATTAATCTTTGTAACAATTTCAAAGATTAATTAAATTTTTTCACCTTTCAAAAATATAGTGTGAGTGTGTGTATAAATATATATAATGCACGATGCACAATTCATAATGTGACAAAGCAAAAATGGAAAATCATAAAATTGTATTTTTCTTTAAATTTATAACATATAGTAACCCTTTGACCAATCTTTTTTTTAACTCTAAATCTAATATCGATAATTTGTTTTTCTTCTTATTCTGCTTCATGAATCCAGATTTGGAGCTGCACAGCACCAACCCCCAATCCATGAATCCCGATTGCGAAAGGGCACATGAATAGGCACAGTAGATACAACACACACGTGAATTTGTGACATGCCAATGAACCAACTCGGATATAGAATATCTTTCAAAATACCTCGGACTTAGAACATTACAACAAGATTGATAAATAGTACACCCAAGAACACGCGTTGAGCACAGAATAAATTGGTAAGGCCCGGCCTGGCCCGTTTGAAATCGTCGCTTAGCCACAGAAAAGATGGACATTAAAAACTGGAGGAAATCAGCCCGCAAATCTCAAAATAAGCCTGCACAAACAGCAGCAATACTTGGTTCTTTCCAGACTTTTTTTTGTTGTGGCATCTGTTAGTCCTACATAGTAACCATCCATCCACACACACACACACAAAAGTTGTTCTTGCAGCAACAACATAGGAACAATGTTGGCATATTTCGCGCTTAACCTCATGAGTCTGACAACAATCTCCTTTCAGTTGCATAGTCATTCACGGATGTCGTTACATAAACACTTGCATTGTCATAATTCAACATCTTCACAACTCTGTTTCTTTCCCTCATTTCTTTTTAAAACTAGTTAGCAATCTACACTTACAACATATAGCATAAGAAACCCAATTCACGGATGCACAAAACCTAATGCTAAATCCTGAGTAACAAAACTAAAGGCAAACTAAACTACAACATTTCTCATCTTCGTCGAGCCCTTTTCCTATCCTCGATCGGACCTTTAGGTCTTCCTCTAGATGATCCACATCCCACCTTTCTCGCCCGAATGCAGCTTTTCTTGCCAAACATGGATTCTGGGGAGGGTCCAGGTTCAGAATTACTTTGCATTCTACAAACTTCTGAATTTTCAGCATTACTTGGATTTCCAAGTCTTTTCCGAGTTCCAAATGACATATTCTCAACATTCCTCGGGTTTTCCCGTACTTGAGGAATCCCATCAATGACATTTTCAGCATTTGGCAGTTTAGCCGGCAATTTTCGGTTACAAAGGCGAACACTACGAGGCTTTACAGGGGGATTACACATTGGAGAGGGAGGGAAAAGGGGGGAGGCAGACCTGGTGCTGGATTCCATGCAATGCTGTCGATATGCTTTGGTCACAATGTCTCTGAGCAAAAGCGCAGTCTTGTATTCACGTGTTCTTTTGGAGTAAAAGACTAGGGCATTGTTGGCGAGCAAGAGCAGATCACGGAAGAGTTCCTTAACTGATGTGATGGAGCAGCTGGAAATCCTTGCTCTTATGGTATCAAAATCCATGTGCCACCTGACGGTTTTCTTGTATCTTGCTCTCTTCTGTTATGGAAGATTTAGTATGAGTACGAGTTGTGAGGTTGTTATTACATATACTTAGCATGTTCGTCATACAATGTATAGAAAGCCTTTTGTGATCCCTTATGGCACTACTATGAAGAGACAGAGCAGAACCCTAACATATTTCTCTACTGCATATACACGGACCTGGTTAGGAGTATTGGGTGTGAGTGCATAACTTTCGTAAGGCCAAATGTTAGGACATTGAGCTGTGTCCAAAAGGTACGGGTATGGTGCAACATCTTACTTGCATTGTACTATACAGTATGACATCTTTTTGTACATTTTTTAAAAAGGTACTTGAAATCAAATGGGACTATAAAATGAAAAATTATGAAATCTATATCTTCCATCCGGGGAGTCAACCTACAAGCACGGAAGAGCGTGGTACCGCTGCCCCTCTCTAAGTAAAGGTAAGATTCTTAGCCCTGTTGTCAGGTGAGAGTTTAGATCTTTTCTATGCGTCTATGTGAGTGTCTTCAAATGTAATAAAAACTAGAGCATCCATGTGTATAAACTGTGTATGGATACAAAACTCGCATCTCATATCTTCATCCAACTGTCGAATGGCCGACACGGATAGACATATATTTAGAGAAGTCCATGTAACATCGCTCCTGTCCATCACCTCAGATTTCACATTTTTCTACTTATAACTGCGCCATACGAGATCACAAAATACCCAAACATGACATGGTGCGAACATGAAAAGTTGCAAATACACGGCAAGTTGATTTTGACATAGAATTACACTAATTGTTTCATTGCAAGGTGGAGATGATAAAGTTGGAGAGCCCCTAGTACAGCTAATTACCTGACTATCAAGCCGACGTCGAAAGACCAAGGCATGCTTGTTCTCTGCAACTGAGGTAAAAATATCCCTCAAATCCCCATTTCCAACCCCACACGATCCTATTTCGTAATCGTTCATACTGGATGATCTGACCATCGGACCACACTCACTGGTTGAATTTTCCACAACATTGGTTGAACCCAAATTCTCACTTTCTCCAACGCTCAACTCTCTGGGCTCCCTGTTATAATAGTCCTTCCTCTTTCTCTTCCCCCTTCTCTTCTGCAGAAGAGTGACTCCTTGTTCATTGCTAGTCTCTGCCAAATTCTCATTGCCCGGAAGTTTCTCCTGCTTTGAAGACTCAGAAATTTCATCAACTGATTTCTTAATTGCTGAAATTTTCTCCTGCTCTGAAGAATCGGAATCTGGATGTCTACTCATCTCTGCAACTGATTCTGGAATCTGGCAGAAACTTCCAGCAGATAGTCCGTCCTTGGATGTTTCTTTACCAGAAGATTCAACTCTCTCTGATGTCAATATGGGTACAGGAGATGCAGTCCGGCTGGAGCCATATCCTAAATGGCAGCAGTTTTCTTTCTCAGCCTTGAGACTTTCAAGTTTGCACTCGAGAGACCTGGAACCACAAAAAGTGATAAGCAACAAAATCTAACTGAACGGATAAAAAAAAAAAAAAAGGAATGCCAAAATACTCTTCAAATTGCATGGCAATGTGGCATATCAATTCTAGTTGGGATAATAGTAGAGTGATTTATGGAGGAAACCAGAAAAGAGGAAGCTAAATAATTCGTTTGGTACTTTGGCTTGATTAATTTGATAGTCTCAAAAAGGAACATGGGTAGAATTACCATAATTGTTTCAGTGAACAGGGATGGAGGCAGCAATCAGCATGAACATAGAATAGTCAATAAACAACTGTAGTTTGTGATGTATTAACAATTATTTGAACTATTTACTTACCCAATTGAGTCATCGGATTTCTCCAATTCCTGCCTCAATTCTGCTACTCTTTTCTTTCGTAGCTCTTCAAACCAAGCTCTGAGTAAAGCATCAAGGTATGCATGATGAGACGATAATCAATGCAAGATTCAATGGCAAGCTTTATAAATCCATAAAATATGTTACTTTTTATCCTATCTACACAAGAAATAAGGTTTTGACATCATGCCATTCACCATTCACCAAGCATTATAACCCATTACTAACATTGAAGAAGTGATTCATATACTAATATCCACTCTATTAATCCCTCAAACCATATGTATTTTGGAGGCAGGCACCATAAAATTAAAAAAAAAAAAAACCATTTCAACAAGAAGATGTAAATCTAGCTAAAGACATTCAGCGTTCACAGTTGGGCTTCCAGTTTCAGTCGCAAGATAGGAAAAGGATACGAGTCCCCATATTAAGTTATATCCATCCAAATTAATTAAATTACAACCAAAAAAAAGTTCCAACTCACTTGCAGCCAGAATAACGTTGTTTCAAGTCCTCGTACTTGGCTTTGCATGCCTGAAAAAGAAGGATAATGCACTTCGGTCACTTTGAAGTTTGAGTGTAGTAAATAACAAAATAAATACCAAGTCAGACGCAAACTTGTTTTCTTGCGTATCGGTAGAAGATCCGTTAGATGGTATGTCATGGCTAGGTACCCAAGCATATATGAATGTGACACAGAACTATGCAGTAGTATGCTCCTCGAATGAAAGAAGTACAAATGAAAAGAAGAGGCCAAACGATAAAGAAGGGCTAACTACAAAATAGTCCCTCTCGTTTCATTTAACTATTTAAGTCTCTATTTCTTCCCTCTAATGTTAATTTTTCTCGATTTTAACCTTTCAGTGTACTTTTGGTCCCAACTGAGTCCACTCAATAATGGCTATGAAGCAATCGGACGGAAGTTAGGATGTTATTCAGTGGTGGCAAGGTGGTTTGAAAGGGGATGGAGCGGTTGGTTGGTGGCGGCAACGGTGGTGGCATGGCATGGGGATGATTTACCTTTTTGCCCTCATCTCCGTGCAATTGCTTAACAGGCTTTATCCATTGAGATCAAAAGTAAAAACTAAAGGTTAAAATCGCCATAATTAATACTACAGGCTCAAAATTAAGACTTCGATGAGATTAGAAGGATTGTTTTTGAAATTCACCCAAATTGGGTAAGAAAAACAATTCCCTATCCTCTTTTATCATCTATATTATAAAACATAGCGGAATTTTTTTCCTGATATAAAGCAGAGCAATTTGAATTAGGAATCTCTCTCTCTCTCTCTCTCTCTCTCTCTCTCTCTCTCTCTCTCTCTCTCTCTGTGTAATATCTGTAATTATCATTTTTATACACGTATTTGATTAGAAAAAAATCTACTCCTACATTTTTATAATGTCCCTCTCTGTTTCTTATAACTACCCAATAAAAAATAGATAATGCGCGCGCATTTAATTTGAAGGATAATTTTTTATTCGTATTTTTCACATGGATATTTTATGTAAATTTACTATTGAGCATAGAAAATTTTTAGCTTTTATGTTTATCAATATTGAGAAGTTGATGTGGATTTTATTAGTATTGAGATAAGTGTGTTCATATCTAGAGAAGGTCTAGATTTTGTTAAATGCCATAGACACGGATTAAAGATGAATCAGAATATTACCGTTAAGAGTGCATTTAGGCACGGGCAATGTGCCTGGAGGGACAAAATTAAGACTTCTAAAAATAAATAAAAAAGGGGTACGAAAATGTAATGCAAAGTATCCTAGGCCATTCCTCTTTTATCATCTCTTTATATATAAAAATATACTTCATATTCTTCTTAATCCTAAGTTACACGACAACAAATGATAAAAACAATTAGTACTTGCTAACCCAACCAATCGCAATCACCTTGACAAAACAAATGAACCAATAAATTCAGGCAAATAAAACAACATAATACGACCTCATAAAGTCCAAAACAAAAAGAAAAAACATGTTCTTGTCTCTCTGCGTGTATATATGCATATTGAAAAATTCAATCCCATATAAACACGGGTGTGTGTGTATATATATTTGAATCACGAAAACATCAAAAAAAAAGATTAAATTTTTTCACCTCGGGTGTGAAACTGTAGGGAAAGAGAGTCCGGGCTCGGAGCTCCGAAGCAACGGCGCCCCACGACTGGGTCCCGTGGCGGAGGACGGCGCCGCCCAGGATCAGCTCCTCCCACGTGCCCCACCTCCGCCTCCCACGTGCCACTACCACCATCCTCAAACCTCCCTTACGCCCACGATACCACCACCACCCCCTCTTGGTATTCCGATACCTTCGGCCACCCCGGCTCACGTTACCGGACACCCTTCATTTGCAAAATGGGTAAACGTGAAACAAGACCCCGTTTGATTGATGCGATAATAACCCGGAAAAAAATCCAGAAAAGGAGAAATTAAAAGAGTTAGAAAAATGGGGTTTTCTTTTGGAGATGGAGGAATCGGAGAAAAGGGTAATGTTGATTGATTATTTCGAAATGGTGGTTTAGGGATTTTAAAAAGGTGGTTTTGATTGCTTTTTTGTTTCCTTATTTGGAATGTTGTTGACTGTAGATAAGAATGCGTGAGAAATGGGGTTGACGGGTTCTGAAACTAACGAGGAAGAGGAGAAGGACCAGGAGGAGAGAGAAGGTTATGATGGGTAAACACTGTAAAGAGACAAAACATTCTCGATGTTGAAAGATAGGAAAAAATTCAAAATACCACCCAACCTTTACACCAAAATTCTATTAGACTCTCAACCTTTTGAAAACTTCAATTTTACTCCTAACGTTATCTTCCGTTAATCAAAACGCCCCCTTCCGTCCAAATGACTAACGGATTTCGTTAAAGCCTCTGTCAAATATCGTCCCGATCAAATTTTGATGATCCGAGCCGCTCAATGTGTTCAAAACGTGATTTTAAAGATACCTTGCAAGAAATCAGTAAAAAAAAATGACCAGAAAGAGCTTCATCTGAACAGTTTTTTGTTGAATAGTTCAACAAAAAACTGTTCAGATGAAGCCCTACCCGATTATTTTTTTTGTTGATTTCTAGAGGGTACTCTTAAAATCACGTTTTAATCACATTGAGCGGCTCGGATCATCAAAATTCGATCGGAAAAGGGGAGGTGCATTCCGAAGCAAAATTCGGACGTCCGGACTTGAACAAAATCCGGATCGATCTGCACCTCCCCTATCCCAATCGAATTTTGATGATCCGAGCCGCTCAATGTGTTCAAAACGTGATTTTAAGGGTACCCGCATGAAATCAACAAAAAAAATGACTGGGAAGGGCTTCATCTGAACAGTTTTTTATTGAACAGCGGCTCGAATCATCGAAATTAGATCAGGACGCTATTTAACGGAGCTTTTAACGAAATCCGTTAGTCATTCGGACGGAAGGGGGCGTTTTGATTAACGGAAGATAACGTTGGGAGTAAAATTGAAGTTTTTAAAAGGTTGGAAGTCTAATTGAATTTTGGTGTAAAGGTTGGGGGATATTTTGAAATTTTCCCTGAAAGATATTGGCAAATGATTTTGCCACCCACTTTTTTGTTAACGCCACTCTCCTGCAAGTATATTTTTGCACCAAAAATACACTTGCAGGGGAGTGACGTTAACAAAAAAAAGGAGTGACAAAATCAGCAGCCAACATATTTTGTTCTCAATTGGAAAATCTCTCTATCTCTCTCTCACAAAATATAGAGTGCTTTCGATAGAATCCATCTCGAAAGCTATATATAGAAATAATTCACTCTTTTTTTTTATAAATGCACTTTTTTTTGTATTTTGGTGAGAAAATTACGCATAAAAATTTCACTAAAGAACAAAAAATAGAGGGCATTTAAAAAAAATAAAGTGTGAAAATCACTACCCTTATCGGATATCTAATCACGGTAAGTATTTTTCATGTGAAGAGCAAATTAAAATATTCAAATTAATTTTTGAGCCCAGAAAAAGAAATCATATGAGGACAATAAAAGCCTAAGGTATTACTAGGTTCTATGCACAGCCAACATAATCTTTTCCGGTTGTGGAAAAAAAAAATGGTTATGCTGTATGTTATACTCCGTAGTAATATAATTGACAAAAGAAATGAAATTCTTGATAGTTTTCATTTTCTCCTCATTTCAACCTTTTTATTTTTTTGTGTGTGTTTTTTTTTGTCCCTTGTAGCGACCTTTTCATGCAATTTCTGAAATTGTACTGGTATGCATAAATTTTGACAATATACCCAAAAAAATAAATAAATCCTTCCCCAAATTGTAAAACTTTTCAAAAGAATTATGGTTTGTGACAAATGCAAGTGTTGGACCCAGCAAAAAAGTCTCAATTCTTGTTGTGTGCAAAACGTGGCTCCCTATACCCAAAAAAAAAAACATGTCTCCATTATTTGCCAATTGCCATACTCTTTCTATGATGTCCCATAGTGGTTTGGGCATCAACGCCCTAGGGATAGTTTTCAAAAGTGCGAAAAGTATTAAAAGTGCTAAAACTTTTCTTATAGTATTTTGTGAAAGAAAAAAGCTCCTTCCGTGATGAAAAAATAAACACTTTTAGTACTTTTAGCCTATTTAGGAAACTACCCCTAAATATAAACCTTTAGATTATAAAATCACAGCCGCTAGATCAAAACAACATCCAAAAGTGAGATGAATTTGCTTTCTGCTAAATAAACGATATGCATTTGCGATTTTTAAGACAGAAGTTGTCATTTTACTTACCACAAAAGATTATTGTAACTCATTTGGAACAACTAAACAACTACTACCTTACTTTTGAAACGATGATTGTAACTCATTTGGAACAACAAAACAACTACCTTACATTTGAAACAGTTGATGTAACTAGGACTGCAGATGGACCAAACTGTTCGCAATTACCAATTTACCATGAGTCTACTCGGTGGGACTCATTCAAATTTGGCTAGTTAAGTGAAAGTTACTAAACGAGCTTGAGTCAGAATTTTAAGTTCGTTTCATGTACAAGCCGAGCTCAAATTAGCCAAATCGGCTCAAGCAAGCTCAGGAGCATAAATATAAATATTTATTAAGTTGTACTCCATCTTGTAAACATAAATAGCAATTCATACTATTTAATTCACTTTTCTTAGAGAGCTTGAGTTTTTGGTCGAGCTCAGCTCATTCATATATCTTCTCAAAGCTCGAGCCCCTACTAATTTTGAGCGAGCCTAGCTTGAACACCTCAAAACTCGGCTTGGTGCCTCGGCCTGTTTCCGCCATAACTATAGAGATGTCTGACTAGAAACATTAACTACAGATGTCGGACCAGAAACAATGGCAAGTGTTGTCAACTGCTAGCATTTTCGAACAATTCATCAGTACAAAATGAGTCTCTTCATCAAGAGAGAGGGAGAGAGAATGGTCTACCTACTACCTCTCATCGACCCTGCTGCCGGAAAGGAACATCTCCATCCCACCTGTATAACATTTGGTCGCAGTGAAAGCCACACCATGGCGATTCACTAGCTCAAAATCTTGCAACAACTCTGGCAGCGCAATTTCGCATCACAAGATTCACTCTCCAAATAAAAAAACCTGTCTATCTATTACCTCTTAAAGAGCCTACTGCAAGCGAGTCTTGTACAGTGTGTAGGCATGTCAAGCATGGCCCACCAGTGCTTAAGCTTTCATAATTCGATCATAAAATGGAGTTAAACTATATGATAAGGACGTGGCATGTGAAAACGGAATTTCGCAATGCATGTACATGTAAATTTCCATTGGGGAAGCACTTACCGTAGTTGGCCACGTGGCACTTCAATGGCCACAAAACTGATGAATAGCTCATAGCCTCATAGGTTACCTCACCATCACTTGATTAGTGGCCAGGCTAGTAGTTGTCAAAGCAAAATGAACCCCAGAAAACGCTGTCCTGTATACACCAATTCAACAATAGAGCAACCACATATAGTACTTGCAACACTTAAAAGAACACCAGTGTCCAACCAATTTACGCACAAAGGGACAAGTAAGCTCAACAGACAGGATGGAACTTAATTTTCAATTGAATTAAAGGAGCACAATTGTATACATGTATTGAACTGACAATTGCAAGTGCAATGTACATGTGATTGACGCATATTTCATACAAAATGTACCATGATGGTAGCTAACAGTATCCTTCTCGACATAATTAGTCACGATTAGAAAAATGCACCGCCAACTAACCCATGTGCAGAGAGATCCGTTGCTTCGTTGACGAATAGCGAGAGCAGCAAAATTCAAGTATTGACGACCTAGTGCCAGCAGCAGCCTTTTCAGAACTCTCAAAACTATAATGCTTAGAGATGCAGAGGTGGTGAAGATGGCAGCAAAGAGTAGAAACCAGAAAGACAAAATTGTCCTCGATATGGACATGGTTCTCTCATATGAATTCTGTTAGGTGATCATATGAATTTCGTTGAAGAATCCAGCTGCCAATGGGCGTGGATGCCAATGGGCGTGGATGGCAAGGTAGGTTATGAGGCTTGCAGAACGAGATTTAGTTCTTGAGCACATTTTGCCAGCAAACCTCCCCTCCTGCAGCAAATAAAATTAAACAGAAAGAAAAACCTTAGAAATTTGGAAAAGACAAACTCAAAAAGTTATGGAGGCAAAGCAAGAAATTCTAGTCGTTTGAAAATCAATGTCTCAAATGGCAGGAAGAATAACCAAATTGGCTAGCTTATTGGCCAGAGCCCCCGCACCTCACTAGAAGGTCCTGGTCTGAATCCTCCAACCTGCGTGTGGGTGTCATTCTCCTTGTATCTCTTTGGGATTTCTCTCTCCAAACAATTATGAAAGTTATATGGCACAATTGTTCTTCATTGTGACTGATTCACAAGGCTTTATGGGATGTACTAAATTTGCAGTAAACTGTGTTTTGATACAAAACTGCAAAATATTATTGGAGTTGGGTTTTGGTTATGGTTGGGCACAGTTAGACACACTATCAATAAAGCTATGCAAATCATTCTACGGAACTTAGATTGAGCTGTCGAGAACTGTGATTGTGTTGACTGTGCTTTGCTTAGCCCTAGTGCAAGTAAAGCCGTCTCCTCTCTCTCCCCTTTCTTCTCTCCAGCAAAAATGTGGTATTGTTCACAGCTCATAAATCAACTCAAAACTCTCCCACATTGAGACTAAAAAGACGTCAAATTCTTCACCTACCCTTAACATCTGGTTTGACACCAAAACACATTTATCGGATGATGCCCAGGCCCTCAAATATAACAAATTTTCAGAAAACCCAGCAACCTCAAAGTCTAGAAGTCAGGCTTATCTTCATTCTTTAATTAGAAACCCCACACATGCTACACCTTCTTTGCATGATTTAAAACCCAGGCGTACAAGGTTTTTGTCTCCCACCATAAAAGCATCCATAAGCCTGGCCTATTTTGAGTATTCAAACCTCTTCCCAATCCCAATGTCACTCCCACAATGACATACGTAAATAAACTCCCTACCACATGTCCTAACCACCTAACTAAGAACCTGTCTCAAAAGAAAGCAAAATAAAATGCATAATTTCACCTTCAAACGGCGGCACCATTGATTCGAGAGATAAAAGCAACAGCGATCAAATTTCAACAATATCTGTTGACAACTTATAAGCAGGCCGCTAAATGGCAAAAGAGCATTGCTGACAACACCTCAAACTTACACTTCATAACCCAAGTTGACAAACAAAAAGTCAAGCCGCTTCTTTGGGCCCATTTGAGATCACTCATATGTTACCTTTTTAGATTATAGATTCCTAGAATATTGGCATAAAAGGCTTCAAAAAGTTCTTGATCTGCTTGGTACAGTTTTTATAAGCTGTGAAAAAAGTTTGTAAGTACTTGGTTTAAAAAGCAAGTAGCTTTTTGTCAAGTGAATTCTTGATACCCCCAACAAGTTCAACAGGGACACTAATGTAAATTGAGTGCTATTTGGTCCATACATATTTACGGTGCCAAATAAATTTAAAAAAACTACAAATCGGAACTTATAAAAAGATCACTTTCCCAGGTCAAATAAGCAAAAAGCCCAATACGTGCTTATTTAAACTTGCTACAAAACACTATCACGTAGATTTTTAAGCAAATGAATAAATAAGTTTGTTTAATAGTGCCAACTAACAGAGGCATCATACCTTACAAGCACGGGAAGAATATTCTGGATCTTTTGGAGCTGGATAGAGCATTGATTGCAGCATTTGAGTCTGTGCATAAAAGTTTAAAATTGCAGTTCATAATCCATGCAAGTAATACACAGCCATTGACAGCCATACATTTAGGAGGAACCATAGAAAAGGTTGAACCTTTGTTCTGCATGAAGATCGACGCCAACGGCTGGAGGTGCTGAAATGGTTGAACGGACTACTGGCCCAAAGACCGCTACGAGCTTCAATAGCATCTCCAGGGAAATATTGCCATGCCTAAAAAGTTGCAACATAACTAAGGTGTGCTCACAGTAGAAGATGATTTTAAGGAGTTTGTTTCTTTAAGAATTATTTTAAACTCACAAAAGCATGCGCTGTCAAATATTCTATTAGCATAATGACCATTAGCAGGACTACAAATAGGTGGAGTGCTTTTGCTCCCCATGCCAAAACGAAAGGGCATAAGAACCATATGAAGAACTATAAGTTTGACAACTAACTAATATCTAAGAAAACTACTCCCTCCGTCCCTATTTGTTTGTCCATTTTCGGGATTCCAACTTTTTAAGGAGACACAATGATTACGATTGAAAAGCTTTGATTTTCCAAGAATACCCCTCACCTTTTTAGCATTAAATGAGGGTGCACATTCTCCAAGGCACATTTTTTTAAAAAGAGAAAGGGCATTAATCGAACTTATATGAGTCAACTTCAAATTGGACCAACAATTTGGAACATCAAAAAGTCAAAAAGGGGACAAACAAAATGGCATGGAGGCAGTATAATATAGAGTTCAAATACATTTAACATGTGACTAGAAGGCCACTTAGTTGATTATCTGGACTCTTGAATCTCTGACAAATACAAAACGATGTCACCATAAAGTCATAGGCCATAACCAACTATTTTGAAGAGATGTCACACCATCCAATGTCAATACTTCCGACCCCAGGCAATGTACATTTGCTGCTTATCGTTTACCTTTCTATCTTGCTATCCAGTAAACACAAAAGCACAGGGAGCAAGCATGAGAACAAATCTAAGCTGAGAATCTCCATTTTCTCCATGAGAATGCTGATCAGGTCTGCTTGTACCTACACCACAACCTTGAGAAACTTAACAAGCATGGAATTGGTTACCAGTAGGAACCATCAGAAATAAAACAAGTAACATATTTGAAATCCTCCAATAAATACTGACAGAATGATCAGGAAACTTCTTCACAGCATCTATAGCACCCTTAATATCATTCCGTTCCCAAAAATGCCGCACCACCTGCATTCATTAGATTTTATTCAGTGTTGCCTAATATGAAACTAGATGGTGGAACACCATTCGCTAAAAAGACAATAACAGTTCACAATAAAGGAATGGGTTGTCGTAGATAATCAAGTTTGACAATCATTACAAACATACGGCAGCATCTGTATTGAAACTGATTTACATTTCCAATTAAAGACGGTATAAAAAGTCAACCCGTAGGCTTCCAGAGGTCGATCTATTTATGCTCAGATGCAACTTTCCATGTCTAGTTAGAGACTGGAAAATTGCTTCATATATTATGCAATGTCATCAAGCCAGCACCAATGCTAAAGACAGTAATCACCATATCCATGTCAAGTAGGAGCTGCTGAACTTACCTGTAACTTTGTCAAGCGGGACCGAAGGGTGCTTAACAATACATCATGATTCTGCATAAGATCCTCAGTATGATTAACATCATTAGCAGATGGCACCTTCTGTCCAGTCATTTGTGGATGACTATTCTGTAATTTGCCAAGTAGAATATTGAATATTAAGAAACTATCCACCAAAATCCAAGAATGTGCGAGCGGAAAAATAAAAACTGAAACTTCAAGTCTTACATTAGCTCCGGAACGAATCCCAATTCCTATCACATCAACAGTAAGATTACCAGCATTAGAAGAAGGCAACTCCTGTCCAGTTATTGGTGGATGTCCATTCTGTGATTTGCCACGTAGAATGGTGAATATGAAGAGACTATTCAACAAAATTGAAGAATATGAGATATAAGGAAAAAATCTGAAACTTCAAGCCTTAACCCACATAACATAGTTTCAGCATATCGTGAAGGATATGTAGTAAAGAAAACTCTCTGCATGTTTGAATCAGAATTTGGTTAATCCTCCAATGTCTTCAAGGATTTGGACTACATGAATGAATTAGCTGCTAATTGGGGAACTTAAATTTCGATATTGGTGGGCTATTCGTTTGTAATTGGTTGCTTGTTGAAATTAGGTCTCACAATTCAACTGAACACGCAAGGTGCTTCATTTGCATTTCATTTCTTCTGACAAAGAGATCTTCATCTGTATTTAGGTCCCAACAGATACTTCTTTCTCCCTAAGGTATACGATACGGTTCTTCCTATGTGTATACGGTTGACATATCTACTGTTACATAAATTCGATGGATATGACATTCTTATTCCATGCATCCTTAGTTTTACTGTGCCTAGTTCGTAAGTTTGTATATCTCCACATATATGGCCAAGTAGGGATTTTTTTTATATCACCGAACATTTGGCTAAGTACAGAATCTACTTCCACATAATGCCCCGAGAGTTTACTAATACATATATATTATATAAATGAACATACATATGTACATGTGCACATATATGTATGTACATGTACATAGATATATCTATTAGTAAGTACACACACACGTATACATGTATGTATATCTATGGGGCCGATTCAGCTCACACTACATTTGACACAAGTTTTGCGTGGGACCTTCACACAAATGATCGGAGCCGTTCAATTTATTTAAAACTCCTGTAAAAAATCAACTCATTTGGATAATGGTAAGGGCTTCATCGGTTCATTTAGTTGATTCCTGTCAAATTTGACTGGATAAAATTGAATGAGCCAATCAAGCCCTTACCGATATCTGAATGAGTTGATTTTTTTACGGGACCCTTAAAAACATGTTTTAAACAAATTGAATGGCTCCGATTATTCGCATGGGGCTCCGATTAGTTTTGGGTCAAATGTTTTGTCCCTTGAACCAGCCCTATATGTGTATATATATACTTTTCATTTCTCGCACAGAGGTTGATACCCTTTACTGGTACCTGGCATAGAGCTGAGATGGCTAGCATTGCCATATTGAGATGGCTAGCATTGCCATATTGTCAAGCTACAAACTCTAACAGCTTCCTCTAATAGCTAGGAAAAGAGGAAATGCCAGGTGCACATTGTTGCCCTATTATTGTACTAATCGAACATCACATACCTTCGCCCTTGCATTACTCAAGACTCACAGAAGATAAACACAACATTACATTGGGCAGGGGGGGGGATCGTACCAGCATGGGGGATGTTTTAGCCACCTCAGATAAACTCTCAGGGCTTGTATCAGGTGCCTGAAATTCATCGGTACTGGATCTCTCTTTCATTTCAAACCTCTCAACCAAAGAGCGTGTTCTTCCTCGTACAACTGCTACTGGCAAAAGAAATTTCTGAACAAATCAAATTCTATCCAATGTGATCTTGAAAACTGTTTAAATAGCATTTGATAGCAAACCTCCATTCACATATTTAACTGCTTTTGTCCCTTCAGTGCCATTGAGGGACTCAGGACCTGAAAATAATGGCAAAACAAATCAATCTTCCTGAGCATTAGACTTGTAAAACCAAAACCGTCCACCCATAGTTGAACCAATAAGAAATATCATGCAAAGGACAAATCAAGCTACATAGAAGACCACAAAAGTTACCTAGAAATGAGCAATTAAGTATAGCATACAGATCTTATCAGATTTGTTGGTGTATGTTTGTGGCCCTTCGTAAAGCAGAATGAAGAACATGGAGCTATTGTGCTATACAAACATAAAGTACGACACCGTATAAAGAGGAGAGGAGAGCTATAACAATGGGAGTAATTAGAAAAGAAAGGAAAAGAAGAGTGAGATGCATAAAGTAAAATTAAACAACAAATGCTTAAGATAACATGTAAAGAATACGCATTGAGGAAGAGAAACAATAACTCACAGTTTTTTTTACTAGAGGGTGTCTTTGGTGATAAAACTTTGTTTAACTTCTGGGCAACACTCTTGATATCCAAATGCTTTTCCGCAGACGTATCCTTAGCATTATCATCTGCTACAAGCCTGTCATGGAAGGTTGGATCCACTGCAGTATCAACGCTTGTTTTCCTATAAGGTTCAGATTCAGAAGGCACTGAAAGCATATCCGCATCAAATTTGGTTGCTGATGGCCTCCGTACATGAGGTGGCCTGAGGGGCATACCAATGCCAGCCCTAGCAGAAGTATTAGATTCTCTTCGGGCATTGGTCGAGTCTTTTCCATCGGGACAATCCCGAGGTACAACACTAGGTACTATGAAGGATTTAGCATTTGTTTGCCCGACTGATTTTGCATGCACGCCAACTGCAGGACTCTGCTTCTGGTTTGGGAGGCTATTCATTTCCTTGGAATCAGATGGTGGTACAACCTTAGGAGAGGTATAGGACCCAGCTCTCTTTGAAGCAACTGGATTTGCTCCTGCAGCTTTATGCGGGACAACATGTTAGAGGATACGGAGAACAACTTGAAGCAAAATAGAGACAGGAAACTGCAAACTCCTATTCAAACGCTCCTATTGTCTGTGCTTTGGTCATAACACTATTGGTGAAGTGTAGTTTAGTAAACTTCTGTTAGTGGATTTTATACGAGAGAAGACATTTTGGATAGGCCCGATACGTAGTATTGACTCTTTTGAACTTTTACTTTCTGCCTTTTTGATGTATAAAGGTGACCCCCCCCCCCCTTGGAATCCTTTAACCCACTTCCATACTTAAAAAGAAAACCCCCAATTTCAGCAACTACAAAAAGAAAACGGATTCAACCTTGTTTTGGCCTAGGCATGCACATCTGATATATGCAGGCTAACCTACTAGTTAAAATAGCCAGCACTAACAAAATACTTGGCCTGAACTGAATTCAGGCAGATTACACCTTCCGTACCCAACACTTTACCCTAGGGTGGAAAGAGATTTGTCAGTTTAGACAAGGTTACTTTCCGACTAAACTGGTCAACAAAATCCTGGTTGATGAAGATGACATGCTACGAATGTAGTATATCTCCGAAAGCAGACATCCAACCCAAAGACGGAGCGAGTAGTGGGCTATTGGAGGCAAGGCCACCCCCAATTTTGAAAAACCCAAAATTACCTAATAATTTTTTACGTATAAAAAATAACTTGTCGGCCTCCCCATAATTTGAAAGAGAGTTGAAAACTTAGACTGCAACAAAACTTCTCACATACAAACACACAATCTTTTCTCATTTGGGAACACAAATCAATTCTAAGTTCTCTTTCTGTGGGACAAAAAAAGTCGCTTCTTTCTTTGTCCTAATTTTATTGGACCGTACCATGCCTCAATTTATCTCTCTTGATTTCCCCCTTCTCTTTAAGAGAATATGATTGGTTTTTATTTGTAGATTCAAGTAAGAATATGGGAATGGTGTATACAATTGATGGTATTTTTTTTTAAAAATGTACATTGTCCAACTTCAGAAGCCAATATTGGACACCCCGTATTAGAAATCCTGGTTCCGTCCGATCCAACCCAAATAAAAAGGGACAAGAAATGAGAACTGAATGGGAAGAAGTGAACTTGATGTGCAGATTTTCTTTGTAATGAATATATATTTGACTACAAGAATTTTCATATCGCTTGTACAACTAAGTCGAAAACACATATCATCTATATAATATATCAATGGATATGTCATGAGATACTAATGTCACTTCACAAAAATCAGAAAAACTTACTACACATGTACATTCATCTAAATAGAACTAACATATGAAGACCTTGAAAATACCCTGTACTAATGGATATACCAAAAAAAGAGCAGATATAATTTATGAGGTGAGGGCAGACATGTTTGAGTAGAGGTGAAACGTGGGGGACACAAAAGAAAAGATATGATCATCCTGTACACGACTTCTGAATCAACACAGGATTGACAATAGATGACTAGGTATAATATGAAAGGAACACCAAATATAACATTTTTGGCAAAGCCCAATCACTTCACTGTAACTGTTAATACTCACTGTCCACATATATCGTTTTTATTTCTTTAGTCTCATACTCTGGGGACGAGCAGCGCAAACTTGAAGCAGTCCTTCTATGACTCCCTACTTTCCGCAAAGGGCTTTCCTGGAGATCATGTTTCTGCTCAAATTGGCTATCTTGCTCAGGTAGAAGACCAACCCCATAGGGCTTGATAAGCTGGGAAAAAGAAAAACGAATAAGGACTTAAGAAAAAAGGGAAATGAGATGCAGAAGAAAATAACAAACAATCTTTTGATTTTTAAAGTGAAAAGAGATTATCAAAGAAACTAAAAAAGAACTAGGTGAGGCACTGAGGTATAAACCGTGCAGTGCTCTAATTTAGCTGACTATAGCAAGAAAGAAGGGCTTAAGGAAAGAGGGAAATTGAAGATGCACTGGTAAAAGTGGAAAAAGCTTTTAAAGTGAAAAAAAGTTCAAAGAGAAGCTAAAAATAACTAGGAGAGGTAATACCGAAATATCTGCTGCCCAAACTGCAACAGAGTTCCGAAAATATGAGCAACCCATGAGGTTACCATCATGGATACAGAGGTCACCCAGCGCTGACCATCCCATATCCACAGCATCATGACAAACTATAGGCTCCCATGTATAAACCTGCAATACCAGGGGCAGGGAGACACAAAAATTATTTCATTTTCCAAAAACCAAATCCTAAAATTAAGAAAACAGGAGAGTTCAGAACCTTTAAACTATCATCCAATCCACAAAACAGGGTTCTACCATCTGGGTGAAAGGTAATTGATCGTACTCCTGTAGCCTAGAAGGAAACAAACAAAAGAAATATGCAAAATCACTTCATCTTGTTGAAAAAAAGTACAAAACCATGATTGCTAAGACTGTACTAGGTACTGAAAAAGGACCTTTCCAGAGTTCAGGCTAGAATTACAAAAGCCCAGTTACCTCAGGTCTGACAGATCCAATCAGTTCAAAGGTCTCCAAATCCCAAAATTTAACTGTTCTGTCTGCTGAACCTGGAAAACATCTCACATATCACTACATTACCAGACAAAGAACTAAGAAGCAAAAATAATAAGCCAATTAGAGGACCACTGAAGCAGCAAATCTTGTTCTTCATCGGCTAACCTTTGATTTTGATAGCCGACTTCCAAGCAAATATTCGTTTGACATATTAAAAGCAAGCAACGCCTATGATTTAGGACTCACTACTTGACTGCCAGCAAGAGAAACTATTGGATTTACCTCTTCCCTTAATTTGCAAATGACAAAAATGAAATTCGAAAAAGATTCACTGCAAATTTAAGAATTCGTGTTAGGGTAATTGAAAAATGAAAATATTTAACAAATAGGCCAGAGCAGACCAGTTAGAACTCCGACTCAAACTAAAAGTGACATTTCAGCATGAATAGTTGAAGTTGATCTCCTTAGGTACATGGAATCGTAGTGCCTTATAACGAAAATTCTTCTTGTCTCCTCGGAATAAAGTGAATCAAAATTTAAAACCATTTAGTCAGTTTGAACACACAAATTCACACCAAGTATGTGAGCCAGATTGTTTAATATTAAAGATTTGTCTGACATAAATTTTGAACTTGTGTCTAAGGTTGCAAGCACTCAACATGCATATGCATATGCAAATGAAGCGCAAGCATACTAGAAACATAAATCAAATGTACAGAAACATATCCAAACAAACATGTTGGCGCTGGTTGAGGGGAAGAAATTGAGAGTGATTCAACCAAATCGCACTTTATTGCCCACAGAGAAGGACATAACAATCAGAAGTGGTCCAGATTGCCACTAAGGTGTTTACATGGACTCGGGCAAAAATAGTCTCATGAGTCATGACCAATGCCATCTTTCAAAGAACAACTACTTGCAATCTTTGTCCTCGGTGGTGTGTCGTTTAGGAGGGATGAGGAGTCTTTGCATCATCTGTTTTTGCATAGCCCATAGGCCTCGTCATTATGGAACTGATTCTTCCTTTTGCCACATGTTTCATGGGAGCTCCCAGCGTCTTGTTCAGAACTTCAGATGCTTTGGACTGATTAGGCCCCGTTTGATAACCCTCCAAGGGGTTGGGATTGGATTGGTAGAGTGTTGGTATTATTAATACCTTGTTTGGTAACCAAAAATGGTTCGGACTAGTAGTCCGATGGGATTAAAAATCCGGGTAATAGGGGGTATTGCTAATACCCCGTGGGACTTGGTATTGAGGGGTATTAATAGTCCAATCCCAACTCCTTCACATTACCAATCCCTTTTCATTACCAATTTCTTCTATCAATCCAATCCCATCATCTAATCCCATCTCAAACAAACATGATATTAATAATCCCATCATTTAATCCCATCCCAAACAAACATACTCATTATCAATCCCTTCTCATTACCAATCCCATCTCCTTACGAATCCCAATCCTAATCCCATCTCCTTACGAATCCCAATCCTAATCCCATCTCCTTACGAATCCCATCCATCTATCACTGTTATCAAACGAGGTAAAGGGTATTTGTTTGCAGTAAGAAGGCTAAAAGCTTTGTGGATTTGTGTTACCTTTTCTCTTTTTTGGGTTCTTTATTGGAGGTTAATGCAAGGAACGCCATGAGTATCTATGACAAGTACGAGGAAGTTGTTTCTTTTATGGAAACGAGTGCAATATTTATCATCCTTTTGGGTCTCAGTTGGTATCCACACCTTTTAAAGGGATACCTTTATTTATGGTTCTAGATACTGAGGGCAGTTTTGTGACATTTAACTTAAAAGGCTTTGCATATTTTGTTAGTTTTTCGGTACTTCCTTTGGTGGATTTCTTGTCCTGTAAACTTCATATACGATGGTTCTCAAATTTTTGAAACCGGGACTGGACCATTAATCCACCGATCCTAACGGAAACATATGGTTTGATTTGGTTCAGGCAGGGTCAACAATTCTTTCTGTTTTGGTTGGAGTCTTGGTGTGTATATCAAATTAAAATATTTACTTGGGTTGCTGATAAAAATAACAAAGGAAAACAGAAATGATCTAGGTCCAAAGATAGAGCCGCTATGCACTTAAACTGTTCGTCATTTAAAGGATCCAAGGTATTGTACAATGTCATTCACAAATCTTTGGACATCGTCACAAGTTCAGAGGTTGTTACAAATCTTATAGCAAGCCATGAGTTGCACAATCATGTTGAAAAGGAATGGTGTGAAGTTGTAAACCACAAATTTCAACATTTAAACTGAACAACAAACCAAAGAAGAAAGAATTGAAAAGGCTAGAGAGGGAAATATGTACACAGTACACTGATCCAACAATAGATGAACATCTGTAAGCGGTAAATTAGCAAGGATGCTTAAAGGAGAATCCCCCTGTATTGGAGCCCTATACCCACCTGTTGCCAAAAGGAACTCAAGGGGATGGAAATCTAGGGATCGAATATGTCCTTCATGGAACTTAAAATCATGCAAGAGCTTTCCAGCAGTTAGGTCCCATACCTGTCCACGAAAAACGACACCATCAAAATTCAGATTGATAATTAAGAAAGCTGATTTGCAGCAGCATTGCCGGCAACAAGTCCAGTATTATACCATTGTCTCTATATATTAACCCAGTATTACATTACCTTTACAACATTATCAAGTCCACCAGATACTACCCAACGACCATCAGGAGTGAATTTAACTGCACTAATTCCTTGAGTATGACCCTTGTATGTGTGAATGCATCCTTTCTTTCTGATATCCCAGACCTTTAGATTAGTATCCGTGGCACCAGAGGCAAAAAATTCACCAAATGGATGGAATTCAACAGCAGTGCAATTGGATCTGTGTCCAGTAAGAGTGCGAACCACTACACTTCAAGAATAATAATAACTAGATTAGAATATACCACCTATTAAAATTAGTGCTATCAACAGATTGCATAAGCCGAAGGTCTCAGCTACACAAGAAAGATGCACTGGTTCCACTATTTGCAAATTAGACGTTCATAGTTCACACATTTAATGATTACTGACTTCTGGGCTTCTGTTAGTTCATAGAAACTGAAACGGTGTACCACAGAGTTTAATACAGTACCCTTTTTTCCCCCCTAATTTTGCAAAATGAAGAACACCACAACTTACTCTTTGTTTCTTCCAGATCCCACAACTTGACTACACCAGCAGAAGCACCAGCAAGAACTAAAACCTCTGCAGAATTAAATGTTACAGATTCTACTGGACTCGCATGACCAGATAGGCCCTGCACATAAACACAACAAAGACAACCTTAGTTCATCATATTAAGTAATCGTTAATGCCTTAGACATGACACCATAACATAAAATCTTCCAGATACATAAGCTCGCAAACTTTCAACCTATGAAGCACGGGTACTTTCTAAAACCCCGGTGTAGTTGTAAGTAGCCGTACCCAACACAAAAATGAAACTAAGTTGATAAGACTCCCTTTTTCTATGCTTAGCCTGATTGTAAAATCACAATTCTGGTCTATAAGTTTTTTAGTAAAATGGCATTAAACTCTAATTTACGACTTTTGTTTGATGTTGAATTCCTAATTGCCAGAGTCCTTTAGCTATTTCCGTTATTTGAAGTGTATTATTACATTTAAGAGTGAAATACATTGCTCAGAATTATAAAGAAGGATTGTTATAGATGTACCCGCACGGTCGTGCCTACATTTTTTAGGGTTTGCCGTATCAACATACCCGAATCGTATGGGTACCCGGACACATGCTTCTTAGGTTTCAATGAATACATCAATGGCATAATGAGAGTAGGTGATTTACATGCACCTTGCCTAAAATCGGAATGAACATAAATTCAGCAACACATAGCCTAAACAAAGTACAAAACTCCAACAGAGAGATACATAGCAAGCAGAACAAGAAGAAACACAGCTTTCAGGCATATAACAGAACACCCTTATTCTTCTTGAATTTCCTAGTTTTTAAATATTTTCTGCTATAAGCAACGAAGTCAGAATTTTTCCAACCGAAACTCACTAGTTCCTCAAAATTTATCTAAATATTTTAAATGCCCTCATACAACTCCATAATTTCTCACACAATTTCTGAATGACTTCAAGAAAAACAGCATATGACAACTTAAAACGCATGGTGGCCATTTTCCGGACACACAACACATTCCTACTTACAAATTATTAGGAAATTCAAGGTCAAAAAATTTCAACGAAAATATTACTATTAATTTCTTTTCCAAATCGTTTTCAAAAATTTCCATAATATTGAACTATCAGCACAAAATATCGGAATATATCAACGGCTAAAACACAATACCTCTAAATCAACCAAAATTAGTAAATCTCCGCTAATCTATAAATCCCACACTTATCATTGGATACTATATCTTTAAAATTCCAACTTGGAACTCACCATTAAAGAAGTCGACTTGCCAATCGACCAAACATTCACCTTTTGATCATCCCCACCGGTGGCGAAAAGTCGACAAGTCTTCTTCCCAATACTAAGACAGTTCACACTCCCCGAATGGGCCACAAACTCCTCTATTTCCAACCCAAGTCAGGAAAACAAACTGATCAAATAATAACTACAACCGAACTCATCCATCAACTTCACGTCGAAGGTTCAAATATGACCTCCATTTGGTTGCCTACAAAATTCAAGAACAAACAACAAAACACACACCAAAAAAAGAAAAAAACTGAACCTCAAAGTTTCTCCGTGCTTATCCAATATCTTGATCGGGCAAAATCCAACCAAAGACATGAGTGAATATTCCAATCTTAATTTTATCGATCTTCACATCTCAACAGACGGAAAAGATACATTTTTTCTACTTCACATCTAAGGTTTTAAAAAAATTAATGTTTCCCCTTTTCCGAGAAAGTGAAGGAACAAACACACACACACACACGGGGGCCAAAAAAAAAGGGGGACTTCAAGATTTCTCAGTTACGCCCAATTGCACTTAATCCAGCAACTTGAATCACTTGACTGATCTGAATACGACTAAAGACGTAAGCTATTAGTTTTCTTTTTTCTTTATTTTTGACATTTTTGATCTTCTTACCGACTAAACATCGACTCTTAAGAACATTAACAATATCATCTTAATTTTTCGATCTTGTTATCATAAGCTACATACATTTATCAAGATAACACAGGACAGTTCAGAATCAGTAACAGAAAACCCTAGAATTGGGTCAAAAAGAAGGCAGAAAATCTTGAAAAAGGATACGCAGTTTATATCCGCGTATCGCCATTTCCGGGGAGACTGAAGCGTCGTCGTCTTGGTCGTCGTCGTCGTTGAGTTGAACTGAGGCTAGCGGTTGAAGAGGAAAGAGAGAGAGAGAGAGAGAGAGATTCCACTTTTCTGTACAAATGGGTACCTTTATGTGTGGGTGGGAAAATCCACCGGAGAAAGAGGAATTCCTGGATTTGGATTCAGATTGGGAATTCACGAGAGAGAGAGAGAGAGAGAGAGAGAGAGAAAATTCTTTCCGCTAATTTTGACAGAGACGCGTCTGCTAGTAGTACTATTTTAGCTGCTTTGTTGATTAGACTTGAGAGAGAGAGAGAGAGAGAGAGAGAGTGGAATTTCAGACAAATCTTTGAATTTATTCCTAAAATGATGGTAGCAATCAATTACATTAATTTCAAAAAAAAAAGTAGTGATTTTCATACTTTTGTATGAAGTAATCGCATTTTCTTTTGTGTTTTTATTCATATGAGGTTACAATATTTATCCTTTAATGATCTCACTTTTTGACACATTTAAGGATAATAGTATTGTATTTTTACATATCTATCTATAAAAGACAAAACGGGGATGGTTCTAAAAAACAGGAGTGCGAAATTCCCTCCGAAAAATACTATTACATGAATTCATGAGAAATGATTTTAACAATTATACTCCCTCCGCCCTGATTTGTTTGTCTACTTTTTGACTTTTAAGTGTCCCAAAATGTTTGTCCATTTGACTTCAATTTTTCCTTTTTGCCTTTTCTTTAGTAGAATAAAGTAACTTTTGTAAAAAAGTTGAGGGTAAATGTGGAAAGTTGTATCTTTTTAGGTGTAATGATTGTGTTCCCTAAAAAAGTTGAATTTTTGAGGTTGGACAAACAAATTGGGACGGAAGGAGTATTTGATAACGAAAATGCTAGACACACTACAACTCCCACAACCGCTGACGTCAGCACAAAACGACGTCGTTTTGACAACAAAAAAAAAAAAACAGGTCCCTGAACAGTCACGCCCTTCCCCTTTCCCTTTCCCAGTTTGACAAAAACAGAGAAGATCCCCTTCGGCCCTTCCCAGTTCCCCACCACTACCGGCGACCACCCAACCCAATTCCTACCACCACCGGCGACCACCCCAACCCAACCCCAGCGCTCCCCCACCGCTGTTGACCGCCGCCACCACCGGGCTTCAGGGCACTTCGACCACCACGATGGTCTCTCTCTCTAAATAAAACAG
Source organism: Rhododendron griersonianum (assembly GCA_018127125.1). Taxonomy (NCBI): domain Eukaryota; kingdom Viridiplantae; phylum Streptophyta; class Magnoliopsida; order Ericales; family Ericaceae; genus Rhododendron; species Rhododendron griersonianum. The sequence continues at coordinate 28,222,547 of CM030800.1, forward strand.
GGGAAGAAAACATAGTAGAGATGATTAAGGAAGAAGAATGAAGTCGGGACCTGTTTCAATATTATATTGAAGTCGTTTCCAGTTTAAGGATTAACAGGTATCATCTTGGCCTCTATCTCTCTCTAAATTGAGTTGATGGAAAAAAAAAATCCCTAATTCGAAAATTAGGGTTTCATTAGGGTTTGAATTCGAAAATTATGGTTTCATTTTTTCTGGTTTTTCGAACTTATCTTGTTCTTGACTGCTGCTGCTGTTAGCTTTGGGGTTGGGTTGGGTTGTGGTGGTCGCCGGTGGTCGTGGGGAGAGAAGGGGAGGGAACAAGAAGGGTGAAGGGGAAGCGACCTGTTTTTTATTTATTTATAGCAAAACGACGTCGTTTTGCGCTGACATCAGCGGTTGTGGGAGTTGTTGTGTGTGTAGCATTTTCGATTTGATAAATAAATCTTGAAACTTTATTGTTAATTAATGTTCTCTGAGATCCGTATTTTGTGAATTTGTAAACTCTAAAAATCAATTTAAAATGTATTACTCCCTTTGTCGTGAACGAAAAAACGTGCAATTTCTGAATTTAAAAAATAGTACACTTTCGTGCTGTAATTTTGTTGACACCGAAATAAATTTGGGTACAATTTGTTTAGGAAAATGATATTGGCACTCCAATTTTTGGAGTGCCTCCATCAATTTTTGGAGTGCCAATATCATTTCCCTTTGTTTTTTACCAACAACATGGGATGCATCTTTTGTCGATAAGAACAACAATATAGAATGGAGGGAGTAATTAATAAGAGAGTGTAGATCATTGTAATTCTTTAATTTCATTTTCTCACAGTAAAAGCACCATGTGCACATATGGGCTCAAATAACTCAATCAACAATACAAAAATAATCATAGAGTTCACATGTAATGTGTAAGAGATTAAAGAGATTTTGTAAATAAAATATAATAATTCAGTACTTAAAGTTACCCAAACCCACATATCGGAGTTGATCAAATTTTCCTCTCTGCCCCTCCCGTTCCTAAATAAATATCCGAATCACAAATATAAATCTTTAAAAAGATGTATTTTATTTGTGAATAAGTTTAATTTTTTCCACAAATCAATAGATATCAATAAGTTTTTTCAAGTTGTGAAAAAAGCTTGGATTTTTTAATCAAAAAATTTTATTATTTTTTTAAAGATCTAGGTTTACGGATAATGTCTGTTGACTCTATTCATTATTTTATTCATTATTTTATGCTATTACACTCCGTGACGTGTAAGCATGAGGAACACCCCAGCCCCTAAACCGCTCGGCCGCTCCAGTGGACCGCCAAGGTTTGTTCTTTTCTGTTTCCTTGTTTTTTTGTTTTTGAACTTTTAAAATTTCATCTCTTCCCCCTTTCTTTAAGTGGCTGAGAAATCAGATCCGACCTACGTGGTTTGACATGTGTTTTTATGAACTTAACTTGAATCTGGAAATTTTATTTTTATTTAAATTTTTTTTGCATTTGTTAGATTTGCGCAAAACTTTTGTGGATTATTGATTTATCTCGACGAAAAGAATTGGAAAAGTAATTTTTTTTTACTTTTACTCAAATATTTTGAGAAATAACCACTTTTTAGCCCAAAAAATTACATTTTTTTGCTAAAAAGTGATTATTTCTTAAAATACTTGGGTAAAAGTATATTTTTTTTTAAAAAGGTACTTTTGCGATGGGTCGGGTTGGACGAGTTTGAAGCTATCCGAACGGGGTCGGGTGCCCTACCATCTACGTGTTTATAAAATAAATCAATGACTATTCGAGTTCAATTTTCACAATATGTAGCTCGCTGTAAGATTAACGGGATGAGCAATTCAGGTCATTATTAAGAACACGAAATAAGGACGAAATTAAGGGTTTGGAGGGACATGGAAATAAAATATCAAACCAATGGGCACATGAAAGGGCAAATATGGTATAATTAGTGAATGCCATGTGCAACTAGACATTTACTACGTATAAAATGCTCAATCTCATATTTTCCTTGATCCCAGGCACAATTTTTTATAATGGGTGTTGTACAAGTATTTTTTGCTTGATCCCAAGCACAATTTTGTAAGGTACAAGTATTTTTTGCTACCACCCTTCATTGCAAGCATTAAAATTAACTTGCACACTTACCCCAAGAGAAAGGTAACTTGCACATTACGGTCACAAATTAAACAACAATTTCCAAACTAAGGCCTAGAATTCATGATTAATTTTGCTTGCATTTTACCAATGAAGATGTTCACAATCTTCCATGTCTTAACCTTAGAAGTGACATGCCCCAAGGTAGTTTTGGGACGTCAATGCCGCAAAATATTCCTGACAACTGAATATTTAAAATAAATTACACTCCTTTAGGGTCATTTGTATAGACTCAACTTGTTTAGTAAACGAGAATTGGGCTCGACTCGTTTGTAAAGGAGCTGTGCTCAAACACTACCAAACTCGGCATGGCTCGGTTCATTTAATGGAGCCACTCGACGTAGTGCTGAAGCAATTTAAACTCATGATGTGTTCAAAATGTGTGTATTAAGATGAAACATGAAGAGAAAGAAAGTGATAGAGAAACCATGAGGAAAGAACATAACAACTTAACCTAACCAAGAAAATGAGGAAAGAAATACTATAAAGGGAAGCGGAGAGGAAAATCGTATTGCGCCAAAATCATTTGATTCACAAATATTTGTATTTATTTATTTATATACTTCTACTTAGCATAAATTCACAAATCAAATCATTTGACTCGCTTTTTCATTTTTTTAGACCAAGAACAAACCATGCCGCTAAAAAACCGAGGCTGCGTTCTTATGAACTTAACTTAAAGTTGAAAATTTTGCCCTTAATTATTTGAATTTTTTTTTGCATTTGTTAGTTTTGCACCAAACTTTTGGAAGTTATTAATTCGTCTCGACGAGAGGAAAGAATTTTTGGACAGCTCGGATCGGCCGTCCGGTGGCCGGAGACGGCCGGCCGAGGCCGTCGGTACGATTTCGGTCTTTTTTGGTCGGTACGGGTAGTAGTACTCATTTATTTATATACTTCTACTTAGCATAAATTCACAAATCAAATCATTTGACTCACTTTTTCATTTTTTTAGACCAAGAACAAACCATGCCGCTAAAAAACCGAGGCTGCGTTCTTATGAACTTAACTTAAAGTTGAAAATTTTGCCCTTAATTATTTGAATTTTTTTTTGCATTTGTTAGTTTTGCACCAAACTTTTGGAAGTTATTAATTCGTCTCGACGAGAGGAATCGAAAAAAGTAAATTTTTTCCTACTTTTACCTAAGTATTTTGAAAAATAACCATTTTTTAGTGCAAAAATTGACTTTTATTACCAAAAAGTGGTTATTTCTCAAAATACTATGGTAAAAGTTAAAAAAAAAAATTACTTTTCCGATTTCTCTCGTCGAGACGAATCAATAACCCACAAAAATTTAACGCAAAACTACAAATGTGAACAAAATTCTTAAATTTAAATTAAGTTAAGTCTGTTTAAGTTTAAGTTCTTAAGAACGCAGCCTGAATCAATATGCATGCTCGGTCAAGGATTGGTTCGGATTTTTGAATTTACGGTTCCATAGTTCTTTTTCTCACCCCTAGGTGATCCCCACATGTTTGGATCTGATCCCTCTCTAATTCCTTTTGATGACGTAGGTACTGTATTTTACTACTCCCTACTTGCTGCTGTATTACTATTATTAGGGCCCGATTGGATGCCGTATGAGTTTTGGGGTGTATTATTTAAGAAGGGGTGATAAGATAGTAAGGGGTATTTGTTAAGAAGGGAGGACCCACATTGATGTGACGTTTATGCAGGGGGATAAAATAATACTTGGTTTGGATGAAGGAAAAACTGTCAAATGACTTTTTTGTCCTTGTACAGTATTAAATTAATTTATTCATTAAATTAAATATAAAATTTCAAAATTTAATTATTTTTCAAAATTAAGCAATAATATTTTAATTTACTAAGAAATTAATTAATTCAATACATATAAAAATTTAAAATTTGTATTTTAAGTGTTTTTTAATTAATTTCATTGTTTTTAAGTGTGAAACTTGTCACACATGCACACAATTATTTTTCTTCCCCTCCTTGTTCTTGTCGCCCTTTAGAGAGAGAGAGAGAGAAAGTGAGAAAGAACGGCAAAAGCAGCGACAGCAGCAGAAGAAGAAAAGCTACGGGCTAGTTCGATTCCTTTCTCTCTCCGATTCTGGTGAACGTCATGGCCAAGGTTCGATCCCTCCCTCCTCCGATCTGTTGTTGTTGTTCTTCTTCCTCTTGGTTGTTGCCATTGTTCATCCCTTCCTCTTCCGGCCAGGCGAACAGCTTGTGTGTGTGGGTGTGTGACTGTATTAAGGAGGGTAGAAAGGTCAAAAAATAGGTGTATAAGGCCGGATTAGTTATTGCTAACTCTTTTTCTTTTCTTTTTTTCTTTTTTTTTGACAAAAAGGAGAAGATTTTATAAATCTGAGAGGCGAAAAAACGCCTAAACATCATAGAGAGAGGAACCCCATGGGGGCAAGGTAGTTGTCCACAGATCGGACAAACTACAAGAAAGGGCTTTCTTTGCACAAGCATGTGCAGCCCTATTACAATCACGTTTAACAAAACTAAATTCACACAACTGAAACGAATCCTTCAAAGCTAGACAATCTTGTACCAAAACTGCGATATCAGAGGGTGGATCTTTTGACATGGAAAAGCTTCGGACAATCGACTCCGCATCCGATTCAATAAGGGTCTGTTTGGAAGCGGGTAAAGAATTGGGGGTATTAGTTAATAAGGGGATAAGATAGTAGGAGGTATTAGTTAATAAGGGAGGGCCCACATTGATGTGATGTTTATGGAGGGAGGGTTGTTTGGATGAGGTATTAAAGAAGGGGGATTAAAATGGTGGATGATGTTAAAAGCTGTTGAATGACGAATTTGCCCTTGTTCAGTCCCAAACTTAATTATTCCTTATATTAATTATATAATTGTAAAACCGAATAAATTTAATCATTTTTTGATAATTAAACTAAATACTAACTAAATTATTAGTTTAATTATCAAAAAATAATTAAATTTGATTTTGTTAAAGTGTTTTATTTTCCATTTCTGTTTTTTAAAATATAATATCTAAAAATATAAAGTTTGGTTTTTTTGTTCAGCTTTTTTGTTTGTTGAATATTATATTTTGATCCCGAAAAAAAAAATAGAGAAAAGGGTTACTAGTGTATGTGAAGTAGAGGATTAAATCTTAAACTTTTTCTTTAAAACCAAAAAATCACCACCCACCATTACTGCAGTGCATCTCGTCTCTCTCTGTACCCCACCCACATTCCCGGCTTCTCCCATGGATGACGTCGACGGCGTTCAATTTTTCACACGACCACAGCGACGATCCGCGTAGCAGTGGCGGTGGGTCTTTTCTCCTCTCTCTCTCTCTCTCTCTCTTCCATTTTTCCCGATCTGGTGTGAATGTGTGTGACTGTGTACGACGGTCCGATTATGAATGTGTGTGTTTTTGTGGTGGCGATCTGTTTCTGTTCTTCTTCTTCTGGTTTTTGCTGTCTCTATGAGCAGATTGAGAGAGAGAGCCGTTGGGGGAGGGTATAAGGAGGGGTAAAACAGTCAAAATTCAGCCGGATAAGGCCGGATTATTTATGGACTGGGTTCAACCCATCCATATTTTATCCCCCTTCGGCCGGATTAATTAGTCCCGGCATAATTTATTCGGGTGTGAAAATGGACTGCCAAACCAGGGCAAACCTTGGTTTCTGTGTCTATCCGGGCAGATTAGCTAATCCCCCTTGCTATAGCTGCATCCAAACGGGCCCTAAAGGTAGCAATAAATTAATACCCCCTCCACTGTGTTAACGAATCAGGGGATAAAGAAATACAGGAGGAATTAATGATCCCAAACGGTGCTAACCTGTCCAATCAGGAGCCAATACACCCGGATTGACTAGGGGGTGTTCCACTTTCCCTTCTTTTTTAAAAAGTATTTTTTCTTCAATTTCCAAACTCAAATATAATTAAAATGAAAAATAATTTTTTAATTTTTTTTTGCACCGAATAAAAGATTTCAATGAGATCTATCAAACAAAATCCATATTGGTAAGAAAATTATTTACATAAATATATAATTTTTGAGCTTGAAATTACCTTTTTTTTTTAAAAATTACTTTTTTGAGAAACCGGAACTAATACACCCAACGAAACAGGCATCCAATCGGGCACTTATAGTAATATTTGTTTTCTGTTTCTATCAGTGAATATTCTTTTGAACCCTACCAGCTCTTTTGTCCTAACCTCACCATCCACTGATTTACTATTTGTTGGAGTACTACTTTTTTAATGTACTTACCATCTATTGACGTACCTATAATATTACCGAGTTTGTTATTCGCAAAAAAGATTTGCAGTAAACCACGCAAGAAAAAATTTATTTGGACCCATTCTAGGTCCCGTAAAAATCTAGAAAAATATCCATAAATTTTTGAATATTATTTTATGGGGCCCTATAAAAAATCAGCTCCAACAGACATCTATTACTTTTGGATTCATAGGGACGAACTGAGCAGTTTCACCCCATAAATCCAAAAGTAATATTTACCGATGTTCGTTGGAGCTGATTTTTTACAGGGTCCCATAAAATAATATTCAAAAATTTATGGATATTGTTCTAGATTTTTGTGGAACCCGAAATAAGTCCAAACGTATTTTTCCTTGCGTGGTTCCATGCAAATCTTTCTAGCGATTATTACCCAAAGCATTAACATTAATTATAAAGATCTGAACAAATACGTGTCCCAAAAAAAAAAAAAAAAAAACCACAGAAATTCTCATAGAAACAGAAGCTCCAATGTTTGGAAATCATCATTCCTTTAATAGAAGTGGTATCAGAAAAACCCGACATAATCCGTTGCTGAAGAAATCGGAACCCACACAACGAAATCCGATTCACCACAGATTTGATGGCGGACAATCCAAAAATGTAAAATTTGGGAGATACTGGAGCTCATCTCACATGGCAACTGGCAAGAGCATCTTAACCCATGTCCTGAAGAGGGAAGGATAAGAGGAAAGGGAGAGAGAGGGAGGGTGGGGGCCACGGGGTTTTGGCTTCTCTGCAGTTTGTTGTTGTACTACAAAGTGTCGTCCGCATAATTCTAGCCATCGAAAAGTGTTTTTAATGGCTCAGGTTTTAACAAGGCCTAACCGCAGAGAAGCTGGATCCTTGTTTTATTTTTCATTTTTGGTGTTGCTGTTGTAGTTTTATTTTTCTACTCTCTCCGTCCTTTTTTTAGAGTCCAGTATTCTATTTTGGATTGTCCCTTAATAAGTGTCCATTTTGTATAAGTTAGTGGGTAAAAGTTGGTGAATTTTCCATTGTGCCCCTAAAAGTAGATTCCATTTTGAAAAGTTAGTAAAAATATAATAATAATGTTCCATAGAGGGTAAGGAGGGAAAGTAGAGGTAAAAATTAATGTGAAAAGTGTAATGATGTTGTCTTTTTAATAAGTTGGAATTACGAAGCAGGACACTTAAAAAGCGACGGAGGGAGTATAATATGAAGTTCTTGCTCTTCAACTTAAAAAAATAGAGGAAATGACGGCGTAGGACTTGTTTTGATAATTAATACATGCCAATGACATTTTCAGCATTAACAAATGTTCTCAGCATGTCCTTAGAGGGTATTAATTATCAAAATATGTCCTGTGCCGTCATTTTCCCCAAAAAATATTGCATTAAGCCATTAATTGAAAGCCGAGAGAAGCCTGTGGAACTCTTTGCGGGCCGGCAAGTGTTGGGCCTAAGTTCCTGGCCCAACTCGAGGGAGAATGAGATACATCTTACGGCCTTCTGGCCAAGCATTTAGGCGGAAGCCCAGCCCGCTCAATGCCTGCCAGTGTGGCATTTCTCAGCACGTGGTGCAGGGGAAGATATTCAATGCCATCGGCCCTGAGCTAAAGCTTGTGTTACGACAGTTTAAGGCGTCCAAAAAATTCTGAATTATAAGAACCCCTCATACTTATTTATCCCTTATTATAGTCCAATAAAAGAGGTCTCATTTTTAATTTTCGTTTTAAGCCCTAGAAAAGTCAGGGCCAGCTTTACCCTTGGGGCAATGTTGAGCACAAATGATCACACATTGAAAACAATCCAAGCTCTTCGCAATCAACTCTGAGCTCTTCGAGATCAACTCAGAGGCTCTTCGCAAGCAACTTGAGGTTCAACTGCATAATGGCTCATTCGAGCTCAGCTCGCTAGATAAATGTGCAAAGTAACCAGTGGATGGCCTAGTCCAAAACTCACTACTGCATCAAAGTCCACTGGTAACCGAGCTTTTGCGAGCTGAGCTTGAGTCCAGGTTGACATCTCTCATCGTAAGCTCAAGCTGGCCCAATTTTCACCGAGCTGAGCTTGCGCAATGCAAAACTCAACTCGACTCGTTTGCAGTTCTACATCCGGCCAACTTCTGACGAGTCGGCACTAAGGTGGTTGTTTGTTTTGCAGTTAGTTGGCTTTAAAAGGGAAAACTGGCACAAAAACTTTTCCCTAACAATCAGATCCCTCTTGAAAAGTCACTTCCCTCTTGAAAATGCACTTCAAGACTATATTTGTATATGTACTCGTATATTTGGTAGACATGGAAAACTTGCTCTACTCAAACGCATCGCAAAACGCCACCAATATCGTTCATACATTTAACCAAGTTTCAGATCACTTCAGTACATGGCAAAACTGAAACAAATTCTGGAAATGCCACATGAAAAGGGCAAGAATCCAAGGAAATCAAGTCTCACAACCAATACATTCCCCATAGCATACATTGAACTCAACATACAGCCAGGTTGAGATCAAAAAAACATACAACCAGGTTTCATAAATACAAAATTTGAAAACCAGCACAGATAAACAAGAAAAAGAATAATATGAGAACACGGCAATTTCGATATATTACAGTTTGCCATTCTAAAAACTGAATTTGGAATATCTAAACATACAAAGAATTAATCGAAACATCAGGGTTAGCACACACATTACAAGCAACCAACAGGTTTCGAAGAGGCCCTCAGAATCACCATACTTTGATTTAACATCCGGAGTTCACCTCTCATAGTTGACTTCGATTCCATTGCAGTCTTTGGCAAGTGATTTTGCTAGACCATGTTTAGAAGGTTCTGGACAATTTCGGAAATTGGTGGCCTAAACTCTGGTTCAGGCTGCAGAAGAAGATAGGATATTAGGAGAGATGGCTCCCTCAAAGGTTATAAGCGAAGCACAACAAGATTAAATCAAATTAATGAAATGCCATGCACCATCATGTAGAATCTTTTTGTTTCCCAAAGTCGTAATCATCATCTGTGTTACATGACTCCTCGAAAAGTCTTCATCTTGAAGAATCAAAATGATAATGTTTTGCTAAAAAGTGTATATAGAGAACATTACTATTCATGCACACTCTAACCAAAATTCTTCATTTTCATATCTACCCTTCTCAAAATTCCATTCCTTTCTCGTCGAAATTGAACTTTTCCTCCAAAACTTAAGTTTTTACCTTTTTAAATACTATATACATACATTCAATAATAATATCATTTTGCAGATATTGTTAATACATTTACAAAGGTACACTGGCCTTGTTCGTTTAGTAACTTTAGGTATTTTAGTTTTGATAGTAGGTGTAGAGAGAAATAGGGTAATGATTGGAGAGAGGGGTAATGAGTGGAGAGAGATAGAGTGATAAATGAAATTAATAATTGGAGAAATAGGGTAATGATTGGAGAAAAATATAGGGTGATGATTGGAAAACAAAGTTAAAACAAAGCAAAGTATCAAAACGAACAAGGCCACTAATTTTATTAAAAAAATATTACAAAATAACAAACTATGTCTACCTTAAAGTACAAATTGGATTTGAAGAATATTCTTCATTTGAGAGATGGTTCTCCATCTGTGAAGAATAATCGAGGTAACGCTCCAAGCAGACTACTGGCCCAGTACCTTGATTATAAATCCACAAGTCACACCACATGGCCCAAAATGCTTAAGCCCAAGGTACTAGAGTAGCGCACATGGTTTGTTAAATATCCAACATCATCCATGTAGACTTCCAATGTCGGACGGGGAGTTATCAAAGTTGATTCTTCATTTTGAATGGAAATGAAGTATGGTTGGAGAGCACAAAATCTTCATTTTGAAGAGTTGAAGAATGGTTTTGGCAAAATGAAGGGTTGGTTGGAGATGCTCTGAAGTACACTAGGACTCTCATTTTTAGTTGGATATTCACCTAGGAAACATATTTACAACTCGATGAATCAGACAGATGTCTGGTCCGGTATATAAATTAGATTAGCACTATACACAAAACATATTTGTATAATAAGTTTGAGTACATCTCCCTATCCTTGACGACAAAATTAGATGAATTTGATCCTTATAAACACACCCTTATGTGACACTCATGCCCAAGTCCATAGAACATAGATCTAGATTCTAGAGAGAGAATAACCAGTTACTACATATAGTTCGTGTGTAACATTAGACTTCCTCTCATAAGTTTATTTATCTGAACCTGTTCCCCTAAGTCCATATAAATAATCATTTTCTGTGTTAAGCTACAAATACTATTTAAGAAAGAGGGTATAAATACTCAATTTTGAGGAAACGCAACCCCATGAATGTCTGCCTCTGTGCTTTGGTGCCTTATCTAGAGACTAGAGTCATGCAACTTCTTTTTCCTTTATATTGCAAACGCCATGCACGTACTGAAAATGATTTAAATTTTCTGCATAACATTATTTCAGAAATCTTTAAAAATCTAACGTTCCCGACTGATTGTCATTTTTATCCCTTATATTTGGGGAAGAAAACTTCAAGGGTAGGATATTGTCTTAAGATTTTGGTACACCAACTCAGTGCTAAACAAATTTTGTTCTCATGGTAGAAACAAAATTCATCCCTTGAATAACGATCCAAGGCATATGCCTCTTCCACGAACAGCACTTTCTAAAAACTTGAAGTCGAAGAACAGAAGATTAAAGATGTAAATTGGGGGTGGGAGAGAGGAGAAGAAATATTTACCTGAAGACATAGGGAAATTATATCAGCGAAGCGTGATAAAGACTTTGAAGGATATGCTCCATTTAAAGAAGGATCAACCATCCTTGATAGTGCATCAATATCATGAAGTTGAGGAATTGCCCATCTAACTAGATGTTGCTCCCCGTGAGGCCGCGACCTAATCATAAAGTTTTTCAAAATGAACAACACTTTTAGCTAAATGCAGTTTAAAAACGGTTCAACTATCCGTTACTCAACTTTAGCAGAGTTGAAGGTACATATAAATTAACAAGATCATACTAACAACCAAAGGAGTATTATGACAAATTAAAGGGATCGCAGACCTGTCATAAGATTTTCGCCCTGTCAAGATCTCCAACATAACCACTCCAAAGCTGTAGACATCACTCATGCTAGTATAACTTCCCAACTCAACCTCTGGGGCACCATAACCATAACCTGACATCTGATAAATGTACTATGTCAGCACTAGTGGTTTTCCTTCTTTTTATTTTCTTTTTGTTTTTATTTTCCTTTTTTTGGGGGGGCGGGGAAGAAAACTAGATTCAATCTTCCAGCTCAATTGTTTTTAATCCAACATAGCCCTTTCTAATGGAACTTGTTTCCGTTTGCTTTTAATCCAACACTTTCCTAGCTTAGTAAAACTGGACTACCCAATAACATTGGAAACAACTCACTGAGATTACTGAGAATCAAACTGAAGAGTAAGCAACTATATAAAAATCTCTCCAATAAGTTTTTATACTAGCTCACAAATGGTACATCAGTTTGTGTAAGCAAACAGAGATCCCTTAAATGGGAACATTCCACCTAAATAAGACATCAGAGAAGACGCAGCCTGAATGGTGGAAGCGACCCAAAAGAAGGTACACAACCACTTGATAGCTATGGCATAAAAAAACAAAGTTCTAGTACACAAAGATCACTGCCCCAAAGAAGAAACAATCAGAACACAATATCCCAAAACTGAAACCTTGGATAAATTAGGACTGTCAGAACAAACACTAGAATACAGAGTTTTTCTGGCCCTCAACATGTAAGCCCAAGAACACGGCTATATCAACAACCAAATAATAGTAGTAAAATTCAATGCAAATATTTAAATTCTAAAACAAATTACCACCCCTTTAATAAGATCTAATGACATCAAATTACCTGACTTATGTGGACAGATGATATTAAAGGAGCCAAACCACAATCTGAGATGTGTACTACAAGCTTATCATCAAGGAGGATATTGGCAGACTTGAAATTTTTATGCACAATGGCGGGTTGACAAACTTCATGAAGATACCTTCACCAAGAAACCAAAAGAAACCTATTCAGAAACAATACCCAACTGAAACTGTAACAGTTTTTAAGTTTGAGCAAAAAGGCTTATTTTTACCTTTTATGCACTTTTTACCTGTTTTAGTTTATAATTTTCCAAATTGTCTCGATGAGAGGAATCCCAAATGCAAAAGAAGATATGGACTAAAAACAAGTTCACTAAAGAAAAAATAGACAATTACAGAAAAGAGAAGCTAAAATAGTTGGCATCGATATTTCGTGAAATGAATGATAATCCCTCTACTTACTCCAGGGCTGTTGCAGCTCCAAGAGCCAAGCGGATGCGAGTGTTCCATGATAGCTTCTTATGGATTTCGTCGTCCAAATGCAAAGCTTCATGAAGCGTTCCATTTTCACAATACTCATACACAAGTAACTGTTGACCATGTTCAGCACAATAACCCACAAGCTCAACTACATTAGGGTGTTGAAGCTTGGAGACAGCAGACACCAGCTCAAGAAAATCTTCATTGCTCTGCTTCCTGCAAACTGCAGCATCGAGTTTCTTGACCGCTAGTAGCTAAAGAATCACGGGAAGACAAAAAAACAGCATGGTCAAGATACTCTCAGCATAGAAATTCAATCGTATTTGTGTTGATGGATTATTATTAAGATTCTCATCAAAAGAATCTTTCAACTTTTTCTCATGCTTCCCTACATTTAGTGACCTATTTTGCCCAAAGATACACAAGCTTGAGTAACTAAAACCAACTTAACTTGTGAGGTAACATAAGTAACGGTTAGGCTCACAGCCACCCAATGAGCGTGGTTAAGGTGCAAATAATGGCCGTAAGATTTAAAACTTCAACACACGTATTATAAATCCTACACTTCCAACATATTCTATACTTTTACACCTTTTTCACATAAGGAGAAGGGGATGATACTATCGACACTATGTGCATTAAGCACGACAGTATTCCATTGACATCAAAACAGTCGAAATTCAAGTCAGAAGAATGTTACCTTTCCAATAGGAAGTTCAGCTCTGTATACGGTCCCAAGCATGCCGCCTCCAATAAGATTTGCTTGAGAAAAGCTATTGGTAAATTGTTGAAGAGATGCTATGGTGAAGGACCTTACAGAGTTTGGAGTCCTGTTAGAGTGCCCTGTCATGGTTACAGGGGCAAAAATTGGGTTTACAGTAACCTTGTCAACCGAAAGAAATGGGGGAGGAGGTGGCGGCGGCGGCGGGGCAAGAATATCTACATCCAACACTGTCATATCTATCTCATGATCTTCCTTGTACTTTGAAATTGAAGTCATTGCCTTTATATTCTTCTTTTCAGCCTCCGGTTTTATCCGTAAATCTTTTCCATGTCCAATGGGTGGCCTCAAACCTGCATCACTATGACCTGCTCACAAACCTCCAAGGATCAATTGCCAACAAAAAAGAGAAACATTGAACAAGAAAACCAATAACAAGGAAAAGATGTCCCTCTGTTCCACAATGTCGGTCCTATTTGTCAAGTCTGGAAAATTTACCAACTTTTTCTTCAATTTGTCAGGATGACTGACATTTTGGGACATCCCAAAATGGAAAGGGCTAACAATGAGGGACTGAGGGTGTACATACCAAAACCAACTAAGGACAATACGTGAACAAGATGAAAAAGGTTTGAAAATGAAGATACCTTTCTCCATAGGGCTATATAACTTTGAGAATGATTCGTCAATCTTAGGTTGCACTTTGGTGTAATTATATGCATCCATTTCACGACTCTTGGCAATTTCACTGGCTGGTTGACTTCTTTTGCAGCATTTAGGCACACAAAAGCAGAGTGTTAAGCCAAGCACTGCACAAATTATAAGGCCTGCAATAGCAATCCAAGTGACCCTATTTGTTGTCAAAGACTTCACTCCCGTTGAAGAGTTTGGTGTTCCGGGTGCTGACGGTCCAAGAGCTTGTATTCCTGGAGTCAATTGAGATGTAGCACCAGCTGGAGATGGAGCACAGGAAGGAGATGAAGCACCGGATGCACCAGATGGAGATGGAGGACTGGATGGTGGTGGCAAAGGAGGCAAGGCAGGGGGTGATGGGATAACAGAAGTGTTGAAGGGGTTTCCAGTTCTCCTGCAAGGTATATTTAATGTTTACTAAAAGGACAAAGAAACTTAAAAATAGTTACCTTGAAATCTAAATGCATGACGAAAATTCCAGGTCATTCAAAAGGAACAAGAAATCTGAAAATAACACTATGTAATCCAAGTGCATAACGAAAATAACAAGTAATCAAAATGCATGACGAAAATAATACCGCATAATCCAAATACATGAAGATAATAAAACAAACAATAAAGTTAAAAATAATAACGCATAATCGAAAAGGAACAAGAAAGTTAAAAATAATGCCGCATAATCCAAATACATGAAGAAAAGAACAACTTTGAGTGGTCATTTTAATCATGGTAGGAATATGGAACCAAAAATAAAGATATGAATGCTTGATAGTTCAACTCAGGCAAGGTCAGAACATACCCTGATGAGATTAATTTATTGAGCTCTATGTTACGTATACTTGGGTATGGTGTCAAATGTTACGCGTTTAAGCATCAGATTCTTCCAACTCTAACGCCCAAGTACATCAGGGAAGATCAGATACTGTACTTGTATCATTCTTTATTCATTAATTCTTAGAAGATAAAATTTTCTTTCTGAATTTTACGATAATATGCGGAACTCTAACTTGTTCATAGTAATCTTAACTAGTATTCATCCTTACTGGAAACACAACAGACCAGACACATTCCACACCCTTACCAAAGTATTCCTATTTGGCCCGAATGCTTCAGACTTCAGGCTGTATAAGGACTCCAGGGAAGCATTAGCATAGCAAATTTATTGTGTAAGAGAACCCTAAATAAAACTTACATGCTCATTGACTTGTTATAGCACATAAAACGAAAATCTACTCAGTATATGAAACATAGTAAGGTATACTAAGTCCTCACCTGAAATTTGGAATGTTAAGCAACTTATCCGGTATTGGGCCCCAGAACTGGTTGTTTTCAATGTCCCTAGTTAAGAACAAAAAACAGTTTATACGCAGCTGAAGGAAAATCATAGTCCTATCAAACTTTGGATTCAAATTATAAGTATGAAGTCACAACTCAGGGAAGAAAAGTACAGATCTGTTAGGGGAAGATCTTGTAACACATTAAGTCTCCCAATGAGTTGATTGTTTTGCAAGTGCCTGCATCCAAACATGTCTATGTAATTGATAAAGACAAATTCAACATTAACAAACTTTATGTAAATAATTACTGACAGTGTAGTAAGAGACGACAAGCTCCCCATAGAAGGCGGTAGTTGGCTGCTCAAGTTGTTACCAGACAGATCCCTGCAGAGCAATAAACGATCAGAACCAAAACCAAACCAGGTAACAGTAAGTGATACTTCAAAAAATGAAAGGGATACCCTACAAAGTTATCAAACCCGTAAGCGTCTGAAAGGCATCTGGGATTCCCCCGGTGAGATGATTATCATTAAATGACCTGAGGCAAAGACAAAAACCATCAAAATTAAGAAATGGATTTGAAGTGTTGAAGTGATATGATTGAGCATTACTGATTCTCTGGTTTCTTAATGAAGGTAATGAGCACATAAATATAATCAAGTCTCTAGGCCTGCCCTCTGATGCCTTCCGGCTTTGATTTGGGGACTGGTTCTATAGCATAACACCCCTTAAGTTTCCTGTTCTTTAGAGGTATAGTATGATGCCCGTCATTCAGTCCGTCACATATAGCAGACCCACTATCACAGTGGTAAAATTTTATGTCTGTCTCCAATCCTCCCCCGCCCATACCCCCACAGCAATGGATTACATGGGTATTGTTATTGCTGCTGTTGTTGAATATGAAGGGATATGAATTTCTATACATATTGGAATCAAATGTACACAAAGTGCCTACAACTTACAAGTCCGTCAATTGACCTAATGTTGACAAAGTGGCCGGAATGCTTCCGCTGAATTGGTTACCTGAAAGAAGACTAATTGCCAGAGGAACAAAAGCAAATCAAGACAATGTGAAAAATTAGATTATCAGAATAGAGATTAAAGGGCCATAAAGATGGAAACATACAAGCTTCTGATGGTAATGGGCAAGCTGGATGGAATACTACCGCCAATACGATTGTTGCTCAGATCTCTGCCTCATTAAGCAGCATACAACTAAATTAGATATTGATTGAACCATTACATCCACACTAACCAGTTTCAAAAACTACGAGAAACTCATTACACATGGTACATGAATTACTGCTTCTACCTCTACACAAGGGTCAATCTTGCAATAAGTAAACTAACTCTTGAGGAAGCTATGCTCTAAAACAACAGAATGCTTGACACACACACATTATACATTTGAAATAGATTTCGTACTAACAGCAATTGCTACCAAAACCAGATACCCATGAATGCTTGACTATGAACGTCATCTCATAGCCCACATCCATGAACACAAAGTTAAATGCAAATACAATGATATGTTGATTAGATAGTACTTACATTTGTATGATAGCAGAAAAATCTCCTAAGTCATTGCTCAGTGCACCGCCCAAATTCGCGCCATTGAGAACTCTGTCAATCAAAATAGCTTAGGTGTCTCGCTATAATAGGCAACAATGGATATAAGATACGGAAATAGGTACTGTACATTCCGGTTATGTTGGCATTGACACACTGTACACCTTGCCAACCATCTCCACATGGGTCTCCTCCCAACGGACTCCACCCAGGAAGAAGTGGGAAGTCAAGAGCAGAATATAAACTATTTATTGCGTTAACTGAAAAAACAAAATACAAAACTGATTAAGTAGATGACAGGAAACTTCACATATATCCCATTGAGTCCATAAATGGAACTAAAAGAAAAGTAAGCTGGAAAAGAAAATGCCAAGTTAACTACGATATCAGACTAATCAGTATATTTTTCATGCACTTGCAGATCCAGATCAGAATAGAGTGGAAGGAAATACTAATTTCAGAGAATTAAGATGTCATAATAATTTCAGTATATTTCTCTGCTGTCCCATCCTTGGTATTGGACCACCCAGTTGGCAGCTGCGGGCGCACTCTAGTCCCACGTGTGTGATCGCAGCAGTTCGCATCAGTCATTGCGGAGAAAAAGACGTAAAAAGCATATGCCTCCAACGGATGGGCGAAGGTCAGTGGCTCTGCACTAAAAAATCAATGCCGAGGAGCGATTTTGTCGCGCCTTGCCTCAAGACGAGCCCCATAATCGCTTTTAAAGCATTGCCTCAAGACGAGCCCCATAATCGCTTTTAAAGCATTGCCAACATCCAATCAAAATCTAATTTTTTGCATGGATTTTTTTCGACGAATCGGCGGGTCCTACAAACTACAAGATCAATACTTTGGACTGCCTAGGTAAACCTGAATGGGCCAGCAACAGGCCAGATAGTTACACACAAACATAAACCGGAATAAAAGCAAAAGAAGATAATAGGAGTGCTTTTGGTTTACATAAAGTCTACACATACAACTCCGGACACAACTGTTTCCGGACCCATGTGCATCAAACGTCCCGGAGCGGACACAGCTGTGTACGGAGTTTGTGTTCTGAAGTTGTGTGCACATTGCTCTTTGATTTACCATCGCTAGGGTTCGTCATCCCGCAACACATTGGCACTGAGAAAACTGTCATAAGCCCAAACAAAATCCAGACAAGTCTCTCCCGATCTGTACGGCCCATTTCGAACGGCGGCCACCTCATAACCAAACTCTCTTTTCTTTGCCTTTTTTCCTTTCTTTAAATTTCTTTTGTAGATTTGTTTCTCACAAGACCTGGAAAAACACCCCACATAATCAAAATCTCGAAGCAAATGCAGGAAAATAATTTAAACAATACAAACCCACATCCTCAAAACCACAAACAAGTCAAATGAATCCAGAACAAGTTCCACAGAAAAACAAATTCCTAAGGAAGATGTGAGAAAATAACTAACAGAAAACAAAACCCACTTGCCAAATCAATAATTCTCTAACCACAAACAATTACACAAACTCTCTCACATCAAACATGGGCCCACGCATCCAGTGTGTGTGCAGTATGTGTGGGCCCTATGTTTGATGTGAAAGAGTTTGGGTAATTGTGTGTGGTAGTAGCATAATTGCTTGCCAGATTTGGAGAGTAAAGTTACTAGAAAGAAAGAGACCTCTCAAGAGTTCAAAGCAAAATTCAAAACAGAGAGTGAAAGGGAAGTAGGATTTGAACTGAAGCACACCCAAAAAAAAAAAGAAAAACAAGAAAAAAAATCACTACCATGATAAACCCAGATGAGATGTAAAACAGAGCCAATCGAAGAAATATTATCAGCAACAGATTCAGGAAATCAGAACCAAAGTAAACCCACATGCGAAAAAAACAAAACGGAGTTGTGAATTCATCAAAAGATGAGAACCCAAACCTTTCCACTGGACTTCACTAGCTGTTGCCAGGAGTAGAATGCGGGGAGGCAGAAAGTATGAGAGAGAGAGAGAGAGTTGCGGGTCTGAGAGCGAACTCAAAAGTGGGCACTTGGGAAAGGAGCCAACTGTATGTTACGTTGTGCATTACTCATACAACTCATATCTTTACTTAGGCTGGAGGGTTTATTGAATTAAATAGGATTTCTGTTTCTGTAATTAGGAAAGAAATTAAAATACTTTTGAATTCGAATCTTAATTTTGAAGGAATTGTGGAAATACTCATTATTACCGTTGAGTGGATGTAGAGGCCGGGTGTTCGTTTTGGGCTTTTTTCGGATATCACGAGGCCCAAAACGTTGCACTAGGAAATCCTAGATTGATGAACAAAATACTAGGAGAAAGCTATCAGCTATGGTACACCTAGATTGTAATGTATGGCTCCGTTTGTTTCGATGTAAATTTTTTTTTCAGAAAATAAATTTTAATCTTTTTTTTCCAGATGTTTTGTTAACACTTGAATTTTTTTTTCAGAAATTGACAAAATAGTATAGAAAGAGGGGGGGGGGTTTAAACAGTGGAGAGATCTGAGAATATTGTAATTGAACGTGGGTCAGGACTGACAATCGAGAAAATTGAGCAGTGAGAATTGCAATAGAAGGCAGCGGATTCATTTCAGAAAATAACTTACGGAAGATTTAAGGGTAAGTCATTTTCCTTATTTTTTACACAATCAAACACCGAAAAATAGATAAAATATTTTACCAAAAAATATTTTACGCCCAAATAAACGGAGCCATATGTTATACATGTTTTTGGTATATGTTACGTCTTTTTTTGCTAGTTACGCATATATATGGGTGTACTTTGGAAGTGTAATGTCTCGTAGTTTTAAAACTATGATCGATAGTACACATAATTTTTGTTTATGGTCCACATAACTTCTTTTTTTTTTTGATCCGCGGTCCATATAACTTGGAAGTGTATTGTCTCGTAGCGTTATTAGTTGCGCAATTTTTATTTTTTTTTTGAAGTAACAAATATGAACGCATGGATTACGCATTAAAAAATAAACAGATACACCATGTTACGCGAAGAAAATATATACTATAAAATAAGGTCAGCAGTCCTTGTCTTTTTTTTTTTTCTTTTTTTTTTTTCCCACTTCACTCTCGTCTCGGGTATTCACTTGGAAGCTTCGAAGTTGCTTATAACAGCTCCTACTGGGAAATTTGTCTCCGTTTTCCAAAGGTGTGAAATTTACGCGTACTGTGACCGGCAAACAAATGCTCTAGAAAACTATACTATAAATCAATGAATATAGGTAGTAGGAGAGATACTTATTCGTGGCTCTTTCGTGAATAAGTTGTTCACAGAGACGGCAAATCTAACCCGTCTGTTTCGGCAATAAATAATCCGGATCTTTTTTATAAAAAATTCAATCTTTCCCGGAAAAGTTTTTTAAAAATTTGGACCATTCAAAATACTTTTGGATGCGCGCGACCTCCGAAAAGCTTTTCTCTATAGGTAGTGTGTATGTAGGAGTTGAAAAATCCTAGCTCGCTTAGGAATATAAATATTTGCTATTTTTTAATCTCTCCAATTAATTAACCCACCAACAGATAAGAAAATCAATCTCGCAAACGGAAAGCAATAAATAGAGACCGCCAAAATATATGTGGAAAACCCTGAACGGGAAAAAACCACGGGAAGGAATCAAAACACTATACTCATTGTACGGTTACAAACAAACCTATACTTACAACCTAGAATCGCTCTCGGTTGACCAAGGTTGATTGCCGAATCGCTCGTTCACCGCACCCAGTGTTTGACCGCAGCTGCCTTGAATCTACAAGCCTTCCAAGATACTTCCAGAAATCCACCGGAAGACGACTCAAATAGTTGAATCAATGAAGTGAAAAACTTCTTGGAGTTATTGTCGTGTATCAATGATCGAAAGATCTCATCTGTACTCCAAGACACACATCCAAATCCCTCTTCAGTGTTTTTAATTCATGGCTTCCTACTGAAGCAAAAACATAGCGGCCCTTTTTCCTCTTTTTTCGTTGTTTTCTAAAAAACCCTTTATATGGCTGCTGCTCCAACCCCCTATATGGCTGCTGCTCCCTTTTTCATTTGTGGCCTAGGAGAAAAGATACGGCAGTTATTTATATTAATAGCATCAGATGGATACTTAGCTCGATCTGTCAAGCCCTCTAGTTTCAATTCCAACTTTCTACCTCATTAAGTCAGATGGTTCCGATAGATGTCAGATTGATGAGCCGATCAATCCGTTCCAATATAGCTCAAAACGCTCACTCTCAATTACAATTAAAAATTCCTTCCACTCTAATCCTATACAGACTCGCTACGCTTATAAAATTAAAAAAAATTACAACTCGATAAATAATGGGGTACAAGGTTTTGTCAATGGAATTGGCAATCGAAAAATAGCGCCGCTTTTTGGAGCTAACAGGAGTAACTCCCAAAAGTCCACTCTACTCTGATCACCTCTTGTATGTAGGGGTATTGTGCTCTTCTATCTTGTTTTAGCTCGCCGAGTATGTTGTCTACATTAAGAAAGATGTGTTCTGTCCATGAGGGTGTTCATGATACTCGATCGATCAGTCTCATATTTAGCATAGACGAGACGACGAATTCGACAAGCCAAACAGAATTCGTTCTGAGTCCAAAATTTTGATCCAACCAATTTTATGTTGTAGTGCTTGATGAGTACGTACAATATCCTTGAAAAAAATAAGTTGATGATATATCGGCAACTCAATGACCGAAGTACATTTTTTTAGAAAGTAAACGGAATATACGATTTTGGCATTGCAAATCAATGTCTTTCGATAATATATTTATCGGTATCAAGTCGGCTTCATTTTATAGAAGTACTAGTGCATATTCGTGCCTGAAGGCATGGCGCAACACGTTTCAGTCATACGCTTGGCGATAGGGGAGAGAGCGAGGGAAAGGGATGTACTGGTCCTGTAATGATTTGATCACATTGTTACCTAGAGAAAGGGATTTGCTGGTCCTGTAGTGATTTGATCAAACAATACCATTCAAACGAAAGAGGAACAAAGCCTACAACAAATAAACTCCCAATTGAAATACTTTTTAAAGAATTCACTTTGCTGTGTCCCCAGCATTTTCCCAGAGATGTCTCCAAATGTTGTTACCGTCGTGTCGCGTGTCCTCGCAGTGTCAGACCACAAAGTCTATCTAAAAATTAAGAGAGCTACACAAAAGTGGGCATAAAGAATTAATTCACTCTCCACTATTTTCACTCTATCAAACATGCATTTTAACAAACACAAAGTGAGCATCTTTGAAAGACAAATAACAAAAGTTATAGATCAAAAAAATTCTCATCCTAAATAGCAAAATCCATTTTCTTTTTCTAAACAGCAAAAATATTCCCATCCTAAACAACAAATTTTTTTTTCCAGTAAGACTCCCATAAAAAAAACTCCCATCCGAAACAGAAATTGAGGCCACATTAAATTTTCCGCAGGAAGACCCTAAGGATGATGGGAGTCTTACTAGGGAGGAAGAACCAAATTGATTTCGTGGACGACTGATTGGTGGGTGTGCGGGACGGCTGATTGGTGGAGGAGTTTTGTGGGCGCTGCTGTTTTTTTTTTTTTTTCCCCGAGCGCCGAGGAGTGTGTTTTGCGCGGAGAGAGAGAGAGGGAGGGAGAGTAACTATGGAGGAAGAGAGGAGAGAAGATGGAGAAGAGGAAAACTGCTGGGTAAACAGGCGTGGGAAATAGGTTGGAATTAATGATTCAATCCAACGGCCATAACCTATGAAATTGCAATCCAACAATTGAAGGGGTGCTCAAGTTTATATGGGTAGACAAAAGACCGCTCTGCTCAAGTTTATATGGGTAGACAAAAGACCGCTCTATTTTATAATATAGATATTTTCCTCGTCAAGCTCTCCACAATATGAATGTTTTAGATTAAAAAAAAATTAGGCTCGAAATAAACTCCATTTGAAAGGCACAACAAGGCTTGTTGTGTCTTCATAGGAATGGCAATGCCTTCCTCCGCCTCTGACCTCCCTACCTTGATCTGAGCGGCTATTCTCAATCTATAAAAAAAAATGGGAGCGGATGTCGTATTTGCTTCTCGTGCCCCGATTAATTTAACCAAATATAACCCCGATTATGTATAGTAATTAATGTTTTTGTATTTATAAGTCTACTTAGATTCCATCTATTTCAACATGCATACTCTTAAGAATAAAATACCAAACAATGAATTAGTATTTATTTTTTTTGCTTTCATTGTTTTAATATTTTTAACTCTCATTGCTCATTAATATTTCATTTTCCTATGAAAACCCTCACAAGAATAAAAAAATTAGTAAATTACAACAGTTAATTGGGATCTAACTATTCCCCGACCTTGACATCTCCCAAACTTTCTCCACACCGACTCCGTCTCGATATAGAACGAAACGGGGATGGTGAACTATAAATCCGATTCCAACCAGTCCATTGCCATCCCTATCCCTAGTGTTCCGAGCTCACCGCAGCGCCCCAGTTGTTGTCTTGTTCCCACTTTTATAATCAACCGAAACATTTCCCAAAGCAATTAATACAACTTAATTAATTAATATGGATTCTGGTCAATCTCTGCCTCCACTGCCACTTAAGCACCATGATTTAACTATTAAAGTCTACTATTATACAAGAAGACAGCATCGTCAACCCACGAGATTTACGGTGTTAGGAATAGTTTCATGTGCAAAGCTCTTGAACTGTTAAATTAACGGTTGCCCTGCTAACAAATTGCTAGGAGTATATATATTTTTATCTCAGTGTACAACGCGATAATTTAAAAAAAAAAAAAAAAACTTAGGAGGGACACATTAAATACAAGTGTAGATGACTAAGCATAAACTTTCATAATGCGTATTTTTAGAAAGACGACTCGAAAGAGCATAAAAATCGAGATGTTTTACGCGCAAAAGGCCCCTTCTTACGTTATATCGTACAAGGAGATTTGTTGGCAATTTCCGATATATTGAGCAATCTTGGCGAATTTAGGATGGATATATACTGGTGTATTTATTTAGAGAAAACAAATACTCCGTAAAAGATAATCCCAAAGAGTTCAGCCAAGTAGAAATGAGAAAAACTATAAATGATTGACTATAAATGATTGTCCTTCATGAGATCGCATGTTAGAATCATGCAGAGGCCAAATATTGAGTCCATTGGAGGGTTTGCTCAGTCGTTAACATCAGTGTCCCGAAATTAATCATTGTGCTCGCAAGCTGACTAAGACATCCGATTATTAGAAAATAGAAAATTAAAAGGAACTACGTCGATGGGGTGTAAATGTAATTATAAAAAAAAATTGGAGGCACGTGAGCCTCTGTATTTTTTTTTTGAATATACGTGAGCCTCAGTTTGCGTATGTGTGTACACATTTATGGAGAAATTTTTTGGTGCCAGTTTCGTTTATCCCATGTGGTATCCGCTCCGTACATCCGGGTCATCCAATACATTTTTAATTGGTTCGGATTGAAACCCTCTCTCTCCTTTCATCTCAACACTTTCTCTCTCCAAATCTGAGTCGTCCAAAAATACAATGGAAGGTTCGGATGCACCGAGAGGGCACCACGTGATACCCGCTTAGCATTGAAAATTTGACGTACATTATGCAATTATACAAACAGTACTGGGTGAGTTGTCATGGGGCTGGTGGCGGTATCCAACCCCAAACTTTGTTTAAAATAAAAAAAAAAAAAATTTACTTGATAAACTCAAAGCCTCCCTCACTAGAACTATGTGTAATGTTAGTGGAGTACTATTCTAGATTCATAGTACGTGAGAGAAATTTTTGAGTGACGGGTGGGTATCACGTGGTGCCCGTTCGGCGTATTCTGACTGTCCATTTTGGTTTTGGACAGCTCAGATTTGAAGAGAGAAAGAGGAAAGAGAGTGATGGGGTGAGAGAAAAGAGAGAATTTCAATTTAGGCCATCCAACACATTTTAGGGCGGCTCGGATGAACTGCTCTACCCAAAAAATTTCTCACGTATGTGACTTCAATTTTTCCTCTGGCAAAAAAGTCTACTTTTTTTTTTTTGGATCCGCTATCTCTCAGAAGGCCATTTCTCACATTTTTAGCTGCAAAAGTAGTAACTAAACTCTCGTACTGATTTTACGTATAAACATAACATACGTAAAATAAGATAAAATAGAGAAGTAGATGCGGCCACATTCTCGGTATGTGCCAAAAGCTAGCGCGCCCTGCTTGTTGGTGAATTAGCACTAGGTCAAATTAACATATGCCACTATTGTCAATAGAGTAAGTGTACCTACTAGTTGGTAGCTGCTTAATTAGAGTTGTAAAATTAAGCGTATAACAAAAGCAGAAGTCATTTTGCAGATCCACATAGAACTAAGTAGTCTTCGATGTGATTATGTGATTAATAGTAGTAGTAATGTTTAAACGGACGTACACTAGAATTTGATTTTATGTTTAATTAATTAGATGCTTCTTTCCTACGCATTAATTTGACATAATTGATTACTAGTACTATCACTTATGATCACTGATAATTTTCCCAATTATTGAGCTAGTCCTTTAGGGGGGGGGGGGTGTAGGCAAGCATTTGATTAGTTATAAGAACGATGCATGTGCCAACTAGTCCTTTTTTTTCTGTTCTTTTGGATTGTGCCAGCTAGTTGGGGACATGCATTTTTTCGACAATGATTCCAGTAGCTAGCCTAGGTCCATATTAATCATGAGTGCCATGTTTGCCTGTTTGGCACTATGCTCTAGTCTTAACTAGAGTGATCAGAAAAAAGAAAAGTTAGAAAAAGAAAAAGATCTTGATGAAGTACTTGATCATCTATCATGCCCCAAAGCGGTATTGATGCCCCCGTTTTTTTAAAACTCTTTTGGATCTCTTCTTTTAATCTCAACCCTTGGATCCATCCCCCTCTCTCCTAAAATTATTTTGAAAACACCTAAAAACGTTGAAGTACAGCCTTTAGTTGTGGTAAGTATGCCTTATTTTGTGGTAAGTATCAGCATAAAATATGGTAAGAAGAGCCAGTGTTCATGGTAAATATAATGACTAAAAAAACGAAAAACCACCTTACTTTTAGGGGGTGGTTTTGATCCAAGGGTTCAGATTAACCTAAAATCTAATCTAATGGTCCATATTACATGAGAGCATGATGTCCCAATACCACACTGGGGCATCACAGAAATTTTGGGTTTCTATGTCATTGCCAAGTTGGTGACTCTCTCTCTCTCTCTCTCTCTCTCTTGTTGGTGGCTGTACTGGAACAAGAATGAGTAACCAGCTTAAGGACCACGCCAATGATACATGATGGCTGGAACAAGTTTTAATAATCTCTTGTAGGTACATTAGAATTTTTAATCATGCATGTCATGCACACTAATCACCAGTTTTAAGAAATTCGATGATTTTGCATGGTTTTAGGTAGGCCTGCTCAGCGGATCAATCGAACCACCGAAACCGACCATGCAATCCGCCCAAATCGATCCGTGTGTGAACCAAACTGAGGTATGTAACGGACGGATGCGGATGGAAAAAACAACAATCCGCCATGAATGGATCGGATGTGGATTGGATCTGCCCAAACATTAAGAAATTAGTAATTGTTTAATTAGCGAAAAAAATTAAAGGGTATTTGAACTTGATAAGAGCATTTCTGGCCCAACCTTCATATGTCCAGTTTTAAGAAATTCGATGATTTTGCATGGTTTTGGGTAGGGTTGCTCAGCGGATCAATCGAACCACCGAAACCGCGTCCAAATCGATCCGTCCGTGAACCAAACCGAGGTATGTGACGGATGGATGCGGATGGAAAAATTAACAATCCGCCATGAGTGGATCGGATGTGGATTGGATCTGCCCAATCTCTCTTCCTTCCAATTTGACATATGGGTAGGCATGTTTTAAATGTCAAATCACCCATACAAAATGTTAGTAAATTAGTCCACAAGGAGTTTTAGAGACTATCCATAGTTCTGAATCCCAAGTGTTCACGACAAAACTCGAACTCTGTCCTTCCACATGGGGGATGGCCAGATGATGTCAACTGGGCTGAGCCCATTGACCCACTTTATTTTCTTGGCTTTCGGAAAGAAAGTACTTTAACAATGATTTCGGGTGAGTCGATAATCATGGGCTGGGCTGGATTGAATGAATCCTAATTGGACCCAGAAAGAGCTTTCATATATATGGCGCAAACGATGTCGTTTACCTTCACCTCCCAATTCTGAAAGCCCAACGTCTCCCAAACTATGATCTACATCTTGGGCCTTGAACAGAAGAAAAAAAAATATGGAGAGAGAAATAGATGAAGCTAATGGGATTAAACATTGTTTAATCTTTGACTGGATTAGTTAACGAGAAGAAATAATTGGCATCTACAAAAAAAATACTAAACAAATTGTGTTTGTTTAGATGCATTTGCATATCCACCTGTTTCCGCAGGGATTAATATTATTATTAATTTTTTTTTGGATCCGCGCAGGGATTAAGATTTCAATATTAGATATTCATGGTAATAATTTAAGTGAGAGAACGAGACCTTGGGGTTTGGCCCAATGATTATGTAACACTCATATCATTTGGAACGTGAGATGAGATCTATGGTTCGACTCTTATGGATAGGCATCCTAGCTATAGTCTAGCTAACAAACAAAAAATTTAAGTGAAAGAACACTACTACCATGGGCCCATGGCCGAATAAATTGTGTGACGATAACTTTTTTAGACCGAAAGTGTATCTAATACTAATACTAATGTTTTTTTTTTTTTTTTGAATGGCAAACAAGTTATTAATTTTTGAAATTGTTACAAAATCCAAATGAACAAGGATTTGACGGCCGGCATCATATCCCTAAAACAAGGATAATCTTGTGCCCAAGAATTTGAGATTAACAAGATGCCAACCAGAGAAACACCCATTAAAACAAGTCCACACCTTAAAGGGACAAACCCAAAACTTTAAAAAAAAAAACCCATTACCCTACTGACAGCAACCGAACCGCCGTCCCTCTCCAAGCCAGTGCTGATCAGTTGATTTTATGGGAGAATTTTTCCCAAGTCCACTATACCACTTTCTAAACCCACTAAGTCCACTTCTAAATTCTATAACCCCCTAAGTCCACTCCTAAATTCTATAACCTGGGGTATAACTAAGTAACCCACCCGCTTTCAAAAAATTCAAACTTTCCAAACCCACCCGTCCAATTCCTCCATTTCCGTTTTGCAAACGTTTTCCATTTCCAAACCCACAATAAAATTTCAGACGGAGCAAATTTTCTTAAAGAATCCTCCATTTCACCCGCTTACAAAACTTCGACCGAAAACATCGGCCGTCCCCGACTCGTCGGCGTTCTTCGGCCAAAAAGCAGACTCTACTCGACCAGCAGCGTTCGATCGCTAAAGGCTTGACTACCGTTTGCTACGGTGTCGTCTCTGATCGCGTCGCCGCCGTCTCCAACCACTCGAGATCGTCGTCGCCGTCCTGTCAGCGCTCAAATACTCAAGCCCATTGTCGTCGTCACGTCACTCTCTCTACCAACTTTCTTTGTCAGACTTTCTTGATCAACCCACGTCAGACTTTCTTCTAGCCGACCTAGGCCAGGTACATTCGTTCCGTTCATTTTTGAAGCGAGAAGTGTTGTAATAACGTTATTATACTTATATAACGTTACATAATCTATGTTTGGAGTTACGTTGTATATAACGTTATTGCACTCATATAATAATATAACATTATATATTATTACAGTTGTCATGGATTCGACAATCATGTTGTGGATGTCTTAAGCAATATTCGCAAAGAGCCAAGCAATATATGAGACAAGAAGATCAAATATGAGAATAAATGAGAGATTAGGATGAATAGAAAAAAGTTGGGATTTTTTTTTTCTTTTGGATTATGGATAAATAAAGAGTTTTGTTACAGTTTGACATATTAACGTTATATAACCTCTATATTCGTTATATATTCTCCTTTTAGGTGCCTTTTTTTATATTATATAACGTTCTTTATTTTATATGACATCTATATAGTTAACGTATAAATTGTACTTATAACGTTAACTTCCTATCATTCTTCTTTTCAGATACATTGTATTGCAACATAACATATAACCACCGATATATAACCAGTGTAAGATTAATGAATCAGATTACGGATGCCATTTCAATAATCATGTTCTCTTCTTTTCTCAAGTACCAAAAAATACCGTAACACCATCATTGCGAATTTCTCACGTTAAATGTGAATCATGTGGTATATAACGAGGACGAAAATACACGGTAGCGGATTTGCCAAAAGCTTAACCTTATATGAATACGCGCGCGACCACCTGATGCTTATGAATCTTATGACCCTAACGTTAACATCTCTTTCTCCCTCTTTCTGCATTAATGCGGCGCATTAACCCGTATCGCGTTAAATATGGATTGAACTGAGCAGCTAACGCATAGCTCTTCCCAACGTCCCTAGTGATTGTCGTAATGGCAAAACTCGCATCGTGAAAAAAGGCTGGCGAGCGTGATTGCTCACGTATTAAGCGGCAGGGGCTTCCAAAAGAAAAAGAACCTGTGCGAGGTGAACAGTGGGTTCTGGTCACGGAGGTGGAGCAGGTGTTCATGTTCAACACTTGAGAGGTGGCCTTGGTGGGTTACAAACATGCTATAATGGACCCTAGACCAATTTTTTATTGATTTTATGCCCCATGAACTTCAAACTCAGTCATTTCTCTCCCCCTTTATTTTTCACCTTCAAAACTAGAGTACTTCTACTTGGATGACTCACATTTTTCATCCACAATAGATAAGTTGGTCAATCTTATTTTCCACTTTTATGAAATGAATGTTAAATGAAATTCATTTTCTTTAAATAAGACTCAGCTGTTGCGTAAAAAAGAGAAATTGTCTCTTCAATTTCAATCAGTTTGGTGAAATGGTTATGTCATCGGACAAGCGATTTTACTTGGAAATCCATCGGAGCATGTTTTTAAAGCATGTAAATTGTCCTTTGAGAATGCCAATCTGTCCGAGGGTAACGCGCGCCACTCAGGCTTTACTTCAATTCCACGGCAGTTTGCAAGCTCTACCATAATGGCGATGTGAAACGAGGGTCGCGATCTCAGATTCTGGTAATTGGCCCTCCACGGAGCCGAATGATTTTCTCTCGCTACGCTGCACTCGGGCTCTCTAGTGAGTCCGAAGCTCCGTTGAAAGAAAGCGAGCCGTCTTTGTAAGTCGATCCACCGCGACCCGAACCGCATCATGCGTAGCGTAGTGGCCCTTTTCTGTGGAGCAAAGAAAAACACACAGTAATAAAAACAGCAGGATCGAGCTGAGGCCACTGATTGATGGATTTATGGGATCCTCAAGCACACAGGCTTTGTTGTGATTTTCAATGTTTTCTGTTGTGGATCAAAAAATAATTATCCCTCATTTTATTCGACTAGTCAATTTGTTGCATAGGCAAAAAAAAAAAAAATCTATTCGGACATAGATAATATTCCCTCCGTCCCAATTTGTTTGCGCAGTATTCCATTTTGTGTTGTCCAAAATGTTTGCTCACTTTCTAAAAACACCAACAAAGACTTAGCAAACTACCAATTTTACCCTTTTCACTTTTGAATTGAAATAAGTACTCATTTTCACTTTTGAAGGATAAGGTTGGAAATACAGAAAGTCTACACACACATACAATCTATGCACACACATCTAATCCGATACCTTTAGGTGCTTGATCCAACCATAAAACTTTTCATTTTACATTTAATGAACGGCTCAGATGATTTGTGTGGGACCCGTGGTGGGCCCCACAACGAAATCTGTGCACAATCTGTGCACAGATTATCTGTGTGTGTAGCAGGACTCTTGGAAATATGTACTCCATATTTTCAAAGGTTTTGACTTTGACTCAATAAATTGGGAGATTCTCCGCAGTGAGCAAACAAATTAGGACGGAAGGAGTAACATAAACGAAACAACATTCATCGACGTAGTATAATTTTGAAACTCAGATTGACTTTTTTTTTTTAAATGTATCTCAATCATATTACATACAGATATTGCTGTCAGATCAATGTGATTTTTCATTTTCAAGACCAATTAGACATATCTTCAAAATGAACGATTCATATCACTATTTCCGAATGGGAAATGAGAACCATATGATTAGCATGGCAGGACCCAGTCCCCAATTGAGCCATCTAATCTAGTTCTACGAAACACTGCTACCCATCATTCACGCATGTTCTAATGTTCTCTGATTTTGATGTAGTTCTACTTCTACTAGATTCTTTCTGTTATTTTTTTCTTATTACTCCTACAAAATAAGAGTAATACAGTCCTAGTAGTGTACTATTTTAATTCACTCTCTCACTCATTGGAGTGAAAGTCAATTGTTGTAACGTGCTTTTGGATCTTATTGACCTGTAAGAATGTTAAAAAAAAAACACAAGGTCTGTCATTCTTGTTTTTCATGAAATTAATCGGCTGCACATGTTAGTGCGAAGAAAACTCTCTATGGTGGTTCGTTCGCATTGTGGACGAGTACTCTGCCCCCATGGGGTTCTGTCCCTTTCGAGGTTTAGCCGTTGTTCCGCCCCTCAGATTAACATAATCTTCTCCTTTTTGGAAAAGAAAAATACGCGGAAACTGACCACGTACCGAACGGGCGTACCGACAGCCACGCGGGGCCCGGGGTGGTGTTCAATAATTTTTAAAAAACAACAATTGATTTTGTGAAAAATCAGCTCAATTCGATGAGTAGGTGTTCGATCCAATTAATCTTCCAATTTTTCATTTAGATTCCGGATCCATGAAAGATTGGATCGATCACTTACATATATTGGATTGAGCTGATTTTTCATGGGCTCACTCAATTTTTTTTTAATTATTAAGCGGTTGGGATCATCTGTGCGGGGCCTGAAGTGAACCCCGTGTGACCGTCGGTACGTCTGGTCGAGGACGGTTTTCTTAGGTTTCTCAAATTAATTAATGCATCATGGTTGAATCAGCAACTAGTACTGTTCATTTTTTTACGAAGATGATTCTCGGCTACCTCGATAGATCCTCCTTTTAGCCGCTTGATGAGTCAAAACTGCAATACGGGGCAACGTTGCAAATAAATCTTCAGATACAGCGTCGTTCAGATTGGTTAAATTTGTATGAGCTCATATGTATCGAACGACTGTATCTATATTATATCCGGAGTCGTGTTTTAAGATTGTGTCCTTATAATTTCGATGCGGCAGGTATTAGTCTTTACTCAACAATTAGCACCATCACATAATAGTAAATCACACACCATTGAGCACAATATCTGCAACTATTAAAAATAAAGATTAGAAAAAGTATGGCCAAGTAGGAATTTATAATTCTCAAATTCTCTCTCCCATATATTATTACGATCAGTTGCTGAGAGGCCTTTGGCCAAGACATTAGGGGTGCGCTTAGGTACTATGAAAAAAGAGGTCAATATATTTATTACGTACACAAACACCAATCTACAATCTAGATCATTCCCCATCTTCATCTCTTCCACTTTTTCTCCAAGATTTTCCAACAATCCTTAAATTTCCAAATTTCAGTTAAATAGTATCAATTCTGGTCTCACTAAATGGATATTACGGAGATGTTAATGGTGTAAATTTGGTAAACACTCTTATGTGCAAAGGATATGAGTGATCTTGTGTTAAAAGTTAAAAGACAAAAGGAGTAAAGTAAGAATTTTAAGATCTCTATTTTAGACAACACTAATCCTAAGGGGATCGACAGGTTTCATATCGACCACGAATCGACGGGTACGCAGGGCCCATTTCAGGTCCCGCACTAATGATCCGAGCCGTTCAATAAATTTTTTTTAAAAACCCTAAAATCTGGATGAATAAATAGAAGATTGGATCGAGCCCACTCCATTTTTTAAAAATACGGCTTGGATCATCCGTGCAGAACTTGGAGTAAGTGCTAGTCGGTTCATGGTCGGTGTAAAACCCGTTGGTCCCAATAAAAGGGTTCTTTAGACAATTGAGACTCCAAAACTCTCTCATGATTAACAAATGTCCATACTCATGTCCAATAAAGAATCAAAGTAGGACATGATTAGAGAAATGGAAAATACTACTAATTAAAGATGCTCTAAAATTAACGGCATTCCAGATTAGGGAAAAATTTTCAGTGCCGAACGGGTATCACGTGGTGCCCGTTCGTGCATCCGAGTTCCGAGCCGTCTATTTCATGTTTGAACCGCTCAGATTTTGAGAGAGAAATTGTCAAGAGTGAAAAAAAATTTCAGTGCCGAGCGGGTACCACGTGGTGCCCGCTCGTGCATCCGAGCCGTCTATTTCGTGTTTGGACGGCTCAGATTTTGAGAGAGAAAAATGAGAGATAAAGTGTTGAGGTGAGAGGAGAGAGAGGATTTTAATCCGAGCCGTCCAAAAGTGAATCGGACGACTGAGATGCGCCGAGCGGGTGCCACGTCGGTAATACCCGCTCGGCACTGAAAAACTTCTCCCAGATTAGACACATAAAAATGTCACACTAATAAAGCAAAAAAAATACTCTCTCTCTCTCTAGTACATGTTCAACTCCGTCACTCCTCAACAATAATTGGCCTGAGAATTGTATAATTAAGTTGTAGTAGATCTTGACGAGGACAATTCAATAATTCATCAATATTTGCAGATGTCACCCCAATAAATACTCTCTCTAGTCTCTCTCCAGTCTCCATTGATGGACCCACATCATCCCCAATTTCTCTTACCCAGAACACATGCAAGTTATTATTGGCTACCTATATGGCTATATATAACTAGGATACTGATTTTCGCGCTCCAATATTTACTGCAGGCGCTCCACCTTTTTGTTTTTATACTGTGATGTTGCTGGCAACATCACAGTGTATATCACAGTGTATTTTGTTTTTACAATGTGATGACATCACAGTGTAAAAATAAAAATGTGAAGCGCCTGCAGTAAACTTTAGAGGGCGAAAATCAGTGGCCTACCACTAAATTGATTTTTTTAAATATAAAATACTCAACAGAATTTTGTAAAATGAGCATATCAAAATGTGACGATGATATCTCATACGATCTCACCAATATGTGGCTACAAAACCTCGCAAGGTGTTGGAGCATCTCTAACGAAGATAGCAAATTGTTATACTTTATTTAGTTTAGGTGACGCATGTGACAATTTGAAGAATTATTTGAAATGAATGCAGGCCAATTTCTAATTTTAAATTTTTTTATGACACTTTTGACTATAAGGGACCAATTTTTTCAAATAATTTACTGTCTCCGTTTCGAAAAAAAATTGTCTGGTTCACAATACGAAAACTTAAAAATAATATATGTTTGTTGAAAAAAAATCAAGATTTTTGTCGCTTGTTACTAGATATCAATGTGTTCCCATATAATTTATCAAAATAAGTTTGAATTTTTCTAGACAAAATGAATTTATTTGAAGTTTTCATTTTGAGGCCCGAGAGAGTATCTCTATTCGGTTTGAATTTTAAGGGAAGTTTGAAAGTGTAATGAGTGGAGATAGATAGATAGAGAAAATTTATTGGGGACCGTGGGCAGGGATTTTGAGTACCCCAAACGAACAAGCCCTCATTTTGGATTTTGAAGAAAGTTTGAGCGGAGAGAAATAGATAGAGAAAATGTATTGAAGACCTTGTGTAGGAGTTTTTAAGCCCCCAAACCAACAAGCCCTAAATGATTCGCCAATCATGAATAGTAGACATTGAGTGAGCAATTTGAAGAATCATTTTTCACATTTGAAGTTTGACAACTACACCGACATAGCGTAACATGCTAGAGGTTGCTATAGAGCATTTTGCATACGTAACTCTTGGAATATAAATTGGTTCATTTTGATGCAAACCCAAGAGATGGTCTTTTCTTAATGATCATGAGTGTGCGAACCAGCTTATACACATCTTGCATTCTGGCAAAGGCAGACTATTCAAGCAAGAACTAAAGGATTCACAAGATATTTCTCTTTTAAAGTCTAACCCAAAGATTACCAACCAAGTTTCAAACTCAAGATGCCTAGAATTACAGCTCATCCATGTTGCCATTCAAGTCTCAAGCTAATTGTATGTCCACGAACAATTACACCAACACTTGCACAAACAAACTCACATTTTGTGTGGATCAAACACATACGGATACAAGGGTCCATCCAAAATGTGAGTGTGTTTGTGCGAATCTCTTTCCTCAGAGATGGTCGAACGCCTTTTTTCGCTAATATTTTTATTTTTTAAGTACTTATTTTTTGTTTTATGAGACAAGTCATTCTTTCACAATACATCACATTGAATTCAACCCCAAATGCATTATTGGCCCCCTAGGCTAACCCTGCTTCAATACCAATGAGATATTAGCTCAGTTGGCATGCCTCCCTTGGTGGAGGCATGATTTAAGCCCCACGAGGGGTGATTTGGGGTTCAGAGTTATGTGTATACAATATTGGTAGAAAAAAAATAAAAAATAAAAAAATCCTTCTTCAATCAATATTTGGACAGTTCGCCACAATAAATACTCTCTCTCCGTTAATTGACCTCATTCGCACCCATTTCCGCCATTCACAACTCCCCTCTCATGTCTGAACTATCCTTTACCCCTCCCAACCTCGCCGGAAAACACCAAATCCGAACAAAACCCAATTCCCAATTCACTAACCACACAATTGGATCTACATTAGTCGCATTACACACCCAAATGGGTTGCTCTCCGAGTTCCCCAACGGTCACAAACAAAATTTCTCTCTAATTATTTTTTCTTATTTTTCTATCCATCTTTCTCCGCTCATCAAGAATCTGTCTCAAAACTCGAACCGGACAGTGAGCCTAGTAGTTGCATTACACACCCAAATGGGTTGCTGTCCAAGTTCCCCCTACAAAGCTGATGCTGCAGCTGATTCCACCCACGAACACCGCCACTCGTCGGCAGCCAGACCCGACCCGTCCTGCCGTTCCAGGACGGCGGCGGCGGTTGCACCACCCGAAGAGGAGACCGTCAAGGAAGTACTCTCCGAGACTCCCATTGCCAAGATTAGCGAGAAGGACGACAAACAGAGAGTGCTTATGCCATTGCAAAAACAGGACGACCCCAAGAAAAATATCAACAAGAAAACGCCATCGTTCAGGACAGAGGAGGCTTCTGAAGTCTCCGACATCCGTAGCCTGAGCGAGCTCAGCGTCTCCACGGCGGCGGACAAGAGGGACGACGACGGCGTCGCCGGCGGGGAGGAGGTCCGGCAGAGGGTGGCCGGCAGATCTCCGGCCAAATTCCGCAACCGTGAGAGGAGGGACAGGGTGGCGGCGGGGGGCAAGTCTCCAACGAGGAGATCCGACCCGTCTCCAGGTCGGGTCAGATCCGTGTCCGGAAGGGAGAGGGCGGTGCCGGCCGACGGGAAGAGGCAGGATTCGGGTGAGAGTTCGAGGCGGAGGTCAATGTCGCCGGCAACGCGCGCGACGGAGATGGGGTGCGGGAGGGCAGGCATGGGTCGGACCTCGTCGGCGAGGAGGACGGGGAAGAGCCCGGGTCGGATGCACGGGAAGGCGCACCCGACCCAGAAATTTGAAGAGAATGAGGAGGGGGAAGTGCCTGGTGATAGTAACAAGTGGCAGCAGCCACCGACGACGGATGAGTCACTGGAAAACCCACTTGTGTCCCTGGAATGTTTCATCTTTCTGTAAGGAAATTGTGGTAGAGAACGTAATTTAGGTCGTTGTTGGAGGTCATTTTCGGGATGACATGGTTGACTACATTTTACTGGGATCCGGGGATGCAGCCGATCGGGCTGTTCACTTCGGCACGGATGGCTCGGATCGAATCTGAGCGTATATAAATCGCATAAAAATTTAAACTGTCCATTGCTCGATTAAGATATAAGCCGTCTATCTTTCAGTAAGGAAATTATGTTAGAAGCTGTAATTTAGAGTGATAGGAGGTTATTTTCGGAATGACATGTTTGACTTATTTTTTCTGTTTGAGGTATTGTGCATTTGTCAGTACTAGTACTTTTTATCCCAGAGTGAATTGAAGTCAATGGTAACTTTTGGGTAATTTGTATGTAGTAGTCTGTCCCATTATGGTTGTTTGGATGCTCAAACCTAAGTCACATGGTGCTAGTGTGGGAGCGCAAAGATGAGCGTGAAAATATCTATCTGCCAGAAATCTTGCCAACAATTAAGATTCGTGAGTGCGATGATTGAATGTGCGAGCGTAAAGAGAAGATAAAAAACGAGAACCAAAGCTATTTTGAAGGATTGCGTAATAACTAGTAACAAGATTCCCCTCCAGGTTTCTTGCACTATCTCATTTATGGTTTGGTGAATCAATGAGATGTACCTTTTCAAAATTGTTTAAATCAAAAGGTAGGAAAGAGAAAGGTGTGATGTGGGCGTATTTGGTTGGGTGGGTGGGATAAGTCGGTGGGTGCATTCACTATTTTGTTGTGAATGTGGGTCATAGATTTTTAGACCCTTTTGGACGGATTCGAGGACCTGCCGGCCCTCACCGCTAACACGACTGCGTTTTGGGGCCAAAACCCAAATCCCCTTTGGGTTGTGCTAAGTCCCCGTTTGGCTGTGATATAGATTAATGATTTTCGTGGACTTATTTCGGGTCCGACAGAGATAATTCAAACCGCTCATTATTCTTAAAATATCTTTTTTATGGGTTACTGTAAAAAAATTACTAGCTCAATCTAATATCGGTAAGGGCGCCTTACGAATTCTGAAAAAAGCCCTTACCGACAGGGGATTGAGCTAATTTTTTGCTTGAACCCATAGAAATACATTTTAAGAATAATAACGAGCGGTTTGATTTATTTTTTGTGGGACCCAATATGGACCCAAAAAAATCGTCAATCTATTCCGCTGCCAAACGGGGACTTAGCACAGCCCAAGGGAATTTGGGTTTTGGCCCCAAAACTCTGTCGTGTTGGCAGTCAGCACACCCTACCGTCTGTGAGGGCCGGCTGGGTCAATATTTCTATTACTCCACTTCTGTTTATTGTGTTTGACGTAACGAAATCTGGGAAAAGGGTGTTTTATGTAACTGGTTTTGTTTGGTAGATATATATATATATACACTGGGAGAATTTGTAAAGAAAGAGGCTATGGCTTTCATTTAGTGAGAGATCTCCGATGTTCTGTAGTCTGTAGATGGATCACCAATTTGTAGGGTGTACTCACATACTATAATTTTCAAAAGGTCCATCGCTTCCGCTCTCAATTCTTACTCTGTGTTTGCGCTCTCAGTTCTCGCACTCGTGAATTTCAGTTGCTTGAGAGATTTTTGAAAGACCCTTTTCGCGCTCTCTCACTGTGCTCATTCTCCTGCACCTGCACTCGCCCACGCGCATTATGCGACTTCGATTCAATCCAATAATAAAGTGAGGTCAAGGTTAGTTATGCCCCAAGATGCTGAGGATCTTTAATTGGTCAACTGTTTCAACTGATGGATCCCACAATCCCATTGGAAAGCTTGTGGGAACACAGAAAAAAAAAACAGTTGATATTGGTTACTCCATGATTGTGATCCCAACAACATCACAGTTGGCTTAGCTGGTACACATCTAGATGAGTTGGAAACCTTGACCAAAGAGACACCCCAAGAAAATTGCCTTATACTTAAATCTTGTACTCAATGTTGTTATGCCTCCTCCCGAACCCAATAACCGAAGCGTTAAAAAAATCAGTTTGATCAGATATCAATAGGCTCATGAGCTAGTCTTATTTAGTTTATAAAATGGTCGGGATCCCGTTTGGACGATTCTAATAAGATCCGATGAAACTGATTTTTGGCATAGAATGTTCTTGGTGGGGCTGCTATATCACCGATTCTGGTAACCGGTTTGAATCGAAGTAAAGCAAAGGAATGGAAGTTGGAGGAGTCTTGAGAGATTCTCCCTATTCAAGATCTGTAGCCCACAACAAGCTCAATTTTGATTGATTATGGTCATTCGTTTTAGACAAATGCTAATAGGTGCAATATTGCGCTTCCTTAAGTGAGCCCTTTGCCTTCTGCAGCTACAGGAAGAATCCCATCAAAGCTACTCACCACGAGAAATCCCATCAATTCAAAAGTGGAGTACAAAGGAGTACTACTTACATGTATTTCAGTTGTTGTGAGAGAAACTTATTTTCGAAGCAGCTGCAAATAACCTATTTACGGAGTCGGACAATTTCAGCCGTTTGTTTCGGTAATCAATGGTCCGGATTTTAAAATAATTATTCGCGTGAATAATTTTTTAAAATTCGGATTTACGGCCGAGATTGAGCTCCGTAAACATCTGTTTACAACTGCTCTATAAACAAGATTTTCTCATCAGTTGTTGGCAATAACTGATAATGATAGTACATATTATATATTTTACCTATCTATATTTCGGCCCAATTTTCACTAACAAAAAATACGAAAAACTTAACGCATTTTATTAACTGGTTTTTACTAACAAAAAAGTTTTTACCAATTCAACAACTTTTTCACTCATACTCAGCAAAAACTTTTGCACTACCGGAAACAACTTGATATTTCTCAAAAACTTATTCACTATCGAAAACACTTAATAACTTTTCAACCACAACTAAAAATCTATAAATATTTCAGTATCAAAAACATCCCCGAATTCTTTCAATAAAATTTTCAATTTGTTTGATCGGGTGTGGAAATCTTAGGCCCCGTTTGATAAACGGATTGGAGGTTGGGATTGGATTACGAAGGTGATGGTATTAGTAATTCTTTGTTTGGTTTCCAAAATTGGTCCGGATTGGTAGTCCCATGGGATAAACAATCCGGCCTTTAGGGGGTATTAGCAATACCCCGTGGGACTTGGTATTGACAGTCCAATCCCAACTCCTTCACATTACCAATCCCTTCTCATTACCAATTTCTTCTATCAATCCAATCCCATCGTCTAATCCCATCTCAAACAAACATGATATTAATAATCCCATCATCTAATCCCATCCTAAACAAACATACTCATTATCAATCCCTTCTCATTAACAATCCCTTCTCATTACCAATCCCAATCTTAATCCCATCTCCTTACGAATCCCATCCATCTATCACTGTTATCAAACGGGGCCTTAATTCTCTGAACTTTTTATCCTAAAAGGTCATTGCTAAGTATCTGCTCTTTATTTGAGATCTTATAGAGCAGATATTTGACTATAAGTGCACTAGAGACAAAAATTAAATATGAATTTTTAAGATAAAATGATCAAAAAAATAAGATCTTTGACCTACTTCAAATAAATTGAAAATTAGAATACTTTTTTATTAGATTATTTATATATTAAAAATATGATTAATATGAGAGAGAGAGAGAGAGAGAGAGAGAGACAATGTCAAAGAAATACTCCTACTAGCTACAGGTTGCTTTCAGAATAGGAGTTGTCAGAGTACATCAATGGGGATTATAGTTTCAATCAAAGCTGTCATGGGGCATGAATGGACATAAACTATTCAACTACTATTCTAGGTGGTGGTCCACTTTTAATAAAAGTTTTTTTTTTCAAACGAATGTAATTTTAAATCCAAAAATTATGTGTTTATACAAATAATTTTTCTATCAATATGGATCTTATTTGACATATCTCGTTGAGATCTTTTATACGGTGCAAAAAAAATTAAAAAATTATTTTTCATTTTCATTATAAAATTTGAAAAAAAAGAACTTTTACAAAAAAACACTTTTAGTGAAACACCACCTAATTACGAGAATAAGGGGCGCAATATGGCGCCCATTAGCGAAACCGTTCATTTTATAATATTGCATGTTCTCTCTGCTATTTTAATACTATTGTAAACACATCTAAATGAGTTGAAAACCTTGACCAAGGTCACTCCGTGGACAGATGACAACAGGATTTTTTTTTTTTTTGGCATATTTTATAGTCAGCGAGGGTTAGCGGGGTAGTTAAATTAGCACCAGA
Organism: Rhododendron griersonianum; assembly: GCA_018127125.1. NCBI lineage: Eukaryota > Viridiplantae > Streptophyta > Magnoliopsida > Ericales > Ericaceae > Rhododendron > Rhododendron griersonianum. Next base: position 28,263,403 of record CM030800.1, read on the forward strand.
GGAGTCCAATAGCTATCCATAGCTCTGGGTCCCAACCGCCCCCAAGGGGGCTCGAACCTCTGCTTCCTGGATGGTGGAGAGGCAAGATTGCCAACTGCACTAGGCAGTGGAACCTAGACAACAAGAAGTTAAAGGAGGTGAGTTCACAAGAAAAATTGTCCTAAGGGTAAATTTTTTAATGGCGGAGCCGTGAATAGTTGTTTAGGAAGCCAATCGCGACTGTCCGATGTTAGCTCTTTTCCGAAAAAGTTTCATTAACATCCGGACCGTCTAAAACACTTTTAGACGGTCGCGATTGGTTGCTACCGTAAAGAACTTGTTCACAGCAGCGCCGTGAATAAGTATCTTTCTATACCTAAGCGTTAAACGGTAAGGTTCTTTTGCCTCCTCCGTAGCCCAAGAACCGAAACGCTAACTGTAAGATTGGAATCGTCTTTTCGTCCTTGAATCTCCATTATCAGCTCGAGTAAATTAATACATCCAAGAAAAGGGATTGAAGAGAAGATAACAAAATCTTCTAAAATCCAAAAAAAGTGACGACACGATCTGCTTACAGACGGGGGTTTGAATTTCGGTTGGTGACTTTTTATTTGTCGGTAATGTAATCAGAGATTTTGCAACGCACCGGTAAGCTCAAAATATTTCACGCGTTAAACATTTAAATTTTTGAAGAAAATAGTTTTAATTCCTTGTATTTAAAGTGTTTCTCTACAAGAAGTTTAGGCTGTCTAGCAATGTATTAGAGTTACAATTATATCCTCCTTTGGAAGGGTATTTTAGGGATTAGCTTATATCTACATATGGAATGGTGATTTTGACTTAAATTTCTGGGGTAATCCGTTTTCTAGCCGTTGAGAGTTGAGGACTTCTCTAGGGTCAACAGATTTGGTAACTGTGGTCCAAATTCTTCATGCACAGAGAGCCGTTACTGAAGTGGATAATGGATGATTGATGAGTTTTCTTGGACTTTTTCTTGGCATTTTCCTAGGAAACAAACGGATTTATTCACAACCCAAATCCTGAAATTGATTGGCTCGAAGTTCAAATCTTCAAGAATCTGCGAACAAGTGCAATAAATCATCGATATATTTGTTCTGTTGTATGCATAGGTTTGGCATCTTCGGAACAGAGCATTCTTCATTATCTCCTACTTCAAAATATATGAATAACCAGTGACTTGTGGCCAATATATCAGAGCCGAATACGATAGAACCAAATATGTATGGCCGGGATTAGTTGAGATGCACATGAGTTACCTGGACATCTGGTAATTCAAAAATATATATATACTAGAGCCGAATAAATTTTAGTAACGGCTAACAACATTTCAATTGATTAGAAAAGATACGTACGACATGAATCCATAACACAATTTCATTACTTAAAAACAGAAGTACAAATTACAGATGGTAAATGAATTGGAAACGAGATACATAAACCGATACAGAATTGCACCCGAAACCGGTGTTACACAGAATATCTTTAAAACAGATTCGCCGCCTACCGAAAGGTGTTGAGGTTGAATTGATATCTGTTTCCCAGGATTTATTCGGCTAGAACCACGGCCGACGGAATACCACCATAGACACCCTTGGTGAACTAACAGCGTCTGCCTCGCTCTCACACAAGAACGACTCTCTGATTATACTGAAAACTGTTTGAGAATTGGTGCCCAATACTGGTAACGGGATGCCAATGCATAGAGACTCTTCAGCTGCTGCTATGGGGGTAGTAACCAGCCTTAAACTGCTGGCTTTCGAGCTGCTTGGACCAGGTTCAATGAACCAACGAGCGACCTTTCGGTTGCCTCCCTCGAGAGACCCTCCGAATTTCCCCCAAATTCATTCACCAAAATTCCATCAAGTAAAACGTCAAGAAATTGCTACTATAACGTTGCTTTACAAGAGCAATGTGATTTCATTTTTTTTTGAACTGGGCAATGTGATTTCATTTGTGAGACGATACAGTGTTTAGGGTGGGAACCAGAGTTCCAGGTCGTTGCTTGGTGGATCCTATATAAATACACTCAGCGTTAAACATGGTCTGGGCTAGAATACTAGTTAGGTCGGGGTGTGCAAAAAACCCGTCAACTCGCCACTCAACCTGCACCAACACCCGCCATTCTGGAGGATGAACGGGTTGACTTACCGTTTGCTTTGACTGCACGTTGAATCTTCTCAATATCATGTCATGAACCTGACCCAGCCCGCTATATACTTGTCTCAAAAATGTTACACACATTGCCATTAAACTTTTAGAAAATTGGTCTAATTTTGCTGTTAAACTTTGCTCTTTAGTGTTGGCTAATCTAAAGAGTTGGTTGTTGCTCTTGTGCAAATGATCCTTGTTAATCTTGTGCTCCCGTTTTTTGCTAACTTCTTTTTTTTTTATCGGCAAAAGATGAAATTTTATTAAAAATGGGAAAAATGGGAAAGGAATCCAACAAAAAGTTGAATGAACACTACAAGAGCAAAAGCCCGAAACACCCGAGGGTCTACAGGGTCCACAATGACAAGAATACTAAAGCCCGACTCATAACCAAATTGAACAACGAAAAGCCCACCACCTAAACCCGGCCCAAACCTGGGCCGGCCCACCCAAACCAGTCCTCAAACCCTAACCACTAGAGCCACCATCACCGAACAAAACACCGGAAAACAGCCTCGCCGTTCGTCACTCGCCTAACCCACCTTAATTCACGGTTCAAAACTACTAAAAAGAACTGTTTTGAAGTTGAACGAGTTGGTTACGGGTGAAAAAATGTTCAACCCTCTACGTTTAAAAATTTGTCCCCAAACCACCAAGATCAACTCATGCAGATCCTAATACTTTTTTTTTTTTAAAAAGCAAAAAGGGTAGAAGGGGACAACCAGCGTAGCAACCCCCTTGAGCGTGATCATAGGGGCTTCCTACCCGTTGTAGAATGTCCGGTTGAGCGCTACTGCCCGTGAAGACAAGCCGTTACCACAACACTACCAAGGTACTAGCTGGAAGTAATACGCCATCCCTCTGCAGGACAAGGACGTCCCAGGACTCGAACTTGAGTCTCGTATGTGGGGGAAGCAACTGGCCTACCAACTAGGCTGCCACCTCTGGGCTAAGGGCCAAGAGGCGTGGGCCTTAAGCCCCCAAAAATGTCCAAAAAGTAAGGCCTTCACTATTTTTTAGTACCTATAGTATATATGTGTTGTTATAGGCATTTTTTAACCCAAGAATACATTTTACACTTAAGGCCCAATGGCCCAGTAAAAATAGAACAAGGAACGGAGGAAAAAACAAAAGAAAAAAATATAAGATAAGCGGTATCAGCTTCAGTGATGTCGCTAAACACCTATTCAAATCATGGTGTCAACACCTCTGAAAATAAAACGTTTTGTGACTTTTGTCTAACAAGTACGAAGAGCCTTGTGCACTGAGTATGACACTCTAGTGATTAGGAGAAATAACTTCTCAGGAAGTTTGTGATACTAGCCAGAAAACTCTATGATTGAGAATCTGGTTACTTGTAATTTAAAAAAAAAAAAAACGAACCAGGTACGAATGGGTCCATGCATTGAAATTAACATGTGAAAGTAGTTAATCCGACAGCAAAAGTAATTTTTTTTATAACTCAAGTGTCCAAGATAGCTTACACTCACCTCGACTAATCCTGGGGTACCAATCCCACTGCTCATTTGCAAGAGTCCAAACAATAACCTGGCAATGCCTGAGTCATGAACTCCTAACAACGGAAGCTCGTGTGTTGAAGAGACTCATGTACAGAAACTAGTTGGGACCCAAAAAAAAAAAAAACCCCCCCTCCAATTTTCATACAATTTCCACTAGAGAGAGGATTTTAAAAAAGTTTGGGTCCATTGGAAAACAGAGACAAACCATTTTTACCCATCTAGCCGAAACAAATCATTCGTTTCTCAACAGCTTTACAATAATGGATTCAATAAACAACCGAATCCATCCCTCAAGACCTGCATTTTAAGAGTTCGAAGACTGTGTACCATAAGGAAATACAAGGACAATAGGTCCAAAGCATTGCCCGATTTACCAATGTCGACTCCACCAAGAAACATGGAAGCCAGTAATGCCTGTCTTGACCGAGTGCTATATACACAGATTCAAGAGCTTAGGCATAAAAATTTCCACCTTTCAGATTCCCAGGCATACAAATGGCCAACTCTCATTTTTCAATATAGTATAATGCATGACTTTCGGTTGAGTTGTGTCCAGAACCAATGGTGGTTGATGTACAGAGTAGGCATTTTCAATTCTTAGTACCTTCAGGTTGAACTTGAGCTTGTGTTTGCTTTCGGTTGATGGGTAGGCCATGCGATGCGCTCTGGGGGGCACGGGACGGGTGCTGGATTTGCAATGAAGGTAGGAATGTCTTCTCCAGGCATCAACACTGAAACTTCTCTAGCATTCGAAGATGACTGAAGGAGTAAGAGATGAAAACATGAATTTAGACAATGAATTTATGATCTCGGAATTCTGGTAAGACCTTCATACGATTTAGAACTTTAGAACCACCTATTTACTCTTACCAAATAAACACTCCCACTAAGCAGGACTCTATTACATCTGCAGAATTGTAAGGCACCGTGAAATAATGATGCTCAAGAATAGAAAGCATGCAAAGCCGATGAATAGCTACATCGTAAACCATAAATACAACATGGATTAAAACATTACATGGAATGGACTAGCTGTAGTACCCCAGATCCCATGGGAATGACACGTGTACCACACCGAGAGTGCACTCCCTCTCCTAGGCTTCTCAGCCCCAGACTCCTCAGGCAAAGATCGCCTCAATCTAACAAGAGAGAAAACAGCCCTTAACGCCCTTAGGATGACCGAGAAGATAAGTGGATTGGAGGCTAGAGTTAGGCTTGTTGAGACAAGGCAACCCCCTCCCCGAGGAAGGTTCCCTCACCTTCACCAATCTCAAAGAAAGAACGACACAAGATGGGCGACAGGAGCAGACAATAACTACACCACCACCTAAAAGGATCAAATAGTGGCTGTACGAAGGTGAATCACCGTCGGCCATAAATCATCTCCAGTCTCCAGTGCTTTTCAAAGAGACATGCTCACATGGCCATGAATGATCTCCAAAGCTCATACAATCCGTGTCTCCGACAGCCACCAACAAAGGGACACCACCTGTCCTCAAGTGAGTGGTCACCTCTCTCTCTCTCTCTCTCTCTCTCTCTCTCTCTCTCTCCAATGCTTGCATCATGGAGAATAGAAGCATATTGAAACAAAGAAAAGCGTTTTCCTTTATACCATGCTCTGAACAAACAAAAAAAAATTCAATATAACCTGTCGGAGCTCAGGACTGCTCGCTCACATGAAAGATATGAGAGAAAGCTCTTGTCTCAAAATTTAGGAATGCCGGTTATAATGTTGTTATCTTCTTTTCCCTCTCCTTTAATACCAAGAATCAACTTATCAATAGCATAGTTTACCACCAAAAAAAGGCAAAAAGTCTAGAACCACGAACAAACACTCACAATCCATGTGGGTCCCACACACACTAGAGGTGGGCTATATTGTCGGTTGTAACTGTTATATTGTCGGTTCGCCTGGGGTAAAGTCGATCCTGACTTTAATTAAGAAGAAAGCAGAGGGAAATCGAACAGGCTTTTAGGGATAGAGGGACTTACCCTCATGATTTCTAAGTTGTTCAATCCTGGCCTAACGTCCAGCATCCCAGCGAAGTGGGCTAAAGACAGTCTGATTAAAGGACATGCCAGTCCAATCGCATGGTGGGTTACTAGTACACTCTTTACATTATGCCTCCTAAAGCAGATCCTAACCTGCAGGGCTGGCCCAATGTATTTGGGGGTCCCTAGGCAAAATTGTGGAGTGGGGCCTTACTTATTTTTAAAATTAAAAACAATAGTAAAAAATCTATAGTTATTAAGTATTTTAGTACATATTGAACATGGAAATGCTTTGGTTCTAGTTGTTTTAGGTTGTGCCTGGCCCTTGGGCCGGGCCTGCTAAATGGTTTTCTGCTCATAATCGGTAATTCCTCTTAGACGATCAAAGTTTTTAACAAGCAGAAAACAGTATCTGTTATGTATTTGGTAAAAGAAAAAGAGATGATTAATAAATAAGCTCCTTCCAATTCAGAGGTTGAAGCATAAAAGTTTCTGTTTTCTAACCCTTGCATTACATCAATGTGAAGCCAAGCAACAAACAGCCAACAACCAATACATAAATAACCGAATCACATGGTATCTCAAAAGTGTAGCAAGATTTTCCGTCTCTTTTTGAAACTACAGGTAAGTTATGTAGGTAACTGGTAACATTAGCTCAACAACTAACAAACAGTAGCTCAACAACAAACAAACATATTTGAATTCTCCCTTTCATGGCTAGTGGTTAGAATAGAAATTGGATGCTGAGGAAGACCTTAATTTAATGAGGACGAATACAAATCATACACAAATACACATAGTAGTTTTGCTGAGAATAGCCGTACGCCATTGAGTGTTTTGTCCAAATATTTGCATTGAGAGTTGTTACATGACTACATTAGCTTAAATGATTTAAAAAGTCATAAGTTTCTACCGTGCTGGCAGTCCTGACTTCAATTTATTAAAATGTTCAAGTATTTGAGGACTTCATATTGCTTAGACTAATTGCATTAGCAGAACAATTTCTACAGGAAAACCAAAGAAAATTTTCTTTTTTAGTTTCAAACTAAGAGGAAATTAAACCCTGCTCTTTTGTACTGATTTGTCTCCTCAATAATTCCTTCCATTTCAGATATTACAAACAGCATAAAGTAATATCTAACGTCTACCAACTAGAAAAGGTACTTCTTTTTATTTATGATGAGATACTTGATCAAAGCCAATCAAAGGTGATCCCTAGGCACAATAAATGGTGTGATTTATGTAAGTGATCAAGACTAACTAACAATTTGCAAAACTGCTAGCAATAAGAAACGTAAGATGATTGTGATGGACCATTTGACCAACAATTATTTCTCTTCAACACTGTGTTTAAGAGGATTAACATGGCAGTTCATTTGCCACCATGCATTGTCCAATATCCTACAAATAAGCAATGGTCGACTACATTACGTTAGATTGAATCCATATGTTTGGCTACCAACACAATACGACTCCAGTTCAACTGAACAACAATTTGACCTTTAGCGAGCTGCAACTTGTGCTCCAAAAAAGGCAAAGCTATTCTCCTATTGGGCACAGAAAGAAGTCTTATTCACAACATGTCCACTGTTTCACCAAAAAATAACGTTGTCGTTTGATAACATTTAGCAGTTACTTTTTTTGAAAATTAAGTATATAGTAAACAATAACTATCTTGTTTAGAAAACTTTTTCGGCTGAATATGAGTTTAGTAAACTTTCTAAACTCTAAGGAAAAATAAAGTAATCTTTATTGAACTCAGTTGGATAGTACCAACAAAATTGCTTAGAAAACAATCTTTCATTGCCTCCTCCCTGCTCCCTTTGCAACACGTCCGGCAACATCCTACTTCACCATCCCTGGCCAGCCGCTCCAGCAATCTCACTAATTTGTCCTCAAAACAAGTCTCAGATGAAATATGAATGTACAAGACATTTTCGTCGTCTTCTTTTAGCAAGATACATGAAAGCCTATTTTAGGTTTATTGTCAGGAATATCCAGCTACCAAATGTCAATAAATATAGTTTATTACGTACTATCTTTAACGAAAGATGGGGCATTACATTAAAATCCTGAAAAAAGTAGACGTAGCCACAAAGGAGTGTCCCCCGTATTGGCCGTGCTTGGCATCATAAATTTGGTGGCTATTGGCCTAAAGGGTACCTTGGACAGTGGTGGGGCTAATCTCCAGACAAGAAAATGTTGTATAAAAGCATATAAAGTACAAAGACTATAATTGGGACCAATCAACCACCAAGTGACTCTTGAAAGGGCCATTCATTAAAAAACTTTAAACTAAGAGACAATGCAGTTTCACAATGTCTCTGCATTTAAGGGAACATCACATGCTTATATTTTTAAGAAAAGTCAAGACTAGTCTATGGAATGCTCTATTTATTAACGAAAATGATATTGGTACCGACCAATATCATACCGAAATTGCACCGACGGCTGTGCCGGGCCGTCTCTGGCCACCGGACGGCCGATCTTTTTTTTCTAAAATTTTTTGGACGGCTCGGATCGGCAGTCCGGTGGCCGAAGACGGCCCGGCGCGGCCGTCGGTGCAATTTCGGTATGGGACCGTCAATCCCTATAGCAGTACTCATTTATTAACCGAGAATTCAGCTAGCCCGGCAGTTTATTTTCTTTGCATTTTATCTACTCCACTACCAATTACTATTAAATTCCCTATACAAAAGTAACTATAATTAAATGTGCAGAACTAGAATTATACTTAACCACATTCAAAATGTGACAAACGTGTCTGGAGAAAGCATAGCCACAACATGGCAGAAATGTCAAGGTTTGTGACGGGCCCGTTTGTCCTCTCGTAGTACATAGGGTCGCCATACCATGTCCAAAGGGGATAATTTCCATTTTCTTGGCCACAATGATGAAATAGTGAAGCTTAACAAAAAAAAAAACCCGTTAAAATAGTGAAAAGAACTCAGCAAGCGTAACAAAAAAAAATACAGAGGAAATAAAATCATTTGGACCAACAATCATCGATCTCTTTCTCTCTTTTTCCGGAGAAATCAGAATAATCATCTGACCAACCAAACCACATCAGAATAAGGAAAGGAACAAAAGCAAACGGCCATTCCAGTTGAATAAGGCACCATCTCTCAAACCACAAAGACATTAGGCCCCTGTTTTCAGAATCACTTTTCCATAAAACTCTTTAGAAAACTTGTTTGGTCAACTAATAACATATCCACTTTGGATGGAGAGAAAGGGTGAGATAAGAAAGGGGAGCCCTTTCTCACCCATTCTCACCAAAAACTTATCCAATATCACCATTTTTTGTGGCATTTGGTGAGAAAGGGGAAGAGTCGATCAAAAAAATTCATTTTTTTGTACTTTTCTCTTCATTTCTCACCAAAATACTCCATCCAAATGAGTGATTTGGCTGCAAATCAGAAACCTTTCTTTCTTTTCTTATGATATGAAATCCCTCAATCCAAAGGGGCTGAATTCCCAAAGTTACTTTCGTAGAATCTTTTGGGGGAAAACCCGATTTCATTTTCCTTGAGAGGGGCATAAGATTTGACAAAAGAAGCTTTTAAATTTGGAATAGCTGTTTCTGAAAACTACTCCGTCATATTTTGTTTACCTACCGGAGACCGTGTCATTTTGACGACCAAAAATTAACAACTTCCCTAACCGATTTTTTAAAATTTTCGCACCTTTTCGACGATTTCAACGAGTAATTTGGAACGGTGCAAAAAATTGAAAAACTATTCTCAAAATCACTAGTATTTTTTTTTCCTCAAGATCAAAATGGCGTAATTTTCCGCAAGAAACAACCAAAATGGGACAGGGGAAGCAATTCAGAAAACAGCAACCAAACATTACCAGCTAGCACTTTCCATTCTCATTTCCAAATTGATAGTGCGAACCTAAGTCACATAATTCGTGTGCGTGCGCTGGTGTGCCGCAAGCGCGAGCGTGAAAGCGTCTTTTGAATCACTCTCAACCTATTAAAATCCATCAGCGCGCGAGCGCACTGCGAGGATTCAGAGCGGGAGCGCTGATTATTTTGAAGGATTAAGTGACTAAGGCGTGAACTATAACAATGCCACACAGAATATAACACGAACACATTGTACGCGTATGCAATTAGGGCATTATTACTCACTTTGGGGGAAGGAAATCGAAGCTTCCCGTGGAAACCCATTTGGGATTCGACGTCTCCGATGTACCGGCGGCCGGTCGGCGAGGACTCCGGCGAAGTGGGTCTGAGAAACCTCTCGAAAATGGCCATGACGAGGAACATGGAGATGAGAACTGCGGTGGCAACGAACCCAAACGAAACCGCGTTTACGGAGTTGTCAAACTGCCTCCAGTGGTCGTCTATCTCCGTTAACGACGGCGCACCGGTTGGTTGAGAGCCCATTCTCTCTCTATCTCTCTGTGATTATTAAGGTGAGGGAAATTTCAGTGACATCAGGGTGGGGAGACTGTTTTTTGAGGGTCTTCGCACTGTTATCAAGGGAGCACAGTGCTTAAACAATACACAAACACACACTCACATGAGAGCTGGGTGGTGCTTAAAACCTGGTACGTGCAGGCCTGAATAAAGATAAAGAGGAGGAGAGAGAGAGAACTTGTGGACTGGCTTTACAGACAGAAGGGAAGACCAAAGGGTCGAGAAAGAGAGCTTTGGTATTTGTTTTTTGGATAATCAATTCGGAATTTTTTGGTATTCCCAAAAACATGAGAAAAACTTCTTGACGGGTAGCCCGTGAAAGTTTGTCTACGGCCGTGGATAGCTCTTTCTCGAAATTTTTTTTATTTAAATTCGGATCGTTTGAAGCCGAAACGGACGGCAACCTATTCACGACTTCGCCATAAAAAAGTTTCTCAGTGCACCAAATGGTGTTCGAGTAATCCATTCTAGTTTCACGTCCACTTTTATGGAAAGTTTTCATGTCTTTTAACTGTCTTGAAAATTACTCCGTAGTAGTTAGAGCCCGCTTCAGAACACCTTCTTAAAAAATAAATATTTATTTCACATTTTCAAACTCAAAAATAATATAAATGAACAAATTTTTTTGCTCTGTATTAAAGATCTCAATGAGATCTTTCAAATAAGATTCATATTGCATATTTTTTTATTTCAATAAGCCCATCATTTTTTAGCTTGAAATTGCTTTCTTAAAAAATAAGTACTTATCTGGCGTTTGGGAACGGGGCCATAGTGTTGAAATGTACAGTGATTCCCATGTGAGTAAGAAATTCTATGACTGTGCCTTGGTTGGGAAAAATTATTTGAGGCCTTGGGTACCACCACGTACCGTCTTGGGGGATTCTGTGTAGCGACTTTTTTTTCCCTACATGTCCCCGAATCCCGTCCTAACATCCTACTACTAATGTGTTTGAAACCTACATAAATTTTATGGTGGAAAAGAATTTTTAAAGCAACGGTGTCCCAAAACCACTGAAGAATTACTAGTTGGTTGGTCCACTCCTAAAAGCTTGTGACATAACCCCAACCTTTGGATTGGAATGCACCAATCATAAACATAGCAAGAATTAATTTCTGAGACACAGTACATTACACGAAACCTGAGACCCATCCAACCGAAATCGTTCGATACACACACGCATCCGTGTTTCAACATGTGTTCCTAGACTTTTATTTTATTTGGACAAGTCAGGCGTCTGGGTTAGTTCTTAGTCTTAGAGTGTTCCAATTCCGTCGTTCATTTGAGGAAAGTCCAATTAAAATCGGAGCATAGCTGACGGGGTAAAATGGGGAAGCCCTTCCGATACTGGGAGACCCTCATATTCCAACCAACAAAATGGTTAATTTCCACGGTTCTACTTTTCTGAAAAACACAGTATTTATTCCATGGGCCCTGGTAGCTCCCTAAATTTTGCTTTACCAAACACACAAGCTTTCCATAGGGGGCCCAGCCCAATAACTCCTCCAAGCGTGGCCGAATTATCGTACACTTTCACAAATATTAATACATATTTCTCGGATATCAACGCATTTTTTTTATCTATTATCCTACACTTTGTAGACGAAGGTTAGAATAATCCATTTACGAAAACAATAATTCACCGTTGTAGTTAATAAATATCACTTAGGCAGCCAACCACTTGCGAGTCTAGAGTTTAGACCAGTGGGTGGAAAAGCAGGGGGAGAGCAGAGTGGAGAGAGAGAGAGAGAGAGAGGGTGGGAGCCCTGTGGAGGAGTAACAAATGAAGCAGTCGTCGTCGTTTCATTGACCATCACATGCTTCATGTCGATATATGTGCCCATGTCTCCCAAAGCCTACGGGCCCGCAGGCCCATTGGTCCCCACAATGCCTTTTTTTGTACACTTGTCAGGAACCCCGAGACCCCACCCTCCACCACGCGGCAGCGACGCCACATGGCATGACGGAGGAGCAGCCAGTTATTGTGCACAAATTACGGTGTGAAACCTTCCATACAAACGATTTGAACTCTCTTAACGTAAAATTTTTTTTTTTTTATGTAAGGGGAGGTCTTGGATTCGACTGCTGCTAGAGCAACACTCTTAGGATCCCAAGCTATGGATAGCTTCTAGACTCCGTGCTAACTTTAACACCCCCACTAACTCCCGCTGATGTATGACAATTGAAAAAAAAAAAACTCTCTTAACATAAAATATTTTTTTTAAGGTCTCCGTTGAAAATTAATTCAATTCGATACCTGTAGATCTTCAATCCAATTCATCTAAAATTTCATTGTCCTGGAAATTGAATCAAAAGTTAGATAATTGGATCGAGCATTTATACGTATCAGATTGAGTTGATTTTTTACAAAGACCCTCGAAAATATGTTTTACATTTAATGAACGGTTTGAATCATTTATGTGAGACCCGTAGTGGGCCCCACACCGTAATCTTACCACTAAATTTGCATAGCTAGTAGCTCTCTTTCGTTTGCATTACATTAGTCTGGTGATTTTTTTGGATATTTCTACAAACGGGGGCGGTTCCGGGGATAACTAATTAAACACCTAAAAAAAACACCCCAAATTTCAATCTCATAGTTTCTGATCAAATTTTGATGATTCGAACCGTTCAATGTGTGCAGAATGTGATTTTAAGGACATCCGTGAGAAATTAGCAAAAAATATGACCAGAAAGTGCTTTGTTTTAAGCAGTTTTTAATTGAACCGTTCAACAAATCTAAGCTAAAAACTGCTCAGATCAAGCCCTTTTCGATCATTTTTTTTTACTGATTTCTCTCAAGTACCCTTAAAATTACGTTCTGATCACATTGAGCGGCTCGGATCATTAAAACTTGATCGCAAAACTATGAGGTATTTTTTAAGGTGTCTAAAAATATTTGCGTAAAACTCTTAACTTTTTATTTTTTCGATTTCTCTCGTCGATACGAATCAGTAATACATAAAAGTTGATCAACAACTTATTGGTCAGTGAAAACACATCCTTAGAGCAAGTACACTAGATGAGCTTAAATGCATTTTTTGCTATTTTACCTAAGAGAAGTCTACACCAGGTGAGGTAAAAGAGGAGCTAAAATGCATTTATGAATAGTTGTACTCTATTTTTATCTATGCAATATTCATACTCCTTTCTTTTTTTTTTTATTATTTCTTTCTCTCTCTCCTCCCTCCTTTCTCCTCTTTTTAAACAATAAAGATAATAGAAAATGAGTGAAAATATATATTTTTTAATTGGTGTTAGGTAAAATAGATAGTATTGGTGCAGTGTTGAGAGAGATATGAGTAGGTAAAATGAAAAAAGTGCACTGTTGATCAGCATTTTTACATTTTCATTGGTGTACATGCTCTTACAACTAACAAGTAACAATAGCAAATGATTTTCAATGAAAGAAAGAGAACAAAAATAAAACATTGTAGTAAATAAAGGCCACTGATTTTCGCGCTCCAAAGTTTACTGCAGGCGCTCCACCTTTTTGTTTTTACACTGTGATGTGGTGGAGCGCCTGCAGTAAATCTTGGAGCGTCAAAATCAGTATCCTAAATAAAAACATGATACGCCTATTGTAGGATTGGATTGAGAGTTAAAGTACCAATTTTCGTTCAAAAACTAACGAGCGGTTTCGGATGATTTTTACAAGACCCGTAAACGAACACCGCGCGCGCGTCGATCTATGCATCATCCATGCGCTTGTCCTCGATTCCCATAGGATTTCTCCACAAAACAACAGAATACGTTTGCGTACATCTCCGTTCCAACCCAGTTTCCAGAGACGGATCACATCTCCGAAGTGCCGGCCCTTTCAGGTTCCAACCAGCAATCAAGAGGGCAAAAAAGGTCTCCCGAACGGTTTCCTTTTTTTCCACATTGGATTCACACCGTCATCCACCGCAGCCGTTGGATTAGGAGGCCGTAGTCAACATCTCTGTCGCGCGTGCAAGGGATCATCAGATCGTCAGCGCACGTGGAGATTGCGTGCTCGCTCGAGTGCAGAAATAATGCAGCTGCAGTACTGTACGTGAGGACTGAGGAGAGAGAGAGAGAGAGAGACGTTTGACGGAGGGAGGAGAGAGAGGTGGCTGTGTCAGGTGGCGAGTGGTGGCCTCACGAGGCATTCTCCAGTTTCTCTTCTTTTCATGTCTCATGGTTAGAAAAGAGTTGGACCATATGGTCCATATCTGTAAGTATCTACAGTCTATTCGCCTGGACCACGATAGGCTCCATAATTTGGGCTACTTGTATAAAAAAATCGTAAAAATCTTGCAAGCTCTACCTCTGCCAAAAGGGGATCCGATCTCTTTGTCCCGAAAATTTCTGTGTTAATGAATTTTTAACTTTTTGAATTCATCTCAACGATCCACATATGTTTGACACAAAATTAACAAAAATCGATAACAAAAAATTACGTATAAAAATTCAATGAAAAGGTTTAGACCAAAACCACCGGACTACAAATAAAAAGGGAATAAGTAGGTCCAGATGTTCCCCGTACTCCCAATTTCCCATTCTAGTCTATGTTATTCAACGAGCCCAAAGTATTTTATGAAATGGTGTGGCGCCTTTTATTTAGGAGGTATTGAAACTTTTTTTTCATCATACATTGGGGGTAGGACCGACACAATTTGTTTTGAGCCCCAGGCCTAATGGTGGGAAAACTTACGTCATAAGGTTCACCTGCCCAATGGGTGATGGAAAAACTTACGTTTTAAGCCGCATCAAGGACAATGAATAATTTTTCGTTGTTTTGGCCCAAAGTACTTTACTAAATATGTGGATGCATCATGTGGTGTTAGCGATTCATTTATGTTTGACTATGCATCCTCGAGACGGGCTCAAAGCCGAGCTGGCTAATCTGACCGATCGCAAATGAATTGGCGACACCAATTTACACCTCACACGCATGGAGATGGCCCTACTTATGTACCTCTCAAGAAATTACGGAGAGATCAAATTCAACATACAATAGCGAGCGACACAATTAAAGTCGAAATCAAATCCTAAATGCTAGGCCTTGACTATCTAACCTATCCTTGGGGTTAAACCAGTGGAGTCATTGAGAGAAACCAAAGCAGGCATAATCATTAGTACTATTTGGCTACATAATTAGTCCAGGAAACAGCAGTATTGAAGACATAAAAGTAAAGGATATGAGATGTTGTGACTTGAAGCAGCATGATTACTGTATTAACTAAAGAGCTACTGAACTGATTGAAGACATAGGCAAAAACATGACGACATAATTATGATTTGGATTAGGAAAAGTGGTAAACCAATCCTCTTTACTTTTTTTTTTGGGAAAAATTCAAAAAAACCCCTGAACTTTGAACTCAATGTCAAATAGGCACCTGAACTTAAATAAACTTCAATTGAACACCTGAACTTTCACTCCGTTATCAATTTACCCCCTGCCGTCTCAATCCGCAGAAACGTGATTATGAGAGCCTTAGAAACAAAATTTGATTATGTCTCTTTAGAATAATATGATCGAGAATAATAAGATCTTCACAGCCGTTTAAGCATATTTTTAATATATAAACGGTCTAAAAAAATTAAGTGCATATATAAACAATCTAAAAAAAATCAAAACCACCAATTTGCAATTCTATGAAGCAAAACGTGATTATGAGAGCCTTAGAGACAAAATTTGATTATGTCTCTTTAGAAAAATATGATCAAAATAATAAGATTCACACCCGTTCAAACGGATTAAAAATTGAAGCACTTAATATTTTAATCATATTTTTAATATATAAACGGTCATAAAAAAATTAAGTGCTCAAAATTTCAATACGTTTTGAAACAGTACAAAGATATTTAAGTGCTCATAATCACTTCTCCATATGGTCCTTAATAAAGAACACATAATTAATATGAGAGCCTTAGAGATAAAAATGAATTACGACACTTTAGAATAATAGTATAAGAATAAAAATATTTTTGCACCGATTCGAACGGAGTGAAAATTTGAGCACTTAATTTTTTTGAGACCGTTTATATATTAAAAATATGGTTAAAAATTAAGTGCTCCAATTTTTAATCCGTTTGAAGATTTTATTATTCTCGATCATATTATTCTAAAGAGACATAATCAAATTTTGTCTCTAAGGCTCTCATAATGAAGTATCTGTTTTACAGGGTCCAAACAGTGCCTTATATAACAGATTGGGGGTATTTTGAATTTTCCCTTTTTTTAAAAATCTCATTCAAGTCACCTTAACTTAAATAAACTTCAATTGAACACGAACTTTTACTCCATTATTCAATTTACCCCCTTCTCCCTTTGACTGGAAAATGGGTTGTGTTGGATAAATTTACCCATTTGCCCCTCTCCACTTTATTGTATGTGTACTATTAAGGGCAAATTGGTAATTGCACTAATTATTGGATTAATTGTTTTGAAATTAAAAAAATGAGGTCAAAAATACTCATTCACAACTTAATCGTTAGTGTGAACAACTTGTAATTAAGTTGTGTTGCACAACTTTAATCATTAGCGTGAACTTGTCCTTATTTCCACTAATTTTTTTGGTTAACATGTTGTGGCAAAATTGCATGTTGTTCACACTAATTGAGAAGTTCTTCATCCCCATTCTTTCTTTCTTTCTTTTTTTTGTCAATATTGTATACATCAGCTTAAAGTTAGCGGGAGTTAGTTCAAAGGGAGTTCAGAGGTTGTCCATAACTCTGAACCTCGAATCGCCTCTCGCGGGGCTCGAACCATGCCTCCAAGAGACGTACCAATTGAGCTAAGAGCTCATTGGTTCATCCTTATTCATTAGTGTGAATAAGGCAGAGGAATCAAATCTAACATGGGGGGAAATTTTCTAGGGGTTTGGATTTTCCCTCCAAAAATCCTATGACTCATCCCATTTTTGGGTTCAAAGTTCAGGGGTTTTTTTGAATTTTTCCCTTTGGGCAAACATGAACTTTTAGCTGATCCACCCATACCTAAGGGAAAAATTTCACGTATGACACGGAAAAATGGTGTGAACTTTTGTGAGGCTCGAAGCTATGGAAATTATATAGTAGAAGTATAAAAGTGTATATTCCGAAGTACCAAAAAAAGAAGAAGTATAAAAGTGGTTTATGGAAATTAAATACAAGAATCACGTTTGGCGTTTTCAGTGTTCTTAATTATATTAAGGGTGCGATCCAGTTTCTTTAAAAAAAAAAATTTAGAAAAGGAAGGTAATTTCAAGCTCAAAAATCATGTGTTTACGCAAATAATTTTCCTACCAATATGGATCTTGTTTTGAGATATTTTAAACGGTGCAAAAAAAATTAAAAAATTATTTTTCATTATATTTGAGCTTGAAATTACATTCTTTTTGAAAAATTGAAAAAGAAACCGGAACAACACCTAATAACACAATACAACCTATTTGGCTTAACCTTTCTTTTTTCCCCCTCCTTTTTCGATCTCTTTTGTATTAGTTAGAATTTGTAAAGGGTAGACGCTCATTGGCGGACTTCGGTCCAAGCAATGGATGGCTTGGATCAATAGAAACTCGGATTAAATCCAAGAGCTCGTACGAGCTGCACCACAGGAAAATGAAGTGACAAGATATATATTTTGATTATGTTTTCCTATTAAGTTGAAATCTCCAAAAGGGAACAACAAATGGCAACAGAGGGAGTTGTAGTTAGATTAGACCTAAGTCACATAAAGCATAGACGGATGCGGGTGCGAATGTGCGAGCATGAAAGTGTCTCTTAAAAATCTCCAAAACTATTAGTAAAATTCATGAGTGCGAGGATTGAATGATGTAAAACACGTGAAGGCCTAATTCAATGATCAATTGGACCGGATGAAGTCTTGGAAGCCAAAACGATGTTTAATTTTAGATTACCCGATTTGGCAAATTTTGGACGAGTTTGGAATAAGTCCAAATTTGGTGGGCTGACTTATTTTTGTGCTCTGGTCAATACTCGGATGCATGGTGGATTTCGGCCTGATTCATTCGTTTAGCCCTTCAATTGGACGTTTTAGTCGTTTTAGGAAATATTTGTTTCGTTAATAACTCTTAGACCGTAATTTCTTCTTCTTTTTTTTTTGTAAAAATCCTGTTTTTCTTTTCCGTTTTCAATTTTAGGAGCTTCTCCAAAATTTGGGACTTTTTACTTTTCCGCTTTAATTATTAGGGTTTCGGGATTAAACCATATAAAAGGGTTGTAACCTAATATTTTCTATTAACTTTTCATCTATAATATTTTCAGACTTTGTCTTTTCTCTTGTGGATTCAATAACTGCGCTAACTAATCTCTTGTTAATTCCGCTGCGTCCCTGAAAGTACAAACGCTGAAGAATGATTAAAAGCGCTAGCGTAAGCCATTTTGAATGATTACTACATGACTAAAGGCTCCGTTCCGGAAACAAAAATAAGTACTTATTTTTTAAGAAGGCAATTTCAAGCTCAAAAATCATGTGCTTACGCAAATAATTTTTCTACCACTATGGATCTTGTTTGATAGATCTCATTGAGATCTTTAATACGGTGCAAAAAAAATTGAAAAATTATTTTTCATTTACATTATTTTTGAATTTGAAAATGTGAAATAAGCTGCTTATTTTTTAAGAAGATTTCTGGAACGGGGCCGACGGGAGGTCATTGGACTACTATGGTCCCAACAAGAGAATGGGATAGCATAGTGGGCATATATATTTCTGAAAAAGCACCTGAAAAGAGGAGGGAGCAAATCCAAATGAGATACTCCTATAGAGATATGTCGTTCTCGAACCTCACGACTTTGTTTTTGTTTGAGCCAACAAGAGTTCGGCGCTAGACAGTAGCTAGTCTAGGGTTTGGTTATCAAGAACTGTTTTATGCACAGACTTGTACGGAGTTAAATAAAAATTAGCAGCAGAATTATATCGTCCATGTGACCTTTTAAAGCAAACAAGAACATGGAGTACATATAATAATGACTATGTAATTGTTAAAGCTAAGAGCTAGTCACTTTGTTTGGTTTAGATTTTAGAAAGTTATTTTGAAAGTAACGAGGGATAATGAGTGGAAAGAGAATGAGAGATAAAGAGAGAGAGATAGAGAGATTTATTAGAAACTGTGCCGAGAATAAAAAGTTACTCTAAAAAAGTTGAACCAAGCGGAGTGAGTATAACCTTATGGTAATTTTCTTAAAAACATAGATAGATGTCAAAAACCAGAAATTGAAATTGGAACACCGAGACTTGGTGTTTGATCGAGATACAATACAATCTTCTTAAAACAACTTCATCATCGCTCAGAGAGAGAGAGAGAGAGAGAGAAGGCGATCTGGGTGAGGGTTCCCACCCCTCATCTCAGCCGCCCCCCCCATTGTGTACTTCATCTTTGTGTTTCTTGTTATTTTGTAAGGTTATTTTTGGATAATGTAATCTTTTTTCTATTTCAATATATCTGCTTATGGTGTTTCCTCGAAAAAAATATACACCTGCTGAAACGAAGTACTCCGACAAAATGTGTAGAATAATGCGAAATGAAGAGACGAACTTTTCCAGTTATTCATCGATTTTCACAGGACTATTTATATAGGTGGCAAAGTGACTCATCCCACGCTTCTTATTTTGTCTTTATTCAATTTTTTTTTTTTGCCTTTGTTAATTTTGCGCCTAACATTTTTGAGAGGAATTGAAATAGTAAAAATTACCCATATATTTTTGAAAATATTCAAAACAACTAAAATACAATCATCCATAAAAGTTAGGCGCAAATATATGGGTAATTTTCCGCCTAACTTATTGGATATTTTTGAAAAATATATGGGTAATTTTTGCTTTTCTGATTTGTCTTGACGAGAAGAATCAATAATTTCCAAAAATTAGGCGCAAAACTAACAAACGCCGAAAAAAGAAAAAATAATAAAAACAAAACAAGAAGTGAATTGGCATGTCGACATAAACTTTAACTTTTCAAGTAAATGAAATGAAATGATGATTGAGAAGAAAGCAACACAATAGCGTATTGGGCTGACAATGTTTTGGTCCACTCTGGAATGAAGGAAGAAATGGGCCTCGAAAGTCTTGATCCCTAGTAACCAGGCCTGCTATGACTAAGATAAGACAACTGTCATCTTACTGTCTTTTTCACGGAGCCTCTGTGATCATGATGTTCACTGAGCTGTTCAATCTCGCGAGTTCATTTCAGTTTTGAACGGTCCAAATTTTAATAAAACTTTTTCGGAGAAAAGTTAATCACAATCAATTATTACTGGTAATAATTGGTTTTCAATCCGGATCATCTTACTACTTTGGACGGTCATGATTGAGCTCCGTAACTTCTTCACAGCCGTAAAGAAGATTTTCTGCTTACCACTCTTCAATGTCCAGATCCCCCATTAAAAAAAAAAAAAAAAACAATGGAGTAGAGCCTAGACCAGAACGGATAAAAAAGAAAGAAAGAAAAGAAACCAATTGTTCGAACATTGCCCCGTTTCAGAAACCTTCTTAAAAAATAAGCAGCTTATTTCACATTTTCAAACTCAAAAATAATGTTAATGAAAAATAATTTTTCAATTTTTTTTTGCACCGTATTAAAGATTTCAATGAGATCTATCAAACAAGATCCATAGTGGCAGGAAAATTATTTGTGTAAGCACATGATTTTTGAGCTTGAAATTACTTTCTTAAAAAATAAGTACTTATATTGAGTTGAGGAACGGACCATTTAAATCTAGCTTGTGTAAAGAAATTTGGCTCACACCCATTACTCAGATTTTGTTCACATATTTTCGTATTCGAATGTTTGTTATGTATATATATTTTCTTCCTAAGACGGTAGTATTATCGATCTATAGCCTCAAGGTTAAGTCCGATTGGTTGATGGGTTTGCTCATCACACAACTGACCATAATTCGATTCAAGGAGTCGAGTCGCAAGAAAATTACTTCTTGTGAATTTCTAATGCTGTGTTTGGTTTTGTTTTTGAAATTTTTTTTGAAAAATAGTAAGGGTAATAAGTGGAGAGAGATAGAGAGAGAAATGTTAGAAGTAATAAGAATCTAGGGAGAATTTTTTGAAAAATACTTTTTGAAAAACAAAGAGAACATAGCTACATTTCAACAAGAATGGCTTGCATTTGACCATATCGGAGAAAAGTATCTATAATCGTAGACAACTGTTGATTTTTCGCAACTCCGCCAGCTATCTTTTTACTAATATAAAAAAAAGCTATCTTTCGCAACTCCACAAGATTTAGTGAAAACTCACCTACGTCCAGAATAGTGCTGGACCTGCTGGGCAGGGTAGCCCTGTCCAGGCCTAAGACAAAGGATCTGTATTGCTGCTATTGTAGACTTTGTAGGATCGAATGACAGGTCATCTGACAGTATGGATCCCCATTTATTTAGGTGTAGGAAAATGACTGTCCAGAACGTGTTTTGATAATTAATACCTGTCAAGAACAAGTTAAGAACATTTGTTAATGCTGAAAATATTTTTGACGGGTAATAATTATCAAAACACGTCATTGGCCGTCATTTTCCCTAGGTGCATTGGCATATAGTGAACATTGGGTCAATTTTGAACTCGTAGATGGTGCTTTGCGCATTGTGTTGTGCATATCTGGGCCATTGATCTCGGCAATCAACGGCCTGGATTGCTGAATGGTTGGACGATTGAAATTAGGTACAACACCGTACGATCTGAACCATTGATTATTGAGATCAACGGTCCAAATGTGCACAGTATCGTGCACGGCACCATCCCAGGAACTTGACCCCATAGAATCCATATTCAGAAGCGATAAAATACATTCAGAACTAAAATATACTCCGTATATATGTAAAACTCCAAAAACAACCACAGTATCCTTTCAATGCATCGGCACACTTGTTTGCCTCTCCATAGATATGCCCATCCTTTCAAATGGCTTGAGAAGGTACCTGCAATCATCTGGGATAGCGCTAAGGGATTGTTAACATTCGTATCATCCCGAAGAAGGGCAAAAACCGCCGCTTAGCAAAAAAAAAAGGGGGGCAAAAACCGCTCTTTAGCAAAAAAAAAAAAACAGAAGAAGAAGAAGGGCAAAAACCGCCAATGAATCTGATTCAATTTCCAGGTTTTGAAGTTTGAAATTACTTCCTCATGAAATAAATCTAGATTCCCTCATGAACAGGGCTACCACTTAAGTACTTAACCTCAATACTGGATCAATTGCTCAAGTCAAATGTAAGACGGAGCAGGGGTGCCTGCTAATTGGGTTGTTCAATGTTTAGGATCCAACCCGAGTTTCTTAGTTTGATCTGAACAACTCATTTTATTTGACTCGATGAGTTACTGTGTTAAAAAAAAAGAAGAAGTTACAGTAATCAAAATCAATAGCTTTAAGAATGAAAAAACATTCTAAACGAAGCCGTTCTTTTATGAAAACGATTTCAAGAGTAAAACCATATTTTGTTAGCATATTCAGCGATGCTCGATCAATATGATTTGTTTACGGACGCTACCAACCAAACAAGTCGAACAAAATTAGCGATTCGGATCAAAACAAGCCTCGTGTGCTCCTAACAACCCAGTACAAGATAAGGTGGTCACAGAGTAGGACAAAGAGGAAGGAAGTGGGAATATGGCATTGGAGATGAGGACAATAAGAAGAAGTAGAGAGGGAGTCCAAGAAGGTATGAACAAATCCAAAAAAAGGTACACCACAAGCTTCCCACATTACTATCTGCTGGAGGCAAACAGTTTGGTGCAATGCAAAAGGGATGCTTTGATTTTGATTGGACATACAGCAAAAGATGAATTGCCGATTACTTCAACTTATGCGATTCCTATGAGGTGCCATTTACCTTGTGTTGTCTTGATCATGCATTGCATACGATGCCCTGGAATTGAATAACCATTTTTGGGCATAAAGCGATATGGGTCTGTACCCGTCTCGAGTCTCTCACAAAGATGATTAGAATAACCACTTTTGGGCATAAACGGCACGGATACGGACATGATGTCTGTACTCGTTTCGAGTCTCACAAAGATGATTAGAATCATTCATTTTGAAGTACTCTCAATCCAATTATAAAATACTCCTAGTGGAACGGGTGATAAACGTATCACTTATGTATACGAACATGTGCTCCGTCAATCACATATGACGCCCTCTCTTCACACAATCCGGTGTACATTTGGATTTGGTATATCCAAACTGGTGTACCCATTAGGTTTTTTTTTTTTTAACACTGATAGTATCCGAGGAATTCACATTAATATGCCGAGGAATTGGGCATTGAACAAAAACGGTACCTGAATCTGAATACGACCACAGAGAGGGCTCTCTGCCCGAGCACATTCTCTCTCTAGTTTCTCCTCCGGAACACAGAATTTGAGCGTCCCAATGCACGGGGGGGGGGGGGCTTGAAAGACTTTTGCCACCCCCTTTGGCCTTTCGGATTTTACTTCTCTCACCTCATTTTCCCCATAATGTAAAATCACTTTCCTTCCCAGTTCCTATAAAGAAAAGTTCAACACCCTCCTCTTTTTCTTGCTTCAATCTTTCACTTTACCCCTCTTTCCAATTGCTCGCTCCTTTTCCCTCTCTCTGTCTCTGCTTCCAAAACCCACCAAGAAAAACTTTACTAAAACCAATTCTTTCACAATCTTGTGGGTTATCTAGAGAAAAACGAAGTGGGTTTTTGAAATATTGTGTGTACATACATACAAAGATAGAGATCGGATACAATCGATTATGGGTTTGGTTGGAAGGCTGATTTGGGTCAATGATTACGGCAAGAAGCAATGCAAGAGCCTTTTCTGGAGGATGAGGGCGGCGGTAGTGAAGAAGAAGAAGGCGGGGAAGAAGCAATGCAAGTTTCAGTACGATCCTTGGAGCTACGCTCTCAATTTCGACGACGGCGGCGGCAGAAGCAGCAGCAGCAGCAATCTGAGAGTGATCGAAGGTGTAGGAGACGGAGGAGCATCCCGAAAGGGTGGATTTGTGGTCGTTCGGGGCTTGTCTGGAGCCACTGTTTGGGTTTATGTTTATCTGGGTAATAGAGTCTTGTAACTAGTGTTCGGTTGCTCTGTGTTTGGAACTTGGTTTTGGGTCGGAAAGGAAAGTGGTTCCGTGAAGTGATAATGCTATGGAAACCTTTCTTTGCTGATAAAAAAAAAAATGATAATGCTAGAGGAAATTTGTGGATGGACATGCCGTCACCACAGCACCACTAAGATGACTAATTGGCCAAAGGCTCTTCATGCAAATCTACACAAAGACCCAACAGTGGTATGGGTGAGATTCGAACCGAGGTCCATGGACATGGAAGGAGGGGACTTATCCCACTCACTTTGGCCAACTAAGCTACCACCCTTGTGGTTGTGTTTCTGTTTGGGGCTTGCTATTTGCAGCCACAAATTTTCTGAATGTAGTCTGTGTACCATATTATAAACATGTGTGTACCATAATATATACAGGCTATATTCAAGAAATAAGTGGCTGCAAATAGCAAGCCCCTTCTGTTTTCTGATTGTGTTTTTCAAAACACAGGAGATTGCAGCAGTGGGCACTAACACTGTTTTTCTATCAGTACTACTTCAGACCCACCGAACATTTTCTCCTCGAATACGTATTCGAGCAAATCATGACCGTTTGATTAGTAACACCCGATTGGCCGATGAACCCGAAATTCGATGATCCAATAGAATGGAGGCAAATAACAAGGAGATAAAATTTTTTACACCGCCGGTGTAAACATTTGTTTCCACCAAATCAATTATATTGCACCACGTCGCCATGTTTTATTGATTGAGACCACTATTTTACAACGTGGCGCAATGTACTTAATTTGGAGGAAACAAATATTTACACCGGCGGTGCAAAGAATTTATTCTCAATAACAAGATAAAGAAGTGGAGAATAAAAGGTAGTTATGATAGGAATAGACATTAGACACCACTTGAAAACTTGAAAGGAGTTTTCATACCATAAGGTTACTTCCTAATAGGCACGATATTGCTCGACGGAAATGCTGGGAATACTCCTCTCGGCCACTACTGAGCTATTCAACGAGGTCAAATCGATTAATTGGGCTATAAATAAAGAGCAGGCAAAATCTTTTCCTTTTCCCATTTTTTTTCCCGAATAGAAAGAAAATCTTGGGTCGTAGAGAGTATGCTTTTGGAAGTTGGAGAGAGAACATAGCAGTAACAATATTAGTTGTAAAGACCCGTAAATTCGTAAATTGATTTAAATGTTTTAAAAGGAATAAAAGGATGAGATTGAATTGAAATATTGAGAATTGAGGTTAAAATGTTAAAGTCTTATGCTTGAGGGGTAAATGTGTGATGTGTGTGTAGTATATGCATATAAGTGTGTGTGTGAGAGAGTATAGGGAATCACTTTCCCAATTCCTTCCCCCTCTCACTCTCCCGACCCCTCCTCCTCTCTCTCGGCTCCCACTCTCTCTTTTCCCTCTCTCACAATTTCAACCAAAATCACCCAAAACCTTCACAAGCTAGCCTTCAATCTTTCATTCCTTCGCGTGGTGGAGCTCGTTCCTCGTTGGTTAGAGCTCGGTGGAGGCGTATTCCATCCGGTTGCGAGTTTTGGAGCTAGGGCTTGGAAAATTATTCGATTTCGTTCTTCAATCTTGAGGTAGGGAGTTCTAACTCTCAATATATGTTTATGACATGTTTCTTGTAGCTTGATTCTTGCCTTTGATCGTGGTGGTTGTTGTTGTTGTTGAGAAACCCACTGAAATCTGCAGAAATTCTGCTCGAATAGCTTTGTTATCGATACCTTAACCATGGTTATCGATACCTTTGTGCTTCAAAACCCAGAAAATCACTTGTTATCGATACCATTTGTCATTGTTATCGATACCCTTGCGTCTGGAGCCTTTTTTGACCACAGGGTATCGATACCTTTGCCTTAGGTATCGATACCTGTTGCTTATCTCCAGCTTTTGCTGTTTTACTTCGTACTTCACCGTTTTGGTTTCCAATCACTTCTAACACCTTTAAAACACCTTTAAACCGTCTCTAAGCTTGGTTGTTCATCCTTTGATGATTCATTGATCGTTTTCACTCTTTAAACAATCGTTAAATGTCATCTTAGTTTCGTTGAAAATGGAAAACGTATCGTAGAGCTTGTTAGGAGTACCGTAGACTATATGGTGTGCCGTAGTGAGTATTATGGGTAGACGTGAGCACGTCATCTTGTCCTTTTGATTCGTTGAACTATCAATTTTCAATGGCGTTCGTCATCTAAGGTTTAAGTATCGATACAGGCAGGGCGTACGTTATATAGTTTCTATGAGTTGGCAAGTTACTTAGAGTGTGGTGACATTGTGGGGAATATAAGGGGTGGACATGAGTGTATCTAGTGGTCCAAGTGACGTTATGATGGTATAATGACTTGCGTCCTTTCGACTTGTCGAACCCTTCAATTCTTTGGGCACTCGTCCTATGAGATTCAAGCGTGGAAACAAATGAGTAGAGTATTGTCGGATTATATATGGGCTTAGTACATTATGTACGATGTGGATATTAAAAACTAATGAAAAGGCATGAACATGTACATTTGTGGAGTTATGTAATGGTTGATTAAAGTTTTGTGGTACAACCGATAGATTGATGATGATGTTGATTATGAAATGACGGATGGTCGGTTAAGCGATGTGCGTTTCCGCTAACCAGTGATTATTAGTGAGGGAATAGACTCGGGGTGACCCTGCGCTCGAGGGAATAGACCCGAGGTGACCCAAACGATTGTTATTTAGGGAATAGACTCGGGGTGATCCTATGCTCGAGGAGATAGACCCGAGGTGACCCAAGTTGTTATTATTATTATCAAGGGAATAGACTCGGGGTGACCCTGCGCTCGAGGGAAATAGACCCGAGGTGACCCTAGTGATTATTGATGGAAATATCTGATTAAAAGAAAAGAAAGATTCTGTAATGAAGGGATTGGATAATGATGACTGTAGACACGAGAACGGTTGTGGTATCGTATGAAAAATAATAAGATGAATTGGAATGACGCATAGACTAGTGTGGATTAACGTAAGTTTATTGATATATCTAGTCTGAGGAGTAATGGTTAGTGACATTCCGGTGGAGTCTAGAATCCTTTGATCAAAGCGTGTAGCTCGCTGGAAATCGTTCGTACTTTGGGCGTATTTGTCTATGCTCACTCATTCACGATGCATGATTCATTTCATTTTCATATAGTTTGAGTTTAGAACTCTCTACTGGGCATGTGTTTTGCTCAACCCTATCCTTCTTTCAGGTACACTCGAAGACAGTGACACGAAGTGCTTGGCGTGCATTTTGACTTCATCTTTGAAAGCTAATTCAGCAAATTGCTTGGGCATTATTTTGTAAAACTCTTTGGGGATGTAATATCAATTCCTATTATGACTATCATTTGATCATGGAGGATTGTAAACCTTAAACCTTCTTTTCTATTATGTTATTTGGATTGTCAAGCTTGACTAGAAAATTTGAACTTAATGTGCAATTATGGGAATGAACCATCTTTTGGGGTATTATCTGTATTATTGCGAGATATTGTTTATCAGAAATCTTTATACTTTATGTTGAAAATCGAGGGCGTGACAACTTGGTATCAGAGCATAAGTTTAGAACACCTCGAGACCGTGGGAAGACTTTTAGTCTCATGGGTTCAAAAAAAAAAAAAATCGCTGCATCTTTTTTCAAAACTATATGTGTGCTTGCATGAATGAGTTAGTACATTGATATGGCATTGCATTTATATTACGATAGAGTGGCGTAGTGTTGTTTCCCATGCTGGAAAGGTCGGAGACTTGCTCAATATAGCGATGTGGCTAACGTTGATGACTTTCTTTCTTATGTTTTCGTAGTAAGATGTATTCGAGATGTGAAGTTAGGTGGGGTGAAATCGAGGATCGTGATTGTCAGGGCCATAGTGCGTGCAGGGAGGATGGGGCGAGTCGGCATACTAGGGATGAGGTAATGTTTCCTGAAATTGTTGAGTGCGTGAAGGGTGTTGAGGTTCTGGAGAATGCGCAGATCGTTGTGAATGCGGGGGAAACTAGACGTAGAGTCATTAGCGCGAGGTCATCCTCAGAGAGTGTTGAGAGTTCAGGAAAGAAGAAACCTAGGATATCAAAGCCAGAGATTCAGGGTCAGCAGGACCTTAAGCCACCTCCTCATTTTTTTTGGGGCACCGGGAGTTCTCCTCAAGCATCCGATTGTGTGTTATCGATGTCGTCAGTCTGGCCACATACGTTCTCAATGCCCATGGCGTGGGGAATCTTGTTATACTTGCGGCGAACCTGGCCACATGGCGAGAAATTGTCCTCAGGAACCAGGGGTACATGGTGAGTCGAGTTCAATAGTGCAGCACAAACGTACACCGAAAACAGCAACAGATGCAGTTCCGTAGCTAAACTACCACCTCCTACTACTCTCTAGCTCTTAGAAACGTCACTTGTTTGAGGTATTGTCTTTCCCTAGTTGTCCTTCTCATTCGCTACAATACTTTTGATTCAGAAGCATTTCATTCATTGAGAATCCCATTCTTGTTCATGTTCAAAATCGAAAATAAGAAATCCTAGTTCACGCGTGTTGGAAAATATCAATAGATCATGTTTGTCGGGATTAGGGGTAAATCATTCCATATGAAAGTATTGTCTTGACTTCTATAACTTAAGCACGGCTAGAATAGATGTGATTTGAAAAGAGATTGGTTATATCCATGATAGTAGGTGGAAGTCCGAATGCGATTTCGTAAGCGTTGTTTCTTTAAGTGCCCTTGTTTGTTGGCTTAATTGAGCCTTGTTGGAATTGTATCGTAATCTGCTTTCCGTGAAATCTATCAAAATCGTTGGTCTGTTATAACTCTTGATTTTTAAGTTAATTGTTACGCAAATCCGTCCCTAGCTTTTCTTGGAAATATCCAAAATCTTGTGGCAAAGTATCATGTGACGCTTTTACTATTGATGTTGACGAATGTTCGTATCCCATTCAGAGTCTTATTTTGACATCACCTTGCTTGAGGTAAGTTTCCTTTGGTCAGTTTAGATTCCTTTGTTGCAACTATTGGTTTCCTCGTTTGATTGTAACCGTTATTCCACGTGAGTACTTAATTTACAGCTTCAACCTATTGAACCCAATTTGTGGTCATGTACCGTATGATATACAAATTCGTTGGTACCATCAAAATTTGGACCTCGTTACCATTGTTGTCTGCTTTGGGCCATCATTTATTTTGATCCCATGACTATGAAGTCATATGATTTGAACTCGTGTCCTCTTTGTATCTGTTTGTTTGCCCATGCCTATTCGGTTGGTTGAAAATTTCCATTGTTGGAGTCAACTCTTGTGATGACATATTTATTGATATCTATTCATTGGCGCCGTTCAATACGAATTCAATTATTTTAATTACTCTCAATGGCATTTGACTCTATCGTGGTTCCTCAACTCTAGAGGCATATGATGGTTCGTTTTGTAACGTTCAGTTTCAACTTGTTAAAAGTATTGCTCAAATCTGGTACTGGACAAATTTTCAATCTTGTAAGAGTCGGTTTACTAGGGATCTATTTCATTACTTCATGTTCGTCTTCAGTAAGGTTATGATCGGTTATTTCAAGATTCCCTCGGAGTATCATGAACTTTTGCATTGAGTTTGCTGTCAATTTATTTTAAAGATTTCAAGTACTCCTTGAATTCCGAATACTTCAATATCATTCTTGAGATTCTTGGTTAGCGTTGATCAAGTTCAGGGGCTTGCTCTTTTCATTTGAGATGACAATCGAATCCTTTCTTATTATCTGGATTGACCCAACTTGGCGCGAGAAATTGGTGCAGCTTTTAGAAGAATCGCACGTAATCTAGGTTTGTTAGATTTAATATTAAGGGGTCCGGTGGAATCCATTCACCAACGAACTTTGGAAACTCGAGGGAGAATGACTGAACGGATGAGGGAGTTCATTGAAGATTGCTAACTGCGTAAAATCGACCAAAGGATAACGTCAATTGTCGTTGTCGTCCATTGTCACTTGCAGTGGGAAATTGCGTTTTTCGTAAGGTGTTACCGCATTGGATTTTGTCTCGTCTTGGGATGGAAAGGAAGCGTTCACCGCTAGAAAGATAGGTTGTGTGTCGGATACGGTGTGTGTTTTGGATAGCCAGGTGACTACCGATGAAATCCACTTGGAAGAGGCGCTTGATCACCGCTCATTCTAAATGGAAGTCTCGGAAAGTCAAATGGATTATCGGGTTACGTTCCTAGGCGAGATCTTGGCACTTGGATAGATAATCGTATATAGAGATTTTGCGATAAAGAAAAGCTTAGAAAATTGTGTACCATTAGGCCTTGTCATTGAAACTTTCAGGTATTCATTATGCGCTCTTTGTATAGATATTGAGTGAGTGCAAACCAAATCCATTGCAAGCGTTAAAAGGGTTCAGACTTGGGTTAGAAGCCAATGTGCCCTATGGTGAGAATCCGGTACGTATCCTAGCGTGGCGTGATTAAGTTAATAGGGTAAGACAATGTTGTTAGTACTGATTTACGTGGGAAAAAGGGGGAGCAAAGTTATAGAGTAATATCCTCATTTGTTTTAGTTGATCGATGTGAATTCTGGCGTAGCACATTCTTGATTATTGAACCGTTGCATAATGTAAGTTGTTGTGGTTTTGCGTATCTAGATGATACTTGGTGTGGTTGGATTGATCTTGGCAAATTTCGAGGACGAAATTTTTCTAATGAGGGTAGAGTGTAAAGACCCGTAAATTCGTAAATTGATTTAAATGTTTTAAAAGGAATAAAAGGATGAGATTGAATTGAAATATTGAGAATTGAGGTTAAAATGTTAAAGTCTTATGCTTGAGGGGTAAATGTGTGATGTGTGTGTAGTATATGCATATAAGTGTGTGTGTGAGAGAGTATAGGGAATCACTTTCCCAATTCCTTCCCCCCTCACTCTCCCGACCCCTCCTCCTCTCTCTCGGCTCCCACTCTCTCTTTTCCCTCTCTCACAATTTCAACCAAAATCACCCAAAACCTTCACAAGCTAGCCTTCAATCTTTCATTCCTTCGCGTGGTGGAGCTCGTTCCTCGTTGGTTAGAGCTCGGTGGAGGCGTATTCCATCCGATTGCGAGTTTTGGAGCTAGGGCTTGGAAAATTATTCGATTTCGTTCTTCAATCTTGAGGTAGGGAGTTCTAACTCTCAATATATGTTTATGACATGTTTCTTGTAGCTTGATTCTTGCCTTTGATCGTGGTGGTTGTTGTTGTTGTTGAGAAACCCACTGAAATCTGCAGAAATTCTGCTCGAATAGCTTTGTTATCGATACCTTAACCATGGTTATCGATACCTTTGTGCTTCAAAACCCAGAAAATCACTTGTTATCGATACCATTTGTCATTGTTATCGATACCCTTGCGTCTGGAGCCTTTTTTGACCACAGGGTATCGATACCTTTGCCTTAGGTATCGATACCTGTTGTTTATCTCCAGCTTTTGCTGTTTTACTTCGTACTTCACCGTTTTGGTTTCCAATCACTTCTAACACCTTTAAAACACCTTTAAACCGTCTCTAAGCTTGGTTGTTCATCCTTTGATGATTCATTGATCGTTTTCACTCTTTAAACAATCGTTAAATGTCATCTTAGTTTCGTTGAAAATGGAAAACGTATCGTAGAGCTTGTTAGGAGTACCGTAGTGATAAGCACCCGACAATGTAATAAAGGGTGCGCTAGTGGCTAGTCTTAGTTACTTTTGTTATTTAATTTGTTATTTTTAAGTTACTTTTGCTCGTAAAGTAGTTTGGTGGCGTTTTGTAGAAAACTATCTCAAAACAGGGACTCAAAGCGAGGCAAGGCAACCCGAGCAAGGCAATGGCCAAGGCGTGGCCCGAGCAA
Source organism: Rhododendron griersonianum (assembly GCA_018127125.1). Taxonomy (NCBI): domain Eukaryota; kingdom Viridiplantae; phylum Streptophyta; class Magnoliopsida; order Ericales; family Ericaceae; genus Rhododendron; species Rhododendron griersonianum. Next base: position 28,295,353 of record CM030800.1, read on the forward strand.
AAATAGCAAAGCAAGGCTACCAAGGCAAGTCAACGCGCGGTCAAGACCAAGTTCTGAAGATAAGCTCTCGGTACCGATGGCTAAGATTTGAGACATCGGTACCGAGCCCTTATCTCAGCCAGCAGCCATAACCTGCTAGGCATCGATGGCAAGGATTTCAGACATCGGTACCGAGAGCTTATCAGCATTTTAAGCCCTTTGCCATCGGTACCGCGGGCTTACGAGGGGATCTTCAGAGCATCTTTTAGGAATATTCCATGCGCGGATCTTGGAGTATAAAAGCCCGTGATGTCACCATTACACGACTGGGACAGAAATGTACCCATTTTTAGATCTAGATCTAGATTTCAAATTTCTTTGCTTGTTCTTGAGTGTTCTTAATTTTCAGCCCTTAATTTCTGCATTTTCAACTCTTGTAAGTTAATTTTTGCCACTCTCTGCTTTATTAAAGTTGTTTAGTTTCTCCCGATCTATCTTTCTATCTAATTTTCTCTTAGGCTTGTGTTTACACTTATGCTAAGTAGATTTTTGCTTGCTCTTATCTTTTTAGATATGTGTGAGTAGTTTCATAAGGTTGGGTCATGGGGTGACTAGCACCCCATGGCTTGAGTAAAAATTGCATTTTTCACCAAAAAGTTTGCAACTTTGTTTTGGAAATTGATGTGGGGCTTGGATTTGTTTGTCAAATTACCGAGGTGTTAACCTCTTTGATCATGTGTAGGTAAGAGCTTCGCCTACTTACCACACATGATGCTTGGAGCTCTGTCGCTCGAGGTGTTTGCTAAATAAATTCTATAGCTAGCTTGATTTTCAAACTATCTTATCTTCCGGGTAAAACCGTGTATTGGGGTGAAAAATGTGGTTTTGCTTGAGTCGTGGGCGCTAGTAATTCCTAGACCTAACCTTCTTTTTATCTAGTTTATCCTCGTTTAATTTAGCCTTTTTACTTTCCACCGCATACGAAAAACCAAGTTGGCTGACTAAAAGCCGGAAACCATACTTACATCTACAATCCATCAAGCCGTATTAGTTATCTCTGTGGGTACGATCCCGGACTTCCGGATTTATTATGCTTCAATCGGACGCTTATACCCTACGCTTGGGGTGACCTCTCTTTTGATACATCGAGAAGTGCGAAGCACGTAGACTATATGGTGTGCCGTAGTGAGTATTATGGGTAGACGTGAGCACGTCATCTTGTCCTTTTGATTCGTTGAACTATCAATTTTCAATGGCGTTCGTCATCTAAGGTTTAAGTATCGATACAGGCAGGGCGTACGTTATATAGTTTCTATGAGTTGGCAAGTTACTTAGAGTGTGGTGACATTGTGGGGAATATAAGGGGTGGACATGAGTGTATCTAGTGGTCCAAGTGACGTTAAGATGGTATAATGACTTGCGTCCTTTCGACTTGTCGAACCCTTCAATTCTTTGGGCACTCGTCCTATGAGATTCAAGCGTGGAAACAAATGAGTAGACTATTGTCGGATTATATATGGGCTTAGTACATTATGTACGATGTGGATATTAAAAACTAATGAAAAGGCATGAACATGTACATTTGTGGAGTTATGTAATGGTTGATTAAAGTTTTGTGGTACAACCGATAGATTGATGATGATGTTGATTATGAAATGACGGATGGTCGGTTAAGCGATGTGCGTTTCCGCTAACCAGTGATTATTAGTGAGGGAATAGACTCGGGGTGACCCTGCGCTCGAGGGAATAGACCCGAGGTGACCCAAACGATTGTTATTTAGGGAATAGACTCGGGGTGATCCTATGCTCGAGGAGATAGACCCGAGGTGACCCAAGTTGTTATTATTATTATCAAGGGAATAGACTCGGGGTGACCCTGCGCTCGAGGGAAATAGACCCGAGGTGACCCTAGTGATTATTGATGGAAATATCTGATTAAAAGAAAAGAAAGATTCTGTAATGAAGGGATTGGATAATGATGACTGTAGACACGAGAACGGTTGTGGTATCGTATGAAAAATAATAAGATGAATTGGAATGACGCATAGACTAGTGTGGATTAACGTAAGTTTATTGATATATCTAGTCTGAGGAGTAATGGTTAGTGACATTCCGGTGGAGTCTAGAATCCTTTGATCAAAGCGTGTAGCTCGCTGGAAATCGTTCGTACTTTGGGCGTATTTGTCTATGCTCACTCATTCACGATGCATGATTCATTTCATTTTCATATAGTTTGAGTTTAGAACTCTCTACTGGGCATGTGTTTTGCTCAACCCTATCCTTCTTTCAGGTACACTCGAAGACAGTGACACGAAGTGCTTGGCGTGCATTTTGACTTCATCTTTGAAAGCTAATTCAGCAAATTGCTTGGGCATTATTTTGTAAAACTCTTTGGGGATGTAATATCAATTCCTATTATGACTATCATTTGATCATGGAGGATTGTAAACCTTAAACCTTCTTTTCTATTATGTTATTTGGATTGTCAAGCTTGACTAGAAAATTTGAACTTAATGTGCAATTATGGGAATGAACCATCTTTTGGGGTATTATCTGTATTATTACGAGATATTGTTTATCAGAAATCTTTATACTTTATGTTGAAAATCGAGGGCGTGACATTAGTCATCATAATCATATAATTGAGGATCTTCTTCGTACAGGAGAAGCAAAACATGAAACAACGCTCATTGCTTCCTCTGCATATATACACAGTACTATGCTTTTAGCTCTAAATTACTCCATCTAAGGAGGCTTAAGAACCGGGCCGGCCCAAAGGTTTTGAGTGTCCAAGGCTAAATTAAAAAAAGTGTGTCCCTAATACTTAACAATTTTTATAGTAACGATCAAAATACGAGAAAACCAAACCAATATAAAGTTCTACTAATTATCACATACAAACACAAAATACAAAGTCTTCAAATAGATAAATATATAAGTATTATCTTAACAACGCATGAGTATCACTTGAATACTACTTGTCTTGCATTTCTAGAAGCAAAAGCTCCTCATGACAAATTCCTCACTTGAAATTCACATTTACGGAAACACAACCTAACAGTCTGTGTGACCACCAAGAAAACTTGTTGAGAAAATAAATGAAAATACTGACTGTGTTTGGTTTGCAATTTTGAGAATTATTTTTGAGATAAAAAAGTTCTATAGATTTGCGTATTTTTCCGTCTTTAGTAAATTTTTTTAACATTTTGACAAACTCTTTTACTTTTTGAATAGAGGTACGCTATGTACATCCAAAAAGTATAAAATAATTAAAAAATTTGACAAAACATCACTATAGACGAAAAAACACGGATGACAAAACAATCAAAATTTTTGGAGAGATTATTTCTGATTAGGAAACCAAACAAAGTGACGTACTACTCTGAGTCTCAGCAAACTTAGACTTTTAAAAAGATTGCATTTTTTCGTAAAAAGAATCAATTTTTTTCACAAATCAATAGATATCAATAAGTTCTTTGAAGTTGTGAAAAAATTTAAATCTTTTAACAAAAAAAATACATAGTATTTTTAAAGGACTAGGTTTGCGCGGCGGATATTTATTTAGGGACGGAGGGAGTAGTAATTAGTGAAGGAAAATGTAGAGAGTTGAACAAACAAATAAGACTAGGAAGATGATGAGGGGTGAGAGAGAGGGGAGAAAATTGGAAAATATATTCTAGCTAGGAGTTTATGAGGGAAATAAAAATCATTGAGCACTAGCTATACATTGAAAATTTAAAGTCAAAATTAAGCTGTAGATAAAAATTAAGAATTGAAAGAACAATAGGTTGCGGATCAAAAAAAAAAAAGAAGAACAATAGGTCGATGGTTATTTTTCAGATGTGAGAGAGAGAGAGAAACTGACTGTGATGGAAAAAAGTGTGTGAGAGAGAGAGAGAGAGAGTGTGTGACTGTAATGGAAAAAATTCAAAAAACGAGCTTTGATTTTCTTTTTTTTGAAAATGGACCAATTAGTTCTCTCATTTACAAAACTGACTGTAATGGGAAAAAGTCAAAAAACGAGCTTTGATTTTCTTTTTTTCGAAAATGGACCAATTAGTTCTCTGATTTACAAAAATGCCACCGAGTTTTTGGGTCATTTGAGTTTTTGGGCATTTATTTGCATGTTGGATGGACATTTTTTTTTATGGTATTGGGCTAAAAAAGAGTCATAGTCAAACTCAAATACAAAAAAAATTGAAAGTGCCCCAAAAATTGAACATTTTTAGGGTGCCCAAGGCCCAGGCCTATTGGGCCTTGGAGTTGGGCCGACCCTGATTAAGAACAACCATAATATTCAGAAATGAGGATGCATGCATGTCCAACAAAATTGTCAACTATGATTTGCAGACCTTGTTAGGATCAAACTCCGATGTCTCTTTCTTTTTTCCGACAAGGGTGTCTAGAGTTTCGTCTTGATTAATCACTTAGCATGTGTATTCCGCCATCTCACATGTACAAGATAATTATCAGGTCTGCACTCCTGAGGTAGCAACCGCGAGAGAGGGTGAAAACGAAAATAATCATTAGGCCACGCATTTATATTCGAACCTAAGACTTGTGGAAGAAGTCCTTAATCATTGTATTAATATAAGTAGAGCAAGTCTTTAAAATTTGAGAGGTACTGTACTACAGAAAAACGTCAATCTTCCCCAAACAAGTAAATCCTCCTCTCACTCCTCCACGGATCTCCGCCGCTGCCCTTGGACCTGCCATGATTCAGGTCAGGCCACAGCTTGGACCGGCACAAAGGGCAAGTGGTTCGGCCTTGATCGACCCAACCATCAAGGCACTCTGCGTGAAAAACATGAGAGCAGTTGCACAGCTCCCTGACCTCATCGCTACCATTCACGAGTGATAAACACACGGCACACAGCTGGGAGGTAGATGAATCATCCCATCGACGACCTTCTGGCCTCTCAAGGAAGTCATTGTATTTGATAACTGGCAGTCGCTCCTTGATCGAGTCGATAACATAATGGACAGGCACTTGGACTAGTGAAGCATAAGGGCGAGGCTCCGACGACGCAGCTGAGTCGTCGGAGAATTCTGTTCGTTTGAACAGAGTGAATGAAGAGACAGCTGCTGCGAGCATGCGTCCGGCAAGGCGTAACGCAAGTTGTTTTTGTAATGTGAGAAGTTCTAATGGAAAAGCCATAATCATCTACTTCAAGAAAGCTTTGATTAAAAAGAGTAATTGGAGTTTGGATGGTTGGAGTTGAGGATATATATAAGAATCTTAAATCTGCACGTTATATGCATGTCCCAGTACTTTTGAGAAGATTTTGGGTGCTGGGCTGTCGTACCCGTTGGCGATCCCAGCTGGGCAAATTAATCGTGTTTTGGACGGTCTGGATTTGAAAGAGAGAAAAACACGTTTGGACGGCTAGGGATTGCCGGCGGGTACCGTCACGTGATACCCGCTCCACACCCAAAAATTTATCCCCCACTTTTGGGAAGTCGTGCGGACCCTACAAGGAAATGTAGTTTATCCCCACAGCCACTTGGATGGGTCGTTGGTTTTGGGTCGTAGTATGCTTTTGCCATCAATTTGATTGATGAGCTAACCAAGTTACTGCTATGTTCAATTACCCATCTATGTTGCCGTCATTAGTTATCACGACATATTGACATAGTGGCGGCTCAAGTGTACTTCCTCCGTCCTCATTCTTTAGTCTCTTATTCTATTATAATCGGATAAAAAATTAATTATAATTTTTAATTGGTAATACCAAACATTAGATTCTTCACATATATTTTTGCCTTTTCACATTGCATTTTAATTCTTTAATTGCTTTTCTAAATTGAAAATTCGTTGTTTCTTTCAATTAAATGGCTTTGGATTGGGTAGTAGACTATCAGGTGTTTGAATTTAAATGAGTTTGACGTTCAAAGTTGAGTGAATTAGAGCATCTCCAATGGGGATGGAAAATAACTAAGAAAGGACAGTCATTTTAGCATCAAAAAGTTGTTAAAAGTTTGGTTATAAAAAAAATTTCACCCCTCTCCAATAGTGAATTGTAAAATAGAATCAAAGAGTACTAAATATTAGTAACTAATTTTTCCTCCACCTTATTTCCTCCCAACTTAATTCAATTACTATTTCCGTTCAAAAATAATTATCGTGTCTGCTAAACAAGGACTTAAAAAAAAACTAAAAAAAATCAATCTTTTCTGTTACAAGTAGTTGGGTTTGATGATGTTTAATGACGTGTCAATTATAGCTCTAGTCATTTGGGGATGGATATATCCATCTCCATATTCATCAAATGCATTTTTCATCCTTACTTCCATCCCCGTTGGAGCACTAATTTTTGCATCTGGGGATGGAAAATGACTATCCATTCTCTCATTGAACTTGCTCAAAGGTGTTTGAATAATGAACTAACCTTTATGAAATATTATGTGTTTAAAAAAAATCTAGGGTGTTCACAACCAAACTCTCTCACAGATGCACTGGTCTCTCTCTCTCTCCCTCCCTCCTCTCCCCCTCTCTCTCTCCTCCACGCTCTCTACTCATCACATATATATAATCAAATACTTGATAAAAGAAATTGGAAATAAAATGCCATAGCTTAGTAACTCAACAAAAAAATGCAGAAAGTCTAAGGGTACAGAAAAATTGAAACAGATTTTGTACATAGATTTTTCGTGGGGTCCACTACGGGTCTCATACAAATGATCCGAGCCATTCACTAAATGTAAAACATTTTTTCAAGAGCCCTCTCAAAAAATCAGCTCAATCCGATACTTATAGATATTCGATCCAATCATCTAACTTTTTCATATCCTGAAATCTAAATGAAAAATTAGATGATTGGATTGAACACCTATAAGTATCGGATTGAGCTGAATTTTTGCGAGGGCCCTTGAAAAAATATTTTACATTTAGTGATCGGCTTGGATCATTTGTGTGGAACCCGTAGTGGACCCCACGAAAAATCCATGTACAAAATCTGTACCAATTTTCTGTACCCATAGACTTAGGCGTCGAATGGCGCCTGAGATTACTCCAGTCGGGCTACTGATGCAGATGGCTGGGGTCCCTCCATGTCCCTCTCTCATTAAAGGGAAAAAAATCCAACTCGTTCCGCTTTTGGTCCTTAAAAAATACTAAGTATTTATTTGCAATTTTTAAACTTAAAAATAGTAGGTTTACTGAAATAAAAAATATGGATCTTGTTTGAATCGAAATCGATCAAACCCTGCAAAAAAAATTAAAAAATTATTTTTGTAAGTCCATTATTTTTAAACTTGAAAATAAATCCTTATTTTTTAAGTCATAAAGCTATAGGGACTGACCGGTCCCCTACCGAAATCGTACCGACGGCCGCACCGTCTCCGGCTACCGGACGGCCGATCCGAGCTGTCCAAAAATTCTATAAAAAAAAACGAGGGGGCCAAAGCGGGAATTAACGGCATCCGATGTGTGTAGGGTGCTTGATCCAAACACCTTATTTTTCGTGGGTGTTTGGATCAAGCACCCTACATACATCGGATGTCGTTATTCCCGCGTTGGCCCCCTCGTTTTTTTTTTTATAGAATTTTTGGACTGCTCGGATCGGTCATCCGGTGGCCGGAAAAGGCCCGGCGCGACCGTCGGTACGATTTCGGCAGGGGACCAATCAGTCCCTATACTTATTTGAGAAAACGAAATGGGCCAGACTCTTTCACAAACTGAGAGAATGCTCCGTACATAACCCGTACCCCCTGCTGGGATGCCCATCGTCTTTGCGAGTCTGAATTTGGCGGCACCTCACACCAAGGTGTCCCTGCCCGTTCTCGCTGGGCACCTACACCCCCTCACCGAAGGATGGGATCAGGGGAGGTCTAGTGGCGGCGACCGCCACGACAAGAATTTTAGAAAATGCAATTCTTACATGTAAAAAAAAAAAATTATGCCCAACTTATATAGTCTCGCCACCACTAGATTTTTTTAGTATATATTTCGCTACTACTAGAGTAAAATCCTGGTTCCGTCCTTGCCCTCACCCAGGTGCCGTGCTCGGGTCTTCTCCTTGCAGACAATGACTCAAACTTCCCATTTCCTGCATGCATCTTCTGGTGACCGCGAAAACACAAATAGACATTCACTAATCATAGATGCCTCCCAAGCTGGACATGAGTCCTTTGGAAACGTCACATTTGTCATGGAATAATACAGTTGACATACAGAAACATACTAAAGCACAAAATTTAAAAATCAAACTAGTGAAACCATCGACAAAAGCATCCATGGGCAGACTAACAGTATGTTATTAATTTACAAAAGAGAACCAAAATCAGTCAGTGATCACCAATACCGCACTTAATTACTGCTTCTTCTGACCGTCAATGATTTCCTTTTTGCGTAGACGATAATACTCTTGCAGCATTGGAGACATCCCACTCGAATCCAACATCATGATTCTACGCTCGTCTCTCAATCGCTCTATTCGAATCTCTTCAGCTTGATTACGGTAGAGTTTCTCAAACATTTCGACCTCTTTTTCTTTCTTCGAGCATCTCATTCAATAACTCCCTGATTTGAGAACTTGCACAACCATGGCTCTTTACTTTTTTTCAACCGTCCCTTTTCAGCCTTACTGCCTATCGGTCTCTCCAACACGGTGCATGGGTATCGAGCGAGACATCATCTTCTGCTAGGTTGATTGACTCTTGTGTCCAAGGAGAAGATGGTGTAGCATTTCTACTTCTTTTCGGTTTTTCCTTCCGGCCTTCAGCAACTGGAAGAGGCTGACTATGGGAAGAGCAAGAGTCTGCTTGCGAATCCATCCCTGTTAGACTGAAAAGAAACAAATGGAAAGAGAATGACGGTGGTGAAAGAAGGCCAATTCCAATTCATAAGGAAAAGAGAAGGCATATGGAAATTAAACCAACCAATGCTAAACTGAATCACTGAAATCCTCATTATTCACATTTCTATCTGTGAATAAAGCTTTCAAGTTTCAACCCCATAGTACTTATATAGGTCTATGGAAAGGACGCCGACATCAAAAGATTCAAAACCACATAAGATAGAACCTAAAGTATTGCACTCTTCTTTTACGACGAAGATACAGCTGCAAACCAGAGCCATACCAAACACAAGACCAGAAACCATCACATTTGGCAATTGGTAAATTCAAATAAATCAAGCAATCAGTACGTCTACGTCTATGATAACTAACCATTCCATTTACAACAAACCCATTCCTTGCCTTAAAAAACCATTCTACAGAACTAGCATCCACCCAAACTAGTCACAGACTCGCAGGAAATCTACAAATATGCTTACTAATTATAATATCACTATAGCAAAATTTCCAAAACAAACTTGTATAGAAAAGTTGGCCCTGGACATTTTTCCCAACAACATCAAACAAGGAAACTAGATTAGTGCAAAACACTACATATGCAACTGTGCTGCAATCTACCTCCTCATTTTATCAACTAGCAACCTAATCCTGTCTTTTCATGAGAGCAGAGGCGGATAAAGTTGAAGCAACTAAAGCATTTGCTTTATGCCCTGTTTGGACAAGTGCCCCATATTTTTTTCAAACATAACCACAAATTTCAATAGGTTGATAACCAAAACTAAGTTTCTTTAGAGGACCTACTCTTAGATGGCCACCACTCTATCCAACAGGGAAAAAAGTCCTCCCATCCCATGAGTGTCATGTCGTGCGGAAGCATTAACAAAACAGAAAACGGATGTGATTATGCTATGTAAATGAACAAACCAGAGAGAGAGAGAGAGAGAGAGCAAACACATAGCACAAACAGACTTTTTACGTGGTTTGGGTCATAAACCTACTCCACGGGGAAATCAGACGGAAGAAAACATAAGTTCAGAGGGCTACAGATACCTGATGAGATCTCTCACAGCATCTCCAATCCTTACCCATTTTATCACCCATATCCAAAATTTGAGTAAAAAGCCTAAAAAATCATCTCCAATGTCATACCCATTTCCTACCTCTTTTGAGTTTCACCCTTTTCCTCACCTAAATTTGTGGAGACCCAAACCCATGCCCATGGAGAATTGCATATCAGTGGGAAGAGGGGCAAAAAATACCCAAGTCATGGACCAGTTTTTCCATAATTCATCTAAACATGACAAGGAAAAAATTAATTCCCAATACATGGAGAGGGCACCTGAAATTACTATTACACCCCTAATGAAATAAACCCTAAATCTTAACCCAGCCACTGTTCCTTTCTCCTTCCTTCGTACGCTGCTGCTGAAGAGGAATAGAACAGCAGGGGAGGGTTCTTCTTCTGCTTCCCCTTGGAGCTTTCTCCCTCACCCCTTCTTCCTCTCTCACTTCATCTCTCTGTAGCAACAATACTCTCTCCATTCCACCGAAGAAGAAGTAGTCTCTTCTCCTTGACCAATGGACATCGTATGCATCTGGTACGTATATGTTTTGGGTGTTTCAATTTTTTTTGCAGTTTTCTCTCTTCTCTCATTTCGTCCATGTGTCTGCGTTTGTAAGAAATTTGGTTTTTTTCATTGTATGAGTGAGGATAGCATTGTATGAGGGAACCCTCAACCAACAGAACAACAGCCCATCCTACAATGGTTAAACCCAACATTAAAATTGTGATAATAATAACCATAATTCAGCAATACAACTTTGTAGGGAGGCGATTTCGAAGGATCAGAAATTTAGGCAAGGGTTCAAATTAATTTTCGAACTTGGGGTATAGGTACAGGGGGAAATGGTTTTGAATGATTAGTGTATGAAAAAGGGTAGGGGAAATTAGAGGAATTGGAAATATGGTGAGGGAGAAGATAAATTTTCGGATTTCCTTGTGGTTTGGGGATCGAGGTCTCAAAACTTGCAAAGCCCTGGGTGGAACTCGAAATTCCTCTACTGTGGAGAATGAGGAATACAAGGGGCAATATTGAGAATTTTCCATTAGTTCCCCTAGGAGAAGAAGGTACTCTGTTAATACTAACATGTGATCCACCATTGTGAACCCTTATTGCAATGGAAGTTTGTTTTTCCTGAAAATAAAATAGTTGCTCTTTAAGTTACCTAATGTTACTCCTTGTATGAACTTTTGTTGCTCTCTATGTAAGAAAATATGCCCTAAACTGTTAAGGGCAGTCACCTATGTTTTAACTCACTGAATGACTGTCCCTTACCCTTGTGTGTTGGTCTGTATAAAATGAGGTTCTTCTTCAAGTTATGTAACATATTTTTTTCCTGATTATTCTGAGAAAGATGAAAGATGAAACCAATACAAAATACACTTCATGTTCTTTCTAATACTTGATTAGACACTAGAAAAACTTGATGTAACATGGGAACCTATATCTTACCCATGGCTTATGCCAGACCATGCAACAATTGCTAATTGCATACACAATTTAAACCGAAGCATGATATGCAACACCTTGAGCATGCACATGTCCTTTATCAGTGCAAGGTTATTTACTGCTACCTCTGAAAACAGTTCCTTCAATCTACATGTCTTGCCTTTCCAAAGATGAAAATCCTATGCATCCTTACAAGTGAATTAATAAGATGGAGTGAGCTATTCTCCATGTTAGACGGAGGAATAGTGAGGTGGAGTGGCCTATTTTTCCATTTTAGCAGGAAGTCGTTTGGTATCTTTTCATCTGCTATTTACCACTTGTGGATGGTGAGAAATGCTAGACTATTCAACCATTAGTATATAAACTCTACTAGTAGCTTGTTCAGGAGCATTGCAGCTGATATTAGGGACATGATTTGATCTTTTGAAATGGTGGTCAACACCCAAGAAATTAAAACTACTTGTTAATCTAGCTTGGAGTATATCCACCAAGATTCTGAACATAAATAGACCCAAGAAAGCTTGACTGTAGTTTTGCAGCTTCTATTTCTGGTTTCTTGTTGCGATATTCTCTAACCCTAATGATGTAACTCGACAAGGAGGGGGTACAAGATTTGTTGATCAAGCGCTTACCATCTCACCAAAATACGTGGGTATTAGTGAAGGCGCAACTTTATTTCCTTACTCAGCTAAGTGCTAACAGCTCAATTGAGAGTTGTTGACCCACCAGAGGTAGTGAAGATGAGGAATACAAAAACTATATATGAGATTTTCCCATTAGTTCCCCTAGGAGAAGAAGGTACTCTGTTCATACCAACATCTGATCCACCATTGTGAACCCTCATTGCAATGGAAGTTTGTTTTTCCTGAAAGTAAAATAGTTGCTCTTTAAGTTACATAATGTTACTCCTTGTATGAACTTTTGTTGCCCTCTATGTAAGAAAGTATGCCCTATATAAAAGTTGCTCTGTAAGTCACCTAATGTTACTCCTTGTATAAACTTTTGTTGCTCTCTATGTAAGAAAGTATGCCCTACACTGTTAAGGGTTGTTTTTTTCTGAAATTATAAAAGTTGCTCTTTAAGTCACCTAAAGTTACTCCTTTTATGAATTTTTGTTGCTCTCTATGTAAGAAAGTATGCCCTACACTGTTAAGGGCACTCACCCATGTTTTCACTCACTCAATGTTTGTCCCTTTACCCTTGTGTGTTGCTCTGTATAAAATGTGGTTCTCCTTCAAGTCATGTAACTTCTTTTTTTCTGAAAATATAAAAGTTGTTCTGTAAGTCACCTAATGTTACTCCTTGTATGAACTTCTGTTGCTCTCTATGTAAGAAAGTATGCCCTACACTGTTCAGGGTTGTTTTTTCAAGAAAATATAAAAGTTGCTCTTTAATTCACCTAATGTTACTTCTTGTATGAACTTTTGTTACTCTCTATATAAGAAAGTATGCTCTACACTGTTAAAGGGCAATTACCCATGTTTTAACTCATTCAATAGCTGTCCCTTTAACCTTTGTGTTGCTCTGTATTAAATGTGGTTGTCCTTTTAGTCATGTAACTTCTTTTTTTCTGAAAATATAAAAGTTGCAATGTAAGTCACCTAAAGTTACTCCTTGTATGAACTTTTGTTACTCCCTATGTGAAAAAGTATGCCCTAGACTGTTAAGGGTTGTTTTTTTTTTTCTGAAAACATAGAAGTTGTTCTTTAAGTCACCTAATGTTACTCCTTGCATGAACTTTTGTTGCTCCCTATGTGAAAAAGTATGTTCTAGATTGTTAAGGGTTGTTTTTTTCTGAAAAAATGAAAGTTGCCCTTTAAGTCACCTAATGTTACTCCTTGTATAAACTTTTGTTGCTCCCTATGTGAAAAAGTATGCCATAGACTGTTAAGGGTTGTCTTTTTTCTTAAAACATAAAAATTACTCTTTAAGTCACCTAACATTACTCCTTGTATGAAATTTTGTTGCCCTCTATGTAAGAAAGTATGCCCTACACTGTAAAGGGTTGTTTTTTTCTGAAAATATAAAAGTTGCTCTGTAAGTCACCTAATGTTACTCCTTGTATGAACTTTTGTTGCTCCCTATGTGAAAAAGCATGCCCTAGACTGTTAAGGGTTGTTTTTTTCTGAAAATATAAAAGTTGCTCTTTAAGTCACCTAATGTTACTCATTGTATGAACTTTTGTTGCTCCCTATGTGAAAAAGCATGCCCTAGACTGTTAAGGGTTGTTTTTTTCTGAAAATCATGAAAGTTGCCCCTTAAGTCACCTAATGCGTTTGTGGTGTGTGAGAGTTCTTTCTATTTGTAGACAAACCCTTATTTTTAATGAAAGTTGTAGAAGTACTTAATTCTTTGTTTAAGCACAACAGTCAACACTAATGATTAAGCACTTATACGTAAAACCACCGTTACAGAAAACAACGTGGCTGCCTTAGTCATCTTCTAGGCAGCCATCATCATTGCCCTGGACTCCCTTAGAACCACTACAAGGGCTTAATTATTACATGACAACTTGACAGGAGCATTACGTAATAAAGCCATAAAGAATACATAACAAAGCTGAACAGATATTGGGCAACATATCCTATAGGAACACTATGAATTGTGAAACACAGAAGGAAGACACGACCCCCATAATTAAGCTCCCCAACAGAAGAAACGATGCTCACCTGAATCGGAATAGTCGAAGACATCATCGTCAGAAGCAAATTCTGAATCCTCCTTAATATAGCTTTGATTGCCTCTCTTGCATTCAAGCCATTCCTTTCGACATCCCTAACAACTCGAATGCATCTTCCACCGAGGGAGATGGTGCCGTTGAAATCTCTGGAGCGCGAGTATCCCATAGTCAGACTCCAATTTCCAGCAGTTCTGCGCTTCTCATAGCATTTTCTCAGTTGAAGATTCTCTCATTCAAGACCTGTATGTATTAGCTGCTTTGGCAGAGCAACATTCTACTTCAGAGAGAAAAAAGGAGGGTATTACCGAGGTCCTCTCTATCATAGATTGTCAGCATCAACCATGGTTGAATGGTTTGGAGCTGTTGGAAGATGCTTAACAGAATAAACACATTCTATCTAGCGGATGCGGAAGGATCGATATGCTGCTTCAAGGAGGATTCCGTCAGGGCCATCTAACCAACTGATAGTATATCCTTGCATCTGAGTGAATCTTGCTTTTAGGTTTCTAATTATGTGTTCTATTCTCTTAAGTTGTAGAATATAAATGCCGAAGTAGAAACTACATGGTGAATTCTCTAGACAATAAAAAGTTGTTACTGAAATGTCCTAAAACTATGACTTTCGATAGCATTTTCTGGCTTTGCTTTTTTCTATGCTTGATTAAGATGATTACACATGTTATGCTTGGGCCCTGGTACATAGTCAATCCTCAAAAGCCTATTTTTTTAATATGGTTTTTAACATGGTTTTTACTAAATCTTTAGCAAGCAGATCCATAAGATGATGTTGATATGCCTCTTGCTTGAGACATTGAGTTGACTATTGATATACATAACAAAATAACCCCTAACAATTTAACATGAAATAAACTAGATGATTATTATTTAAACCCAAGTTTCTGGTTCCAAGTGTGTCTCTATCTGATATGTGTAGGAGACTAGGAGTTACTTTTTCAGTCTACTTTGCTCCATTTTGTGTAGAGGTGTCAATTACGTTTGATTTTACTGACATTGTTGGATTATTTGAATGTGACTAAGAAACAAGGGGATGGAATAACAGAGAGGAACATGGACTTCTCTGCATATGTCCATGTAAGACAAAGTAGAAGGAAGCCTTCTCTATATCGCCTATTGTCTTTGGTTCTCTGTTAATCTATTAGCTGAGTTTTGTACATAAATGCTTTCCAACTGTGGCTCAAGTCTAGTACGGCTTCCATTTTGTGTCTCTGTCCCCAACTGTAGATAAGGTAACAAATGTTTTCGCTCTTGATGTTTGCCGTGCCTAGATCGAGTTCTGAGAGTTGCTCTATTACATGCTTTCTCTTTATTGACGTACGAACTTCTCTATATCTTTTGGTTACAGTTCTGACACGAAAGAAAGCCGAAATCTTCTAGTGAAAATTTGCAACTTTCTTATGATGTGAAGAATTTTTGTGCGGAGGTTGACACTGCTCTTTGTCCAAGATTTGTCCAGGAGATTCTCTGGAGTGAGAGTGCCCGGAGCACTCTAATTTATCTTGCAGCTAGCTAATTATATACAAACAGTGACTTACAAAAAAAAATGCTAAAATTTAGATACCTACAAGTATACCAGATACTACTATACTTGTGAAAGCCCGAGTTCCTGCTATGTCTTTTCTTTAATTCCTTACTTTCCGTTAGAAGTCTTGTCTTCTTTAACCAGATTGGTCTTTTTCCTTTTCTTACTAGTGTCTCAAGTTTAAGATGGACCAGGCACAGGATGCTAAGAAGATGTAGAAGCTCAACAATATATTCTTCACATTAATGTCTCGTGGTCCTGAAGGTATCTTTGTTCTTTGACCACATGCAAATTGAAGTTCGATATACGTACTTGTCTATGAACACACCACAACCCATAATGTGAACGGGTACGGTACGGCACGACACAAAGCAAGGTTGGCACGATTGAAAACGGCACGGCACGACACGATTGGCAAAAGGCATGGCACGGCACGATTTAAGTAAACGGGCTGGCACGGCACGACACAATTTGAGTAAATATTGTAAACGGGCCAGCACGACATGAAGCATGGAGTTAAACGGGCCGGGCCAGCACGACACGACACGTTTGACACCTCTAATTTTGTGCATGGTTTACTCCTAAAAAAATGTGTTCATGAAGTTCATTTTTTGGTCTTTGCTCGATGTTACTTTCAGTCCCATTTGGTGCTGTTCTGCTGTTCTTCAGCTGGTAGCAACTTGGGGCTGTTTAACTGCTAGATTGATGTAAAAGCTTTAATTTTTTCTAGTCTAGTTGCAAACCATGTTGGTGATTTGTTGGAGGGCAGACAAATATGTTTTGTTTATAGATAAATTGCTAGAATATGGTATCCTATTGCTGGAAATAGAGAGATTTTGTTTCTTCAATTTGTTGAAACTGTGAAGTACAGGTCTTCAATTCATTTAGTGTCTCTAGTTTTTTGATTGAATTAGAACCCGGGAAGTAATTTTAAGTGTTACCTTCTAAGTCTCTTTCTTGTATTGTATGTAGGTCGATTGGTTGAAAGGGAAGATCGATAATTCATCACTTTTTGCTCGAGATGGAGATTATGATCTTGCTAGTGTTGGACGTTGGATCTCAATTGAAGTTTATTGATATCTCTCTTTTTTGTAGAGGCTCAATGCTCCTTTTTTGTATGAATACATATAGCTGGGCAACTTTCCTCCTTGCAAATGTTGTTAGCAAGATGAAGACTATAGCTAGCTAGCTACTTATATTTAGACTTAAGTGATGTAAGATGAAGTCTCCTGCTGCATGGTTTTGTATGGAACAATATGTGAATATATGAGAGCTTCTTTATGGCAATTAATTGAACTTGACGATTGGTTTTGGTTGTTCTTTTCAGAGCTTTGCATAAGATGCGATGAATGCTTACAATTGTATATATGAAGAAGTTGACAAGTTATAGCGGACATAAACGCTATGGAATTTTCAAATTTTATTGATGTAGTTACTTATTCATAGCAGTTTTTGAATGTTATGGAAGGTCTCTTATTTATAGCAGTCTTTAAATGCTATGAAATTACGGTCCAATATCTATAATAGCAGGGGCTAGTACAGCGCCCATCTAAACGCTATGTACGTTTAACTTTTTATAGTGTGCTTTGCTCGTGTGGAATGTGTTAACAATAGCAGACAATGAACGCTATTGAAAGAAACGACTTTTAATTGCATCGGCTAATAAGGCGTTCTTCGGAACGCTATGAAAGGACTTATTTGTTGTAGTGTGTTTTTCCTGAAAATAAAATAGTTGCTCTTTAAGTTACCTAATGTTACTCCTCGTCAGAACTTTTGTTACTCTTTATGTAAGAATGTATGCCCCAGACTGTTAAAGATAGTGACTTGTATTTTAACTCACTGAATGGTTGTCCCTTTATGTAAGAATGAATGGTTGTCCCTTCAAACAAGAAGTATGAGAGTTCTCACAAACGGGGAAGTTATGGAACGATCGATAGAACAATATGGTGGATTACCGATCCAAGTGCCACCAGTACACCCCCCACCTGTTGATCTACCGAACAACTCCCGTTTTCGTCGTTTTCGACTACCAAGTGAGATGGATGAAGGGGATGGTCGTCGACATTCCGATGACGAATATGAGTAATTGTATTTTATTTCATTTTAGTAATTATAAATTGTGGTAGTATTGTTGTTGGATCTATGCAACAACTTTATATTTTTTGCCCAAGATAGTTGCTCTGTGAATCCACATATGTTGCTCCTTCTATGAAATAAAGTTGCCCTTTGTGGAAATTAAATTGCTCTCTCTATGAAAATAAGTTACGCTATATACACGCCAAGGGGGGCCAGTGAAGGTAAAGCTAACGGTTTGTTGGCCGCATAGGCCATAACTACCAATCATCTTGAAAGCCACAAGAATACTTCAATGATCTTGAAAGCCACAACAAAGACATCATTTGGGAAGATGAACAAGATGGGGAAGCAATTGAGCTTGCCTTCAGCAAGAAGAAATTTGAAGCAAGAAAGAATTGGCTCCGACACTTTGAGGTTTGAAGTTATATAATGTATTCCTCAAATTTGTAAGTTCTCTTTTGTTTTGCAAATATTGTCTTTTCTAATGGGGACAACACTTTCTTTGTTTTTGTCGTTGCAGCCTGGTACTTACCTTAATCAGAAGGAGAAACTCATCAAGTACAGTGACTTTGTCTACAAGGAGCTTATACTGTTTTGAATGGCAGATCTTCAGCAGTTAATACCTTCGATTACAAGTGGTACGTATGTATACACTCCACATCTTTTTTTACGAGATTCTTGATCCCCAAGGATGATGACATCCTTCTTGACTACTTGAATGAAGATGGGCAATCTAATGTTACTCCTTGTATGAACTTTTGTTGTTCTCTTGGTAAGAAAGTATGCCCTATATTTTTAAGGGTTGTTTTTTTTTTCGAAAATACAAAAGTTGCTCTTTAAGTCACCTAATGTTACTCCTTGTAAGAATTTTTGTTGCTTTCTCTGTAAAAATATATGCCCCAGACTGTTAAGGGTAGTGACCTATATTTGAACTCACTTAATGGTTGTTCCTTTACAAAGGTGTGTTAGTCTGTATGAAATGTGGTTCTGTTCAAATCATGTAACATATTTTTTTCCTAAAAATATAATAGTTGCTTTTTAAGTTATCTAATGTTACTCCTCGGAAGAACTTTTGTTGCTCTCTATGTAAGATTGTATGCCCCAGACTGTTAAGGACAGTGACCTATATTTTAACTCACTTAATGGTTGTCCCTTTACAAAGGTGTGTTGGTTTGTATGAAATGTGGTTCTTGTTCAAATCATATAACATGTTTTTTTCCTGGAAATAAAATAGTTGCTCTTTAAGTTACCTAATGTTACTCTTTGTAAGAATTTTTGTTGCTCTTTCTGTAAGAATGTATGCCCCAGACTGTTAAGGGCAGTGACCTATATTTTAACTCACTGAATGGTTGTCTCTTTACAAAAGTGTGTTTGTCTGTATGAAATGTGGTTCTTGTTAAAATCATGTAACATGTTTTTTTCCTGAAAATATAATAGTTGCTCTTGTCAAACCGGATGTTTGGTTAAGCCCTATTATTTCAGATATTTGATGCTTATGTAACAAGTTTGACTTTATTTCGATTGTAAAAGTCAGTAGGGTCTCGGTGTAAGTTGCTCATAGGTTGGTGAAAGCCACCTTGAAAAGGGAGGGCTGGTGGTTGTACTCTTGCTATATTTTGGTAATGAAGTTTCTGCTTTCTCGGTAAAAAAACCTTTCATCCCTCTTGTTTACTCAATGCCAAATTGAAGTGCTATCAACTCAAGAATAAATTTTAGTAGTAAACTATTTGTACACCACAGAAAGAGCAACATATATGTATACACTTCGATAAAATTCACATACTTTTCGAAACATCACCCATCGTTCAATGGTACATGCATCGGGACCTAAAAAATATACCGCCCGCACATCACAAAAATGGAATTGAAGTTGGCAACATACATAAAAATCACAATAAGGATCTTCATATGAGTGGATCCTGATCCATTATAAGCATTTCAAGTGTAAACAAATACTTCCATTTATGAGACAATATATACTTCAACAAAATCTCAACGAAATAACCTTCTTTGATCCTTGTCTCTACTTTCCTGGGTGTATCAATAATATGAAACAAATTACATAAGAGAGCCTCTTATATCAGCCTAATTACCATTCTCAAAGCTGTACGTGTATTCAAAGATTAGTCTTCGGTTTAGTGAGGCGCCTCATCATTGAGCGCATAGTCACAAATTCCTCTGCTGCAGAAGGGTGTATGCCCACCTGTCACCCAACCAAAAAATTATGATACTAATAACCAATCGTATTCATTTAGTTTGGGGGAATAATGGCATTGCACTACAAGAAAATTCACATTTTACACAGTTGTCCAATTCCTATAGAATATCTGTTCGGCTCAATACCCTGTTTACCTCCACCCAGGCTCAAGCCTATGTTTGCAGATTTTAATGCTTAAATCCAGAATAGAGCATGCTCCTCTACGTGGGTGATATTAAATATAGACTGCAGACATGCATTTTTACATGTTTAGAATTCAGGGAAAAGTGTCAGACCTTTAATTTTCTTGGCAATAAAGAGATAGTGCTTCTTATTTCCATACACCAAAATCCAATTCCAAAGATTCCAAACGTTTATGTATCATCAAATTTGAAAAGGACAAGCAGACAAGATGTTAAAGTTCATTCCTAAATTGAAAGCTCTGCAACATTCTAACCAATCCCTATTGGGACAATATTATGAATACTAAACTCATCGAAAGTTTATCATTTTCTCTAAATATCTCCAGCACCACATTAGCAAAATCCACTGCCACACCATAGTAAATTTATGCTTCCCTTAAAAGGTTATATCTGGAGAATGCTCAAGCTAGCTTCCCAAGCAAGACGCGTACCTTATCAAGCATATTGACTTATACCCTTCTTGGCAGTCTCCATATATCCGAATCATAAGAGATGGAAGCTTCAAGATTCTACTATCTAGCTTTGATATCCGTGGGGTTTATGGTATGCTCCCTTAAATGGAAAGATAAATACCAAACCACATGTCATTTGGGAAATGCTGCAAGAGGAAATATCACAAATTTAATCAGTTTCGAATGCTTGACAAAAACCTGCCTGATCAAGGCCTTAACTGTCACCAATGGGTTTTACCAAATTTGAACCATGCATCTACAAAAACATAATGCACGTAATTAGGTATGGGGGCAAATAGTAGTGACAGCACAAGACGGCCGAGCCAAAGCTCAAATGGCAGCTCAGTTCACCTTCTTAGCAACAATATGTATGTAATACCCACACACGAATAGGAATAATACGCACATACATACACACAGTGAGAGAGAGGGAGATAAAGAGAGAGATACAAAGATTGAGAGAGAGGCAAAGTCAGAGAGAAATTGAGCGAGAGACAAAGATAGACGCTATGTTGCCACTTTGGGCCAACGGTTAGAAGATTTTAGTTGCATGGGCTGAGTTGACTATAAGTAGAAGACGATCCAGTAAAAACAATGGGACAAGTCCTAGACAAACTTAGAAAGAGGGCAAAACTATTGGTGTGTATCCATGTCCTTCTACTTACAGATATATTATAGAATGTAGATTAGTGTTTCCTTTTTCCTTTTTTGTTTCACAGAAGTACCGTCCTCACATCGGAGGTAAAACTTCTTTTCCCAAGGCAAAAAAAATGCTTTTGAACTTAACTATATTGACATCCATGTGTTCGACGAATAATAGAGCAATACTTATAACAATCTGAATTACCATCTAAGATAGCAAACTTCTTTAAGTTCGGCTCAAGTCGAACTGAACTTGCATCACAAATCATTAGTAGTCTCATGTTCACTGAATCTTGCACCACCAAAGTTCACTTTATTATTCTGCTATGAAGAGTCTAGGGTCCAAGGAAAATATAATGATCATTAAGATTTCAAATACTGCTATTGAGGGACCAAAAGTGAACAGGGGAAAAATGGTGGTACTGTATGGTATCTAAATATACACATCATTCTTCACGGAATATTAACCATAATTTCAATGGCACCACAAGGAAAAATTGGACACATGTAAATCGAAAGAAGAATATCTATTTGTTGAAGCGTACTCACCAAATAAAATACTCTACTTCTGTGATGTTGCAGCAAAACTTTTAGGGAGTATGGTCTAAATCTGATACTACTACAAATCTGTTTGGGGTATGATCCAAATATGCTACTACAACTGCTGCTGTTAAGGAGTTGTCTAAATCTGTTGCTACTCTGATATCTGCCTCCACAGCACCACATGGCATGCTTAACTAGCAGATCCAAATATAGAATTTTGAGGCAAATAAAGAACAGTATGGAATGGATCAGCACAAAAGCCTCAATATCATTGGAATGGATCAGCACAAAAGCCCAAATAGGGATAATTTGAAATGAATAACCACAAAACCCTAGCTTTGTATTTGGGTAAGAAATAAGGAAAAAAAATCAAATCAAACCTCGAGAGGACTCTCCGAACTGGTTGCTTGCTTCTGCTGGTGCAATATGTCCAAATAGTGCTTTGATTCTTCTCCGACTACGGGATGAGGAGGAAGAAGAACGATGAAAATCGGGAGATTCGTAAGAAACAGAAGTTAATCGATTGGATTGTACAGAAGTTAATCAGCGCTAGGGTTTCAGAGTGATTTGGCTGGGAGGGTTTTCAATCAGCGCTGGAAATTCCCCCAACTTCAAACCCACTGAATTCCGACGAAACCTGATCAAGGAAGATGGCTGCTCTCTGGTTGTCGGTTGGCAAGAAAGAGAGGAGGAGAGAGGGAGCAACGGGATGGAGGGAGAGAGCAACAGAGAGAGAGAGAGAGAGAGAGAGAGAGAGGGGTTTCAGAGTGATTTGGGTGGGAGGGTTTCACGTTTTGGGGAGGGAATAGACAGAAGGGGAACAACATCGTGCAGTAGGAGAAGGGGTATTTTTGTCCACCTCTGTTTTGAATTCCATGTATTGAGAAATATTTTTCTCCTTCCCATGACTTTTGAATTCCTAAAAACTAGTCCATGTCCTGGGCATTATTTGCCCTTTTATCCACTGTCTTGCAATTCAAACCCTCTTTTCACTCTCATTAATTATAAGTGTGTCATTCGGTAATAGCTTTGGGTAAAAATAAGGGTTTAGTATGGGAGATGCCTTACCCAAATCTCTAGAAGAAAATAGTCAGGGCTGGTGATGCTCTAGTCTCTGTCGTGCCTCCCACAGAAAAAGCTGTTATGCGTGCAATACAATAAACATAAACCCTAAAAACTGATTAATAGGCATCAGGCTCGCCGACGACTGTCCAACGGAAAATACAGCGACCTAGGTTTGTTTTACTAGATAACATGGACCGCGCGGACGGCCCTCAATCCCGTCCAGATGGGATTTCGATTTCCAGAGAGCCCAGAACGAGTCAAAATTCTTCATGTCATACAAGTTCTAGAGATCTGAAATGGGATTAATCGTTTCGAGGTAGGTTTATCAAAGTCATCAAAAACAAAAACAAAAACAAAAACAAAAACCATCAAAGGCAAGCGGATCCAGAGCTCAAAGGTTTCCACTCAGATATTTTAAGATAACCCACTAGCAGGTCGGCCCAATTCCAAAGCCCAAGAGGCCTGGGCCTTGGGCACTCTAAAATTGTTCAATTTTTGGGGCACTTCAATTTTTTTGTATTTGGATTTGACTAGGACTCTTTTTTAGTCCAATACCATAAAAAAAAATGTCCATCCAACATGCAAATAAAGGCCCAAAAACTCAAATGACCCAAAAACTCAGTGGCATTTTTGTAAA
The DNA here is from genome assembly GCA_018127125.1 of Rhododendron griersonianum. Taxonomy (NCBI): domain Eukaryota; kingdom Viridiplantae; phylum Streptophyta; class Magnoliopsida; order Ericales; family Ericaceae; genus Rhododendron; species Rhododendron griersonianum. The sequence continues at coordinate 28,318,675 of CM030800.1, forward strand.
TCAGAGAACTAATTGGTACATTTTCGAAAAAAAGAAAATCAAAGCTCATTTTTTGACTTTTTTCCATTATAGTCAGTTTTGTAAATCAGAAACTAATTGGTCCATTTTCGAAAAAAAGAAAATCGAAGCTCGTTTTTTTACTTTTTTCCATTACATTCACACTCTCTCACTCTCTCTCTCTCTCATTTTTTTCCATCACAGTCAATTTCTCTCTCTCTCTCTCACATCTGAAAAATAACCAACGACCTATTGTTCTTTTCTTTTTTTTTGATCCGCGACCTATTGTTCTTTCAATTCTTAATTTTAGCTACAGCTTAATTTTGACTTTAAATTTTCAATGTATAGCTAGTGCTCAATGATTTTTATTTCCCTCATAAACTCCTAGCTAGAATATATTTTCCAATTTTCTCCCCTCTCTCTCACCCCTCGTCATCTTCCTCATCTTATCTGTTTGTTCAACTCTCTACATTTTCCTTCACTAATTACTACTCCCTCCGTCCCTAAATAAATATCCGCCGCGCAAACCTAGTCCTTTAAAAATACTATGTATTTTTTTTGTTAAAAGATTTAAATTTTTTCACAACTTCAAAGAACTCATTGATATCTATTGATTTGTGAAAAAAAATTGATTCTTTTTACGAAAAAATGCATCTTTTTAAAAGTCTAAGTTTGCTGAGACTCGGAGTAGTACGTCACTTTGTTTGGTTTTTTTTTTTTGATCAGCACTTTGTTTGGTTCTCTATTCAGAAATAATCTCTCCAAAAATTTTGATTGTTTTGTCATCCGTGTTTTTTCGTCTTTAGTGATGTTTTGTCAAATTTTTTAATTATTTTATACTTTTTGGATGTACATAGCGTACCTCTATTCAAAAAGTAAAAGAGTTTGTCAAAATGTTAAAAAAATTTACTAAAGACGGAAAAATACGCAAATCTATAGAACTTTTTTAACTCAAAAATAATTCTCAAAATTGCAAACCAAACACGGTCACTTATTTTCATTTATTTTCTCAACAAGTTTTCTTGGTGGTCAAACAGACTGTTAGGTTGTGTTTCCGTAAATGTGAATTTTAAGTGAGGAATTTGTCATGAGGAACTTGTGCTAGCTTCTAGAAATGCAAGACGAGTAGTATTCAAGTGATACTCATGCGTTGTTAAGATAATATGTATTTGCCTATTTGAAGACTTTGTATTTTGTGTTCGTATGTGATAATTAGTAGAACTTTATTGTAACGACCCGGATTTTTGACCCAATTTTTTTTTTAATAAAAATCTTTTAAAAAAGTATTAATCGTAATAATAAAATTATTTTCCTTAAGTAGATAAATACAAAATTATCTAATCCTATTTTTTTTAAGTTGCATGCATGATTAAAACTCTTCCATCTCTCCCTCTCCCACTCCTACTCGGTCTCTACCTCTTCCTCGATCTTATTTTCGTCCATATCACTCTCCTATCAAAACCCAAGAAATCGGAATCCTATTCGAATACAAACTATTCATCCTCTTCCAAAATTCCCTATATATATCCCATTAGTCTAACCCTAGGGCTCACCACGAATTTTTCCCACACCCTACCAGTCCAGAAGAGAGAGAGAATTCGAAGAAAATCGAACTCCAATCAATGGAGTTTTAGAGATAGAAAGGAAGAGTGAGAAAAGTGGGTTTCATAGCCACGACCAACCAAAACCCGAATCGATCATTCCAATCACTTCCTACGACCCCAAGCATCTCCAAACATCATCCAATTCGAGCCCAAGGTTCCCTGATCGCCAAAACCGAAGTCGTCTTCTCAAAAGTTCAAGTTTTGTTTTTATACCAATTCAATCCGATTCGAGGTATTATAATCTCTTCCAAACACTCCTCTAAGTATATTAAGTGTTTTTATGCTTAACCCAATAGTCCTCATGGTCCCATGCATCAAAACCGTAGCGAAAAACAAAAAAATCCGAATCTGCCTCCAACCTTGCGGCCGCAATGTTCGGGCCGCAAGAACCAGTGCCGAGTTTGCGGCAGAGGTCCCCACCGCAAGGTCAATTGGTCAGACCTTGCGGTTTGATCTGTTTTTGTTCGAAACCTTCTTTCGACCTTCCGAACCCGATTTTCGACCCCCGAACTAATTTTCCTAGCTTTCTCACACCTCAAGGATTATAACTTGTTAATGTCATATTTTATTTTATTTTATTATCTATTTATTAATTATTTGTTCGAGTTCTTGTAAAAGTTTACAAACGAAAAATCATTGCGACCTTATAAACCATTAAATAAATTCCCAAAATATTTTTTTTAGATTCTTTACATCCCAAAGATGATATGTTGCTAATCTCAACATATTTTATTTATTAAACAATTTATTATCCATTTATTTTACTTTTGACATCTTTAAAAATCATTTTTATTTTAAAAATAATTCCGTAACCCTCCGGACCCACTTTTTGATACTCGAACATGTTACGTAGGACCGTAGGACTCCTTTTAGATCCATGCTACTTATTCTAGTGTTATTAATTACTTATTGTATTTATTATGATCATTAATCAAATTATTTTCCTAAATAAAAATTTATACAAGCCTAGATTATATTCTTTTTATTAAAACTTTTATTTATTAAAAGTTTCTTACCTTATTAATGACTTGTTGATCATACAGAACTAAGGGCAACAGCCCATTCATAAAAAGTTATGTGATTCAATGCATATTGTTTATTTCAATTATTATTCTGTTTGCTTAATTATTATTTCCAACTGCTGAATGATATGTTAGATTGGATCCTAGAGACATGGGGTGGTATGCGAAATAGAAATCACCTAGACGATGATAAGTAATGGATGAATTGGAAAAGTTTTTGTTTTAGATTGCCTGCAGGCGTGATTTTGAGATTGTGATGAGATTGAAACTGGCGGGTGTCCAGTGATGATTGTGGAATGGTTGTGATGTGGTTTATAAGATAGGCGAACCCTAGTTGTGATGCAGGCATGATAAGCTTTCCCCTTGTTGTAGTTATTGGGGATGCACACTCGGTATATAACTTAGGTGTATCTGCGAAGTGAACTCATGGGAATGAGCATGGCTAGCGGTTGAGGGAGGAAAGATCTCGCGGTGAGATCTTAGATCACACGTCAGGTTAATGAATAGTAATAAACTGATTGATATGAAATACCTCTGCTATATTTCTTCGTACCATGTTTATCCTGCTTGATTGCTAGCTGTAAAGTAAGAGGGGTGGTTGGGTTGGATTATTCTACTGGGTGATTTATCACTCACGGATACATCTGTATCCTGGTAAATCGATTGCTTCGGCGATCAATTTGCCAGAGGGCGCAGGATTCAATGGCGAGGATTCAACAATGGTGCAGTTCGACACAAGAAGAATATCAGGAATAGAGATCGAGTATGCTTGGGATTCGTATCAAGCCTAGAGTCAGCTCTGAAGTTAATGTATTTTGAATCGGTAAATTTATTTTGAGATTGTAATAGACCTTTATTTTGGAAAATTATATTTATTTAGCAAAATTTTCTTAAGAAATTATTTTATTTTGCTTCCGAAAAAGCGGGGCGTTACATTTATATTGGTTTGGTTTTCTCGTATTTTGATCGTTGCTATAAAAATTGTTAAGTATTAGGGGCACACTTTTTTTAATTTAGCCTTGGGCACTCAAAATCTTTGGGCCGGCCCTACCCACTACAAGACACCTACCAACACGAGCCAAGTTCAAAATGTTGGTCTCCATTCTTGGTGTTTACCAGGAATCTAACAGCGCCTTTGGATGGAAGGGTTTCATGAGAAAAGAAAGGAAAAGGGTTATGGTTTATTATGAAATCCCTCATTTGGATTGAGCATTTTGGCTAGAAATCCCTCATTTCCTATTTATCGAATAGTTCTAAACATTTTTCTCTATTCATAATCTTCCTAGAAGACTTAAACATAGTTACATCAAGAGCGAGCTGAGGATGGGGACCAGGGGGTCTAGTGGCGGCTACCGCCACGACAAGAATTTTAGAAAATGTAATTACTATATGTAAAAACAAAAATTATGCCTAACTTATATAGTCTCGTCACCACTAGATTTTTTTAGTATACATTTCGCCACTGCTAGGGTAAAATCCTGGTTCCGTCTGGGGAACGATACTGTCAGAGAGAGAGAGGGCACAGATTGGGATGGGGAAATTGGAGAAGGAAAAACTGTACCTTGTGGTGGCTGTAGGTGTAGCGGCGGAGGAAAAGCCGCGGCGGCCAAAAACGATGGAGGGAGATAGAGATGAACCAGAGCTTCAGCAGCAGCTTAGGTCGTGTGCAGATGGGGGAGCTCACTAGCGCGCAAGATGAGTGTTTTGGAGCTGAAAAATTCAAACTTGTGTTGATAAACAAACAAGAGTTATCCACTGCTACCCGCAATTTCGACCGTCAAAATACTTTTGGACGCGCATGATTGAGCGCCGTAAATTTTATTTACGAGTTTTGTCAAAAACAAAAACTTGATATAGAGTAATGATTGAAAAATAAAGTTAAAACAAATTAAATATGCTAAACGAACAAGGCTAGTATTTTTGTATTTTAACGCTCTGTTTGGAACTTAAGGAAAATGAGAGGAAAATTTTATTATTCACAAAATTTGAATTCTTTACTTTTTCTCTTCTTTCTCTCCCATCCAAACAATTGGAGGAAATCTTTTCTCTCACTTTCCCTTAAGTTCCAAACAAAACAGAGTTAAATTTAGGGTGATATTACAACACTCTCCTTTTTATTCATTAGCATTCTTTTTTCTTTTTTTGGCCTTTATTTACGTATAAGTATCAAATTGTCCTCCATATTTGAATAGTGATTCAAAAAATAAGAATAATTTAATAGTTTTACATAAATAGAAGATAAAAAAGAGTGTGAAAATCATTTAAGGCCCCGTTTTGCTAAAGGAAATAAGTACTTATTTTTCATATAAGTACTTATGTGTTCCACTAACTAAAATAAGTTCTTATTTTTGAATTAAAGGTGATGTATTATGAGAGAATGATCTGTTTCGTAAAAATAAAAATAACTACTTTAAAAATAAGAACATTAGCGAGATGAGGCCATGTTTTTTGAACCTATCTTGTAAAGTGGGCAATAAGTACTTAAAAAATAAAAACCTTAGTAGAACGGGATTAGTTAGCAGAACAAAAAAATATTGATAATTAATTAAAAAGGAAGAGAGGACAGTGCAATTTCAGAAGGGAGTTTATAAATGCAACTGCGAATTTACTGCATGTAGCATTTTGCTAATTTAAACCACAAATCTTATAAAAATTTGCTATCATACAACCTCAAAATAGCTGTGAACTTCCAAAATTATCCTTCCCTACTTCAACCAAGTACTTCGGCCAAAAATTTCAAAACGTCCGCTCTGTTTTCTGAAACCCACTTCCCACTTCTGAAAACCACCAGTTCTGAAACCCACCCCTCCATTCCCCTCCGCTAGGGATGGCATTCGGGGCAATCGGGGCGGAATATGGGTTTTCCGTACCCGATCCCCGAACCCAAAGTTCCGTCCACATCCGCCCCGATCCCCGAACGGGGAGGGGGGAATGGAACCATATCCGGCCCATTCGGGGTTCGGGTAATCCCCGAACCGAATGGGTAACCGAACGGAATAGAAAATACGTTTACCCGAACCGACCCGAACCGAACCAAAATATTATCAGTTTTCATTTTTCAAACATTATTGATTGGCTTTTTAAAAAAAACTAGCCACAAAATATGGTCCAAAAAAAAAACATTCACCACAGACCATTCTGAATCCTATTCTTAAACTGAAACTGAAACTGGTCATATTAACATTGTTTCAGAAACAGAAACTGGTTTCAGAAACATTCACCACAGACCACAAACATTCACCAAGACTTCAAGTTCAATTACAACTCAAGTTTCAGAAACAGAAACTGGTCCTATTCTTGCATCCATATATAGACAACATTCACCAAATTAATACCCCTATTCTTGCATCCTCATCCCCAGACCATTCACCACAATAATATCATGTTCTTGCACCCACATCCGCAGACCATTCACCACAATAATACAACTTATACAACTTAAAGTTTTCCAAAAAAACAACCACCACAGTAGCAACAAGTTAAAACCACAGAGAAATTGTCCTCGTTCAAGCACCACAGACATGGAAAAAAAACTTCATTTTGAGCTTGAAATGTCAACTTCATTTGTAGAATTTATGCCTGTTTAAATGGACAACAAAAAATTCAATTAATATGAGCAATATACAATGTTAAAACCACAAGAAACGTAAAACAAATGCCAATTACCTCACGAGTCACGCATGAATCCCCCGATTCCGCATCATCATATATGGTGGCATACCCTGATGTGGATTCACCTAACAAATATAAAAGAAGCAAATTCATAAGTACTAGTTTTATTTTACTAAAGCTAGAAAAATACTAAGTTGATTACCTTTCATTTCCTCAGCCCACAACCAACTTTGAGCACACATCAAGGCTTCCATCGTATCGGGATGAAGTCTACTACGATGTGGACTCACCAACCTACCACTCGTGCTAAATGCAGACTCAGAAGCAACCGTCGATACTGGAATAGCTAATAGATCCCTAGCCATGGCTTGTAAAATTGGATACTTGGTCTGATGTGATCTCCACCAATTCAATACATCAAATCCCACGGATTTTGGCAAGGCAGGTTCGGACAAATAATGATCCAACTCCAATTTTGCAGTATCGATTGTTCTACTTCTCTTCGACTCCCTAAGCATATAGACATCATACTTTGATAGTGACTCTTCTTCAACAGAACTTAATTGGGAAGAAGAGTCGCCAATACCCTCCATCGTTGAACTAGGACTTTGGTACTCCTTAAGCAATTTATAACAAAGTGCACGAACTTTCTCAACTTCTTCCTTATAAGTTGTTGGAAACAATAATTTAAAGTAGAACTCCAACACGTTGATCTTGTACCTTGGATCTAACACAGCAGAAACCCCCACAACACCATGTACCACAGACCAATACTTGTCAAATTTTTCCACCATTCTTTTGGCCATTTCCCTAATCACTTGATTCTCAGAATGGAGCCAATCTCTCAATTCAAGTCTAATCTCACATATATTTGGAAAGCATTGATTAGTAGTGGGGTATTTAGTTCCAGAAAACAACTCCGTCACCTTAAAAAAATTTTTTAGCTTATGACATACATCTTTAGCAAACCCCCATTCACGTTCACTCGGTGAGGACTGATATTGAGCATCCCGTTTGCTTAAACGATTGAACACTTCCTTATAAATTAGGGCTGTTTGAAGCATCAAGAAGGTAGAATTCCACCTAGTCGCACAATCAAGTCCTAATTTCTTAGTACTACCCACATTCAATTGGCGAACTGTTTCTTCAAATTTTTCCTCTCTTTTTTGTGATGCTGTCCAATAAGATACGCTATCTCGGATTTTCTCAATACCCACCTTGATAACATCCAGCCCATCTTTAACAATAAGATTAAGAATGTGCGCACAACAACGCATATGAAACAAATCCCCACCCAACATGAGAGATGTATTATCAAGTTTGTCTCACAAAAGATCAATCATGGCATCATTGGTAGAGCAATTATCAACCGTTATGCTTGAAATCTTCCTATCAATGTTCCAATCCATCAAACAATTCAACAATTGATCACATAGAACTTCTTTTGTATGTGGACATGGCACATATATGAACCTAACATGCAACATTGATATTTAATTAAAAATGGAAAAATAAAAATTTACATTGAATAAAGGAATATAGATAACGATGTTAGTTAAAAATACCTCAAAATACGACTTTGCAAAGTCCAAGAATCGTCAATAAAGTGTGCTGTGACAGCCATGAAGCCTTTCTTTTGATTACTCGAAGTCCACATATCCGTTGTGATAGCCAATCTACTTGCATTACTCACCACCATACTCAATGTCTTCCCCCTATGGTGCTCATATATCTTAAATATTTCACTTTTCATTGTGTTTCTACACGGCACCTTAAATAAAGGTTGAAGTGCATTCGAATACCTCTTAAATCCAACATGATCCACAATTGAAAGAGGATACTCATGCATGATTATGGCATGTGCAAGTTCTTTCCGTGCCGTACCATGATCAAAGCTATATGAAGTTAGTAGTGGAGGACGGTCTTTGCTCATGAAATTGTTTGTTAGAACTTGCTGCCTCATGGTATCCTTCTTTTGGTGTTTCCGAATATAGTGTTGTGATAAATGCGAGGTTCCATTCTTTGTTTCTCCATTTATTTTGTCTCCACAATACTTACAAATGGCCTTGAAAACCCCTGCAATTTTCACCCTATTATAGTGAGCCCAATAAGGACTCCTTAGCTTTGCATTGTCATCGTCCCCCTCAGTAACTTTATCTGATAGTATTTCGACTTCAAAATCCGCATTTTCACTTGTATGGTTGTTGAGAGGGGAATCTGATTGTAAGGGGCTACTAGTTGGTTGTGATGGTCCAGAAGGACCAGAACCATCAATCGGATTTGTTGAATGAGCACTCGAACCGACAGGTGATTCAGACATCTTTAATCCTAAGGAAACACCAGATGCACAGCTAAATGCATTGATTTAAATGAAACATATAAAGCTTCCAAAGTACACAGCTAAATGCATTGCAGTCCACAACAAGTGAATATATCAGCAATTTCTTATAGTGCAAAAAACTAATGCTCATGTAATGCAATCAAATAAACAGCTAACAGACTAACAAACTAACAGACTGGAGGGGCTAGGCCGCCACCTCAACTCAGCAAACAGAATATGCAAGGGGTTATGCCACCACCTCGGCTAAGCAATACAATCAAATAAAACTAACTATACTAACTAAAAACAAACTCAATATTTAGCCTGGCTTCGTTACACCTCAGGTTTGGCATAAAACCAGGTTAGAGGTATCCACCAAGCTAAATACGAGCTATTAACTACTACTACAAGAAAGAAGCGGGATACTTACAGCAGTTCTGCAATACGAAAACCCTTTCGAATCAAGAATGAAAAGCCTCACCAAGAATGTAAAACCCTCTCGAATCAAGCATGAAAAGCCTCACCAAGTTGCTTTAGATCACGAAGTCTGCAATACGAAGAAGATTACCACAAAATGAACTTCTAAAAAATAATCTCTAACAAATCAGCCTACAAAAAGACATTAAGGACCCCACTTGTATGCAACAAAATCTCCATCCTTTTCCATTTTCCTATACTTAGATTTCTCTCGCTTATACACAAACACATTTAAAACATTCAATCAAATCTGAATTTCAACATAAAGAATACCTCTGACTTAGCTACAAAGGCAACAAGAATGGGAAATATCTCGATTCAACAGCAAAAGAAAAACATATTATTCCAACACACAGAAAACAATACAAAAATAACTAATCCTACCACTTCCTATATGAAAAAGTTACAAACACATTTATTACCTAAAATCAAATCTGAATCTCACAATTTGAGTGCACCTTTTTTTTTTTGACAAGTCAATCGCAGTGAGACTAACAGGATAGACAAATAACATCAAAGTAGGAAGACCTAATCTCTATCATCAAGAAATAGGCACATAATGCAGAGCAGAACAGACACATTGAGTTTGGCCAATAGAACCAGTCAACGACACAGAAGTTAAGCAGCCTACGGCGGCACAGATTCATATCTCAACATATAAACAAATCGGATTCACCAAAATATAGTATAAACTTATCTCGAGCTATCTGTCCAGCAAGAAATATTTATGGACCGACCGAAGACCGGAATCGGAAGGAAGGTTGATGAGCAAAATATAGTCAGCGAAGAAGCTAATCATGCATGAAATTGGATCTACCATTACGAGTATGGCCTAATTAGCTTCATAAACATAACAAGTTAATTTGATGATTTGATCTGACAAACTCTAATTAACCATTTGATATATTCACCATGTATATATATATTGTATTTTCTTTGGGTTAAATCAAAATATTCTTGTTTTTTCATGGCTTATGTGTTGATTAATTTAGAATTGTGAATTCATTTATCTTAGTTTCGACACTCTAAAAAACCATGAATCAGAGAACAAAGTGTATAGAGCCAAAAAGGGTTTTCACCTTCCGAGAGACAGAGAGAGAATGGATTCTGGAATGTTGCTTCGCACTTGTTGGATCGAAGATAGCTCGACAGTACTGAGAGAGAGAGAGAGAGAGAGAGAGAGAGAGAGAGAGAGTCTTCTCGGTTCCCTGCATGGCCGAAGTATACAACAAAGTAACAAACAAAGTCACATAGTTTGAAGTCTCAATCCGAAATAGAGAGAAAAAGATCTGATCAAAATCGCCTCCTCAATCCGAGAGAGAGAGAGAGACCTGATCAGATCTAAATCGCCGCCTCAAAGCTCTTCTTCGGACTTCGGCTGAATCGCCTCTCCCTCACCGAGAGTGAGAAGTGAGAAGTGAGGACTGAGGAGTGAAAGCAGACGCTGCAGATTGGAAACCCTAACCCAACATAGAGAGAAAAAGATCTTATCAAAATCGCCTCCTTAATCCGAAATAGAGAGAGAGAGACCTGATCAGATCTAAATAGCCGCCTCAAAGCTCTTTGGACTTCGGCTGAATCGTCTCTCCCTCACCGAGAGTGAGAAGTGAGGACTGAGGTCTGAGGACTGAAGTCTGAGGAGTGACGCTGCAGAGTGCAGATTGGAAACCCTAACCCTATATACGTGTGTATATATAGTCAGGGGTAATTTTGTAGTATACACATATATGCAGGGGTAATTTTGTAATTTAACAGTTCGGTTCGGTTCGGGTTCGGTTCGGGTCGGGGATCGGGTCGGGTATCTGCTGAACCAGACCCGAACCGAAACCCGTTCGGGTATCTTCCATGCCAACCATACCCATACCCACGGGGAATATTTCGGTTATGGTTCGGGGATAATTTCGGTTATCGGTTCGGGTACCCATCGGTTCGGTTCAAATTGCCATCCCTACCCTCCGCTCCACTTTTGAAACCCACCCAAAACACCACATCGGGAGTGATTATTAGAATTTTAGCATAATTTCGAATTTTAGAATCTGAACACATCGGGAGTGATTATTGTCTATAATATTAAAACTCTAGAGTTTGAAATTTCGGCAAAATTTCGAGTTTTAGAATATAATATTATCTTCAATTTTCAAACTCTAGAGTTTGAAATGTTGGCCTAATTTCAAGTTTCATAATCTGACAAATGTCGTGCCAGACCCAGGTTTAAAATTTTGTGACAAGTTTCGAACTCTAAAGTTTGAAATTTTAGTAGAATTCCGAGTTTTAGAATATGATATTGTTTTAAATTTTCAAACTCTAGAGTTTGAAATTGTGGCGTAATTTCAAGTTTCAGAATATGACAATGTCGGGACAGAACCAGGCTAAAAATGCAGGAGTGATGAGTTACCTCTTGCTGTGATCTCGGCTCTGAAACTACAATATCCATGGCTCCCTCTTCCTTGTCAACTTCCATTTCCATTGCACAACCTTCCAATCCCCAATCAAAATGCACATTGCTCTCGTATGTTGGGTAAAAGACTTCTTCTTTACCAATGGAAGGAGAAGAAGCAATGGAGGTTTCCATTGAGAGTTAGGAGGTGTGAGGTGAGAGTTCGGAGGCAGGTGTCGACTGGGTTTATGGTGGGAGGTGGGAGCTCAACAATGGTGGTGGTTGGAATGGAACCAGAAGAACCAGAAGAAGATGGAGGGAACGTGGAAGGAGATGGAAAAAAATGGAGGGAACGTGGGTGGGTTATGGGGTGTGTGTATTTTGGATGTGGTTATATGTTTGTTGTTGTATGTAATAAAAATAGGGGTATTTTTGTCCATTTTTTAAGGGTATTTTTGTCCGAATATTATTTACTTAAAAACAAGTTACATGCAGTAAATTCACAGTTGTATTTATAAACACCCTTTCAGAAAGCTCAACAATAAGCTTCCGCTAAACCCATTTGCAGTGACTCCTAAGAATGATGAAATTCTAATCGCAACTGGCGTCTCCACCGATACACATACCATAATAATGACAATAGATATTAGAGAGTAGTATTTAACTGTCCTAATTAATCACCTCGTCTATAACATTGCTTATTAAAGTCCATATCTGCAGACAAATATGGATCGAATGGTCTAGAAAATCCAATGATAAAAAAAATTTAATTTGTTCTCACACGATTGCTTTTTGAATGAAAGGAGATTTTGGCAGCTCTTTTAATTGCCTAAGCCATGCAAATTTATTTAGATTTGGCTCATCGTTTGAGAGCTAGCTTGGAGCAGCAAGGTTGTCAATTCCGTACTGTACCGGCCGGTACGTACCGGATTTGAGAAATCCCGTCCGGTATTTTGCATAACATATTTTTTTTTCTTTTCTGGGTATGATGTGTATCTCACACGTTTCTCGACATCCTCAAAAAAATTAACAAAAAAAAAACAGAACAGATATTTTTTTTTTCTGGGTATGATGTGTATCTCACACGTTTTTCGGCATCCTCAAGGCTCAAATCCCGGATTTGCACCCCCCTACGCGCAAATAACCCGTAACGCACATCCGGTTAATTGGTTTCTGAATCAATTTTTTCAAATTGCCTTCGGCCACGGCCCATTTTCCTGAGCGCGCGAGACCTCTTCTTGGGTCCTCATTCACAAGCCCACTAGTGTGCAAAGTCATTTAAGATGGAAAAAAGTTTTGTAACTAGGTAATGTGGGACAAGAGGCAAACACATAGGTATTTTATGATGAATTGCATAGTATGGGGGATTTTTATGAATTATAATTATATATATTGTAGTTGCGGTAAATCCGAAACGGGATCCGGTATTTGACCGGTACCGGTACGTACCGTACCAGTAGAAAAACCGGTACAGTATTCAGAACATTGAGCTGAAGCCTTCAAATTTGACCATTAACCATTGCTGGTGTTATGAAGGAATTGAAATGTTCGATTTAGAGCACCAGAGTTGAGTTGCTCTAAGACTGGTCATATTAGTTGACTACATTTCGTTTGGGATACCAGATGGGATTCATGGGAATGTGTCAAACTTTCTGACATACATCATCCGTCTTTTTTTAAATGTCGATTACGATTCTGCGTGCGATTTTCAATAAGGGTCCGACTATTTGCAACTATGAATTTATTATATGTAGCATGTGCTAAACCAAACCCATAAATCTTATAACAATTTGCTATATATATGCAACCTAACAAATATCCATGAACTTCCAAAAATACCCTCTCCTTCCCCCCTCTCTCTCCCGGTTCTCTCTTTTTTTTCTCCCTTTTGCACCACCACCAAATCCTCCATTACCGCCATGGTCCATTTGATGAACTCACCGGCAACGTCACTAGCACCACCGCCACCACAGTTTTGCCCTTCTCCCTCTCTCCCCATTTCCCTCTTCTCTGTCCATTCACCACCACCACACCAGACGACACCACCACCACCACCACCACCACCGCACCAGATGACCGGCAGAACACCACACCACACCAGCAGCAGCAGACCCTTTCTCCACCACACCCGTCGGCCACAACCACCACCTCCATCACCAGTATCGCCACCACCGTCGGCCACAATCACCACCACCAACACACTACTTGCCAAAAAAAATGATGAACACCGATCGGACATTCAGTCCCGAAAATCGCTATCAAAATCAGAAATTAACTTCCGAAAATGTTTACAAAATTCAGATACTAATACCCGAACACCTTATAACGCATCTTCGTATTTTTTGGTGGGTTAAAAACGCAGATTTGGAATGCATAATGCTTCGTATAGTGCATTTGCAAAAATGCGCGATGCTAATCGCGCATTTTTCTAATGTGCAATGGGGCTGGTTTTGCAACGGTGGCATCATCGTCCACTGTCTCTCTCCACCAAATTACCCACCTTCACACCATTTCTCTCCACCAATCAGTTCCAGAGAAAGACGTCAAATAATTGTGAGAAATGGAATTGAAATGGAACTCGCGTTAGGAACTATGAGAAACTTCGCGTTCGATTTGGCGTTAAGTTTGGCCCGCCCATCTTGGAATGGGTTGGGAAAGGAGGAGGTGACTAGTAGTAGTCTAATACGGTGGGAGGGGAAGTCTGGTATGGTGGGAGGTGGGAGGGGAAGAAGTCAAGAAGAAGAAGAACGGGGAGGAAGATGATGGATGACCCTTTCCCCTAAAAACGAACCCTTTCCCCCTAAAAACGACGTCATTTCATTGGTAGGGGTATTTTTGTCCGAATATTATTTACTTAAAAATAGGCTACATATAGTAAATTCACAGTTGCAAATAGTCAGACCCTTTCAATAATTTATATCTCTTGACGTATATTATGTTTTTAAAATCATTGTCTTATAAAAATTATTGAGATATGAAACAATATCCATATTAAATATTTTTAACAATGTACATTGAGAAATATAAGCAATTAAAAATGACATGCAAAATAGTAGGAGACACTTAAAAGGGTTGGAAAGGGTTTTTTTTTTTTTTGCAATATTCACACATTTTCAAAGTAACTGAGTTGAAGTATTCAGAGCATCTCCGTTAGATACTTCAAAAATTCTCATAGAAAATGTATTCCCTCCATATCAATTTGTTAGTCTTTTTTATAGTTCGTACCATTTTAAAATTGTACTATATATTCAGTGGCGGGCCCAGAAACTTGATATAGTGGAGGCACCAATTTTCTTAGTAACTGTAATATATGAGTTACCGTTAAGCACATTCACACCAAAATAATTTTATCATTATGATAAAGTAACAATTTTAAAGTATATATGTATTTTAATAACCAACTACTTGGCAAATTTGCGCACCTCGACTATATGTGTTAAAACAAAATTATCACATATTCATCATCTATTTCCCTATTACTAACTTTACGAGTACAAGTTTCAGGGACCAAAAATGTACAAATGCAATGTGCAGGTTCATATTGAGTACTACACAAGTGATTGGAGGAGTTGGGAGAGTAGGGGGGGTGTGGTGGCGAAACCCTAAAAATCTTAGCTCCAAGTTGATTTCCCCGTTCCCAAAAGTGCAGTATGGTTTGAAGATCCACCGCCATGCGTGGTGGGAAGCGGCGTTGTTGGTGCTGCATCCCACAGGGGGAAACCTTGGTTCTGGCTATGGGAGGATAAATTTCGATTTTTCGTTTTCTCTCCAAGATGTGCACTATTTTCTAGGGAGAATTTTTGGGAGGTCCACTATAGCATATTTCTAACCCCATTAGTCCACTTCTAAAGTTTTTAACCCCTCTAGTCCACTAATAATTTTCATGACAAAACTACCCTATGTAAAAGAAACAAGGGTCTTGTTTGGCTAACACAAAAAATTTATTTTTCTATTTTTTTTGATATTGTTGCAACCACGTATCCACTACCACCACACCCACCTCCGCCACCACCACCACCACCACGCCAACATATAACGTTATATGCGTAACGAAAATTTCTCTTTTCTTTTTCTTTTTCCCACCACCACCACCTCTGCCACCACTACCACTCCACCTCCATCACCACCACGCCAACATATAACGTTAGATAAGTGACAAAAATTTCTATTTTCTTTTTTTATTTCTGTTTTGAGCCATTCACTTCTTGAACCCGCCACCCCTTAACATATAACGTTATATGTGTGACAAAAATTTCTCTTTTTTTTTAAAACTTATTTTGAGCCCTTCCCTTCTTGAATCCGCCACACCTTAACATATAAGGTTATCTGTCCCAATTTGTGCTGTTGTCTTATGTTTGGTACTACATCAACAAAGGTGCACATATAATCTTATATGTCCCAATCTGTCCTCTGTATGTTATAAAAAACGAAGATAGATTTGAGACATACTCCCTCCGTCCCTTTATTACAGTCCAGTATTCCATTTTAGGCTGTCCCTTAATAAGTGTCTATTTTGTAAAGTTAGTGGGTAAAAGTTGGTGAATTGTCTATTTTGTCCCTAAAAGTAGATTCCATTTTGAAAAGTTAGTGAGTAAAAGTATAATGATGATGGGTAAGTAGGGAAAGTAGAGGAAAAAGTTGATGTGAAAGGTATAATGATGATGTCTTTTTAATAAGTTGGAGTTACGAAGCAGGACACTTAAAAAGGGACGGAGGGAGTATAAGGTTATCTATTTATATCTGGAACGTATTTTTGGCTAACACAAGCACATATAATATTATATATGTGTATATCTGAACTTTGTACTATGACAAATATGTTCTTTGCATGTTGAAAAAGTGCACATATAATTTGTTCAATTTTTTTCCAAAGACATACCATTTCCGTTGTTTTTCATCTTTCAGAATTTAAATAGTAACAAATGGAGTAATCATCATAGTATATCATTTTCTCTTTTCCTATCAAATGAAAAATACAGTAGCAGACAAAGACAAAAAAGTGAGAAGAAGTTTTGCCCAACAAAACAAAGGACAAAGGGAAAAAACACAAATAGGACTCCTACAGTCCTAACCCTCTATATCATCGGTTCCTTTCTATGCCTACTGCCAACACTACGATGAATGCCTATATACGTGGAGGTCTTCAAGACGTACTTCAACGGATCTCGAGATTTTGGCTTCTTAGCCCAAAACCCTTATACTCGACAGCGTCAACCAAATCCTTGCCGACGCCCTCATCACCGTTGAAAAACGCATCTGCATAGCTTTTTTGCCACGACTGGTACGCCGTTGTCCATATCGACCGTCGACAAAACAAGAGATTATGTCAACGAGAGAGGGGGAGAGAGAGAGAGAGGAGGCTGTGCTCCAGATTTGTTTTCGGTCTAGGGTTTCTCTCTATATGAGTACTTATATAAGAGGACATTTTTGTCCTGGTTTAATTTCTTTTTTTTTAAGATGGACTTAAAACTTTACTAAACTATATTAGTATACTAGAGGGGTTACAAACATTAGAGGTGGACTAACTGGATTACAAGTTCTCTATAGTGGACCCTAGACTAATTTTTTATATTTTCTATTGCTAAAATTTTGAAGGGAAAAAAACCTCAAGGGAGTGGGAGACTCGAACACACACACTTGTTCACAAAGCTAGTACTTTACGCCCGCACCAAGCATTGTTTACTTGCAGATATTCAACATTTATAATCAAGCCTGGCCTGAGATTTAGGAGGCCCCAAGCGAGATATGAAAATGGGGCCTATCAAGTTTTCTTTATATAAATTAGTTGTTCAACTAAAAAGCAACATTGCCTTATGGGCATGCTGCTTGAGTGTGACTTTGGTGTCCTAGATTGTCATGAGTTTGACTCACAATGACATTTTGAACGATTTTTATTGCACTTTTTTTCCCAAGAAATCAGCTCGAAAAATGAGTCCTCCTTGGATTGAACTCGCGACCTTAAGGCTAAAGAGCCAGGATCTTACCACCGCGCTACACATTCTTATTTGAAAAATATTTGACATACATTATATTTAACATCTCTCTCTATTTGGGGCCCAATAATTGGGCATACAGAATCAGGAAAAAAAATTTAAAAAGGCGTGGGGGCACGTGAACCCACGTGCCCCAAGGTGGGTCTGCCCTTGTATATACTATTATTACCTCTTAATTTATGATGTTTGATGTAATTTTTGATTTTTGTCTAATAATTGACATCTATCAAACAAGATATATATGTTGTATATTTAAGTATCAACTAAAAATACAAATATTTTTTTATATGGTTCAAATAGAATGAGAGACGAACAAATTGGGACAGAGAGAGAAATTTGCTATATTGCTTTCCATTTTTTTCAATTGATTGGAGATATCATTACATCATGCATTAATTACAAAGTACAAATCACGGAACATTACATCAATTGTGTGAAAGTCTACGAAACAACCAAGCTCATAGCTCAATAAGTCCATCAAAAGGTCCGCAATCACTATAAATCCAACCCAATACAAGTCCCATTAAGGAGAGAAAGACTCAGATTTTTGACCTTTTAATGAGATACAAGTCCTGACCAACTGAGTTAGCCTTAATTAATTATATCTTTCTTTCCATTTTGAAGGGAAACCATTTTGTTGTGCAACCCAGCAGATGCTCCAAATTTTGTTGGCATGTTACTTGTTTAGATTTTGTTATCTTGATAGGATACTCAACAGATTCAAGACCTTGTTCGTTTGTGATTTTAGATTTGTAGATAATGAGTGTAGAGAGAAAGAGTAATGATTGAAAATATAAATAATAATTGGAGAAAGATAGAGAGAAAAATGAGAGTAATAAATAATAATTAGAGATAAGAGTGATGAATGAAGAGAAAAATAGAATAATGATTAGAATTCAAAATTTAAAATCCTTAACTGAACAATGTTTTTTAAGACAATATTCTATTCGTCCTATTTTGTTAGGGCTTCTCTGGGAAACCAACTATTTAAGGAAATATAATTATTACATTGTACCTTTTCAAACTCTCCAATTTTGCCTCATGACGTGATACTTCTTCTAAGGTGGTGTTCCACTTTTAGAAAAAGTGCTTTTTTTCAAACAGAGGTAATTTCAAACTCAAATATAATGAAAATGAAAAATATTTTTTCAATTTTTTTTGCACCGTTTAAAAGATCTTAATGAGATCTATCAAATAAGATCCATATTGGTAGGAAAATTATTTGCGTAAACACATAATTTTTGGGCTTAAAATTACTTCCGTTTGAAAAAAAAGCACTTTTTCTTAAAGTGGAACACCACCTAATTTATTCAAGGCTAGCAAAAAAGACAGACAAATGAGAGTGTCATTTTGAAAAGTAGTACTTCTGCTTTATCTTTTTTTGGAAACTTTTCAACATCGATAATATTCCAGGGACATTTCAAAATAGAATAACAGATCGTCTCTGACGAGAGACATTCAAGAATTTGAAAAGTAGTACTTGTCTATCAAAACATGTGACGCTTCGCAAACTTTTTAATTTGACATTTGAAGTGTCTGCTGGAGATGCTCTTACTTTTAAATTGACGTACAACTATAAACAAAAACCTCGTATCTTTCCTAGTATCTATCAGTCTATCCTCAAAATGGCTATGGCCTATTGATTGTGTAACTGCCCAATGCCAACAAACCAAAACCATAAACAAAACAAAGTACTAAAATACTAATAAAGCCGTTTACCTGCAATTTGGTCTCTGTCTGAACTTTCCTAAAAGACTTCCAGCGAGTAGGAATCAGGCTGGAAAAACCCCCCAACCTACTTTCTCCCAAATTCATTCCCCCTGCAACAAGAAAGATACAACTTTCTCTCTCCTCTCTCTACATATAAGTAACTGTTGTTGGGGGTTTGTTTGACTGTTGTTAGGGTTTGGAGATGTCGGAGTAAATTGGGGTTTCTGTTGTTGTTGTTGTATTACGGCGTGATTTCGTGTTGGCGATGTTGATGGCAGACGAAAGGTCGGACCTTTGGAACTTCGAGGATCTGACGGCCGGCACCGATTTCGGTGGATTCGACATCAATTGTCTATTGGACTTAATGGATGATCGTCCCGATCCAGTGCAGGTGTGTTCTGATCCTACTTTTGTCGCGATCGGACGGAAAATTCGGATGCTAGTTTTGTCCTGGAAGTTTCGGAAAACCCTGAAATTTTGGTTGTTGTTGTGTAGTGTAGTGTAGTGTTGTTTTGTTTTTTTCTTTGTTGTGGAACTGTAATTTAGGTTTTATTTTGTCTAGATATAGCATCTGTTGGAATGAAACTTGCAAGCTCCCTCTTTTGATATACGTGTTGTTTGGGAAGTTACATTATTGGCTTAGATTTATTGCGATTGGGTTTTTGGAGGTATTTATACTTATATGAATTGATATGTAGGTATTTGCGGAGAGAAGGAAATATAAGAAATGGATGTCATGAATGAATCTTAGGCATTGATTACAATCATGATTTCCCGATTGAATGATATCTGGTGCGTGCCATTCGTAGTTTGGTAGGAGCGTGGCGTTCACTAAGTTGTTTAAGCAACATGAGGTGGAGGATAATATTGTGGATAGGAATAATATGGTACATTACGGTAAGTGATGGTACATAGTTGAACAAACCATCAGCTAGAGTCGGGGGAGGGGCCATAGGGTTTAAACTAATGCGTGGGTAAAGTGGTTTTCAAGGATATATAGAAGGATAGGCCTTTTTTGGTTATTGAGGTAGGTTCTCAAGAATCAAGATACTCTGACTCGCTGGGAAAGGTTTGTCAAGAACTAATTTGATTCAAGGGGACAACAATTGTATATTTGTTTGATGGCGAATGTATTTGAAGTTTGAAAATTTTCATTGGTAGAGCTGCCTATAGTTTTAGTGCGATAAAATTCGGTGCATATGCTGAAAGGTTTTGGTCAAAGTCAGGGATTCCCACATCGCTTTGACTTCTATATACCCCCCTCTACTGATAATTCCTGATGCACTATTCTATTTTGGAATGTCTCAAAATGTTGGTCCTTTTTCTAAGCATAATGGGTTAGCATTA
This sequence comes from Rhododendron griersonianum, assembly GCA_018127125.1. Taxonomy (NCBI): domain Eukaryota; kingdom Viridiplantae; phylum Streptophyta; class Magnoliopsida; order Ericales; family Ericaceae; genus Rhododendron; species Rhododendron griersonianum. The sequence goes on from CM030800.1 coordinate 28,339,134, forward strand.
GTTTTGAAAGTAGAGAATAACGGATAATGTTGGAAATCTAGTCAAAATCTTCTAAGCATGCATATATTAATTGCCTGTCCCCATAAAAGGATGTGTTCCCCCGTCAGGGAAAACAATAAGACAGAGGGAGTATTAGTTTCACATTCTAAATGAGCATTACAACTGTTTGATTGTTAAGAAAGGGTAAGAAAAGGGAATCAGATATGCACAAAGTATTTTGTAACGAGGCATCAGTTTTTGATTCAGGCGAAGAGTTAGATCTTGCCTCCACCTCTTTTTGCTCATCTTTAAATTTTGGGTGAAATTTATGTTCACTTGCACAAGTCCTTTAAGTGTTTTCAAGGAAGCATCTTTTGCTATGTACTTAACATATACGTTGTAATTTGCAGAATCATTCAGAAGATATGTTAGTTGTAAAACAGCAACAAGGCATGCCGGCTTCGATTTTTGGTAATAATGAACAACACTCCCAGCTTCAAACAGGTAAACGTATCATTCTGACAACCGCTTTGCTTTATGTCCTTTGTGATCTATAATGTATTTGATCTAAGTATGCTTGGTTCGTCTAGGCTTGGATCAAAACTGTATAATATAGTAGTAGTATACCATTTCTAATAGTTTGAACCAATATCTTCAAAGGCTGAGTTGAGGCTCGCATCAAGGTGAGACATCCAAAATATGCTATAAGGATTTGAATTTGTGCTTTAGCCTCCAAAGGAGTACCATGTATGCCTTATTTGGTGGTGCATCCATTGGGTGGTTGAATTTTAATTACCCACTATGGCAGCCTCAGGTGAAGTGATACGGCCCAGTGCGAGTGAAGAAGTCTTTTTGGTCTAATAAATGTGACTGTTAGTTGTTTTATTTAGCAATTGGAGATTATCATATCCTTTAGTCTTTTATTGTTATTACTTATTAGGTTGGTATTTATAAATAAGAGGTTTGCCATTGTATTCTTTAGACATTGATTAGTAAGATTGAGAGTGTTTGAGAGCTAGGGTTGTGAGCCTTGTGTGTGATTCTATCCGTATCTCTATCTATCTCGCCTCCATCATTTAGTATCAAAGCTTAGGCCCGAGATTCCATCTCCCATCTCTTTCACTCCCTCTTTCTATTGCTGCCCCTTCGTCATTACTTTCTCAAAATTTGGAGCATATGCAATGAAACAGTCAAATCGTCATCATGAGCATAGTTTCTGAAACCTAGAACACCTTTGTGAAATCTCGCAAATCATTGTAACCCAGTCAGAACTCAGAATCATCCGATCCCAGTTGGATCTGAAGCTATAGCTGCCATCACAGCCCGATCTGGCAGCACAGCCGATTGCCGCTGAACCTTTTTTGAAGGTGAGGATATCTGTCAGCTTCGTTGCACCTCGTTTAGTTCTTCAGTCATGGCATTCCATCATTGCTAGAGCGTAAGATTTTCGACCGTGATACAGACACTGCAGACAGTAGTTATAATCTCACGTTCCTAACCTTTAGCTGACTCAGCTTTTAACCATTTCGGTTTATTGGAACCCAAATCTACCCTAATAGTTACAGTAAAATGCAGCCCAAACTCTTTAAGCCGACTATAAGGTTAGATCAGCCTTTGTGACAACATTGTCTAGCTCACTTATGACCATTCAGCCTAATCATTTACGTTTAACACCCCCCACCAACTCCAAACCCTGTAAACCACCCAACCCACTTCACAGCCAGACCCATCCCACATCTCTAACCAGCCAAAATGATTGAGCAACCTAACAAAACAAAAAAGGAAAATAGCCCTGCTATATATCCTTTAGGGGTGAAATCGGTTCGGTTCGGTTTGGGGTGATTTTTTCCAGGACCAATTCGGTTCAGGGCATGACTTTTCAGGACCGATCCCGACCGATTTTATTTCGGTTATTAGATACCTCAGGAAAGCCCGGCTAGAACCACACGGGCAAGTTTCCCTGCATGTGGCTCGTCCGTGATAACTTTCGGTATCAGTTTGGGGCGGGGGTTGGTCCGGTTGGGGATTTTGGGGAAATCGGTTTGACCGAAATGGGCCAACTTGGGCCAAGTTAAAAAACTTGATTTTGAGCCAAACCCGCCACTAGATTTTAGGGTTAGATATCAATGGACCAGATTTTAGGAGTAAAGATCAACGGATCAGATCGGTTCGGTCCTATACCGGTCTAACAATTTGGTTCGGTCCGGCCAGAATTCCAGGCAACCGAACCCTATCTGAACCGGGACGAGACCGACCGAAAACCGAAAAAACCTACCGGTTTCTCCGGTTGGGTTTTTTTTTTTTTCACCCCTAATATCCTTTCCCCGCAGCTCTATCGGACCACTTTAGCCACAAACAACCCGCTCCTTTACCATATACCTAAACCATGGTGACCAATGCAAATATAATGCATGTTTAATGGCTTATATCAAGAAGGATAGACATTTGAACAATTGGAACAAGATTTGACCAAAACAATCAAAAGATCCTCATGGATCGTGAGTCCCCTAAAGATATGGAACTTCTAATTTGGCACCACTGTCTAGATCAGTCACAACCACATTCATTTTTTTTTCTCCATTTTGAAATCAAATTGGAGAAGCACAATGTGAATGGAGAACAAATGCAAATAGAGAGACTTGAACCCAAGATCACCGAGAATCAACGCTTTGATACCATGTTAAGCCACCAAGTGTACCAAAAGCTTAAGTTTTTAAGAAATGGGCCCAACAATGTATGTCAAACTATCCAACAATCTTGTGAAATGTATACTTATCTGGAACTACAGATATCTCTCTCTCTCTCAATTGTGTGAAGGTCTTACGGGAGAGAGATGTGACCAAAGTCAGCCACGCAATGGCTACAAATAGTGCTAATATGTGGTGTGGGTATGCTTTCATCTAATGAAACTTGTTGTACTCTGTAGAGATGACCATGGGCATAGTTTTAGCTTGTTAGAGTGACTCAGCTTTAATTACATAATTACAAATATAATATATGTATACGTATGTATGTATGTCTCTGTGTTTACAGGAGGTTTTATAATTTACTTGACCTTATTCTCTCTCTCTCTCTCTCTCTCTTTGTATTTTGTATTATTTTGTTTGACATGAAAGTATATTATAAATTGTTTTGCTAACCACTATTTGGGCGGTGGATAACACGTTTCACAAATATCAGTTAACTGTTACCAATACATTCATCATGGATATCAATGCAGTTTTTGCAAATTATCCTCTGGCACTAGTCCGACTAGTAGCATTTTCCAATTGTAAATGCTTACGCCTTTCCTAGCATGGGATAAAAATGCCTCACTTGGGTATAGAATTAGTGATCAGTTAACATACATAAGGGACCTCTCCACCTAAAAGCTAAAGTTTCTACGGAGGCATCAGCCACATTCTGCTTTATAATGAACAAGACAAGACGAGTGAAGCGTTTGTGCTTTCACTGCTTTGTGTGGTCAAAATGCAATATTTGAACGATGACATGCAATTGTGTGGTCCCACGTTTTATGTACTTCACGCATCCCACACTGAGAACTTTGCTTAGTTGATAGCTTGCCTCTACAAAGCTGCAGAAAGTAAAGACATTATTGCAGCATGCACCTGCACAGTTCTGTATAGTCCAGCCATATCGAACGAAGCCCAAGCTTAAGCATTTTAAAACTTTTCTGACAGCTAGTTAATTTATGCTTACCAGAATTTTGACTGCATAATAGCGAGACTGGGTATTACATCATGATGCTAACTTGATGTCGTTATGACTTTTGCTTTGAATTTATCCAGTATACCCGGCTTCGGAAAGGACATCTACGTTTGGGGCTGAGTTTGCAGGATCTGGTACATTTTCTACTTCATACAACTCTGAAGTATTGGATTATAGGGCGGGTGTTTCAGGTGGTTCTTTTGAATCTGTGGGGAACTTCGTCAGCTATGATTGTGGAAAGCAGAATGCTTCAGGTCAGACTGGTTCTCTAATGGATAGCTGGCCTGTAAGTCTTCCAGATGCAGGTCGGATATTGCCAGTTCCAGGTAAAGATTCTTAAGTGTATGTAGTAATGGAGTCTGTCAAAATGTTTCTTCTCATAGCAATAATGATTGGAAAGGAACTCAATTTGAAATACCTAATTGCAGTACCACATATCAAGCTTCAGATTTCATAGGGACGTTGGATTTTAATTAACTGAACCCAACTGATTGGGGCATAAGCCTAGTTTGGTTTGGTTGGATTCCACTCGTCTGAAGTAAGAAACTGAATTCAGTTCAGGTGTGTTTGGAGGGGGATTCTACCTGCCGATATCTGTGATTATGTGGTTATAAGAACTTAGTATTGGTGTTTTTCTTGCCCTTATGTGTGGAGTGCTGTAGTGTAGCTTCTTCATTTCATTATTCGCGGATGTCCTACTTTTCTAGAATTTCTGTTGGAAGAACTGATTAAGGTTTCTTCATGTTTCAGATGGATCTCACTGCCCCTTGTTGGAGAAGTCAGATGTTAATTATGCATATTGTGTTCCAGCTGAAAACAGCTTTGAAACCTTTGGGAGACCAGAGATCATGGAATCCTTCACGATGGATATGAATAGGCCTGTGCCTTGGATTGATAGTTTTGATTTTCAATTTATGTTTGACAACAATGAAACTGTTAGCTATATGAAGGATGAACGGGAGGATCTCTCATCTAAGATTGCAGAAAATTATGGTGCGATCATGTCAGAGGCCCAAGTGGGAAACGATGGTGGAGCAGTATTGGGAGCACCAATGACCGGCGGCAACAGAGTTAGTGGGTTTAGTAGTAACTGCAAAGAAAATAACATTAGATCACCCACATGTGGGCATCCTTTCATGAAAACCAATTGTAAACCTATCATTGACAAGATGTTGTCACCAGCTTTGCCTTGTACTCCTTCATATGCGCCTAGAAAAAAGCAAGTTACTATAAAGGGTGAAACAACTAATGAATTGGTTGCATCTCGGAGAATGCCGACACAATTGTTGCCACCTAATCTGCCTTCCAATTCAAAGAGGAAGCTGTTGGTTCATTCAAAGGATGAAAAAGAATATATTAATTTTGCATCTGAAAGAGCTTTTCCTGTTGCTGGTGATCATGGTATTGATGGACAGGTCTCAGAGCAGTCTTGCAGCCAGCCATCTACTCCGATAAAGATGCAGTTAGGTAACTTAGGGTGCACAAAAGTTGAAAATGGAAGTAAATTGATTCAGCCCAAGAGTTTGGGTACCCATCTTTCAAAGGTCAGCTGCCAAACAATATGCAGTAATGCCAGGGTTAGCTCGCATGGTGAAGATGGCCCGGATGTGTGTATTATCCTTGATAGATTTGAACCTTCACCAACTGAAATGTGTCCAGTGAATAGGAAATCCCTCGTCTCTTTGCAGCATTCTACGTATACTGAGCCCATTAATCACGTGGCAGCGGCAGGTGTAAGGCTTAGAGCAAATGATGAACGCCTAATTTATCGAGTAGCATTACAGGTGAGCCCTCACTGTTTGAGATGATCTTGTTGCTTATAAATCGCAAGAATTTAGAGCTGCTGATTTTTAATCCAGTATCTGGTGTAGCTAGGAGCCCTGCCTAGTGAGTTATAAGTAGTATAAGTTGGTTTCCGTACAAAATATATGCTTCTGCTGCTTGCATCCAAATTTGGAAACTGGATTATTTGGTTTTTAACTACGGTTTGAACACGAAGCAGATGTCCGAGAGAAGAAAAATTCTAGCTTCTTACATCTATGATAGAAACCTTCATGTCCTCTAGTTCTATTTGATTGCAAGTACATTAATCTAAACAACACCTTATGTTACTTTGCTGCACGCAATATGTATCTGAATGTTCGTTCCTATCCATTTACCCATATCCAACTTTTGGGTACATATCCCAAAGCTAAGATTAAGGATTTAGGGATGTCCGTGCTCGGACGCACATCCACACTTGATGCTTATATCCAAGTCTTCTTAACATTGGTGCTAAGGATGTGAATGAACTTAGTGTTGAGTGTATAACTTTGATTGCATGTTGCTTTTGGTGTGTTAGTTGGCTTTTTTGTGCACATAGAACCAATAGACTATCTTTTGCTTGAATTCATGAATTTTATGAAACTAACTCTTTGATAAATTATTGCAATGTTTGGCAGCTATTTTTTTGCCTTTTGGATTTTGATTAAGTTTAATGGTTTACCAACAGAATAATGTGTTGCCCATGTGGACAAGAAACATTTGCATGACAAAAAGGTTCATCTTTAAACAAGATTTTTTTTGAAAATTTATGTATTATTCTTTCTACTAGGGACCATTGTTCTATTCTTCATTGGTCTCCTTCCTTCCTGTTCTATTCCGTAAGAAACAAATTAAGTGGTTCAACTAAGGAGAGACATGTACAACTAACTTTTTTTTTATAGAATAAATCACTAGTGTGTTGGTGCTATGTCTGTGTCGAATCATGGGCCTTGTATTTGTGCCTTCAGAAGCACAGATATGGGCTAAGGAGAGACATGTACAACTAACTTTTTTTTTATAGAATAAATCACTAGTGTGTTGGTGCTATGTCTGTGTCGAATCGTGGCCCTTGTATTTGTGCCTTCTTAAGCACAGATATGGGCAACATTGACTTGTTGGCACTACATTTTCAAAAGTATTTTCTCATGACCCGAAAGGAAACGTCAGTGAATAGGTCTCTTTTATAGGTATACATGGAAAACAAATATTTTATTTTAATATTTTTACATCACAATGTGATACTATGTGATATTGAAACGGCAAGAAGTCAATTTTACATTCTGTGTACTTGAAAAAAACTTTGAACTTAGAGAGCTAATATTGATATTGGATTTTTTCCCACAAGCCAATTCGATTTTACCAGATTTTGGGCATTATTGAAAACACAAATTGTAACAGGGGATTAGTAATATAGTTACACATTGTCCTTATTTTCCATTGGATCACTCATCGCTTTTTGTTTGGAGTGGTAAGTACATATGTCCCCCCCATAGTTGTCTGAAGCATGACTGGTTCTGCTGTAAAATTAAAGTCATGTCTGTGTGTGTCCACAAGTGTCGGTGCCTTCTTAGAAGTGTGCTTGCTTCTTATTTTGTCCCGACTGATTACACCCAAAACATATATATCCTGTACTTGCGATGCTAGCAGGTGTTTTATGAGATTCACAGGTGCTGGGGTGGCATTATCTTTGTGCAGAAATGTTTTTCTTCTTTTTTCAATGCCAAACAATTCTTGAGGTCAGTGTTTTGGTTTGCATTGCAGGATCTTTCTCAGCCTAAAACTGAAGCTACTCCACCAGATGGTGTTCTGGCAGTGCCACTTTTAAGACACCAGGTTTTGACCTGTCTTTAGGTTTAATTGCGTTTATGTTTTGTTTTGGATTCTTTGGTCAAGCATAGAGAATCATTTGGCAATATGTGACCTGAAGCTTGTTGGAAGCAGACATGTTGACTGGGCTTATGTTTGAGATGCTCTGTGGGAGGAAAAATTTAAGGTGTCTGCCACAATAATGATGATACCAAGAATGAAACATTCAATTTCCTAAAAGGAATTTCGTGTTGTAGGATTGCAGTTCGATCTATTCTATTTGCTAGTTGCATAGTTGTGCTGATGGATAGAATGAAAGTAGCCAATCTAAGGGTAGTTGGATGTATCATCAATCATGTTTGATACTGGTGGGAACTTACCTACTCTGTCTGTGTGTGTAATATTATCTTTCTATGGGGGTAATTGCCTGGATTGACAATAGTTGAAATTCTGGGCAGAGAATTGCTTTGGCTTGGATGGTTAAGAAGGAGACAGCTAGCTTACACTGCTCTGGAGGAATTCTTGCAGACGATCAGGTTGGTTTCTTTGATTCTTAAACTTTAACATAGAGTCCCTCTGTCCCGTATTCTTCATCTCTTTTGTCAATTCCCAGTTTTTTTAAGGGTAAATGAAATAATTGCATTCATATTTAAATTGACATGCAGTAATTTTCAGCAGACCCTTTATTCTTACTTTTTAATACCTTAAGCCATTAAGTGATTGTTTTGGAGAACTAAAAGGTTTTAGTATTTTGACTTTTCGAAGAGGACTAAAATTTTTGTGGGACATCCCAAACTGGAAAGATGGACCAGCAATATGGGACATATGGAGTATATTTTGATATTTTAACGTTACTTGAACGTAGATGGTGAAGGAAGTGATCTTGATTTGTTCTGGGTTTATACAATTGTGCTCTGACAGGGACTGGGAAAAACAATATCAACAATCGCACTTATACTCAAGGAAAGGGCTCCGTCGTCCAAAGCTTGTCTAGATAATTTGAAACCCAATGAAATGGAACCCTTAAATCTGGACGAAGATGATGGTTGTGTGCCTCACCTTGACAGATCAAAGCAGGATGTTGAATCATGTGGAGTTGTGTCTAATGGAGCTTCACTCAACCGCAGGGACACCTCCATGCAAGCAAAGGGTAGGCCAGCTGCTGGAACCCTTGTTGTATGTCCTACGAGTGTCCTAAGGCAATGGGCTGATGAATTGCATAATAAGGTGACTAGGAAAGCAAATCTATCTGTTTTAGTATATCATGGAAGCAATCGAACGAAAGATCCTCTCGAGCTGGCCAAGTATGATGTTGTTCTTACAACATATGCAATTGTAAGCACAGAGGTCCCAAAGCAGCCTCTTGTTGATAAAGATGATGTAGTTCATCCTACGGGACTTTCATCCAGTAACAAGAGGAAATATCCTCCTAGTTCTAACAAAAGATCTTTGAAGGGTAAGAAGAAGGGAATGGATGATGCATTGCTTGAATCTGCTGCTCGTCCTCTTGCTAGGGTTGGATGGTTTAGGGTTGTTCTGGATGAGGCACAGAGCATAAAAAATCATAGAACTCAAGCAGCTAGGGCTTGTTGGGGGCTCCGTGCTAAGCGCAGGTGGTGCTTATCTGGGACCCCTATCCAGAATGCTGTTGACGATCTTTATAGCTACTTCAGATTTCTCAGATACGATCCGTATGCTGTGTATAAGTTATTCTGCTCCACGATAAAGTTCCAGATCAATAGGAATCCAACGAAGGGTTACAAAAAGCTACAAGCTGTCTTGAAGACAATAATGCTTCGTCGTACAAAAGGTGAATCGGAACAAGTTTTATTTGAAAATTTTATCCTCATCTTTTTATTGGAAACTACATGTCACAATTCTTCTATGCCTCTCAAATCTCAATATTCTAGTTGATTCCTTTAGGAAGCTTTGTTTGCTAGACATATTGAAATAGCTTCCTGTCACTTATCTCTAATAACTACTGTAGTGTGTTGAGCTTCCATTGTTTTACCCTAGGAGGCATGTAACTTGACCAGGGCCTGCCTTTTTCTTGCGTTTGCATTTGTTAATGAACTTTTCCAGTAAATTGCTAGGAACTTTATGTCAAAGATTATTGTTGTGCTCATTCCCGAAATTTTTATTTTGTTACACATCTTGCGAGTCACTGGATGATGTGTTAAATAAACCACTTATTTTAAGGAGAAAATGGTTCTATGGCTTATATTATAGTAGTGTACTTTCATTGCATTTTTTACAAATAGCTATAGGGTGTTGGCTTGCCGTCAAATTTGTTCCTATGCACGATGGTAGGTAGTATTGTTTTGGTGCCGCTTGTATACCTACATTGATGGATGTATGAGTTTTGAGCTTTGCCACCAAGGAATGCTAATACCCTAGGAATTTACGCTTTGGGACGGCGCTCCAACGCATGGTGTACACCTTTGCAAGAAAAATGGTGGATTTAGTTATCAATCCCTCTAAGTTTTTCCAAACTCACATGTACTAATTAAATATGGAGATAGTGGAACTTGGGAAAAACAATGCAAAAATCTGGATATTCTGCTCCTAGAAATGTTTTTGCGTGAGTAATTTGAAAGAATATTTTTCTATATTGGATGTTGATTGTTTTGAAGATGCACATTCTAATATAGTAGATAGGGTGTATGGCATACCACGTTCCTGTTCCTGTTCCACGTTCCACGATCTGCTTTGTTCTTTATCCGACTTATTCAAAATTGGTCGCTCTTATTCTGTCTGGAACTGCAACTGGGACTAACTGTTATTTTGTGGCAATTTTTCCTCTAGGCACACTTCTTGACGGGGAACCCATCATCAACTTACCACCCAAATCAGTAGAACTGAGGAAAGTGGATTTTACAAAGGAGGAGCGCGATTTCTACTGCAGACTAGAGGCTGATTCGAGAGCTCAGTTTGCAGTATGTTGTTTCTTGTTTCTTTGGGAAATACTTTCTTAACAGTGCAATTTGTCATGTCATCTGTTTAAATGGTTCAATGCTGTGTGCATTTTTTAGTTCTCTTTTCTGTGGTCCTCCTTTTGACCTCTAGATTTTTATGTTACGTTATGTACTGTCAGGAATATGCGGCTGCTGGAACTGTCAAACAAAATTACGTCAACATTTTGTTGATGCTCTTGCGCCTTCGACAAGCTTGTGATCATCCTCTTCTTGTGAGGAGATACAAATCTAGTTCCACATGGAAATCATCAGTTGAAGTGGCAAAGAAGCTTCCTCAGGAGAAGCAAGTTTGTCTTCTGAAGTGCTTGGAAGATTCTTTGGCTATTTGCGGCATATGCAATGTATGTGTCCACTTGCTTGTCGTTTTTTTGGATGTTTCAAACCTATCATCTTTTGTTATCCATTTCTTACAAAAACCTTTCCAAGCATCTTTTAATAATGATATCAGAGCATCGAATAAGGGCGGATGGAAGTTCATATAGCTAATACAAGAGATTTGCCCGCTTGATGCAACATGTATAACTCAAAATCCAATATGTTGTGCTATTCGGCCCCATCCTGGTGCCTTGCGCCCGAGTCATACCCTCTCACTCTCCCAAAAATGTTGGTGCAAGTTTTCCTACCTATTATTTCTGATAGAGTCCCAGAGCCTGCAGTTAGCTGGGACCTTTAATTATGGTAATGTTTATTATACACTCTGCATTAGAAGTTATGGTGAGAGAGAAACATTCCTTCTCATGCCTCGTACAAGGAAAATGGCCATAACTGATGTTTGCATGTTTGTGTATATCCAGCAATGTTCTAAAAATCGCTAGGCACTAGTCGGGCGGAAAAGGGGCACCTAGCGCTTAGGCGCTGACTAGTCGGCCGCCTAGCGCCTAGGCGGGGACTAGGCGCCCAACTAGTCAGCTGCTTAATCTAGGCGTTGGACCACCGCCTAGCGCCTAGGCGGGGACTAATCGGCCTAGGCGACTGACTTTTAGAACACTGATATCCAGTGCCAAACCTTGTTTCTATGTTCTAGTATTCCCTGGTCAATATTCTCATTAGCTGTAGTATGTACCACAGCTACATGTTCTTGCTTTCAACTTCTATTGACAGATGTGATTAGTAGCACATATGATTTGGGGATTATTTTTGGGAAGATTGGTAAATATGGGATCGAGGATAGATAGAGGAAACAGTGGGGTCTACGGGATAATTGATGAAATTGGATATACCTTAGTGGGAAAGAATGGGACAAAGAAATGAGGATAGTTTTTGACTGTTTAGATGAAGAAGGAAGATCAATCCAGAGCGGAGGGACTAGCTAATTCCACCTCCCCATTGTATTACTTTGCCCGACATATGTAGGACTAAATGACCAATAGTCCCTTGTTGTCCAGTCCTGGACTTACTACTGGCTGTTTCAAACACTGACTATAGCCAATGCGGGAACATGTGGTCCCCTCGCATGTTCCCTAATCCTAAATACCTCCCAATTCCCATTTGGTCCTGTGAACCAGACATTCATTACATTCTAGGAACATAAACTCCTACATGTTAGTGGTTTCATTCGTAACTTGTAAGTTTTCCAAGCTTCCCATTTGTTAGCTGCTTCTCTGCTTATGCTTAAATTTTTTTATTCATGTATTGATCTTGAAATTATGCCCCTTCCATGTATCGATATTGATCTTTATTGAAGTTAGAGAGGTACTTATTTCTTGAAATAAATATGTTGCCATTCACTTAGGACCCGCCTGAGGATGCTGTTGTCACAAGCTGTGGGCATGTCTTTTGCAACCAATGTGTTTGTGAGCACATTTCCGGTGATGACAACCAGTGTCCCACCAGAAATTGCAAAGCTAGACTCGGTTTATCATCGGTGTTTTCGAGTGCCACCTTAAAATGTTCTCTCTCTGAGCAATCTGGTCAAGATAGTATTCCTGATTGTTTCAGTTCTGAAGCCTCTGATAAGCTTGAGCCTTTTCAGTGGAGTCCATTTCATTCCTCAAAAATCAAGGCTGCTCTTGAGGTGCTGCAAACACTATCTAAGCCAAGCTTATCCTTGCCAAGCCTATCGTCAGAAAACTCTGATCCTCTTTCAAGTGGGTTAGAGCGGTATTTGCTTGATAACAGAAACTCAGATTCGGATAATGGTCTGAATGAGTCACTTAAAGTAGCCGGAGAGAAAGCAATAGTCTTCTCTCAGTGGACAAGGATGTTGGATTTGCTTGAAACTTGTCTTAAGGATTCTTCCATTCAGTACAGGAGGCTTGATGGTACGATGACTGTTGCTGCTAGAGATAAAGCTGTGAAAGATTTTAACACTCTTCCTGAGGTTTGTGTAGATATTGAATCTTTTGTTTCTATGCTTCTATTGCTTTGTTGTTCATGACTTGAGAGATTTCATGTCTTTTGGAAATCTTAAAGTAGGAATTTATTAGTGCTTGATGGAGGTAGAATTGTATGGAAAACCCACCTGTAACTTTTTTTTTCCTTTCCTCTAGGAGAAAATATAAGAAAAATCTTGAATATGAGGTTTTAGTTGACAAATTTAATAATCTGCCTAAGGTTTGTGGGGATCTTGGAATCTTTTGTTAGTATGTTGCAATATCTGCTACTTACCAAATTTCATCTCTCGAATTTGATCACTTGTGCTTTGTTTTAGGTGTCCGTTATGATTATGTCCTTGAAAGCAGCTAGTCTTGGACTGAACATGGTTGCAGCTTGTCGTGTTCTTCTTCTTGACCTCTGGTGGAACCCTACAACTGAAGATCAAGCGGTGGATAGAGCCCATCGGATTGGACAGACCCGTCCGGTTACAGTTTTGCGGTTGACAGTTAAAGACACAGTTGAAGATCGCATCTTAGCTCTCCAGGTATTATATTGTGCTCATATCTTCTACTCAATCATTTCCATTTTCATTGTAAAAAAACTTCTACTTTTTTAAGGTAGAGTATACAATCACACTTTGCACTCTCATTATCATTGGCGCTGAATTTGTCTCTTTACTTCTTTTTTTCTGTTTCCAATAATTATCTGCAATTCTAATTGAACTTGTGAAATTTTTTTTTTACTCTGTTTGAGAACTTGTATGTATTTCTTGATATGTAAGTACATTCTTAAAACAAGGCATAAAGGGTATGTTAACCTGACTATATACACTTTTATGTGTACCAGAAAATCCATTCATATCAAGAAAGTGGTCGAGAGAGGGATTGGTGAGGATAATTTACTTGCAAATAGTAGTTGCTGGTTTCTTGAATGAACATCTCTTTGAAATTCACTATCCCTGTGGATTTCTCAGCTAAGTTATATATTGTAGTTGAGTTATATTGCCATTTTATGTTGCTGGAAGGAAGGGAAGGATTTATGTTATGAAATGGAATGACTTGTCATTTATTACTCAACTGGTTACATGGCTGGCATTTTTTGCTCAAACTCACACGCTTTTGACTGCTAAAGTACCTCATGGTTTCAAAATTCACACATTAGTACACACTAAAGCGAATGATCCATCACTATTAGACCTTGATATGGTGAACCGCAATATGGATAATGAACCTTTCAACTGTAGTAGTTAAACTATACAGGCGGAGAGGAAAAAATGTTTATGAAGGTAAATGATGAATGAAAAAATGTTTATGAAGATAAATAATGGAATGATGCAAACATACAAGTACACAATTGGGGAAATGAACTTTGGAACAACTGCTGCGGGCACAAGTTTATTTGATTTTTCGAGTCATTCATCTAGCTGCTGTTACTTCCTCGTTCTTCGATTGACCAAAATGCACATGTAAATTTGAAAAGTATACGTCAAGATATTCTGGAGGAGACGGAAGAATGATAAGTGACGCTTTTGATAATCCCCATTGTATTTGAAATTGGCATATCACTTGCGGATTGAATTGCGCAAGGGGGTATTCTTATCTATAACTTACCAAAGTATTGAAATCTGAATTTGCTATGCTGCTTCTCTACCCAGTTTATTCTTATTCCTTGGATAATCTTCTGTATCTTAAAATCTACATCATCTCTCTTAGAGCAGGTCTTCATTTTACAGATTTCGGCGGGAATGCTAATTTATGCATGTGCTCTGTTCTGTTTTGCAGCAAAAAAAGAGAGTGATGGTTGCTTCGGCATTTGGTGAGGACGAAAAGGGTAGTGGTCAGACTCGCCTTACGGTAGAGGACTTGAAGTACCTGTTCATGGCCTAACTTGGGTATTTGTTATCTATTCATTGGACCCTCTTTTTGATTTGTTTTCTACAAATTCGTTATCAGCAGCAGCAGCAGCACTTTTGAAGTCTTTTTCTTTTTTTTTTTTAACAAAATGCAGTAACTAGAATAGAAAACTCCTGACATGGTTGGGGGCATTTGTTGGAGAATTGACATGATCATATTTTTGACATTCATTTTTTGTCTTGACTAATTGTATAGAGCATTTGGAGTACTGATTATAGGAGCCCCTGTAGTTTTTTTTCTTCTCTCTCCCTCCCAAACTGTAAAGGATCCAGTTGGCTTTCATTTATCCACATACAGATACTGCTAACCATCGCGTGTTGATTGGTTGATGTGATTATTTATGTATTTTCCTCTGTTGGTTCCTTTTTATTTGTTCTTAATCACTCTCTCCACATGAAAGTGCTGGTCCACTATGAAAAGTCGTGTTATTTTTTGGATAAAAAGATAAAATTACTTTGGCTTATAATCGTTGAATTTTTTGCACCGATTTAGATAGCTGATTGAGATCTTTAATTTGGTACAAAAGTTTCAAACTACTATTATGCACGGAAGAACTTTAGTTACGACTTATGAGTGATGGAATTATGAAGACTTATAAATAGGGTTGAGTTGCGTTCGTCTGATCCTTCCCTTAGTACGAAGCATATAGATAAGAGCATTTGTTGTTCAATGAGCTAATGTGGTTTTTTGATTAATAGAAAGCTACTGGAGTATTAGTAATTGGATGATTATCTTAAAGTTAGGTTAATTGCAAGGCTAAGGAGTAAAAGAATAAGGTTGTGTTGAAGAGATAAAACGGATTTAGCAGGCTTAAACAAGATTTGCTGGGCTACGATCTGCTGCTGAAGGAGCCTCCACAGGATTAACCTTAGCTACTGGCTAGCAGTAAGGAGTAATTCAGATTCATTAAGAAGATCAAGTTTTACTCGTAATTGCTACACAGAGACCACATTTATTCTCATTATACTACGAAATTTGAATTTATATCACGTTTTATTTTCTGAGCATAACCCGTATGAATAGGATCGTTGATTTTCCGAGAAGTTGTTTTTTTCCCGTAAACTTAACTCGGCGCCCTTATGCACAATTCCTGGCTTCGTTATTGACTATCTAAATCACTTTTGCATACTAACAAAATATCCAACCATTTTCCCGGCAGATAAATGAAGCCTTATTTTGTAAAGAAGTGGTCCGTTCATTCATTTTACGAAAGGACACAAAATTCAGTCTTTCGGTTATGGTATTGTTTATTTTGTTATCATTTTAGTGAATTACTCGAATATCGTTGTTTTTTTCCAAAAGATAAAAAGATGTCATTTTAAAGGATTTTCAACTGATGTGGTGATTCTTTTCTTCTTCTTCTTCTTTTTTTTTTGAGAAAAATCTATTAACATTCTTTTTCACGACAACAAACACATAACCTGGTGATGTGGTGGTCTCAAATTGCCGTATAATAGCATCTCTTTTAATTGCTATGAAATAATGGGACATGAGCATGTTGTGTGTATTGTTGTGCAAAATAATACTCCATTTTCTCTAAGTAAGTGTCCAGCCCACAATCCTAGACCTTACAAAAGATGCATTCTTTAGTTTAAAAATCTAATTTTTTTCTTACAACTTAAAAGAACTCATTGCTATTTATTGATTTGTGGGAAAAAAAATGTTTTTTCAACGAAACAAATGCATTTTTTTAAAGTCATAGGTTTGCGGATCGGATGGTTATTTAGCGATGGGGTATGCGAAGACTTGGTTTGGGTTCTAAAATATTTGTTCAAATAAATAAATAAATGAAGCAGCGTGGAGCAGATAGGGTCCCATGGTCTAGTGGTCAGGACATTGGACTCTGAATCCAGTAACCCGAGTTCAAGTCTCGGTGGGACCTTTTTCTTTTGCATATTAAGTATTTTGCTCCTTTTCCATTCCACAAGACCATTTTATTAAAGCAAAAACAAGCCAAGTGCACTTTTTTTTTTAACCATGTTATGGCTTTCATCTCAAGGAAGAATAGGAATCTCCTTGCTACTCCCTCCGCCCCAATAAAGTTCCGAGAAGAAACTATTACCAAGGGTGGAACTATGAGTATATAGAAAGGTGGGCTATAGTTCAGGTCAGCTTTGAAAAAAATGAAAATTTCATATGTAAAATGTAGCTCAAATAATTTTAGCCCAATCCATTCCATCCACCAACCCATTTTAGCCCAGCGCAGTTTACATTCCTAGTAATGCCCCTGACTATTACTCCCTTTGTCCGTATTTGTTAATCTATTTTTTGCATTTGTGTCATGATTTTAATTGTCTATATCTTTCAATTTATAATGGGTTTCAAGATTTTGAAAATTTCAGAGAATAGAAAGAATTGAAATCTACCAATTAAGATCCATATTGCACTTTTTTTAGAGATTCATAATGAAAGATGTGTAGAATTTTTTAAGGCGTGTGAAATAATGAAAGCGGACAAACAAACACGAACGGAGGTAGTAGTACAAACCAAGCAAAATCCAACAAAGCAAACGAAAGATATGAAAACTTAAAACTGTTACTTCTTTGATTATGGCTTTCTCCCGAAAGGTTGGAATGCTACTGCAGTCACTTTGGTAAGATGCTCCTATCTCTGTCAAGGACTACAGACCTATCGCTTGCTGCAACACTATTTACAAATGTATTACCAAACTCCTTGCTAACAGATTGCAAGCTACTCTCCCATGTCTTATTAGCTCCTCTCAGTCAGCTTTTGTCAAAGGGAGGTCCATTATTGATAATGTCCTTCTAATGCAGGAGTTGGCTAGGGGATATCATCTGGACAAAGGGACACCTAGATGTGCCATTAAATTGGACATTATGAAGGCTTAATTATGACAGTGTTGATTGGGGCTTTTTGCTGGATGCTATGAGGTATATGGACTTTCCTGACCAATATATTCACTCACTGGATAAAGCTTTGCATTACTTCCCCTTTCTTCTTTATTGTCATTAATGGGGAATTAAAAGGGTTTTTTCCTTGGGAAAAGAGGCTTACGTCAGAGAGACCCCATCTCCCCCTACTTATTCTTGCTGATCATGGAGGCTTTCTCTGGTCTCTTAAGGCTTAGAATTAGCCAAGGCGGCTTCTGTTATCACCCAAAATGTGCCTCTATTGGTTTATCCCATCTCTCCTTTGCTGATGATATGTTTGTCCTCTGTGGTGCTGAGGTGCAATCGTTCGAGCTCATTTAAGGGGTTTTGCAGGATTTTTTCCATTTCTCTGGTCTTCAGCCTAATTTGGGAAAGAGTGCTTGCTTCTATGCAGCCGTGGGTCTTGATAGAAAACTAGCCTTGAGACAGGTTCTAGATATCCCTGAAGCTGAGCTTCCTGTTCGCTACTTGGGGGTGCCCTTGATTTCAACTACGCTGACTTATGCAGATTGTGTTGTTCTTAAGGACATAATGCTTAGAAGGATCCAATCTTGGTCTAACAAGCTATTATCTTTTGGGAGTAGGACTCAACTGATAAGCTCTGTCTTATTCAGTATTCAAGTTTACTGGGCCTCTATTTTCATCTTACCTAGTAAGATTATGACAGAGATTGAGAGCATACTTTGTGCTTTTTTGTGGAATGGTGCTGGATTGCAATCTACTGGTGTGAAAGTCTCATGGAGCTCTGTCTGTGTTCCTAAAAAGGAGGGTGGACTGGGGCTTAAACGTCTCAAGGAATGGAACAAGGCCTCTATGCTTAGACACTTATGGGCTCTGTGCAAGAAGGAGGATATTCTGTGGGTGAAGTGGATCCACTCCTACGTCATTAAAAATCAATGTATCTGGTACATGCGTCTTCCCTCTAACTCTTCTTGGACCATGAGGAAGCTTTTTAGTCTTAGACAGATTGGCCAATCCTTCACTCGATCAATCATTGGTAATGGCCAATCCACTTTTCTATGGTTGGATAATTGGCACAATCTTGGATCTCTTTATCTCAAGTATGGTGATAGGGTGGCCTTCAATATGGGCAGATCCTTGACTGCCAAAGTTAGCTCCATTATTTGTAATGGGGGGTGGCATTGGCCCCGAAGAAGGAACCCTGTGATTGCTGAAATTATTCACAACACCGATGCTTCTCTCATTCCTGTTGAAGCTAACGAGGACAGAGTGATTTGGATACTTTCTTCTTCTGAGAGTTTCACCTCTAAATCTGCTTGGTCTGCGATCAGAACTAAGGCTCTTGAAGCCCCCTGGCATGCTATGGTGTGGCATAAGGGTCTAGTTCCTCGGTGGGCATTTATCCTATGGGTTACTATTTTGGGCAGACTGACCACCAGGGATAGACTCAGGAGTTGGGGCGTAACACTGGATAGTGGTTGTGTGCTTTGTGATGGGGGGTTGGAATCTCATGACCATTTGTTCTTCTGTTGTTCGTTTGCTCTGCTGGTATGGAAGGAGGTTAAAGCTCGATGTGGTTATACTCAGATCTTTTCTACCTTGTCTTCTGAACTTGCTTGGGGAGGCTCACACTGTCGAGGGACCTCCCTCAAGTAGTCTATGTATAAATGGTGCTTAGCGGCGACTGTTTATCATATATGGCGAGAGAGAAATAGCCGTATCTTTCGGAATCATGGGGTGGATTCTACTAGCGTGGTAAATAGGATTGTGGGTGACGTCTCGGCCCGCCTCTGTTCTTGGAGAAGGATACCTGCTTCGGCGGAGAATCATGAATTGGGCCTTACTCGGGGTATTCCTCGCTGGATGTTCCAGCAATGATAGTTTTGTATAGGTTTTGGTAGATTGATTTTGTATAGGTTTTGGAGTTTTACATCTTGTTTCCTCCTGTTTAGATAGGAAGGAGGTGGTTTTGTATTCAGGGGTCTCCCCCCTTTCTTTGGCTTGTTAATAAAATATTTTGTTCCAAAAAAAAAACTTAAAACTGTTGTACAAAAGCATAAACAAAATCTATATTATAAAACAGAGCGGTTTCTGTTAAAAATGTCTAGGCATATAAACGAAAGCAACTTCTACAACCGTTAGATCACTTCCTTTAAAATTTATGATCGTACGATTAGGAAAAAACAAAAAAGGAATACTTAATCTTACTACCTTTTTCTACCAAATCTCAATCTCTCTCTCTCTCTCTTAAATTGGTTTGGATACTTTGTGGAAATGGAAAAGTGAACTTGGAGGCAAATGTATTCATGCACGGGAATTACTAAGAGATATAAAACTTATGATGAAAGTGCCTTTAGGCACGGACAATTCGCTAGTACATTATAAATCTTCCACAACCATCCAATAAATACATATTCTTATATTTTTCTTTCTTCTTTGTTCCTATTTGATAGGAATAGGAACATGAATTGCTCTGTTTATGTCATGAAGTAGTTCTGTGGTGGAGTCGAACAGGTTACTGGAGTTGAAAAGCATGTAAAATACCCTCAGAATGGACACATGAAAGTGGTTGCATGTCTTGGGCAAATCATTGAAGCCATCCATCAAGGCCTGCTCAAGCAACTCTTTCTTCATTTCATCAAGTATTTCCTTCACATGCTTGATCGAAGTTTCAAGGCCTGCCTTTGGATTTGCTTTCGAATACAATATCATAAAGTTCTTCTTCCCCACCTCTAGTTCTTTCTGCAAATTAACAACAAATTAAGAAATTAATTAGAAAGCTTCTCTTTTAGATATTGTAGCATGAAAAGAAACTCATTTGTGGGTAAATTGCACTTAATTAATTGAGCTCCCCGCAAGTGGGCGGTAAAATTTGGCTCACAACATGAAGAGAAACTTATTTGTGGGTTAATTGCCCCAGAGCTGTAGCTCAAGCGATTGTGAGTAGCTAGGCACTCAGGTGCCAGTGTATGAGGTCTTAGATTCAAGTTGATAGAACGATGCTGGCTTGCCGTACGTAGTAATGTAACTCTAGTAACATACTAACATTCTATCGTCTGGCAAAGAGAAACAATTAAAAGAAGTTAGCTAGTAATTTTAGTTTACCTGATAGCTTTGAATGTCATTCAACAAACGAGATGAAGCCATGAGCAATTTGGTGATGCTCTGGTTGTGATCAGATTTGAGGTCATATTTCAAGAAACACAGAGCTGGCATAATCATGGTGTGTGTAGCAATAGAAGTCATGCCCGTTTGAAGATATTCATCCAGTGACGGTATGTATCCGGTTTTGCTCCATGTAGTCTCCATCATCCATGAACCAAATGTTTCACCCCACTAAAAAAAAAAAAAAAAATCCACAAAATTTTACCATTATTATTACGGTTTTGCTAACCTCCGCCTACTAGGCGGAGGATAATATGCACATAATTCTAAATAAGTTTGGATATCAATGCATATCTCACGGATATTAATACATTTCACAAATATCAATACACTTTTCTCGGATATCAATGCACCTTTTACCTATTATCCTACATATTTTGGGCGGATGTTAGAATAATCCATATTACTATTTCAAGTTTCCATTGGATTCTCCCTAGTTACATGGGGATTCTGTACTTTAGGGTCCATTTGATTAGAAAGAAAAGGATAATGGAAAATGAAAATGATAGAAAGTAATGTTGAAAAGACAAATTTTTTGCTTGCATGTGTTTGGTTGTAATAAAGGCTTCTCAATATTTTCCATTATAGAGTTTGGTTACAATGAAAGTCACCAGAAAATATAGGTACATTCCTAAATTAACCTCTCTTTTTTTCGTCATTCGTTAAACCTAATCTACTCTATCCTAGGGGACTTAGGGAGGGGGATGGGTACTTTTGGGAATCGAACGCTGCCCATGTGCATGAGAGTATAAGGGAGGCACTAACTGCACTCCACTCCATTGCACATTCCTAAATCAACCTTACATGACTAAAATATATATAACAATTTCGTTAATAGCAGGTGATTGAAAAGGAATGATAAATTTGAAATTCCAATTGTAGAATAACAAGTTTCATGATGAGAAAGTTACAAATTTTTGTGTTTTTTGCAAGGAAAAAAGACAACTTTAAATGCATTAATGGGTTGAACATGATTCTTTAATTTCAAGCATTTTTTCTCATTATTTTTTCTAATTAAACAAACAAAAAGTTGATATAATTTTTCTATTTCCATCATTTTCTTGCTAACCAAATGGACCCTTAAAAATAAAAATAAAAATGACAGGCTAAGGCACATTGTGAAATTCATGATCAGAGTCTAGCATTATACGTTCTTGACTGTACTTTTAATTAAATGGAGATCGAGAATTCAATCACACTAATTAATAAAAAAATCTTACCAAATCACGAAGGTTTTCCGTGATGTCGATTCCGTATTGCTGAACGTGGTTTTCAGCAATTTCACTCACGATATCGTCAAGGGCACGAAAAATAATGTCACCATGTCCACTTAAGCCTTTTCCATCCCATCTGCATGTTAATAGAAAGAAATGTGAGAGGAACTCGAAATTGTTCGTCCTTTAAGGCGGTTGATTATGTGAAATTATAACCTTTGAACGGCTTGAGTCAAGACGTGCAAGTCGTCTAAAGAGCCTTCCATGTCGTAGAGATCGTCGGCAACTGTAACGAGTATGGAGCTCTTCGCAACTAGAATTCGAACCGTGGAATCTAGCGGGAGGCAAGTGCTGGAGGTGATTGCGAAGTAGCAATAGGCTGTTTTCTCCCTCCCAAATCCCATTTCACTTAGTCGCCATTCCTTTGACCACCTATACACATATATAGACTCATAAAGCCAAATTAAACACAATCTTCTATGAAAAAAATGCCAAGAGATGAACGGAAAACCTAAAAAAATAATCAAAGAGGAAAATAGCTCATAGATCGGAGAAAAAGAGACTGATCACCTTTTTAATTGATCAAAATTTTGGTGATAAAACAGTTTTAAGTGTCTGGTTTCTTACGTTTTGCTATTTTTGGAAAAGGATCCTAGTTGGAAAACAACAATGAAGAAAAGAAGGCTATTTCTTATGTTTTGCTATTTTTGCTCTTTAATTAGTGGACATTTTCCTGATTTCAGCCATTTTCAAAATTTTTGTAATTTTTCTACTTTAGACAAAAATTCGGTAACCACAAAATTAAAATCGATGTATCCTTTAATAACGCATAAAACAAGTTCTGCAACAGCGGAAGTTAATCGTGCGAAACTATATCAATCAATCAACCATACCTTTTGATATTAATTCACCTTTGCTATTCATGTGAACAGAGGAATCGAAAAATTAAGTACAAGAAAAGAATCATATTGAGAAACAAAATTCGCAAAAAAAGAAGATTAAATTTAAATTTTGATACACTCATGTGAGCGGATTGATCGACCATACCTTGTGAGTTCCTCCAATTCTTTCCTATAAATTGATTGCCGATAATTGAAATTCTCCACAGCAAGTTGCATTAGCTTGTCATTGTGGAGACAAGATAACCTAGTCAAAGATTTTTAATCGAAATTTTGTTATTCGATTTTATCATATTATTGCAACATTATTCAACAAATAAAATGAATGTGTTTATTACAGACGATCGATCATATACCTATCAAACGAGGCCTTTTCGATCCATAGGGTGTCAATTTTATTTTGTTCAATCCACATCCTATGATCGAGATGATCAAGTCTAGCAATCCATGGATGCCTCAACTCATGCTCAATCTGTGTATAGCAAATTACAAGGTCAGCTTAGGTACAAGTAAAAAAAAAGAAATTTCGAGAGAAGGAAAGGTAGGTTAAGAATTTGCGAGTAGGAGTAGTACGAAGGTATTTTGAACTCTCTTAGACTCTCTGAATGTTTTCTGTTTTTATTGTACTGATTTTCTCTCTTTTTATTTTTATTTTTATCCTCGTAATGAATGATTTTCTTTTGCCGATCAGAAAAAACTTTGTCCTTTTTGGTTGCTTCAAATAAACTTAATTTTCCGTCACACTTTTTGAGAAAAAAAAACTCACCGCGTTGCCACCGGGTATTTATTTTTTTAGCGAGAATGGGTTTGCAAGAATTTGAAAACATTTCAATGTTCTAAGAAAATCACATTTTATAGAAGAAATTTTAATATATGTTTCTTGCTTTGGAGATACTGAATAAATCAGAATAACGTACCACCCTTTGAAAATTCGGATCATCCTTTACACTTTTGAGCTTCAGGGATTTTTCAAGCAATTTTTTTGAGAATAACCTTGCCTCTTCTGCTTCATATTCCCCTGAAAACATAAGCTCTGTGGCTCTGTAAACATTATACAGAGCACCTATGATATATTCGAAGTTTCTTTCCACATGAACCCTTATGTTTTTGTCATATAGAAACCAACAAAAGCTCCCTGCACCATCAATACGTTTTTAGTTAGTCAAACTCATCTTCCGCGGCGAAAAAAAAAGGGAAGAAGAGAGAAGTAGAGGCAATGGGTGGCCCAGATTATTCTGCAGCGGTACGGTTGATGTACCACCTCCAGAATAAATACAAGCAACCCAGTAATTTTGTTTACGTTTTATAATGCATTTTCGTTTGTGTTTCGAGGCAATACTAAAAAATTTCGATCGAGGCTTACTTGGTGTTACATTGTACCCGTGCATCCGGAGCAGACGAAATGCCAAAGAGTCCTTGTATATTTTTGCCGGCGCTAAATGGAGGTCTATTTCCCGCGATTCTTGATTCTTGTAACTCCTGCATGAATTTTAGTTACAAGGGTAAAAAAACAGAGGAACGGCGTTAGTTAGTTTAGAAATCGAATAGGTTAAATGCGTGGAACATATTGAAATAAGGTGTTCTACGCGCTTACCGATAAATATTTGGGAAAAATTCAAAAAAACCCCTGAACTTTGAACTCAATGTCAAATAGGCACCTGAACTTAAATAAACTTCAATTGAACACCTGAACTTTCACTCCGTTATCAATTTACCCCCTGCCGTCTGACTTGCCGTTAACGCCACAGTTAAATAAAAAATACCTACCACCAGTTTGCAATCCTATGAAGCAGAAACGTGATTATGAGAGCCTTAGAGACAAAATTTGATTATGTCTCTTTAGAATAATATGATCAGAATAATAAGATCTTCACACCCGTTCAAACGGATTAAAAATTGGAGCACTTAATTTTTTAACCATATTTTTTAATATATAAACGGTCTAAAAAATATTAAGTGTTCAAATTTTCAAAAAGAATTTTAAAAAAAATTCCCCCTACTTCCAACATTTTTCTCCGGACCCGGGGGCTTTGCTGCCCCAAAGGCACACCAAAATGGCAACGTTTTGGTTAAATAAAAAATTCATACCACCAGATTGCAATCCTATGGAGCAGAAACGTGATTATGAGAGCCTTAGAGACAAAATTTGATTATGTCTCTTTAGAAAAATATGATCGAATAATAAGATCTTCACACCCGTTCAATCGGATTAAAAATTGAAGCACTTAATATTTTAATCATATTTTTAATATATAAACGGTAATAAAAAAATTAAGTGATCAAATTTTCACTCCGTTTTGAATCGGTACAAAGATATTTAAGTGCTCATAAAAATTAAGTGCTCATAATAACATTTCTGCTCCATAGGGTCCTAAATAAAGAACACATACTTAATATGAGAGCCTTAGAGATAAAAATGAATTACGACCCTTTAGAATAATATGATAAGAATAAAAAGATCTTTGCACCGATTCGAACGGAGTGAAAATTTGAGCACTTAATTTTTTGAGACCGTTTATATATTAAAAAATATGGTTAAAAAATTAAGTGCTCTAATTTTTAATCCGTTTGAACGGGTGTGAAGATTTTATTATTCTGATCATATTATTCTAAAGAGACATAATCAAATTTTGTCTCTAAGGCTCTCATAATCACGTTTCTGCTTCATAGGATTGCAAACTGGTGGTAGGTATTTTTTATTTAACTGTGGCGTTAACGGCAAGTCAGACGGCAGGGGGTAAATTGATAACGGAGTGAAAGTTCAGGTGTTCAATTGAAGTTTATTTAAGTTCAGGTGCCTATTTGACATTGAGTTCAAAGTTCAGGGGTTTTTTTGAATTTTTCCCTAAATATTTTCCAAAACTTCGTCAATCTCCTTGGTGAAGTGCTCAGCCAGCCCTAGTCTTTGTATATGGTTAACCAAACAAAGCCTTATTAGCTCTCCATCAACAGGGTAGGACGTTGGAACTGCATATAAAAGTTAGTCAAAGTTGAGAGTTCGTTACCTTTACGTTCTTTCGCATATGATAACAACATATAATTACACGTATCTTTGTTTTCGAGCAATTTCAGCTGCAGTATTGCACATTAGCCTCTTCCCAAAATGAATCTTTTGTACAATCACGCGACTGACATTACATGAAAATATATAGAGATACATGCATTTTGGGTAAAAATGACCTGAGGCGATGGTTTGTGTAGCTTTAGTATAAATCATGTGTATGTGTGGGAGTGAGGTGTGTAATGTGACAAAATTAAGTCCTACTCAACTCATTAAAAAGGGTGAATGTCTACTTTTTTATTTGCATAAGAGAGTACGTTGAACCCACAAGTTCATCGTATGTACCCAAAGTGCAGACCGTTTGGCTAAGTGTGTGCAATTTGATTCGTCGTAGACACGTACGATGTAAATAAATGTACCTTTCTCTATGTTTTCTTCACCAACAGTGCTACCCCATGTTTTGAGTGCTACAAGGCAAGCAGGAGTTGAAGGAAGGCCATCAATGGTGGGAATCCCATCCTCTCCCCCAAACCCCTCTTCTCTCTGGTTATTGACAATCCACTCCAAACAACCTTTGAACATGGGAAAACTAGTTCCTTGTTTGGGGTGATCAGGAACCAAAGCTAACCAAGCAGTAGTCTCGTAAGCAGATGGGGAAACAAAGGAGAGAGGATCAAAAGGTGACGAGAAAATGTCTTGCTTGATTTGGGTTACCAGAGCTTGAATTCGCGAGAGCGAGGATTCCATGGCTAAAAAAAGAGAGAAAACTGAGCTAATTAATTAAACCCGATTTTGCTTCAGAGGAAATTGTGAAATGGGGTGAGCATATATCATACATGAATCAAGCAAGCTATTTATAGGGAAAAATGATCAGAGATCTTAGAATGTATGCTCCCAAAATTTTGAGAAGTCCATGACTCTAGTTGGGGACCGGGGGAAACGTGAACAACGTTTTCAAAATCAAATTCATGTTGTACCATACATATGACTTTAAATCAATATATATTTGACACATTTGTTGTAGTTTTGTAACTTGACCTAATAATTGAAGTTGCATCTGTTGATTTGTGGGGAACGTAATATTGCGATAATCGATGTGCCAACTAGGCCTGTCAATGGACCGGATCCGATCCGGATCCGAATCCGATAACGGCGATCCGATAATCCGAATCCAGTAACCTTATCGGATTCGGATCGGATCAGATTAAATCCGTTATCAATCCGAATCCGAACTCTTTTTTTTTTTTTTTTACTTTTTATAAATTTTTTTAAAAAAAAAGGTAAATTTTTTATTTTGAAAAAAAATGTTTAAGTTGTATTTTTATTTAAAATTTTTTATTTGGAAAATAATTTTTTTTGAAAAAAAATTGTATTTTTTTTAATAAAAAAATATATTTTTTGTTAAAATTTTTGAAGTAAAAAAGTTTTCGGATCGGATCCGGATTACCACTATCGGATTCGAGTCTTATCGGATTCGGATCGGATCCGGTTCTAACTTTCCTAGTACTTTTTGGTATAGGAAAAAACACATAGTCACCCTTCCATACATTAAAACCTTTAGTGAAAAACAGATACCCACTAAAGCTAGACCAATTCAAATGAATTCAGAGTTAATGGAAATATGTAAACAAGAAATTAACAGTCTTCTAGAAAATAAAATAATTAAGAAGAGTAAATCTCCTTGGTCCTGCTCAGCTTTTTATGTAAACAAAAATGCTGAAATTGAAAGAGGTGTACCTAGATTAGTCATTAATTACAAACCATTAAATGATGTATTAGAATGGATTAGGTACCCAATTCCTAATAAAAAAAGATTTAATCAACAGAATTTATGCCTCAGTCATATTTTCCAAATTTGATTTAAAAAGTGGATTTTGGCAAATTCAGTTACATCCAAATGATACTTACAAAACAGCTTTTGTAACACCATTTGGTCATTATGAATGGAATGTTATGCCTTTTGGATTAAAAAATGCCCCAAGTGAATTTCAAAATATAATGAATGAAATATTTAACCCATTTAGTCATTTTATTATAGTTTATATTGATGATGTACTTGTGTTTTCTAAATCTTTAGAGGAACACTGGAAACATTTAAAGTCATTCTTAGAAATAATTAAGAAAAATGGATTAGTAATTTCTGCTCCAAAAATTAAATTATTTCAGACTAAAATTAGATTTTTAGGATATGATATTTATCAGTCAAACATTACCCCAATTAATAGGGCTATTCAATTTGCAGATAAGTTCCCAGATACAATTACTGATAAAAATCAACTTCAGCGATTTTTAGGATCATTAAACTATGTTGCAGAATTTTATAAAGATCTTAGAACAATTTGTCAACCTCTGTTTGAAAGATTAAAGAATAAACCCCCCCCTTGGACTAATAGTCACACTTTGATTGTCCAGCAAGTCAAAAAATATGTTAAATTCTTACCTTGTCTTGGTATTCCTACTAATCATAGTTTTAAAATTATCCAGACTGACGCTTCTGATACAGGTTATGGAGGAATTCTCTTACAACAAATAGATTCCTCTTCTCCAGAACAACTTGTTCGATTTCATTCTGGAATTTGGAATAAAACCCAAGTAAACTATAGTACCATTAAAAAGGAAATTTTAGCAATAGTTTTATGTGTTTCAAAATTCCAAAAGGCAATTGCGTAGACATTACTGGAACCACTGTAAATTGTTTTCTTCAGTTTTCCACTCTCTTCTCCCCCTTCTCTCTAGATTTTCAGGTTTCAGAAGGAACACTGCCTCATCCTTCTCCAGTAAGTTTGTAGTTTCTATTTGTGTACTACTTTAGTACATTTTATGTTGTACACTTGTACATGATCCAGCATTATCTGGAATTATCCCTGTGAATACACTGTCTCTGTATTTTCTTCTGTTTTTCTCTGTATCTACTGCTTCCGCCCCCTTTTTGGTATCAAAGCCACGTTAAGGTTCTTGGTAGTCTAGTTGCACTTACTGTAGTCTGTTTATGTTCTTGATTTTAGAGTTCTTGATAGGTCGTCTGGTCTGTAACTATTGCACGAGTTTGGGCACCCAGTAAAGCCACCCATCGTCTAGACACCGTTCACTTAAGCCGCCTCGGGTAAGTCTCCCTGTAAAAGTCCCGCTTGTAAGTCCCAGGGTAGGGCAGTTAGGGTTTGGATAAGACTGAAATGGCATGTGTGTATGTGGCGGTATGTGCTAGGTCGGAATCGGGTATGTGTGTATAGGGGTATGTTCCAAAACGCAACTGTTACAAATTAGAATACTAGTCTCGAATTTTGAAGTTAAAGAATATTGAATAGATTATTTAGGTGTAATTCTTCAGCCAGTTCTTCCTCTATGGCTTCGTTGTCAGAATTTCAGGATACAGAACACAGGAAAGAACTTAGAAATACAGTTGTTAAGACTATTAGCAGTATATCGTTTATAGGTGATAATCTTGTTAAATCTATTAGCAGTATTTCGTCAGTAGATTATAATCTTCTCAAAAAGGACTATAAGTCAAAAAGAAACAAAGAAAAACGAGAAAAGTTTAGGAAAAAATATGATAAAGAAAAAAGACAAAAGATAAAAGCCCTTTGGCAAAAATTCAATACTAAGTCCAATAGTCAAGTCTTGTTCTTTGACTACTTAGAACATCATTACAAAAAAGTAAACACTATTACAAAAGTAAGATGGAAAAGGCTAGATAATACCATTACTAATGCCAGTCATCCCCCGTTAGATACCATTATCATAGATCACAAAGGCTCTGCTGTTACAGCCTCGCCTTTTAAGATACCTAGCAAGCCTGAGTTTAGTCAAATTATTGAACAGAATAATTATACTAATCAGTGTCTCAGTACTATTAATAAACAGTTAGATAAAATAGAAATCAAAATGGATGAGTTATCAGTAAGATCCACCCCTTCAACCAGTAAAACTGTTATAGAAGAACCCCTAATTAGACTCCCTGAGAATAGGACAAAAATCCATACAACAAATCAACAAATCAACAAGATTGAAGAATTATTAACTAAGTTAGCTATAAAAGCAGAACCATCCCAAGTTACCACTATTACCAAACATAGTAGAACCCCGATGCCTAGTCAACAATCAGAGTCTCCTTCAGATAGTGACATTTCCCAATTACAAGCACAATTCTCTACTCAGAGAATAAATAAATTAGTCACACCCACATTTAACCCAATGAGTCTGACCAAAAATTGGTATTCTCACCCTACTCCACCTGATTTACAATATGAAGAAATAACCCATCAGTTCTCAGTCTCCTCTAGTAAACTTTATGAATGGAATATAGATGGATTAAGTGAAAACCAGATTTTAGAAAAACTAAATCACATGTCAATGGTAGCAAATAGTTATCTTAGTAACCTTGACCATGGTCAACCACAAATAGTAGAGCTATTAACTTCTGGTTTTACCGGAATGTTAAAAGCATGGTGGGATAAGTATCTCACCCATGAGTCAAGACAAGAAATAGTTCATGCCACCCAAATAGGTGAAGATGGTCTCCCAATTTTTGATAATGAAATAGGATTAGGAGTACCAGATGGTATTAACACACTAATTTATACCATAATTAAACATTTTGTTGGTCAACCTAGTAACATCACCTCTAGAATTCATGACCAGTTAAGCAACCTGTACTGTCCAACACTAAGTGATTTTAGGTGGTACAAGGATGTTTTTATGTCCAGAGTAATGCTTAGAGACGACTGTATGAAGTCATTTTGGAAAGAGAAGTTTATTAACGGACTTCCCAACTTGTTTGCTCACAAGATTAGAGATGTCCTCAGTCAACCTACTGGAATAATAGAATATGATAGGCTCACTTATGGTGACATAGTTAGCACTATTCAAAAAGAAGGATTACGAATGTGTATTGATATGAAGATTAACAAACAAGCACAAAAGGATAAAAATAAAGCTAAATATGAATTAGGAAATTTCTGTCAACAATACGGTTTACCTCCCATAGCTCCTTCTAGGATTAAAAAGAAATCAACCAAAGAAAACCAGAAAAATCAGAAATATTCCAGAAGTAAACCCCAGTCCTCAAAAGACAAATATTATGAAAAACCTAGGAGTCACCATTCAAAAAATAAAAAGAAAATAACATCAAATGACAAAAGTCAAGTTACTTGTTACAATTGTGGGAAAAAGGGTCATTATAAAACCGAATGCAAAGTCAAAGAAAAGGTCAATCAGCTTAATATCCCAGAATCTGACAAAAAACATATTTTAGAGATCTTCAGATTAGCAAACTCAACTGAGTCAGAAGATAACTTAGAAGAATTATCCGAATCATCTGAATACCATTCCTTAGATGAAAGCTCTAGTGATAATCCAATTCAAATAGGATGTACCAATAATTGTTGTAATAAAACCATAAGTACACTCAACCGAGAATTACCAGAAGAAGAATTACTTATTGATTTAATTAGTAAGATAGATGATTTTGAATTAAAAAGACAATATATTGATAAACTCAAAAAAGTAATGATTCAACAGAATAAGAAACAACCACAATATACTAAACCAATTATAAATCTCAATGCCACCATAGAAAGATTCAACAAAACCCATAAAGAGGTCACTATCCAAGAATTAGTACAAGAAATAAATCTTATTAAAATTGAAATAACTCAGTTAAAAGAAATAAATCAAAGATTAGAGTTAAGAATTCCAAGAAGAAGATCGAAATCTCCCATGAGTGATTCATCTACAAAAAATTTATCTGAATCATCATCTAGTAATCCTAAGTCAAACCATAGTAAAAATACGGAGTATTTTATGAATATGGAAGGATTGAAGAATGAAGAAGAGGATGACACTAGAATAAACATTATAAGTAGTATAAATATCCAGAAATGGTATGCAAAAGTAAAACTCATAGTAAACAATTTCGTCATAGAAGTTACAGCTCTAATTGATACTGGAGCAGATCTCAATTGTATTCAGGAATGTTTAATACCTAACAGGTATTACCAGTCAACAGCAGAAATGCTAAGTTCAGCGAACGGTAGTGCTATGAAAATAGCATACAAACTACCCAAGGTAATTGTTCAACAAAATAAGACAAATTTTGTCACTTCATTTGTTTTAGTCAAAAACCTATCTGACAAAGTAATTTTAGGAGTACCTTTCATCTGTCTACTCTATCCATTTACCGTTTCCAGTAACGAAATTACTTCCAAAATTAATAAACAAAATGTCCAGTTTGAATTTCTGACAAAACCAAAAGAAGATGAATTACAAAAGCTCAAAGCTTATTCAATTTATCCTACTAACGATTTCTTGAATTATGATACAGATGACTCAGAAAGGGATTGCCTTCGGAGCCACCACTCTACCAGTCATCCCTGAGGGAACTAATATTAAATTTAGAAAGCTTAGTCATTTAGATTGTATAGACGAAACCCAACAATGTCTTCTGGATGCACTCTGGAACTTGTGTGGGGATTATCGTTACAATAGTCATTACATTAATGCTTTAAATAGTTTAAATTATTACTTTTGTGAGCAAAATAAAATTAGAGAAAATAATGATAAGTCTTTTCTTTCTGTAGTTTCTGAAATACAATATTCAAAAACTAAACTTTCAAAAGTCTCACAAGAAAATGTTCGATTTAAAGCAAAAAATTATATTTTACAGCATGAGATTAAAATTATTCAAAAACAACTTTCTCTAAATTTGCATAGAGGGAGCAGTGAGGATTTAGAAAGAGACATTAACAAACATCATCTGCATAAGCATCGAGGGAGCAGTGAGATTGTAGAAAGAGACATCAGTAACAATGCATCATTAAACAGTCATCTTCCAATCCAACTGACAAATATTTCTGCTAACCTCCTATCTCCCAAAAGTAAATTATTTTTCCCCAAAAATTTCCCTATTGATTTAATTAGCCACATTCAACATCTGGGGAGACAGGATGGTTACCATTTTCAGGAATGTTTATTCCAAACTCTTACTGATTTGTCCAAAAAGTCAATACCTGGTTTACAAATTACTTGGGAAACTCTTTAGAGATGACCAAGATAGAATTAATTGTCCCAAAATCAACCCTCTTTGTAAAGAAATACCTTTGGAAAGAATTGATTGTCCGTGCCAACTAATATTTAGTATCCCCAAAGCCTGCATTGATATGCAGTACTTTAAAAATATTAATATTACTTACAAAAGTAAAATTATTGAAATTACTCCCATGACTCTTCTTGATCATGGATTTCTTAGACAAATGATTTTTACTGATCCGGAGCAAACAGACCAAGTCACCAGAAAGCTGGCAGTTTGTATCAACAATCTCTTTGTCAAATATGGAGATTTACGCTGCCAAGTACTAGTCAAAAGCAAAATGCCAGAATGGACACATACAGGGAACATAATACCAGCCCAGCATATTATGTATCTCTCAGCCAACTGGCCATTCAGCAGAATTCATCTCCCAATTCAACTTATTGAAGATGAGGTCCCATGGCCTTGTTCACAGTCAATCAGAAGTCAAATCCGGCACCATCGAGCCTGGTCAATCGCTTGCAAACTCGGAGATATTGATCACTATGATCAGTATCTAGAAGACACTTACAAGTTAATTTGTGAAGATTCAATTCAAAAGATCAGATCCACTGAATCCATTAAAGAAGTTCCATTCATTTTCCATACCCATTTTAAAGGATTAGTAGCCAAATATCAAAATCAGCAAACCAGTAACACTTCATCAGCAGCTTCAGACTTTACTGCCAATGAAGACGACGGTCAAGATTACTGGGATAATTTGACATCAGAAGAATCCCACAATTTAGATAACTTGATGGAATTCTAAATCATCAACAGTCACCAGAAATGATCAAGTCAAGAAAGTCCAACCAAGACTATTCACTCACAATAGTATGATTCAGCTTTTGGAAAATCAAGCCAAGAAGTCATCAACTGCTTTTACCAATCATCCACCAAATGTAAAAGCACTACCAGTCATTCAGGAGACCAACCGCATCTCCCAATAGTAACCTAGCTACTTTCCACCGAAAGTAGTCACATGGCCACAGTAAAAGACAGTCACTGTTCACTCAGCAATCACTCAAGTCACTATTCATTCAGCTTTTTACTGTTCACTCACCGAAAGCAGTCACATGGCCACAGTAAACTCAATTATGTTTTGTAAATAGTTTCTGGTTCCTTATTCTATAAAAGGAACCACAGACTTCAGTTATAGGCAGGCAAAAACTTAAGGCAATTGCGTAGACATTACTGGAACCACTGTAAATTGTTTTCTTCAGTTTTCCACTCTCTTCTCCCCCTTCTCTCTAGATTTTCAGGTTTCAGAAGGAACACTGCCTCATCCTTCTCCAGTAAGTTTGTAGTTTCTATTTGTGTACTACTTTAGTACATTTTATGTTGTACACTTGTACATGATCCAGCATTATCTGGAATTATCCCTGTGAATACACTGTCTCTGTATTTTCTTCTGTTCTTCTCTGTATCTACTGCTTCCGCCCCCTTTTTGTTATCGGATCCGGATCCGGATCCGATCCGACCCGTTGACAGGCCTAGTGCCAACCGTACGTGTTGCTTGTTTGTGACAACTCAATATCCCAACGGGGTGCAACCATGATGATCATGCACGATCCTAGAAGATAAGGTATCTCATTTAGAGTTGTTTCCGGTAGTAAAAATTCTGTAGATTTTTATTTGTGGTTGAAAAATTGTTAGGTGTTTTTGGTATTGAATAAATT
Source organism: Rhododendron griersonianum (assembly GCA_018127125.1). NCBI lineage: Eukaryota > Viridiplantae > Streptophyta > Magnoliopsida > Ericales > Ericaceae > Rhododendron > Rhododendron griersonianum. Next base: position 28,373,507 of record CM030800.1, read on the forward strand.
AATGAGAAATATCAAGTTGTTTCCGATAGTGAATAAGTTTTTGCTGGGTATGTGAGTGAAAAAGTTGTTAAGTTGGTAAAAACTTTTTTGTTAGTGCAAACCAGTTGGTAAAATGCGTTAATGGTTTAGTTTTTTTTTATTGAAAATGAGATGGTAAAATGCGTTAATAGTATTTGATAAGTCCAACCACTCATAATTTGTTAGACAACAAAAAAAAAGGATTTATTAATTTGTAAAAATAAATTACTCCATCCGTCTCACTTTAAATGTTCTCTATGGAAACTCGTACATTTTGACTATTTTGAGATCAAAGTTACACGAGTTTCAATAGAGAGTATCTAAAATGGGACATAGGGAGTACATGATTAAAAAGACCCTAAGCACGAGACATCACATTGGAAACATTGGAACAAGAGCGTATCAACAATGTTTGACACCTCCACACTTCGAAAATCATATGCTGCTAGGATCCAAAAAAGAAAAAATCAATGTTGACACGATGCCAAACTGTGACAGAAAAATTTCTCCCTCGCCCACAATCACACCCACAACTGCACTGTCTCCATAGAACCAACCCCCCAAAACCCCTTATTAGTTATTACCCATGTTAATTAGACTTTATCTCATATCGCTCATTTAAGCTACCCAAGCTTAGTAAATAAAATCTAAATGATACTCTACCAGTCTACCTATTGCCAATTGGTTTTAGATTGAAACCTCCAAGAAATTTAACCCCCAACAAACACACTTCCCCCCGTTATGACAAAGAATCAAGTATCGATCAGAGGAGCTTGAGTATTAGGCCAATTACTTATGCTTGCATGAGTACTAAGAGGTTATGTAACCCACAAAGTACTTAATTATTTTCCTTAGCGGAGCCTAATAGCTTTAAGAGATATAATTACCAAACACATCCATTTTGGAATCCGGAGAAGGGAGATTGAGCAGTGGAAAGATGACGAATAAGTGTTTTTTTTTCTCTTACAATCCATATGCTTGTCTATGGTCCCTCCAATATGCAACTACAGCTTTTTTGAAGAAGGGCGCGTTTTTTTTTTTTCCTTTTTCTCAGCAAGGAAAGAATTTTATTAATCCTTGAAGATATACAAAGATTAAAGCGAGCGGGCACAAAACGGCATCACAACCAATGGCCCTTATCCCGACTAGGTTGGCACCACTCCCACCCGGCCACCTCTCTCATCCCCATTTGTTTGCATAGCAATTGGCATTATTTGACATTTTTCTCAAGCCAAGAGCCTGTTTCCGTGTCCTTCCATTTGTCCTTTAATTTCAAACAGTGATCAAATACATCTAAAGCAAGGATAACTTAAAAGAGTTAGTTTTTTTTTCACCCGGCCCCTCTTTCGCTATAGCAATTTATTTTGTAGAAAGCCATTATAGCTGTTCTTTTGTAAGCAAGGCGTCAGGACCAATTTACACGCACCGGCCCCTATTATTTTTTTGCTAGGTAGAAAGAATTTATTAATTTTTTTTCAAGGATTACAAAGATTAAAAGGATCAATGGCACACCGGTAAGGAGCCACCCGAGACCTAAGGGAAGACAAGACGCCAACCAAACACCAAAAAGAACCCAAAAAATCAAAACATCCCAAAACAACCAGCCGAAAGAAAAAAACCAAAAGCACCGAAAGAAAAACACCCCAAACCCGCCACAACTCGAAATTAAAAAACCATAGAGAGAGATGCACCATCCTCACATCATCTTTTGTCTCCAAGACAAACTCCTCCACAGCGTCATTTAGAGCTTGGGACCTTTCCTTTAATTATTTCTCTTGCATTTCAACAAGTCTTGATCCTTTAAGTTTTGATTTTCCCTCATTTCTTTGTAAAGCACTCTTTGGTTGTAAATTGAAATGCAAGAGGACCAAAAAAAGTATGTGATCAAAGAATGCGATTATGACACGAGTGTTACAAAAAGAGGGAGTGAAAATCAGTACTTAAAACGAATTAGGGTATGTTTTCTCTAAATTAATTATTCTAGTGACGTTTTTATATGATTAGTGAATTTTTTGGGTAACTTTTTGTCAAAATTTTAAGGACTAATTATTCGTCTCGACGAGGGGAATCGAAAAAATATAAAAATATCGACCATAGTCGGAAAAAGTTCGGAAAAGACGAATTCTTTTTCATCTTTTTTTCTTTTTTGTCGGCAACTCTCTTCTTTCATCTTAACGAATCATTATTGCTTTTGGTCATAGTACCTTGTTAATTTATCCATCGAGACGAATAATTAAAACAAAAAATTAAGCGGGCCTACAAAAATTAAAAAAGAGAACAAATAATTACATTCGCTTAATTAGGTGAAACACTATGTTATATGGTTAATGTACTCCTTCCGTTCCATATTCTCGGTCTTATTTCACTTTTTGTGTTACTCAAATAATTGTCTATATCTCATAATCTATAATATTTTAAACGATTTCAAAAATTTTGTTTCATAAAATTATTTGAGATATATCAAACAAGATTCATATTTGATATAAAACACATTATAAATTAAAAAATATAACCAATTTTTTTAGAACTCCCAAATAATAAACATGACCAAACACATGGAACGAAGAAAATAGAAGTGTTTTAAAGAGCGTGCATAAGAGCCTTCTCTCTCTACTCTCGTTTCCTCTCCCTCACACAATGAATTATAAAAGGGAAAAAAGATTGAATGGTCACAACATGGTCGTACCATTTAAATGATTTGGTAAGACAACAACCAAAAGGGAAAAAAGATTGAATGGTCACAATATGGTCGTACCATTTAAATGATTTGGTAAGACAACAACCAAAGACTGCTATAGGATATATGAATTTTTTGCTCAGCAGAATGTGTGTTAGGCAATGCCTGGGTTGGGGATGAAAAATATCAATTGCCTCGTTCTTTCTCATTATGTATTAGTTAGATGATTAGTTTGGCTTTGTCCAAGTTATCTGTATTGAATTTCGTTGTGTAATTGCCGTTGGACTTTATCAATGCAGTACATCTCACTTTTGTCCAAAAAAAAAAAAAACAAATTAAATGAATTACCAAAACCAGGATCCGTTCCGGATTTGAAAATAAGTATTTATTTTTTAAGAAGGCAATTTCAAGCTCAAAATCATGTGTTTATACAAATAATTTTCCTAGCAATATGGATCTTGTTTGATAGATCTCATTAAGATCTTTTAAATGGGTGATTTTCATTTTTCACTATATTTAAGTTTAAAAATGTAAAATAAGTAGTTATTTTTAAAAAAAGAAATGTGGAACACCAAACCAACTATACGCCAAATGCATAAATAATCGGACAGTACTCCACATGTTTTTCTCATTCCTTAATTGTTCCTCAACACTCCAAGTACTTCGGAATATTCAGTGGTCGCAATTAATTACTCCTATAAAAGAGAGAAAAAAAGATTGAATGGTCACAAAATGGTCGTACTTGTACCATTTAAATGAGTTACTACTTTTTGGTGACAAATAGTTAGTGGACATGTATTTATGGTGTCAGTATCTCCTAGTACTATCCATGGAAAAATCATGTCAATGGGCATCCAACAAAAATTATGCATCAGCCTGCAATAATGTGGTCTACTCTCTTTTGAGTCTTCCCTTTCATTTTCTCATTTGAGTTGAGTAAGCTAAAAGAAAAAAGAAGAAAACGTGGGGGTGAGAAGGAGGGGAAGAGAGAGAGAGAGAGAGAGGAGGAGGAGAGATGGGGGGAGGGCGGCTAGCGGCGGGCGCCACCTCCCCTGAGCAAACCCTAAATCGGCTTGTAGAGAAAGGGAGAGAAGAGGGAGGAAAGTGGTAGTAGAGGTTCTAATTCAGTAGTCATGAAATTAAGAATTGCCCTCGTTTTTTTTTTTCCCCGAGGAACACATATATGGGCCAACAACAACAACAATAATGCATAGAACAATCCTAGGTCAAGTACTCATTCTCATTCATCCTCTAAGAAAAACATCCTAGGTCAAGTATTGTAAACTTGTTCAGATATTATTAGCTTAGCGACTTTCTCTTAATAAATGTATGGTTCTACGTACAACATTATGATTTATGTGTTGTAGCTATCGTAATGTGGTGACGATTCATCCCAACGGGATGCAACCGTGATCATAGGCTGACAATCACATGCTGCGCGTTAGGATCCAAAGGAGAAAATACAACAACCCGAAGGGCGACAAGATGCCAACCAAAATTAATAAATTATGCACAAGTTATTTCCTGTGCAACTAATATTAGAAAGAAAAAAAAATCAAATTAACTATATGCAAAAAAAAAAAAAAAATATCTTGGTGCCTTTTTAAAATCAAGATTCAAGTGAACCCTTAACCCCTAATGGAGCCGCCCCTGTAAGCTCCCCCTCCCTTTTTCTAGATGCCACAACGAACTTGATTAATTTTTTCGAAACAAAGGCAATAATAAGCAACTAGAGCTCTTCAAGTCGCTACCCATCTACTATAACATGGGACAGGGATTTTTTAAAATACCTTACGAGCACAAGAGATTAAAATCAACTAATTAAGCGATAAAATAAACTAAAACTAGCTACTAGCGCACCCTTTATTACATTCTCGGGTGCTTATCACACCCCCCAACTTGAGGTTTGCTAGTCCCTAGCAAATAAAACACGAAAAACTTTGAAAACCAACAACTTGCAATTCCTCCGCTAACACAACTTAGAACATGCTCAACTTTGAAACCTAACAAGAGTTCAAACAATCAAACGTTTTATTTCATTTCTTCAACTCACAGTTTCAGTTTCAAACTAAACAGGCCAAGTATAAGCAAGTTAAGAGCAAGCTAAAAAGGTTCGTGTCCTCGAACAATGGGAGGATACGGGACGCGAAACCTTGCGAGATCAAACTAAACCATATCCACCAAACTCCTGTAACGACCTGGATTTTTGACCCAATTTTTTTTTTTAATAATATCTTTTAAAAAGTATTAATCGTAGTAATAAAATTATTTTCCTTAAATAGATAATTACAAAAAAAAATTAGTTATTCTATCCTAATTAATCCTTTTATTTTTTTTAGTTGCATGCATGACTATGACTCTTCTCATCTCACTATCTCCTACTCCTACTCAATCTCTACCTCTCTCCTGACCGGATTTTCGTCCATAATTCGTTCATATCAAGACCCAAAAAAAAAAAGAATCCTATTCGAATACAAACTTTCCTCCCTCATCCAAATTCTCTTATAAATACTCCTTTAATCCGACCCTAGGAGATATCACAGCAATCACCACGTTCCATCAGTCCAGAACGAGAGAAAAATTGGAGAGAAATCGGACTCCAATCCATGGAGTTCTAGAGAGAGAAAGAAAGAGAGAGAAAAGCGGGTTTGTGTTCTAAACCCAACCGAGATCCGAATTACCCATTCCAATCCCTTCCTACAACTCCTAGAATCACCAAGCAAGCTTCAATTCAAGCCCAAGGTCCCCCGATCAAAGAACCCGAAGTCATCTTCCAAAAAAGTTCAAGTTTCGTTTTAAATCAATTCAATCCAATTCGAGGTATTATAATCTCTCTCAACCCCTCCTCTAAGTATATTAAGTGTTTATATGCTTAACCCTATGCCCCAATTGGTCCCATGCATCAAAAACCGAGCCAAAACAAAAAAAATAGCTCACTGCGCAATTTTCGGCCAGATTCACCAAATTGATATTATTTTTAAACCCGACAGTTTATTTGTAATTATTTTTGTAGAAGACGATACTTTTGATATTTATTTTACAATCTTTTTGATATTAATATTATAAAAAACTACTGAATAGATATTATTTTCTTACAAAGTAATATCATCTTAGTATAAAACGTATTAATTATATCAGTTTAATTATCTGATAGATAAAGTTGATTAATAAAAGTTTTAAATTAATAAAACTCTTATTTAGTAATTCTACATGGTTCGAAATCACTTTGCGACCTTCCGAAACCAATTTTTGATCCCCGATCTGTTTTTCCTACACTTCTAACACATCAAAGATCATAACTTGTTAATGTTATATTTTATTTTATTTTATTATCTATTTATTAGTTATTTATTTGATTTCTTGTAAAAGTTTACAAACGAAAAATCCTTACGACTTTATAAACCATTTTATTAATTCCCGGACTATTTTTTTAGATTCTTTACATTCCAAAGATGATATGTTGTTAATCTCAACATATTTTATTTATTAAACAATTTATTATCCATTTATTTTACTTTTGACATCTTTAAAAATCATTTTTATTTTAAAAATAATTCCGTAACCCTCCGGACCCACTTTTTGATACTCGAACATGTTACGTAGGACCGTAGGACTCCTTTTAGATCCATGCTACTTATTCTAGTGTTATGAATTACTTATTGAATTTATTATGGTCATTAATCAATCTATTTTCTTAAATAAAATTTATACAAGCTTAAGATTATATCCTTTTTATTAAAACTTTTATTTAATAAAAGTTCCTTGACTTATTAATAACTTATTGATCATACAAGATTAAGGGCAACGGTCCATTCATAAAAGGTTACGTGATTTTTATGCTTATTGTTTATTTCAATTATTATTCTGATTGCCTGTTTATTATTTCAACATCTGATTGATATGCTAGATTGGACCTTAGAGACATGGGGTGGTATGCGAAATAGAAATCACCTAGACGATGCTAGGTAATGGATGAATTGAAAAGTTTTGTTGGTTTTAGATTCTGCAGGGCGTGATTTGAATGAGATTCCAGTGGCCGGGTGTCGTGATGATTGATAAATGTCCAGGTAGATAATCGGCGGGTGTCCAGGTGATGATTGTGGAATGGTTGTGATGTGGTTTATAAGATAGGCGAACCCTGGTTGTGATTCAGGCATGGTAAGTTTTTTATGAGAGGGATACACACTGGGTACATAACTTAGGTGCAATCCGCGATGCAAAATAAAGTGATCCCATGGGACCGAGCATGGCTAGTGGTTGAGGGAGGAAAGATCTCGCGGTGAGATCTTAGATCACACGTCAAGGTTAATGAATAGTAATAAACTGATTGATATGAAATACCTCTGTTATATTTCTTCGTACCATGTTTATCTTGCTTGATTGCTAGCTGTAAAGTAAGAGGGGTGGTTGGGTTGGATTATTCTACTGGGTGATTTATCACTCACGGATACATCTGTATCTGGTAAATCGATTGCTTCGGCGATCAATTTGCCAGAGGGCGCAGAATTCAATGGAGAGGATTCAACGATGGTGCAGTTCCATAATCAGGAACGAAGATGGCGTGTGCTTGGAATCTGTATCAAGCCTAGAGTCAGCTCTGAAGTTAATGTATTTTAAATCAGTAGATTTATCTTGAGATTGTAATAGTTAAACCTTTATTTTGGAAAATTATATTTATTTAGCAAATTTTCTTAAAGAATTATTTTATTTTGCTCCCGAAAAAGCGGGGCGTTACAAGTGGTATCAGAGCATAGGTTCAACACTCGGCCTTGGGTAGATTGGGTAGACCATATTCTGATAGCGTAAAATCCGAATAGCAAAACGTTTACGATATCTTTTACTTCTCTAAACTACGATATATCCTACCTAAGTATATCATATAAATATTTTTTTACCTACTGCGACTCAGACTCCGAGAAATTACGAAATCAGCGTTGACTTTGACCAGAAGAAAGCGATGGAGCAGCCGTTTCCTTTCATAATTTAGTTGGTCGATCAAATGAGACAAAAAATCTTAGTATGAAGAAGACGAAGAGACAAATCTCGATAATGGAGGATAAGGTACTGTCGAAGGAGGCTACTCCATGAATAGAGTACCTGTCGAAGAAGAATTTCCTTTCTCTAGGCAGATAACGATCGAAAATAGGATAGGATCAGTGTGAGAACGTTATTGCACACACTTCGGCCTTGAGAGAACCAGATATTTAGAAACCCTCAAGACTCTAAACCTAACCTCGTGGAGCAGTCGTTACAAGATTGGTACCAAAGGTCAACGACGCCACTTTCTACGGTCATTTTGTCAACCTCACCAGCAAGGACAATACGTGTAACCCTAATGCCAACGCCGCCCACGCCATCAACACGTTTACGCCAATCTTGAGGTCTACACAACACAAAGCCCAATGCGATACCGAGTAACATGGAGGTTATGCAACTTCTACAAGCGATTGCCACATCGACACCATAACCTCACACGCCATAGGCTCCTCAACATAATAGATCGATGAATAGAAGCATGATGCTATCAGAGATTCGCAATCGTCACCCAACTATATACCATGCAAACTACATCCGACGACGACACCATCGTAGTTCAAACAGATCGAGAAGAGTTCAAGGTCGTGAATAATTGGGAAAGCGGTGACAATTCTCTTTGAGGGAGGTTATATGTTTTTCTTTAAGGGGGATAGGAGAACTACTGACGATCATTCATCTTAATCCTCTTTTTCATTCAATTGATTGTATTCTAACCTCCAGCTGTTTTTGCGTCTCTCATGACTCTTCTTAAAATCACCTTTGTCACTGTGACTTTTCATAGTAAGAGTTACAACTTCAACTAAAGCTCAAATCGTTGAACTCCTTACCTATTCCAAACACCTAATTCTCGTGACATTTTCTTTTGTGAGTTGGGTATTCCTAAAAATCATTTTGTTCCAACCCTCTTAGTTTGATTTGATTTGAAGTCAATAGTTTACTTGATCATGAGTCTAACTTTTCTGATCCATTGAATACTGCAGTTTGGAGCAATCCTGATTTATTCTGACTAGCTCCTCATTTATTCTAACCAGCGCACTATTAGCTATCCACAACCTTTGATTCTTTTGATATCACAACAAGACATGTGTCCACGTTACAAAACTCTAATTCCGTAAACCTAGTTCAATTTTCAATGATGGAGTCGTCAAATCCTTGGACGCACATATTATTGTTATGCTTCATTTTCCTTGAGCTTTGTATCATGACTTGAGCTAGAAGATCCAATCATTGTTCTATTAATGACTTTTTCTATTTTTGGATTCGAAAGTCATTGTTTACTCTTCACTTGTGCCCATTATCTTTCTTTTCTTTTAAATAACTAGAGTTAGATACTTGTTTTGAAACACGTCTGGCCAACGTGGTGCAAAATGAATATCTAGTTTGATTTCATTGTTGAACCTTGTTATCATTCAGAACCTATCACAGTAAATTTATACTTCTAAGGAGAACACTCATTTATTCCCATTGCACCGTTTTGCAAGCCAAAGTATTTGTTTGTTCTATTGACATGATAAACTTTTAATTATCACTACTATGATGATGGAACTCTTCAATTCTAAATCCTAGAGCTTGACTTTGGTTAACTTAATTCTCGTTGTCCTCGTGTTTTGATCCAACTCAAAACTTCTTGCACCTTGACTCATGGAGAAGGATTTGATCGTACTTCTAATCTCGTGCTTTGACCTTTGAACATTTGACTCATGTTTGAACCTTTTAAATAAATTCTTGTAATCCTCTCGTTTCTTTGAGAGAAGAGTGCCCACCTTCTAAGAGATAGGGACCAAACTTTCAAGAACTGACCAGGGAAGAAGATATGTTGATGACTCCCGATCGCTCGAAGTCAATAAGAGAGCAACGCCGACAAGAGGATGAGACCGTAGATTTTCAATGTACCTTTTGTTCAAACCGCGCCGTGGGATCACCCGATATTGTCAAGAAAGGAAAGTTATCGCCTCGCCACATTGGTACGTTTGAGATCTTGGAGCAAATTGGAGAAGTTGCCTATCGCCTAACTTTACAACCGCAAATCACCAAAATTCACGTTGTCTTTTACGATTCTACGCTGCGGAAAGATATGACCCATTCCACCCATGTACTCAATTGAGAGGAAGTCACACTAGACGAGAAAACGATCATCAAAGAGCAACCGGCAAAATTTAGGATCATGGAGAAAAAGTTACCCGAGGCGAACGATCAAAATAGTCAATGTCTTATGGAATCATCTTGAGAACGCGAGAACACAAGGAACAGCCAGTGAAGATCCAAGACTATAGTGAGAAGTGCATTCGAGGCAAAACCATTCAACTCGTCCGAATCCTTTGGTGACATCGAGGAATTGAGGAATCAACCAGGGAACGAGCGGATACTATACGCGCCAACTATCCGAATGTGTTTCCTCCTAAAGGTACACTTTAATTTGTAGAAGGTGTTAGCTAGGCATCCTGTAACGACCCGGATTTTTGACCCAATTTTTTTTTTAATAATATCTTTTAAAAGTATTAATCGTAGTAATAAAATTATTTTCCTTAAATAGATAATTACAAAAAAATTAGTTATTCTATCCTAATTAATCCTTTTATTTTTTTTAGTTGCATGATGCCTAGAACTCTTCTCATCTCACCATCTCCTACTCCTACTCAATCTCTACCTCTCTCCTGGCCGGATTTTCGTCCATAATTCGTTCATATCAAGACCCAAAAAAGAATCCTATTCGAATACAAACTTTCCTCCCTCATCCAAATTCTCTTATAAATACTCCTTTAATCCGACCCTAGGAGATATCACAGCAATCACCACGTTCCATCAGTCCAGAACGAGAGAAAAATTGGAGAGAAATCGGACTCCAATCCATGGAGTTCTAGAGAGAGAAAGAAAGAGAGAGAAAAGCGGGTTTGTGTTCTAAACCCAACCGAGATCCGAATTACCCATTCCAATCCCTTCCTACAACTCCTAGAATCACCAAGCAAGCTTCAATTCAAGCCCAAGGTCCCCCGATCAAAGAACCCGAAGTCATCTTCCAAAAAAGTTCAAGTTTCGTTTTAAATCAATTCAATCCAATTCGAGGTATTATAATCTCTCTCAACCCCTCCTCTAAGTATATTAAGTGTTTATATACTTAACCCTATGCCCCAATTGGTCCCATGCATCAAAAACCGAGCCAAAACAAAAAAAATAGCTCACTGCGCAATTTTCGGCCAGATTCACCAAATTGATATTATTTTTAAAACCGACAGTTTATTTGTAATTATTTTTGTAGAAGATGATACTTTTGATATTTATTTTACAATCTTTTTGATATTAATATTATAAAAAACTACTGAATAGATATTATTTTCTTACAAAGTAATATCATCTTAGTATAAAACGTATTAATTATATCAGTTTAATTATCTGATAGATAAAGTTGATTAATAAAAGTTTTAAATTAATAATACTCTTATTTAGTAATTCTACATGGTTCGAAATCACTTTGCGACCTTCCGAAACCAATTTTTGATCCCCGATCTATTTTTCCTACACTTCTAACACATCAAAGATCATAACTTGTTAATGTCATATTTTATTTTATTTTATTATCTATTTATTAGTTATTTATTTGATTTCTTGTAAAAGTTTACAAACGAAAAATCCTTACGACTTTATAAACCATTTTATTAATTCCCGGACTATTTTTTTAGATTCTTTACATCCCAAAGATGATATGTTGTTAATCTCAACATATTTTATTTATTAAACAATTTATTATCCATTTATTTTACTTTTGACATCTTTAAAAATCATTTTTATTTTAAAAATAATTCCGTAACCCTCCGGACCCACTTTTTGATACTCGAACATGTTACGTAGGACCGTAGGACTCCTTTTAGATCCATGCTACTTATTCTAGTGTTATGAATTACTTATTGAATTTATTATGGTCATTAATCAATCTATTTTCTTAAATAAAATTTATACAAGCTTAAGATTATATCCTTTTTATTAAAACTTTTATTTAATAAAAGTTCCTTGACTTATTAATAACTTATTGATCATACAAGATTAAGGGCAACGGTCCATTCATAAAAGGTTACGTGATTTTTATGCTTATTGTTTATTTCAATTATTTTTCTGATTGCTTAATTTATTATTTCAACTTCCGATTGATATGCTAGATTGGAGAGACATGGGGTGGTATGCGAAATAGAAATCACCTACGATGCTAGGTAATGGATGAATTGAAAAGTGTTTTTTGAGATTTGAGATTTGTGATGAGATTGAAACGGGCGGGTGTCCAGTGATATAGACTGGCGGGTGTCCCGGGATGAATTGCTAGACTGGCGGGTGTCCAGTGATGATTGTGGAATGGTTGTGATGTGGTTTATAAGATAGGCGAACCCTAGTTGTGATTCAGGCATTCTTTTGCTGTATTGAGAGGGATACACACGCAATTCGCGACAGCAAAATAAAGTGATCCCATGGGACCGAGCATGGCTAGTGGTTGAGGGAGGAAAGATCTCGCGGTGAGATCTTAGATCACACGTCAGGTTAATGAATAGTAATAAACTGATTGATATGAAATACCTCTGTTATATTTCTTCGTACCATGTTTATCCTGCTTGATTGCTAGCTGTAAAGTAAGAGGGGTGGTTGGGTTGGATTATTCTACTGAGTGATTTATCACTCACGGATACGTCTGTATCCTGGTAAATCGATTGCTTCGGCGATCAATTTGCCAGAGGGCGCAGGATTCAATGGAGGGGATTCAACGATGGTGCAGTTCGACATGGAAAGAATATCAGGAACGAAGATGGCGTGTGCTTGGAATCTGTATCAAGCCTAGAGTCAGCTCTGAAGTTAATGTATTTTAAATCAGTAGATTTATCTTGAGATTGTAATAGTTAAACCTTTATTTTGGAAAATTATATTTATTTAGCAAATTTTCTTAAAGAATTATTTTATTTTGCTCCCGAAAAAGCGGGGCGTTACAAGCACTTATTCAACAGAATTAACAAACTATCAGATGATTATTGGATACGAAAGGAAAGCAAGCTATTCAACTAATCATGCAAATATCAGATAGTTAATCAATAAGGAATCCAAGCGCGCAAAAGATCAACTAAGGACTTTTTCAAGCTTGTAATGACCTTGGTTTCCAAGAAAAGGGTTAGCACAAAAATGGGCGACGGTCTTTTTTCTAGCCTGGTTAACTACCCGAATGACCGCCGCCAACAAATGAAATCAACCAAGTCAAGGGCCATCCCGGCCAAACCAATATCAACTAACTACTACAGTAAAGAAAAATTACTACCACCAACTCCTTCACAACTAGTCCACATCCTCATCCAGCTTCTCACGGTATAGAGTCTCGAGTTCCCCCCTTCCATTGAATTCTTTCTCATCCGGAATGAATAATAGCCCATAGGTCAAACCAATTCTCTTATCAAAATATTCAACCCTCTTTCAAATTCACTTTTTCTTTTTCATAGTATTTCTTTGATCCTTTTTTTTTTCTTCTTTTTTTTTCCTTTGAGAAATTGGGTCATTTGAGGTGAGATTAGTATAGCAAGAGAGATTGGAACCAATTTTGGGGTTTTTTGGAGAGGAAGATAAAAATTTGGGGTTTTCGCTTTTGTAGTGGGAGAGGAGAGATAGAAAATCACGTATCAATTCTTTGTCTTTTCGCATTCCAATCACTTCTATCACATTCACACCACCCCCAAATCTCCTTGAACAAAGAAAACTCATCCCAACAACCCTCCAAACAACCGGTTGCCTAGGTTAAGCCAAAGAATGGGAGCAAAAATAGGTTGCAAAATAGGACAAGGGGACTCATATGTGGTGTAATCATGCAAGAATGCCTTGTATCTTCTCCTAAGTGCACTTTTGGATTCCAAAATGATTGAAAATCGACATTAAAACATAACTAGAGATAGACATGCGATTATTCACCTAACTACGAGCTTTTTATTGAATTAAAAAGGTGGGGATATGGCCAAAGCTTGCTCAAAAACTTAACTCAAGACCTAAACCGTTCAATTTTCAACTAAGCATGCAAATTTGAGAAGCACCAAATTCTTAGGATTGCTACGAACTCTTGCCAACTAACAATTATTGAGCATGCAACAAGTCACGAAAGAGGGCTAAAAACATGACAAAAGGAAAGAATTGCAAGTTAAAAACCTTTATTTATTTTTGAAATTTTCATTTTCTCATATTTTTGGATTTTTCAATTTCTATTGTTTTTGTTTTTTCAAAATTTTAAAAATGACAAACAACTAGCAACTAGCAAACAAATAGCACATAAGCTAACCCCTCCCCCCAACTTAAAGCGATGCTATGCCCTCATAGCATTAGGAACAAGAGCGAAGGAAGGAAAGAGTGCGCGAATGTACCGTCCAAGGGGAATGTCAACCCCTAAATACCTCGACCAAGTAGGAGGATTTCATGTCAATTGCTTGCTCCAGTCTGAATAGGATTTACTCTTTCGGTTTTGCCCACTCGAAACCAAAGCTAGTCACACTGGGCCATATCCAAAGCTTTATCGGACTAATAACCGCGGCGCTTAGCCGCACCCATGCTTAGGGCTCCTGAATGCCTCACTCACCCCGGCTTTAGACCCAAACTACCAAGGCTGGTGTGGTAGCAAATAAACCCTGCAGAAGACTTAAGAGAAAGACTTTCCACAAGACAAATGACATTAGTAACACCGGCCCGTGTTATCCGGCTTCAAACCAAACCAAAATAAAAATAGAAAACAAAGAAAACACAGAAAACATGCAAAATGATTTGAAAAATGTAACACAGAATGCAATGCACCACCCGATCATCACGCGATCAAACGAGTCATACTTTTCTTCCCATTCCTTACCAGTGGGGTAAGCAATGGGTGGCTATACTAGACCGTTGAGAATTTGTTATGCTAGCGCCCGTAATAATATTTATCGCTCGACCTCGCCAAACAATGAAGTTCAGCGTCCCCTACGATCAAAACAAAGCAAGATACAATACAACCTAGGTGCACTCCAGGCAATATCACACCTCACCCATAGACCAAAGTTGCCACTGATAGGGGCCTATTCAGAGAGCATGGATCATTAACGACAAACTATTACCAAGAAGAACTAATGAAAGCCCTTTTTACACTAACATGTTGGTGGAATCTTTTCATGTGAAACATCTCCAAGACTTTATTCAAAACAAGAAACACATAACATGGCAAACAAAACAAAACATGACAAAATAAAACATGCATAACTAACACAAAACACGACAAAGCACAAAAGAAAAACACATTTGTACATTTAGCACGCCATTAATAACTATTAGAAGAAATAGAGCACTCCAAGCTACACTCTTTACCAAAAATTGAACTCGACCATACCACAAGATAAGATACTTTGAGTAAAGCAATTGTCGAATTCGTTTTAAAAATTTAAGTTCCACCAAGTGCATAGCCCAAACAAAATCAATTTTCAAGTTGTTGACAAAATCTACAATATAAGGATGATAAACCACAAGAAAATCATCAACACCAAGAAAATCAATTGTTTCTATGATTGGTAACTTCTCAAGAATAGGCTCACATGCATCTTGTTTTTCTAATGAAGGGTGTAAGAAATCTACCTCAGCATTCATTTCCTTAGCGGTGAGCAGATCAAGGCACGAAAAACTCGAAGGGACAATTGTAGCTTCCATGGGCTCCAACTCTTCAAATATTGGTCCATAAGCATCTTGTTTAGCTAACAACGAATACAAGTAATCCACTTCGGCATCCATTTCCTTGGCGGTGAAAGGTTTTGCCAACGGATCATCACAATAGACGCCCGACATTTCAAACATGTTCATCTCATGAGCAAGGAGTAATTCTTCCGGGGAAGGATCAAGGTACGGGAGATCGGAAGAGACAACTTTAGCGGTGAGAGGTTTAGCCAACGGATCATCACAAAGAGGGTAACTCTGGATCTCAGTTTCATCAATAGGCTCTGAGGAGCTGTCACAATCTAAACTAACAGTTTCAACCAAGATATACGGCTTAATTTCCTCTTCCATGGCATCCGAGTTAGAATCCTCAAAGTTTTCAGACAACTCACAAAATTGGAGCTTTTGGGCTAATTTATCAAGGTAATCCCAACCCTCTTCAGCGTTTTTATCCAGGAATTCATCATTGGACATAAAATCAACTTGACATGTCTCACGATTTAAACCATGGCAAAAGATAACCAGAAGATCGCCAAGCTCACAATTAAAACTCGACCAAGAGAATACGGAACATTTAAAACGCTCCCAATATTGTGAAAAAGACTCATTATCTTGTTGATAAAAATGAGATAGTTCTTGTAAAAGCATATGAGTCTCATATGAGGGAGTGAAAGTTTTGAAAAATTGTTCCGCAATCTCTTGCCATGTCGATCCTGGACTCAAAGAATAAAACCAATCTTGAGCACTATCACGCAAAGACGCTGGGAATACTTGTAAAATAGCCCTTTCATTGTTAGCAAAAACTTTCTCAAGATCATCAATATGCGAAAATGGATTTTCAGAGGCCAAGCCATAAAATGTAGGAATTGATACTAAACAATCAAATTGTTTTGCATACCTTCCATAGCACCTTGCAGAATAGGCCATAGTACCTCTTTCTACTCAGAGTAAACAGACATACACAAGTAAATCTACCAACTAACAAACTAACTACCAGCAAACTAACAGACCGGAGGGGCTAGGCCGCCGCCTCAACTCAACAAACAGAAAGTGCGAGGGGTTATGCCACCGCCTCGGCTCAACAATGCAGATTAAATGAAACTAACTAACTAACTAACTCAATATCTACTCCGGCTTCGTTACACCTCAAGTTTGGCATGAAACCAGGTTAGAGGTATCCACCGAATTAGATACGAGCAATTAACAATTAAACTACTAACTATAACTAAAAGAAAGAAGCGGGATACTCACAATGGTTTGTTGAGCCTCCATAAAGCCATAATAAGAAATCCGCGGCAACGACGCCAAAAATGCTTCGCACTTCTCGATGTATCAAAAGAGAGATCACCCCAAGCGTAGGGTATAAGCGTCCAATTGAAGCATAATAAATCCGGAAGTCCGGGATCGTACCCACAGAGATAACTAATACGGCTTTGATGGATTTGTAGATGTAAGTATGGTTTCCGGCTTTTAGTCAGCCAACTCGGTTTTTCGTATACGGTGGAAAGTAAAAAGGCTAAATTAAATGAGAATAAACTAGATAAAAAGAAGGTTAGGTCTAGGAATTACTAGTGCCCACGACTCAAGCAAAACCACATTTTTCACCCAATACACGGTTTTACCCGGAAGATAAGAAGGTTCGAAAATCAAGCTAGCTATAGAATCCATTTAGCAAACACCTCGAGCGACCGAGCTCCAAGCATCATGTGTGGTAAGTAGGCGAAGCTCTTACCTACACATGATCAAGGAGGTTATCACCTCGGTAATTTGACAAACAAATCCAAGCCCCACATCAATTTCCAAAACAAAGTTGCAAATTTTTTGGTGAAAAATGCAATTTTTACTCAAGCCATGGGGTGCTAATCACCCCATGACCCAACCTTATGAAACTACTCACACATATCTAAAAAGATAAGAGTAAGCAAAAATCTAACTAACATATTTGTAAACACAACACTAGAAATAAACTAGCTAGAAAGATAGATCGGGAGAATTTAAACAACTTTAATTAAGGAGACAAGAGCAAAAACTAACTTACTAGAGTTGAAAATGCAGAAATTAAGGGCTGGAAAATAAGAACACCAAGAACAATTTGAAATCCTAGATCTAGATCTAAAAATGGGTACATTTCTGTCCAAATCGTGTAATGGTGACATCACGGGGTATTTATAGGCTCCAAGGACGCGCACGGAATATTCCCCAAAGATCCTCTGAGATTCCCTCGCTAAGGCCTCGGTACCGATGGCAATGGCCTTAAATTGCTGATAAGCTCTCGGTACCGATGTCTGAAATCCTAGCCATCGATGCCTAGCAGGTTATGGCTGCTGGCTGAGATAAGGGCTCGGTACCGATGTCTCAAATCTTAGCCATCGGTACCGAGAGCTTATCTTCAGAACTTGACTGCTTTGCCTTGGCGTTGACTTCGGGCCATGCCTCTCTTGCTCGGGCTGCCTTGACTTGATCTTGGCCTTTGCTCGGGCTTGCTCGAGCCATCGGGTCCTTGAATGCTTTGTGACGCTTTGAGCTTTAACTCTCTTGATTTAAACGGTTTTCCTACAAAATGCAACCAAAATACCTTACGAGCACAAGAGATTAAAATCAACTAATTAAGCGATAAAATAAACTAAAACTAGCTACTAGCGCACCCTTTATTACATTCTCGGGTGCTTATCACAGGGACCCAGCAGAACCATAGTTAGAAGACTAAAATCCCTTTTAATGCTGCATCTGTGCAACCGACAACTTCCAGAGGAAAAGATGATGTGACAACGATTGACTAACTAGTGGGGGTTCTTCGGCTCATCCGGAGAGGAACTTTTTCTCTAAATAAATTGCACAAATCATTGCTCACTTATAATCCATATTACTATTTCAAGTTTCCATTGGATTCTCCCTAGTTACATAGGGATTCTGTACTTTAGGGTCCATTTGATTAGAAAGAAAAGGATAATGGAAAATGAAAATGATCGATAGAAAGTAATGTTGAAAAGACAAATTTTTTGCTTGCAAGTGTTTGGTTGTAATAAAGGCTTCTCAATATTTTCCATTATAGAGTTTGGTTACAAATTACAATGAAAGTCACCAGAAAATATAGGTACATTCCTAAATTAACCTCTTTTTTTTTTCGTCATTCGTTAAACCTAATCTACTCTATCCTAGGGGACTTGGGGAGGGGGATGGGTACTTATGGGAATCGAACGCTGCCCATGTGTATGAGAGTATAAGGGAGGCACTAACTGCACTCCATTCCACTTGCACATTCCTAAATTAACCTTACATGACTAAAATATATATAACAATTTCGTTAATAGCAGGTAATTGAAAAGGAATGATAAATTTGAAATTCCAATTGTAGAATAAAAAGTTTCATGATGGGAAAGTTACAAATTTTTGTGTTTTTTGCAAGGAAAAAAAGACAACATTAAATGCATTAATGGGTTGTACATGATTCTTTAATTTCAAGCATTTTTTCTCATTATTTTTCTAATTAAACACACAAAAAGTTGATATAATTTTTCTATTTCCATCATTTTCTTGCTAACCAAATGGACCCTTAAAAATAAAAATAAAAATGAGAGGCTAAGGCACATTGTGAAATTCATGATCACAGTCTAGCATTATACGTTCTCGACTTACTTTTAATTAAATGGAGATCGAGAATTCAAATAGCAAATTCAATCACACTAATTAATAAAAAAATTCTTACCAAATCACGAAGGTTTTCCGTGATGTCGATTCCGTATTGCTGAACGTGGTTTTCAGCAATTTCACTCACGATGTCGTCAAGGGCACGAAAAATATTGTCACCATGTCCACTTAAGCCTTTTCCATCCCATCTGCACGCATGTTAATAGAAAGAGAAATGGGAGAAGTACTCGAAATTGTTCGTCCTTTAAGGCGGTTGATTATGTGAAATTAACCTTTGAACGGCTTGAGTCAAGGCGTGCAACTCGTCTAAAGAGCCTTCCATGTCGTAGAGATCATCGGCAACTGTAACGAGTATGGAGCTCTTCGCAACTAGAATTCGAACCGTGGAATCCAGTGGGAGGCAAGTGCTGGAGGCGATTGCGAAGTAGCAATAGGCTGTTTTCTCCCTCCCAAATCCCATTTCACTTAGTCGCCATTCCTTTGACCATCTATACACACATATAGACTCATAGTAAAGCCAAATTAAACACAATCGTCTATGAAAAATGTAGCGGACCAAACCAAATAATTCGAGCCTACCGAAAAGTAGGCCGCGACCGAAGACGATGGCCGTACGTCATTCCACGTTCGGCTACAACCGAGGTCCAGGAGCGGGCACTGATTCGTCTTACCGACAGACGATCACCGTTGCCCACGTTCGGCCACCTTCGAAGAACTTCTCAAGCTCGGCCACCCACCGGAGGCCGGCTCATTCATCAGACTCCTTCCCACGGGTCGCCGCCGTGTTTGGCCACATGTCAAGCTCGGCCACATGTGGGTCTCAGCCGAACGCTGGGTTCGGCCACCCGTCAAGACACGTGCTCGGCCACCTGCGGAGCACGGCTGGCTGCCAACGACGGCTGGTTGCTGAGTCATGTGTCCCCCCACGTGCGGAGGCGATTATAACAGAAGAAGATCACGGGCGCACATGGGTGTGCCAGCTCAGCCCTGAAAACGGTTACCAGAGCTATTCCTTGATGTCACTATGACGTCACTCGGCCCGTGGAAGGCACGCGATCGTACTTGGAGAGCAAGCCAGGAGGTCCTATAAATATCTAGTAATGGTAACCCTAACAGGTACATGCTACTCAATACTCACACTTACTCTATCTAAGCTTTCTGCTTCCTCTCTCTGCACGATACTCATCCTCTCGCCGGAGGGCCTTGCCGGGACAACCCCCGGCCATGTCTTAGTCGTGCGTTCCCTGTGCAGGCTAGGAGAAGAAGGCTCAACAACCATCGAACCACCAACGGAGGAGCAAGGATCAAGGATCACGGGCCACACAATTGGTGAACCCGACGTGAAACACTTCTGATTTAAACGGCTCTCTCATCCTCCAAACCCCTTCAATCCTTCGTAAAACAACCACCAAATCACCTACCATGGGCGGAGATCTAGTAGACGCAGCCGCTTCGGGGGCCAAAGACACTAGTGGAAACGTCATCTCCGCACCAACCCTCGAAAGGCACATGTCCATGTCCCTCGCCCCTGGGTCCAGACTCTCACCCGTCTCAGACGACGTAACTTCGGCCTACATCCGCCTACTGCAGCGTTGCGACGACGAACGCGACAATGAACTGGCCGCGCTAAGGGCGGAGGTGGCCCAAATGAAGCAACGCATGCAGCAGGACGCCACCCCTGCCGCATCAAGATCTGGCGGAGGCGGGGGAAGAGGCAGGCAAACTCCACCCCCTCCACCACCACCACCACAAGGGCGTCAGAACGAGGGAGGCCAACACGGATCCGTGAAAGACCGCCTAGGTTTCACTCTAGCACCAGGCGACGCCAGAGAAATCATCCTCTACAAGCAACCCACTGTATCTGGAACATATCGTTCTAGAAGCCATCACGATGGAACCAGGACAAGGGATACCGAGTCGTTTACAAGTACGTACTCGACTGGTCGTGCAGAGTTCTCTCGAACAACGGTCTCGCACCGTAGCCGAGATTCTGCACGGATCAGACCCCATGTCTCTGAACGCCTTGGGAACAACCCGATTGAAAACGTAGACGACGAGCACCACGCTCGGCGCAACGGGAAAGGCGTACACACCGAGGGCGCGAACGATGAGAACAAGACCCGTCGCAACAAGGACAAAACCGTCGACGGCCCACGCCGAACAGCGACGGACCTGCGAGATAAGTTTCGGCGAAGGGAAGCCGAGAAAACATCCGCAAAGGAGAACAAGGAAAGGGATTCCAAGAGATCAAAAACGGACGAGCACGGCAAATCGCCGCGCCCAGGGTTTGAAAGGCAACTGAAGGATCTCGGCGTATCCCCATTCACCTCCCACATCATCAACACGCCGCCGGAACCCACTTTTCATCTACCCAAATTCACGAAATTCGATCCGGCGACCTGCGAGGCCTACACTCACCTCATCCACTTCAGGCAGACCATTGAACTCTGCACACTAAAGGATGAAGTAAAATGCAAGGCGTTCCCGTCCAGGCTCAGCTCCCTAGGACTCCAGTGGTTCAACAAGTTGCCCGCTGGATCCGTAAGGAACCTGGCCGACCTTGAACGCGCCTTCAACACACGCTTCATCATGAGCAACAAAATGGCTAAAGAGCCTGAGTCCCTGTCTCAAATGCGAAAACTCTCGACCGAAACCCTCAGGCAATATGCCGAGCGTTACTGGCAGCTATTCAACGAAATTTCAAGAATCGATGAATATTGGGCTGCGCGCACTTTCAAGAACGGTCTGGAAATAGGCAGCAAAATCTTAGACGAACTCGCCATCCGCCCACCACACGGCATGGGTGAACTGATGCGCGTCGTTGAAAGATTTTGTGCTATCGAGGAACTCTATGCAGACAGGGCGGCCCAGGGAATCCCGAGCTCAACCAATCCATTCTCCTCGACCGTACACCAGCTGCCGGCACAAGAAGCAAGTGCACAATATCAAAGAGGGGAAGAAGCGTCAGTCGACGGAGCATGACTACGTGGCCGAAACCACACACTTCAAGGAACCAATTTGGTCTTTTCTGAAGGAAATAATGAGACAACCGTGGTTTGAATGGCCGACGGGTAAGCTGGGAACCGACACCGGCCAACCGGATCAAAACCCAAGGAAAAAATGCTCCTACCACAACGAGCTCGGCCACTACACGACCGCCTGCGCACCATACAAAACCCTCCTCGAGAAGCTTGCGGCTCAAGGTCACCTCGATCAATACATTGATCGATCAAAGACGCCCGCCCGGCAGACAAATCCCAACCCCAACGAACAACGACCGCTGATCCACGTCATCCATGGACCAGTAACAAAGGCATTCGAAACCACCCTCAGAGCCGACATCGATCAAGCCTCAACTTCAAAAGAGATACTCTCCGTCGGCTGTGGATCCAAACGTTCACGACCACAAGACTTGCCCAAATGGACGATAAGCTTTACCGAGCGTGACCTTGAACATGTTCAAACTCCACATTCAGATGCCCTCGTCGTCACCATCCAAATCGGCGTCCACGACGTCAAGCGAGTCCTCATCGATCAAGGAAGTTCAGCAGAGGTCATGTATTACGACCTTTTCAAGAAGTTGGATCTCCCAGA
Organism: Rhododendron griersonianum; assembly: GCA_018127125.1. Classification (NCBI taxonomy): domain Eukaryota; kingdom Viridiplantae; phylum Streptophyta; class Magnoliopsida; order Ericales; family Ericaceae; genus Rhododendron; species Rhododendron griersonianum. The sequence continues at coordinate 28,396,158 of CM030800.1, forward strand.
GTCGGCCCTACAACCGACCGAAGTACCACTCATAGGCTTCAATGGTGCACCTATCTGGCCACTTGGCCGAATCTTCCTCCCAGTCGTCGTCGGCTCAAAGACTCTGACCGTCGAATTTATCGTCGTCAACGTGCCGAGCCCATACAACGCCATCCTTGGCCGAGCTTGGCTCCACGGAATGCAAGCCATTGCTTCCACCTACCACCAGGTTGTTTGCTTCATCGGTACCACATGAAGATAGGAAGATTTGCGAGGTGACCAAGTAGCCTCCAAAAAATGCTACGTCTCTGCCGTTCACAATTCCACCAAATCCAAACAAGTGCAATGGGTAGAAATCCCTGACAAAATATTTCAAGTGTCATTCCACTCTCGGCTAGAAAGCCAAACACAAACATTGACTTCGGTCACACCCACAAACGGCTCCTTACAAAGCCTTTTGCTTCGGCCACTTTCACTGCCCAAAGAAGCAATCATCGGGCATATGGTCCGCCGAGCCTAAAACACACATTTCTGATGAAACACAGGCTTCGGCTCGGCTTGGCAAGACGTTATGGTCGGCCACCGAGAGATTACACTCGCGCTTTGGCGAGCAAACCACCCACAAACAATTTACAACTCACAAGCCACCTCTCTTGGTCAGGGGCTGCCACTTTGGCCAAAACCACCAACAACTACTGACAGGGGCACCAAGCTCGGCAACCTATACTTCAACTTTGGTCAAGGCTCGGCTACTACCACAATCCAGTACGAAACATTCACAACAAATCAAGACTTTCAACTACTCAGCCGAACCCAGACCAAAGTGGGGGCTACGGATAACTACACATTCAAAACAAGCAAGACTATCAAAATTTTGCGAAGACATGAAAGCAATCAGTCAAGCTCGGCATTAACAAAGATGTTGCAAAAAGAAGCCATGCATTCAACTTTCAAAAATAAAGACAAGTATTACTGAAGATCCTAAACTGGGAGGTACGGCGTAGTAAATCGTTCGGCGCCGACCCCCCATCAACTATTACATCTGGTACGGCAAAACTCCCATGCTCGGAGCCGTCCATGTAACACACAAATTCGTGTCCTGCAATAAAGAAGACGAAAAAGATGCACAAAATAATACTTTTATTGATTTTGAATTGAAAAGGGGTACAATTCTCTAATAAATGCTCTTTAAATAAAGAAAAGAACAAAATCCTCTGATTCGATCTCCGGAATTGCTGGCGTTCCAATGGCTTGAATGCTTGTTGTTGAATCGCACAAACAGTAACTTTCTTTGAATCTTCAAGTTGAATGAACTGAAGAACAGAGTTTGAAGATGACTTGAACTTTGGAGTTTGATCCTTAAAATCTCCAAGAGTTTTGGTTTGTTGAGTGATTTGAGTTGCTGAACGATTTGATGTGGTGGACTTGCAAAGAAATCGACACGATTTTTGGTGTTTGATGATTCTCTGCAGGATGTTGAAGAATGCTTGAGTTCTTGAAGAGTCTTGAGAGCTCTGAAGAATGCCAAGCAAAAAGTTGTGTCTTCTCTCCCTCTTATGAGCCTCTATTTATATGCTCTAGGAGAGAAGAGCCAAGTATGGCAAGATCTTATAATAAGATCTTCGATTGGCTTGATTTTGATTTGATTGGCTTGATTGATTGACTTGATTTGATTTGATTTGATTGGATCTTGATTCGATTTCATTTCCTATGTAAGAAGATTTGAGGGAATAATTTTAATTTAAAAGAGAACTAATATATTTATTATTTGACTCTCTTTTTTAGGATTTATTTGAAATGGGCCTGCACTTTTGGGCTTGTATCCCTTAACCCATTTGGCCAATCAAGCTAGCCCAACTATTTGATCCGTCAGGCTAATTAAGTTAGCCCAGTTTATTGATCTACTAGGCCAATTAAATTAGCCCAACTTATTTTGGTCTTCACTGCATCTTAAATGGATTGAGCCGTAGAAATTTGCCCAGCCTAATATTTATTTGAGCGCTTTGACCGATCTTAACTTTAATTTCTTGAGGACAATTTATCCCAATTGATCGGACGGCGATTAAGTCATGCCGAAATTTAGTGTCTACAAATTTGCCCCCACTTCAAGACTCAGGCGGATGCTGGCTTGCTAGCGTTGAGCGTGAGACTTGAAGTTCTTTGGCGTCCTTATACCTTGAGGTGCTTGCTTGATCCCACCGTCCCAAATATTTGAGCAGATTGCAGACGGATTTATTTATTATTCTTAAACTGGCAGTGCCTCATGACAAATTTTTAAGTCTTGGATTTTATGGTCCACAAAAATGAACCTTGGTGCGCCGCGGCCTTCGAGCAAAACCGTGGCTCGTCCAAGCAATTACTTTATTTATTTATTTTCTATGAATTGTGCCCAACTTAGCTTCAGCCCGTGAATTAGCGAGCTTGACTTTAAAATTTTAGGCAAGGAATACTCGACGGGAAACTATTGCTTTTCTATCATGGAAATTTTTATTGCTACGAAATATTTTCCCATGCAATCACCGATCCAAAGCTTTCCTTTCCTACACAAGGCACGTGTATTCCTTTGGATGAGTTGCTTGGCCCCGCTTGTGTTTCCATAGAGAAAAAATTTCCCAACTCCACCAAAAGCGTGACCGTCCTGTGACAAATCTTTGACCGACTAGTTTAAGGAAAATATGAAGGGCATGTGTACGCATGAAATTCTTATTTCATTTACCTCTATATTTTCCTTGCGGTCAAAGGTCTCTTCTTTTCCAAAAGGAGAAATAGGACTTCCCCCGAATTTCAATCTTTTCCTTTCTTTTGTATCTTTTAGTCAGAGATTCTCTTGTACTTAATAAGGAATTGAATTCTCCTTTCTCTCTCTTTTTTTTTTCTTTCTTTCTTATTTCCTTTCTCCTTCACAGTGCAAGACCCAAAATCTTTCCGAAAATATATGTATGCTCAAATTATTCCAGCTGTGATAAACATAACCAAAAAGGATTGTGAGAGCCATAAAAGTAGGAACGTAGACCATGAAGGATTTAATTTCCATGGCTAGAGAAAATCAAATATTGACCTTCCCTGCTAATAGTTTCTTTATTTGAGTGGTTCAAACAATTTCCTTAACAATTTGGCTCTTTAGCCGCTATAAATTGTAACCTTTGGGCATACAAAGCTTCACACCTTGCACCGTATTGTATTCACCACAACTTCTTGCTTCTGTAGCCGTGCTTGGCTTGTCTGCCTTCTTGCATTGGGAGAGTTCCAATAGGGTAAGCATCATATCTCTTCTTCTTCTTTTTTTTCTCTTTATTTTATTATGCTCTTATACTAATAGCTTTGTCTATATGTGAGCTACACGTGAAAAACTACAAACAAAAGCCAAAGTCAGCGAAGGAATTCTTTTGGAATCCCTTTCTTCCTTCTCTTGTCTTGATGCATGCATTTATTTGCCCGTTTGCTGGCCACATGTGAATATCACAAAGAAAAACAGTGGAGGGATTCATTTGTTTATTATTGAGTCTCCACTTGTCACTGAAAGGGATTTTCTGGTGCAGCACCCTTTTTTTTATTTTTTTGTTGCCAAAGTAATGAAGCAATGCAGGGACCCTTCAGTCGACATATATATGTATATATATTTTAAAAATGCCAACTGTTAAAAGCTTGCCATTATGCCACGTGACTTCTTGTTTGCTCTTAAAGAAAATATGCATGTCTAGACTTGTTGCTACAGATTCATTCACTTTTTTTTTTTATTTACTTTGATTGCATGAATGAGCAGTTCACGAAGCCATCCCTACCTTCCTTGCTTGCTGCCCCCCGCTACAGAATAACAAGGTATATTACTTTTTAGCAAAGTTTGCAAAGTTTAGAGAATTTGTCTTCAATTGCTTCGCTTTCCATAACTCTTTGGTATACGTAACACTTTGACCGTAGCGGAAAATGCGCATAGTGGGCTAGTCATTGGCTGGTTATCTAAGCACTTTTCCTACCTTTTGAAACATAGGTGGCTAGTTTGACTTCACGGAGAATGCGCCTATTGGGCTAGTCCATGACTAGTTATCTAGACACTTCTTCACACCCACAGACCATAGGTGGTTAGTTCGACTTCACGGAGAATGCGCTTAGTGGGCTAGTCCTCGACTAGTTATCTAGACACTTCTCCACACCCACAAACCATAGGTGGTTAGTTTGACTTAGCGAAGAATGCGCCTAGTGGGCTAGTCCATGACTAGTTATCTAGACACTTCTTCACACCCACAGACCATAGGTGGTTAGTTCGACTTCACGGAGAATGCGCCTAGTGGGCTAATCCTCGACTAGTTATCTAGACACTTCTCCACACCCACAAACCATAGGTGGTTAGTTTGACTTAGCGAAGAATGCGCCTAGTGGGCTAGTCCTCGACTAGTTATCTAGACACTTCTCCACACCCATAGACCATAGGTGGTTAGTTTGACTTAATGGAGAATGCGCCTAGTGGGCTAGTCCTTGACTAGTTATCTAGACACTTCTCTATACCCATAAACCATAGGTGGTTAGTTTGACTTAACGGAGAATGCGCCTAGTGGGCTAGTCCTCGACTAGTTATCTCGACACATCACCACACCCATAAACCATAGGTGGTTAGTTTGACTTAATGGAGAATGCGCCTAGTGGGCTAGTCCTTGACTAGTTATCTAGACACTTCACCACACCCATGTACTCTCGCAGTTTGGAGGATGCGCCTAGTGGGCTAGTCATTGACTAGTTATCTAGACACTTCTCCACCCCAATTGGAGAGGGTTAGATGTTTACCATCATGGAGAGTGCGCCTGGTGGGCTAGCTTCTGCCTAGTTATCCGGGCGCCTCAACACGTCTTGTGGCCGTAGGCTGATTATGTCTTTCTTATAACATGAGCTTTCCTTGTAAGTTTATTTAGTCTCTTTTCCTTTTTTGTACTCTATTTTGCATTGTAGGCATGGCTCGCTTCAAGAGTTTCCAAGAAGGCTCCATGACCATTCTTAATGACTCTACTGATAAAGTTGAGAATGGGACCACCTTCACTGTTCATCCCGCTTTTCTTGGTGCATGGGCTCTACAGTATGAGCCTCTAGGTGAGGTGCTTCATCCTCCACAGTGGGCTATCGAGACTAGTGGCGAGGTTATTGGAAGCAAGTCTGATTCTCTGGCATTGCTCTTGCAGTCAGCTCATCATGATGAAGAGCAACCTACTCCATTCTCCCTCCTTGGCCATAGGATCCAGACCGAAGAAGCAGTTTGGGGAAACACTTTTAAAGCGATCATTGATCCTTCATATTGCGAAGGGTATTGGGAGTGGCTAGAAGACATATTGAGTCGTCATGAGCAAATGTTGAAGAGGCCATATACGCTTCTTTGTTTTCATACGATCGACTCGGAAGTGTCATGCGACATTTCTGTGAATTATGGAGTCCATCCACCAACACTCTGCATACTGCTGCGGGAGAGATGTCCATTTCTCTTTGGGATTTGCTAGCACTTGGTGGGCTTCCAATTTCTGGTTTAATTTATGATGAGGCCGTTCCACATGCAGATGAGTTAATTGGCGTTGATAAGGATAATACGTACTATCTCCCGGTGAATTGTCGCTACCTTTTCCTTGCCTACCATCGTCTTCTTACGGACTCAAAGAAAGGTGAAGTGAAGATTGATGCCTGGGTGAAGTTTTGGTTCAAAGGGAAGATTTCCTATTCCAAGTCATCGAGGAAGACTTCTCGGAACAAGACCTAGCGACCTGCCAATGTTAACAATCCTTCTGGTACCATTGGCGAAGCTCAAGTGCGAACACCCAAGCAGGAAGAGGTTTTCACCATTTTGGGGGTCAAAGAGACACAAAAGGACGTTACTGATAAGCCCGTGATAATGTAAATAATCGGGCTTATCTCGCTCATTTTTGCCACGCTCACGCGCATAACTCCTTGTTTTTGTTTGATATTGCGCGAAAGGTGCGTTTTTGGTGTTTATAGGTTTTCCTTGTGAATAAGGCTTGATTAAAGCCAAGTTTCGCTCCAACAATGTTCGGTGATCCGAGGGCTCCAATCGGAGCGATTCCGGAGCTTGGGGTTTGTCGTGGAAGCCCGGAACAAAGCCTGTCTTGGGCTGCTGTGGAAGGCTGGCAAACACATGTCTACCGGTAGACATTCAATGTCTACCGGTTCAATTCCAGATCAGTGAGGCCACCATTCTGCACCAATTTGAATCGGCCAATGTCTACAGGTAGAGATCAAGGTCTACCGGTAGAAATCTAGTTAAAGTAGCCTCAGTTTTTGCTACGTAGCCGTTCTACCGGTAGATGGCCAATGTCTACCGGTAGACATTCCCCATAGACATTCCCCAGTTTCTGCAGATTTCTATTTCCTTTTTCTTTTTCTTTTGTAACTAAAAAGGGGTACTATATAAGCCCCCTTTACACGTTTTTAGGGTTATCTTACATCATTTTGAGCTAGCTCTTTCTCTCTCTACCTCCCTCTCTTCTCCAACTCTCAAATTCTCATTAATGGAGCATTGATTGGTGGGTTTAGGGGTGGTTGATCTTCATTAAAGTTGTAAGTAACCTTGGGATCTTCATTAATCAAGTGTTTATCTCTAATTTGAGCATGATTTCGTTTTCCCCCTTCCTTACCCTTGTTTATCTCACTTCTCCTTGTTCTTCTCTCTCTAAACTTCATTTTCAAAGAGTAAACATTTTTAGGGTATTTTTACGTAGCAAAGCTTGGAGATGTTAACCCCTTTGATCATTTGTAGGCAAGGGTTTCGATTTCTTGCCACACGTGATGCTTAGGGCTATGTCTTTCCGAGCATTTGTCAAAATATTCCTAAAACCCTAATCTGTTTACCAGTCATTTTGAAAGAGAGGAACAAGGGTGCTTTTGAGTTATGGGTGTTAGTTATCTTTTAACCTAATCTTTAGTTAATCTCCAGTTAAAAAGCCGTAGTTAGGTTAAGTACTCAGTTGGCCGTCTCAACGCCGAATTTGGTTGGCGGCCCTAACGCTAAAACTCTCGTCACTCGCTAATCTCCGAAGTAAAGTTATGGACGCGCTCCCTGTGGAATCGATCCCGGACTTCCGGGTTTTATTATGCTTTCAACCGACCTAACCCTACGCTTGGGGTTTTCTTATTGCAACACACATTAAGGTCGCAAGCAGTTACCCATCTGGCAGCTTTTCTTGCTTGTTGGTTAAGCAAATTTGTTTTGCCTGTTGGGAGTTGCGAATTGATCAGACCTGGGGTTTTCAAAGTTGCTGCCATGATGGCTCGTGGTATAAGATTCTGCCTTGCTGTTCCCGTACTGGCGAGTATTTGTAGAGGATTAAATGATATTGCTAAATCTTCTAATCCTGGGAAGTGTGATGCTGTCTTTCCTGTCCACTATGTTTATGCATGGCTAGGAGAGTATTTCAGCACCCATTTTAGCAGCGGCTCCCAACCATCGACTCAAAGACCAAAGATGGTTAGATATGGTGGCGAAAGGGTGGCTAAGCAGCTTGATGAGGCTGAAGCGCTCGACCCATTTCGAAAGTGTGATAATCTGGTTATGGATCGCTTTGCACAACGAGAGGGCAAAAGCAAAGAATTGGTTGACGACGGTCAGCTCAGTGATTGGGAGATGGAGTACCTCATCAGCACTCGATCTGGATATCTGACGTTACGAAGTGGTTCCACTAAAGTCATCGAACCATACAGCCCTCATAGATTCAGCCGACAGTTTGGCTTTACTCAGGATGTACCAGGGAGACTTAACGTCAACATTCGTATTTGCAGCTTGAAGAATATTGTCAAGCATTTCGAGTCCCTTGTTCGTGAAAAGTCCCAAAGCAAGTTGAGGTTGCCGAACCGTGCTGACCGTCGAGCCATTTCTATTACCAAGGCATATCTAGAATGGTGGTCTCACAACATTTATGGAGATTATTTTCGAAGCTCGACCGAACACTCTGTGAGGGGCAAGCGTCCTGCCTCTCCCAAGCAACAAGTGGTTAAGGCCAAGAAATTGGCTACTGTTGAGCCACGTACTGACCCTCGCACCACAAGAGCAAATGGTGGGAACCATGACCTGGTTAGAAGTGTTGTTCCTCTTAACAAAACAACCGATGAAAGGAGCAGTTGTGAGGATCGCAATTGGCGCCACCTTAAGAAGAAATCTGGCTGTGGCATTGCAGAAAGGGTCAATATTTCATTTAATGATGTGGACATGCTCCTCGAAGGTGTTCCAAGTAGCACTCAACCAATTCAGGCCCATCAAGTTGAGGTAAGGACATTTATTTATTTATTTATTATTCCAACCAATATTTGCGTGTTATATCTCCAAACACCAACAAAAAATTATTATTATTATTATTATTATTTTTAGTTGCAGGAAGGTGATATTATACACAACTCAAAGGATGAAAACTTTATCCTCCTTGATGAGCAGTCTATGAGTGGAGAAACAGTTCACGGCCCATCTTCCTTTGATTTGGCACTACGACAACGACCAAATCGTGCATTTGAGGCAATCCGTCTTCCACCTTCATCAAACCCTCCTAAGTTAGGTCTAGCTGCACCATCAACCATTACTGCATTTGATTCTGGAAGTACTATTGTTGATGCTCGTCGTGCCGCTTGTTTGATTCTGGATAACAGGATTAAGAGTGTCTTACGTAAGACCCCTCTTGAGAAGCTAGCATCCTTGAGGCCAAAGTTGCAAAAGATTTATGATGAGTGTACGAAATTCCAAGTGGATTATTCTCCACTCCAAATCGAGATAGAGAAGCACATACAGAATGTTGGTAACTATATTTCGATGAGATCTGGCTTTGCTAATGGGGTGACCTTGGAGGTGCAGGTGCAACGACTGGCGGATGTAGATCAACGTCTTACCAATGCATTGACTCTCGATGGCCAAAAAATGCAACGTGCTCAAGCACTCAGCTTTGAATTGAATGGCATTGGTCCAAAGAGAGCTAAATTGCTGAAGGAGCTAGAGCTGTTAGATTTGCAGGAAGATAAGCTCAAGAAATCAATTGATGAGATTGATGCAGAGAGAGCTCAGGATCAGCATGTTATTGCAAATTTGCCAGCAGAACGTGCTACTCTAGAGGCAGCTGAGGTGATTGAGAAGGATGATATGGAAGTAGCGAATAATCTGGAGCAACTTCTGAAGTCTGAGCGAGATGAGATCCAGAATTTGGCATGGCTACCTTAGTTCTTATTTCGCTTGCCTTTGTCATATGTTTCTTTCTTTAGGCTTGTTTAGTCTGTTGGATGAGTGTTTCATTTTCACCGCAAATCATGTCTTGCGTTTATGATGCTTAATATAAGACAATCACTTTATTATTTAAATAAAAGCTCTTCTCATACTTTTATCCGTTCACAGTTCGTTCTCTTCCATGTTCTTGGAGTTGTCATGGATGGTAAGAGGATCCCTGCTCGTTGTCCTCTTATCATGCCCGCTAGTTGGCTTTCTCGGAGCACCTGGTGGGGACTTATCCCCTCCACCACCAGCCTGGTTTTTATCGGTAATCGGTGTGACTGGATCTACCTCCACCATGGTCGTATTTCAAAAGGGAACTCTTTCGTTTCCCACAGACGGCGCCAATTGTAGGTGGAGAAAAACAGATGGTACCTAGAACAGCGCTGAATCTCCTTATGTCACGTGCTGTTCGGCCGGAACCCTAGTATCTTTGCCTGAACCCTAACCTGTAAAACAGACAAGGGGTGAGCGCACCTTTGCCTCTCGCGGCAAAGGCCCTCCGATGCCTAAGTTAGTATCACGTACTGTCTCAAAACCCTAAAAATCAATAGGAAGTGTGGAATGAATGCAACTTATTGCGTACCTTTTTCCTCTAGGTTTACCTCGTATTTATAGATATGAGCATGCTTGCTTTCCAAGCATCCTTCTCGTCCTAGGCCTCCTGTCTCGTACAGGAAACCTGGCTCTTCTGGGAATCTCTTACCCAATCAACTGAGATCCCTTACTCATAGGGTCTCTTCTTACCATAGAACTCATCCTTTAACAGGACTGTTTCTTGACTCGTCTTTACCGTATACTGGATTCATTTTACAGAACACCCCTATTGCCTTATCTCTTAAGACAATGTTTCATCAAGTAACTCTATCTGTTCGGCATATGCCCCTACCGAACAGACAGCACAACCGGATGATTTTCTATGTCATTGACCCCTCTTGGCCGAACAGGCTGTACCAACTAACGACGTCTCATGTCGTTAGTCCCTTTCAGCCGAACAGACAATCTAATCTGGTGCCCTCTGGATGCACCGGACCTTTCCGCCGCCGTTCATCTTATATGGAATCCCATATCACTTTCCTCATTACACGGATCTGGCACACCACGTGTTCGGCTACTACTTACATCTGTTCGGGAATACCTCCCTACACTCGTAATGAATGATTTTCTTTTGCCGATCAGAAAAAACTTTGTCCGTTTTGGTTGCTTCAAATAAACTTAATTTTCCGTCACACTTTTCGAGAAAAAAAAACTCACCGCGTTGCCACCGGGTATTTATTTTTTAGCGAGAATGGGTTTGCAAGAATTTGAAAACATTTCAATGTTCTAAGAAAATCACATTTTATAAAAGCAATTCGAATATATGTTTCTTGCTTTGGAGATATTGAATAAATCAGAATAACGTACCACCCTTTGAAAATTCGGATCATCCTTTACACTTTTGAGCTTCAGGGATTTTTCAAGCAATTTCTTTGAGAATAACCTTGCCTCTTCTGCTTCATATTCCCTTGAAAACATAAGCTCTGTGGCTCTGTAAACATTATACAGAGCACCTATGACATATTCAAAGTTTCTTTCCACATGAACCCTTATGTCTTCGTCATATAGAAACCAACAAAAGCTCCCTGCACCATCAATATGTTTTTAGTTAGTCAAACCCATCTTCCGCGGCGAAAAAAAAGGGGAAGAAGAGAGAAGCAGAGGCAAGGGTGGCCCAGATTATTCTGCAGCGGTACGGTAGGTGTACCACCTCCAGAATAAATACGAGCAACCCAGTAATTTTGTTTACGTTTTATAATGCATTTTCGTTTGTGTTTCGAGGCAATACTAAAAAATTTCGATCAAGGCTTACTTGGTGTTACATTGTACCCGTGCATCTGGAGCAGACGAAATGCTAAAGAGTCCTTGTATATTTTTGCCGGCGCTAAATGGAGGTCTATTTCCCGCGATTCTTGATTCTTGTAACTCCTGCATGATTTTTAGTTACAAGGGTTAAAAAATGGAGGAACGGCGTTAGTTTAGAAATCGAATAGGTTGAATGAGTGGAACATATTGAAATAAGGTGTTCTACGCGCGTACCGGTAAATATTTTCCAAAACTTCGTCAATCTCCTTGGTGAAGTGCTCAGCCAGCCCTAGTCTTTGTATATGGTTAACCAAACAAAGCCTTATTAGCTCTCCATCAAAAGGGTAGGTCGTTGGAACTGCATATAAAAGTTGGTCAAAGTTGAGAATTCGTTACCTTTATGTTCGTTCGCATATGATAACAACATATAATTACACGTATCTTTGTTTCCGTGCAATTTTAGTTGCAGAATTGCACATTAGCCTCTTCCCGAAAAGAATCTTTTGTACAATCAAGTGATTGACATTACACGAGAATATATAGAGATACATGCATTTTGGGTACAAATGACCTGAGGCGATGGTTTGTGTGGAGGGCGTGGTCCAGCGGAGGGACCAGGACGGTGGCCACGTTGCATCAATTAGCCGAACCAATGTGTTTAACACCCATGGGTCGGCAGGTTGACTCGGTATCCGATCCGAGTCTTGCCGGATCCGGTTAAGTTAACCGTGGTGTTTATCCAAGGCAGGGTGTGATCTGGTTCGGCGGATCCTTGCCGAACGGGTAGGAGATTGCCCCTGTAGAAGCTATCAGTGCCGTGCCGGCTGTCCGGTGGAACCTATGCTCGCCGAGCCTCCTGTCCCCTAACTTGAAGAGGAAGTTAGGGAGAGATGGGCTGGAGCAGGCAATCTCGCGTCTTATCCCATCCCTTGTATTTAGGAGCGGAATATGGGGGATTGGATAGGTCCAAGATTGGGAAGTCTATCCGGGTCCGGACTCTGCACTCCCTTTGGCTATAAAAGGAGGGATTCCCCTCTAGAATGAGGTAACACTTTCTCAAACCCTAAACTATACTTCGATATCTCCTCTCCTGTTTCTGACTAGAGCGTCAGAGTGCCTACCCCGGACCACCACGCTCCGGGTTTGGGCACTAACGCGGTTGCTTCGTATGCAGGTCTAACCCGTCTTCGTGCAAACCTCAACCATCCAAGCCACAAGGTCCAACCGGAGAAAGCTTGCCACCACAGTTTGTGTAGCTTTAGTATAAATCATGTGTATGTGTGGGAGTGAGGTGTGTAATGTGACCCAATTAAGTCCTACTCAACTCATTAAAAAGGGTGCATGTCTACTTTTTTATTTGCATAAGAGAGTTGAACCCACAAGTTCATCGTACGTACCCAAAGTGCAAACCGTTTGGCTAAGTGTGTGCAACTTGATTTGTCGTAGACACGTACGATGTAAATAAATGTACCTTTCTCATAAGCAGACGGGGAAACAAAGGAGAGAGGATCAAAAGGTGACGAGAAAATGTCTTGCTTGATTTGGGTTATCAGGGCTTGAATTCGCGAGAGCGAGGATTCCATGGCCAAAAAAAAGAGAAAACTGAGCTAATTAATTAAACCCGATTTTGCTTCAGAGGAAATTGTGAAATGGGATGAGCATATATCATACATGAATCAAGCAAGCTATTTATAGGGAAAAATGATCAGAGATCTTAGAATGTATGCTCCCAAAATTTTGAGAAGTCCATGACTCTAGTTGGGGACCGGGGAAAACGTGAACAACGTTTTCAAAATCAAATTCATGCTGTCCCATTTTTTTTTGACTCGGATGCTGTCCCATGCAGTACCATACCTTTGTTGTAGTTATATATATAATAGATATAGCGGTTTCGGAGACCCTTAAAAAAACCTCTAAAAAAACCCCCCAAGTTTCCGGTCGAATTTTGATGATCCGAGTCGCTCAATATAATCAGAATGTGATTTTAAGGGTAAACGCGAGAAATCAGCAAAAAAAAAAAAAAAAACTGCTCAAATCAAGCCCTTCCCGGTTATTTTTTTTGCCAATTTCTTGCTGGCACTCTTAAAATCACGTTCTAAATACATTGAACGGCTCGGATCATCAAAATTTGATCGGGAACTATGAGATTAAGATTTGAGAGTTTTTTTTAGAGGTTTTTTTAAGGGTCTCCGGAACCGCCCCGATAGATATATATGGGAGTTGATAATGCCAAAACTAATATTGTTCCTGCCAAAACTAAAAGTGTTCCTGCCAAAATAATACTCCCTCCGTCCGGATTTAATTGTCCCTAATTCTATTCTAACCGGCTAAAAAACGGGTTATATCTTTGAATCCGTAATGAATTTCATATCGAATATGGATCTTGTTTGATAGATCTCGATTAGTTCTATAATACAATATTTTCGAAATCATGTAAAACATTATAAATTGGAAGATATAATCGATTGAAAAATGGTTCGAACTCCAAAAAAGGACTATTAAATCCGGACAGAGGGAGTAGTGATGACTCCTCATTGACTTACTTATTTGCCCCTGCTATGACCTTTCAACCTCATCTTTGCAAATATTCTCTCTCTCTCTCTCTCAGACTCAGACACACACAGAAACACACCCACTCACACGCACTCTCTCTCTCTCTCTCTCCCTCTTCTCCAAAACCCACTTTTTGACATTTCCTTCTCCACATTTCCTCCCCGGGAGCTGCTTTTCCCCCCTGACACACCCCCCCTCCCCGGCCCCACCTCCTTTTCCCAGATTACCCCCGCCCCTCTCTCTCTCTCCCTTTTCTTTCTTTCTTTCTTCAGTTAACTGCTTCTTCTTTTCTTTTTTTCACCTTTTCTTTCCGGTTTACTTTTTTTTTTCTTTTTTTTCTCTTTATTTCTTTTTCTTTCTTTTCAATTTGAATTTTTTTTTTAATTTTCAATTATTTTCTTTATTTGTTTCTTTTCCCATTTACTTCCCTTCTGTTTTTTTTTGGGTTAACTCATTCCGGTTTTTACAAAAAAAAGAGAAGTGGTCAATGGTCTAGGCATCCTCGTAAACAAATAAAAGGGCAACTACTAGTAGAGTGTATGTTTCTGTAGAACTTCAAATTCCTCTTTCTGATTTTTCCAAGTCCATATCAAATAAGACTTCAAAGTTTGGAAGAACGACCAACTCAAATCACCATCTTCTTTGATCAAAAAAAATATCACCATTTTCTTTGCAAATTACTAATATCGTTTGTTTGTATTCAGACAAATGTCTTTATCAGAGTAAAGTTTCACTTCATTTACTGCGCAACCAAAACCTCAGGGAGCTAGCGTAAAATTTGTATGAGTGAAATACAGACAAACAAGAGGACAAACAAGAGGATAAATATGAATCGTTGTAATCTGTGGGTTTCGAAATGAATTTTGTTTTTCTCTTGGGTTCACGCGTCTTCTTCGTTCAAGACTGATCAAAGAGGAAAAAATTTCAAACTGAAAAGAAAGAAAAAGAAATAAAGAGAAAAAAAGAAAAAAAGATTTCAAACTGGATAGAAATAAAATTCTATTCTAGTGTAAGACTATGTGATCATGTAGACTAGTATGCATGATCACATAGTCCATGGAGCACTTAATTCTTGAATTATATTTTTTAATATAGAAAGGGTGTATTTATAGAAATTAAATAAATAAGATAAAAGTAATTAAATAAATAAAGAAATTTAAAAGTGGGAGTAATTTAAGGAGACCCGATTTCTAACAGTTTTTCAACCAAAAAAAAAACTGTTTTCTTTATGAAAAAAAACTATTTTCAAATTTTTTTTCACTAAACTATTTTCCTAAAAAAAAAGATCTTTGCACCGATTTAAACGGAGTGAAAATTTGAGCACTAATTTTTTAAAACCATTTTTTTTGAAGAAGAGAATAGTTAAAAAATTAAGTGGTCCAATTTTTAATCCGTTTGAACGGGTGCGAAGAGACATAATCAAATTTTGTCTCTAAAGCTCTCATAATCACGTTTCTGCTCCATAGAATTGCAAATTGGTGGTGAGAAATTTTTATTTACCAAAACTGTGCCGTTTAGTCTGAGTGGGGCGGTCCAATTTAAGGGGGGAGAGAGAGAGAGGGGGGGTTGGCGGCCGGGGGTAGTTTGGGAAAGGAGGGGTGGGTCCGGGGGGTGTGTGTCAGGGGGGGGGGAAAGCAATTTTCTTCCTCCCCCAAAACAGAAGCCAAAGCAACAAAATGACGGGATTAAATCCTCCGCCCTTAGTGATTTTGGTTTCCGATAATGGCAGAAGAAACAGATAGCAACATTCATATTTTACCAAGTTGGGTGCCTATGCGAATAAAGAATATGAACTAGAGCCTTCAAGAGAGAGAGAGAGAGAACGGGTGGTGGTCGATCGGGAGGAGCTTGTCACCATGTGTTGAAATGGGGGCTAATTTGAGAGAGGAAACCGAAGAAATTTTTGGGGGAGAGCTCAAAAATGGTTTTTGGAGAGAGAGAGAGAGAGAGTGTGTGTCGGAGGGAGAGAGAAACTGAATATTTGCAAAGATGAGGTTGAAAAATTAGGGATGTAACTGGGACAAATAAGTAATTCAGTGAGGAGCCACCACTAATATTTTGGCAGGAACATTTTTGGTTTTGGCAGGAACAATATTGGTTTTGGCATTATCATTTGCCTATATATATATATCGTACATACTTTGTCCCTTCTTATGCCAGTCAATATATCGTACGTACTTTGTTCATTCTTGGACAAATAAAGTTTTTCTTTGCTTAATTAGCAATTTAATTTATTTTTTCCCTCAAACCTAAGCAGACCTTTTCTTTTTCTATTGAAGACCCGTGAATAAAAATTTTATTGTACACTTACAACTAATCCCTCTTTATTGCCGTTATCCCCCCAAACCCAACCAAACCAACCCAAAGCATTATATGCAGTATCATCGATAATATAATGCTTTGAAGAAGCTCGCGGAGTTAGAAGAGGAAGTCACACCTGAATGGGAGGAAAATGCTTCTATCTCTTTGGAGTTTTAGAGGCTTTTAGTGCATTTTTTGTTAGGTTTTGGAGTAGGTCCTTTGATTGGCTTCGTTTTCTTTCTTCGGTCAATTTTCGCTTTTTGTGGAGTTTTGTTCTTTGGGGTTTGGTTAATTAATTTGGAGTTTTTCTTTTAAGTTTTGGAGTTGTGGTCTCGCTTTTGTGGAGTTTTGGGTTTTGGGTGTCTTTAGTTTTGGCTTTCCTCAGGTTTTGCTATTTTGGTTGGCCCCTTGCCGGCCCTTTTTGGTGGTCTTGGGTGACTTTTGCCGGTGTACCCTTGTTCCTTTTAATCTTTGTAATCGTTTATAAAAATTAAATAAAATCTTTTTGCTTAGAAAAAAAAAGCAAGCATTACAGACTGAAGACAAGTCGAAGGAAAGAAGAAAAATACAAGAAGACCCTATCAGGACATTAAGCTCCGTTTGTTTGGACGTAAAATACTTTCTGGTAAAATATTTTATCCATTTTCCTTTGTTTGGCTAGAAAAAGGAGAACAATATTTTCAAGGTAAAACATTTTGCACCAACGGAATGATTGTTTTCCTCTAATGTTAGCCGCAAGTCATTTTTGTATTTCACCCCAATGGTCCAATATTTTCCAAAACCACATATTCCATTGCCTTCTTCTCCCAAATCATATTACATCCAAAACGAGAGAGAGAGAGAGAGAGAGAGAGAGAGAGAGAGAGAGAGAGAGAGAGAGAGAGAGAGAGAGAGAGAGAGAGAGAGAGAGAGAGAGAGAGAGAGAGAGAGATACAAAAATGACTTGACATCACAACCAATGGCCCTTATCCCGACTAGGTTGGCACTACTCCCACCTGGGCACCTCTCTAATCCCCGTTTGTTTGCATAGCGTGCAATTGGCATTATTTGACATTTTTCTCAAGCCAAGAGCCCGTTTCCGTGTCCTTCCATTTGTCCTTTAATTTCAAACAGTGATCACATACATCTAAAGCAAGGATAACTTAAAAGAGTTTTTTTTCACCCCCCCTCTTTCGCTATAGCAATTTATTTTGTAGAAAGCCATTATAGCTGTTGTTTTGTAAGCAAGGCTTCAGGACCAATTTACACGCATCTGCCCCTATTATTTTTTTGTTAGGTAGAAAGAATTTATTAATTTTTATAAAGGATTACAAAGATTAAAAGGATCAGTGGCACACCGACAAGAAGCCACCCGAGACCTAAGGGAAGACAAGACGCCAACCAAACACCAAAAAGAACCCAAAAAACCAAAACATCCCAAAACAACCAGCCGAAAGAAAAAAACCAAAAGCACCGAAAGAAAAACACCCCAAACCCGCCACAACATGAAATTAAAAAACCATAGAGAGAGATGCACCATCCTCACAATCATCTTTTGTCTCCGAGACAAACTCCTCCACAGCGTCATTTAGAGCTTGGGACCTTTCCTTTAATTATTTCTATTGCATTTCAACAAGTCTTGATCCTCTAAGTTTTGATTTTCACTCATTTCTTTGTAAAGCACTCTTTGGTTGTAAATTGAAATGCAAGACGACCAAAAAAAAGTATGTGATCAAAGAATGAGATTATGACACGAGTGTTACAAAAAGAGGGAGTGAAAATCAGTACTTAAAACGAATTAGGGTATGTTTTCTCTAAATTAATTATTCTAATGACGTTTTTATATGATTAGTGAATTTTTTGGTAACTTCTTTCAAAATTTTAAGGACTAATTATTCGTCTCGACGAGGGGAATCGAAAGAATATAAAAATATCAACCGAAGTCGAAAAAAGTTCGGAAAAGACGAATTCTTTTTCATCTTTTTTTCTTTCGCCTTAAGGAATCATTATTGCTTCGTTCACTCGAATATATCCAATAAGAGGTCACCCCAAGCGTAGGGTATAAGCGTCCAATTGAAGCATAATAAATCCGGAAGTCCGGGATCGTACCCACAGGGATAACTAATACGGCTTTGATGGATTGTAGATGCAAGTATGGTTTCCGGCTTTTAGTCAGCCAACTTGGTTTTTCGTATGCGGTGGAAAGTAAAAAGGCTAAAATAAAACGAGAATAAACTAGATAAAATGAAGGTTAGGTCTAGGAATTACTAGCGCCCACGACTCAAGCTAAACCACATTTTTCACCCAATATACGGTTTTACCCGGAAGATAAGAAGGTTCGAAAATCAAGCTAGCTATAGAATCCATTTAGCAAACACCTCGAGCGACCGAGCTCCAAGCATCATGTGTGGTAAGTAGGCGAAGCTCTTACCTACACATGATCAAGGAGGTTATCACCTCGGTAATTTGACAAACAAATCCAAGCCCCACATCAATTTCCGAAACAAAGTTGCAAACTTTTTGGTGAGAAATGCAATTTTTACTCAAGCCATGGGGTGCTAGTCACCCCATGACCCAACCTTATGAAACTACTCACACATATCTAAAAAGATAAGAGCAAGCAAAAATCTACTTAGCATAAGTGTAAACACAACACTAGAAATAAACTAGCTAGAAAGATAGATCGGGAGAATTTAAACAACTTTAATTAAGGAGACAAGAGTCAAAACTTACTTACTTAAGTTGAAAATGCAGAAATAAAGGCTGAAAAATAAGAACTCTTCAAGAACACCAAGAACAATTCAAATCTAGCTCTAGATCTAGAAAAACGCAATCTAAAATTATTCTACTTGTTTGTACAAAAATGACATCACCCTATAAATAGTCTCTAAGTACGCGGATGGAATATTCCTTGAAGATGCTCTCAAAATCCCCGTTAAGGCCTCGGTACCGATGGCAATGGCCTTAAAACGCATTTAAGCGCTCGGTACCGATGTCCCATATATCAGCCATCGATGGCGAAGGGGTTAAGAGCTGTCAGAGTTAGCTGCTCGGTACCGATGGCTAGGATCCTTGCCATCGATGCCGAGGCCTTATCTCCAGGCGTTGACTGCTGCTGCTTGGCGTTGACTTCTTGCTTCCTGGCTTGACTTTGGCCTTGCTCGGGCCACCTTGCCTTGGCCATCGGGCCACTTTGCTGCTCTGGCCTCCCTTGGCCAGTTTGCTCCAGCCATCGGGCTGCTTCTGCCTTGACTGCTTTGCAACGGGCCATGCTTTGGCGTCGGGTCGTCTTGGCTCCTAAAATCTCTTTATTGGGTGGTTTACCTACAAAACAAGACTAGCACACTCTACGAGCAAAAGCAATTAAAAACAACTAATTAAATAACAAAAGTAACTAAGACTAGACACTAGCGCACCCTATATTACATTGTCGGGTGCTTATCAATTATTGCTTTTGGTCATAATACCTTTTTATTTTATCCGTCGAGACGAATAATTAAAACAAAAAATTAAGCGGGTCTACAAAAATTAAAAAAGAGAACAAATAATTACATTCGCTTAATTAGGTGAAACACTATGTTATATGGTTGTAATGTACTCCTTTCGTTCCATATTCTCCTATAAAAGAGAGAAAAAAGATTGAATGGTCACAAAATGGTCGTACTCGTACCATTTAAATGAGTACTATATATGTTGGTCATCGTCTTTTTTTTTCCATGGACAAATCATGTCAATGGGCATCCAACAAAAAATATGCATCAGCCTGCAATAATGTGGTCTACTCTCTCTTGAGTCTTCCTTTTTATTTTCTCATTTGAGTTGAGTAAGCAAAAAGAAAAAGAAGAAAAATTGTAAGCAAAGGTTCTGAATATTATTGTTCCGGCTAGAGTACCGTTTACCAACTAGTAGAGGATGTGACCAGTACTGGTTTGATACCACGTGCCGTTTCAAAATTTTTGTTATATATTAGGGTTATTTTGCCAAATTGTAAAATAAGGCATTGTATACAAATGTATCTAAGAATCGTTTGGTATCCGCCAGTACTGACTGGTATTATTACAGTCATGTTCTCTTCTACTTCTACAAGCAACCGATTACAATCATAAACAAAACCGATACTGACTGACTGGTACTATTACGGTCATCTTCATTTCTAGTTCTACAAATTAATGACCAATACAATAATATAGGGTTCGAAATGGGCCCACAAATGTAAATTGAATAGGGTATGCAAGGATGGATTTAAATATTGGTCGGATATGTTATGTAGTGATTTTTAGGTCCTTCCACACCACTACACCCTATTATACCGGCGCTATAAAAAAATTCACACCCGTATCGTTTGATACCCCCTACATATCGCTTTTCATATGATTTTTTGCCTGCTTCACGCTTGCGATGTGACCACTATGGACGCTTTAGGTACTCTGGCGCCAAAAGTAATCTATCAAAAAAATTCACAATCGATACACTCGATTCCCGCTACATATCATAAAATACTAGCGCTACTGCCACACCACCAATTGTTATGGAGTCCGCAACCGCTATTTAAAACGTTGGTACAAAGTGAGCTGATTCCCCCGAGAATTGACAAATGACAATAGTGGAAAGGGACACCACACGCCATCCTTATTAAGGTTAATGGGAAATGTCCTTTTACACAACTATTTCCTAGTACTTATGTGAACCACATATATTTTGTTTTTTGTGTGAATCATATGGGGCAACGTTGTACAAGTCGTGACATCGACAACGTTGTACAAGTCGCAACATCGACAACACCCAACTTTGTGGTCTTCGACAGAGCCAAAGAAATATGCCTGAGGAATTATTGAACAGAGCACGTTATTGGTCTTCTTGATGATGACAACAAAGTGCAACCCATGGCAATGATATATAAGCATTTGTTTCGTGATACACGATCCCTAAAAAAGAAACAGTAGGTACAACAATTCCATGAACGATTATCATCGTGATACACGATCCCTGAAAAAAGAAACAGTAGATACAACAAGTCCGTGAACGATTATCAACGTGCTGTAAAAATTAGATAGGTTTGATCTAGCTAGGGCACTAGGACCTCCTAAAAGGATCTACTAAATTCATCGAGTTGTTCCAAAGGACCAAAAGGGCCAGTTATTAATAGGATTTCTTGTCGACTCTCTGTGATGTATTCGTTTGGCCGAGAGCTTCCAAACACATTGGAAGCTAAGCCCTCGCTGACGAACAGCCAACCCGCAATGAATAGGGCGATGGCGTAACTTCAGGGTGGTAATTAAGAAGTTGGATTTTGGGCCTGTCCCAAAAATCTTGAAGCATTAGATGGTAGTTTGCAAAAAGGTTAGACATTTAGAATGATAAAATAACGTGGAGATTTGATTTTCGCACTCTTCTTTTACTATCTCGTAATTGTTTTTTACGTTAGGTACTCCTATATAATAATGACAATGACGTCCTTCTTATGAACGCCAAATTGATACAGAACGCGTTCATAGAAGCAAAATCCTTCTAAAAATCTGTTGCGGCTCCAAAGTATACGATATATCCACTAGTATATATTGTGCAAAATATTCTGTTAATTATTTCCGAAAACAATTTCTACGAGATTCCGAAAACAATTTTTACCAAATCTCAATCTCTCTCTCTCTCTCTCTCTCTCTCTCTCTCTCTCTCTTAAATTGGTTCTGATACTTTGTGAAAATGGAAAAGTGAATTTGGAGGCAAATGTATTAATGCACGGGAATTACTACGAGATATAAAACTTACGTTGAAAGTGCCTTTAGGCACGGGCAATTTGCTAGTACATTATAAATCTTCCACAACCATCCAATAAATACATATTCTTATATTTTTCTTTCTTCTTTGTTCCTATTTGATGGGAATAGGAACATGAATTGCTCTGTTTATGTCATGAAGTAGTTCTGTGGCGGAGTCGAACAGGTTACTGGAGTTGAAAAACATGTAAAACACCCTCAGAATGGATACATGAAAGTGGTTGCATGTCTTGGGCAAATCATTGAAGCCATCCATCAAGGCCTGCTCAAGCAACTCTTTCTTCATTTCATCAAGTATTTCCTTCACATGCTTGATCGAAGTTTCAAGGCCTGCCTTTGGATTTGCTTTCGAATACAATATCACAAAGTTCTTCTTCCCCACCTCTAGTTCTTTCTGCAAACAACAAATTAAGAAATTAATTAGAAAGCTTCTCTTTTAGATATTGTAGCATGAAAACAAACCTATTTGCGGGTAAATTGCGCTTAATATTGGTCTCTGAAGTATGCACTTAATTGGGCTCCCCGCAAGTAATGGGCATTGAAATTTGGCTCTCACAAGATTAGTCGAGGTGCGCATAGCTGGCCCAGACACCTGAGTTACGTTATCAAAGTATGCACTTTGTGTCACTTTAGGTACCACGAATTTCGTCAATTTCGTTCTTGAAATTTTCATTTTTGAGTTGAACGGGTTCAAGTCGATAGAACGACGTTGGCTTGCCGTATGTAATAATGTAATAACTCTAGTAACATACTAGCATCCTATCGTCTGGCAAAAAGAAACAATTAAAAGAAGTTAGCTAGTAATTTAATTAGTTTACCTGATAGCTTTGAATGTCATTCAACAAACGAGATGAAGCCATGAGCAATTTGGTGATGCTCTGATAGTGATCAGATTTGAGGTCATAGTTGAGGAAACACAAAGCTGGCATAATCATGGTGTGTGTAGCAATAGAAGTCATGCCCGTTTGAAGATATTCATCCAGTGATGGTTCGTATCCTGTTTTGCTCCATGTAGTCTCCATCATCCATGAACCAAATGTTTCACCCCACTATATATCATACACACCAAAAAAAAAAAAAAAAACCCACAAAAATTTCAACATTATTATTATTTCAAGTTTCCATTGGATTCTCGAATCTGTATTTAGGGTCCATTTGATTAGAAAGAAAAGAATAGTGGAGAATTAAAATAATAGAAAGTAATGTTGAAAAGACAAATTATTTGCTTGCATGTGTTTGGTTGTAATGAAATTTGGTAGGAAACTTATAAATAGGAGTATTATAAAGTTTGGTTACAATGAAAGTCACAAGAAATTATATGTACGTTCTGAAATTAACCTCTTTTTTTTTGCACGGAAGGATAAGAGAGTAATTTCACTTATCACCTCCACTAGACATTGCTGGCTAGGGAGAGGTATAGGGACCCTTTTGTACACACACTTAACCCAAACTCCCAACGTAGAAGCTAGCCCAAATCACCGGCCCAAGTTCATAAATTGACCTTATAACATGACTAAAATATAACAACTTCGTTAATAGCAGGTAATTGAAAAGGAATTAATGATAAATTTGAAATTCCAATTGTAGATAACAAGTTGCCTATCAAAGAAGAATTGTATATAGATAACAAGTTTCATGAGAAATTAAGTTACAAATTTTGTGTTTTTTGCAAGGGAAAAAAGACAACTTCATATGCATTAATAGGTTGTACATGATTCTTTAATTTCACGCAGTTTTCCCCAAAATTTTTCTAATTAAACACACACAAAAGTAGAGACTCCTATAATTTTTCTATTTCCACCATTTTGTAGTATTTTCTTGCTAACCAAATGGACCCTTAAAAGAATATGACAGGCTAACGCACATTGTGAAATTCCAACGCGGGGGTGGTGCTGTGTAATCTCAACCGTTCAAAAGTGTTTTGGATAGTCCGAATTTAAAAGAGTTTTTTAAAATCCAAACCAATCGATTACCGAGACGGACGGTCCAGATGGTGCACAACACCGCCCCGCGTTCGTGAAATTCATGATCACAGTCTGCATTAGTACGTATATGTTCTTGACTGTTCTTCTAATTAAATGGAGATCGAGAATTCAAATAGCAAATTCAATCACGTACACTAATTAATAAAAAAATCTTGACTGTACTTTTAATTAAATGGAGATCGAGAATTCAATCACACTAATTAATAAAAAAATCTTACCAAATCACGAAGGTTTTCCGTGATGTCGATTCCGTATTGCTGAACGTGGTTTTCAGCAATTTCACTCACGATATCGTCAAGGGCACGAAAAATAATGTCACCATGTCCACTTAAGCCTTTTCCATCCCATCTGCATGTTAATAGAAAGAAATGTGAGAGGAACTCGAAATTGTTCGTCCTTTAAGGCGGTTGATTATGTGAAATTATAACCTTTGAACGGCTTGAGTCAAGACGTGCAAGTCGTCTAAAGAGCCTTCCATGTCGTAGAGATCGTCGGCAACTGTAACGAGTATGGAGCTCTTCGCAACTAGAATTCGAACCGTGGAATCCAGCGGGAGGCAAGTGCTGGAGGCGATTGCAAAGTAGCAATAGGCTGTTTTCTCCCTCCCAAATCCCATTTCACTTAGTCGCCATTCCTTTGACCACCTATACACATATATAGACTCATAAAGCCAAATTAAACACAATCTTCTATGAAAAAAATGCCAAGATGAACGGAAAACCTAAAAAAATAATCATAGAGGAAAATAGCTCATAGATCGGAGAAAAAGAGACTGATCACCTTTTTAATTAATTTTGGTGATAAAACAGTTTTAAGTGTCTGGTTTCTTACGTTTTGCTATTTTTGTAAAAGCATCATAGTTGGAAAACAACAATGAAGAAAAGAAGGCTATTTCTTATGTTTTGCTATTTTTGCTCTTTAATTAGTGGACATTTTCCTGATTTCAGCCATTTTCAAAATTCTTGTAATGTTTCTACTTTAGACAAAAATTCGGTAACCACAAAATTAAAAGAAGCTTAAATTTATCTTTTGATGTGAGCGGATTGATTGACCATACCTTGTGAGTTCCTCCAATTCTTTCCTGTAAATTGATTGCCGATAATTGAGATTCTCCATAGCAAGTTGCATTAGCTTGTCATTGTGGAGACATGATAACCTAGTCAAATTAAGATTTTTAATCGAAATTTTGTTATTTGATTTAATCATATTATCGCAAGATAGATAATTCAACAAATGAATGAATGTGTTTATTATAAACGCGCAATCATATACCTATCGAACGAGGCCTTTTCAATCCATAGGGTGTCAATTTTATTTTGTTCAATCCACATCCTATGATCGAGATGATCAAGTCTAGCAATCCATGGATGCCTCAACTCATGCTCAATCTGTATATATATAACAAATTACAAGGTCAGCTTAGGTACAAGTGCAATTTCATAACTTTGTCCCTCTTTTTTTGTTTTCTCGATGTACCCTTAATTTGTCGAGTTTTTAATTAAAAAAATTTTGCTGATAAAAAAAAAAATCTTTTTCCTCTTTGACTCTTTTTTTTCTTCTTCATCTTCTTCTTGTTTGTTGTTTTTGCTTTCAAAAAAGAAAACTTCGAGAGGAGGAAAGGCAGGTTAAAAATTTGCGAATATATAGCAGTAATAGTAATGTATTGTGAACTCTTTGTGACTCTCTCAATGTTTTTTTTCCATTTTTCTTTTTTATTCTCGTAATTAATGAATGAATTTCTTTTTCCGATAAAAAAAACTTTGTCATTTTTGGTTGCTGTTTTCAAATAAACTTTCTGCCACACTATTCGAAGACTCTTTTCGAGGAAAAAAAAAAAACTCACCGCGTTTCTGTTGGGTATTCAATTTTCGAGCGATAATGGGTTAATTTGCATGAATTTAAAAACATTTTGATATGTTCAAAGAAAATCACATTTTATAGAAGAAATTCGAATGTATGTTTCTTGCTTAATTTTGGAGATATTGAATAACGTACGTACCACCCTTTGAAAATTCGGATTATCCTTCACACTTGTGAGCTTCAGGGATTTTTCAAGCAATTTCTTTGAGAATAAATTTGCCTCTTCTGCTTCATATTCCCCTGAAAACATAAGCTCTGTGGCTCTGTAAACATTATACAATGCACCTATGAAATATTCAAAGTTTCTTTCCACATGAACCCTTATGTCTTCGTCATATAGAAACCAACAAAAGCTCCCTGCACCATCAATACGTTTTTTAGTTAGTCAAATTGAACAGAAAGATTTTGGGTGGCCCAGATTATTCTGCAGCGATACGGTAGGTACCACCTCCAGAATAAATACGAGCAACCCAGAAATTTTGTTTGCGTTTCATAATGCATTTTTGTTTGTGTTTCTAGACAATACTAAAAAATTTCGATCGAGGCTCACTTGGTGTTACACTATAGCCGTGCATCCGGAGCAGACGAAATGCCAAAGAGTCCTTGTATATTTTTGCCGGCGCAAAATGGAGGTCTATTTCCCCCGATTCTTGATTCTTGAAACTCCTGCATGATTTTTAGTTACAAGCTAGGGTTAAAAAACAGAGGATCGAACAGCGTTGGTTAGTTTAGGAATTGAGTAATATTGAAATAAGGTGTTCTACGTGCGTACCGGTAAATACGTTCCAAAGTTTCGTCAATCTCCTTGGTGAAGTGCTCAGCCAGCCCCAGTCTTTGTATATGGTTAACCAAACAAAGCCTTATTAGCTCTCCATCAACAGGGTAGGTTGTTGGAACTGCATATAAAAATTAGTCAAAGGTGAGAGTTTGTTACCTTACGTTCTTTCGCATATGATGATCGAGACAACATATAATTACATATATGTATCTTCGTTTTCGTGCAATTTCAGCTGCAGAATCGCACATTGGCCTCTTCCCGAAAAGAATCTTTTGTGCAATCATGCGACTGACATTACACGAGAATAGAGATACATGCATTTTGGGCACAAATGACCTGAGGCAATGGTTTGTGTAGCTTTAATATAAATCGTGTGTATGTGTGGGAGTGAGGTGTGTAATGTGATTTCTATTTCTGTTAAAAGATATAAGCAGAGTTTGTTTGAGTGGTAGTGTGTGCAACAAAGCCATCACAAACAAATAAGGGGAGAGGGTTTTTGGGGTTATACATGAGAAGAATTTATGATGACCCAATTAAGTCCTACTCAACTCATTAATAAGGGTGCATGCTGTTATGACAGCCAGAAGTGGAGAATAAACCTAAACCGATTTCGATAAGGAATTCTAGTCACTTTTCAACACGTGAACTTTTTTATTTGCATAAGAGTTGAATCCACAAGTTCATCGTACGTACGCAAGGACAGACCGTTTGGCAAAGTGTGTGCAACTTGATTCGTCATAGACACGTGCGATGTAATTAAATGTACCTTTCTCTATGTTTTCTTCACCAACAGTACTACCCCATGTTTTGAGTGCTACAAGGCAAGCAAGAGTGGAAGGAAGGCCATCAATGGTGGGGAGGCCATCACTCCCATCCTCCTCCCAAAACCCCTCTTCTCTCTGGTTATTGACAATCCACTCCAAACAACCTTTGAACACGGGACGATTAGTTCCTTGTTTGGGGTGTTTAGGAACCGTAGCTAACCAAGCAGTAGTCTCGTAAGCAGACGGGGAAACAAAGGAGAGAGGATCAAAAGGTGATGAGAAAATCTCTAGCTTGATTTGGGTTACCAGAGCTTGAATTCGCGAGAGCGAGGATTCCATGGAAAAAAAAGAAGAGAAAAACTGAGCTAATTAAACACGATTTTGCTTCGGAGAAATGGGGTGAGCATCATACATGAATCAAGCAAGCTATTTATAGAGAAAAATCAGAGATCTTAGAATGTATGCTCCCAAAATTTTGAGAAGTCCATCACTCTAGTTGGGGACCGCGGGAAACGTGAACAACGTTTTCAAAATTAAATTCTTGTTGTCCCATGCAGTACCATACATATGACTTTAAGGCTTTGTTCGGCTAAAAAACCAAGCCTGGCTTATTGGCTTAACCTAGAAAAAGCCAAGGTCAGCACCTAGGGTGGGAAATGATGTTGACAGGCTTTTTGATAGTTTTGACTCCTTCTCATACCAACAAAATTACTAAAAAATTGATTCCGCAAGAACTGTTTTGTTATGGGTTCCTTTAAAAAATTAGCTCAATCCAATATCGATAGGGTTGTTTCAGAATTTGTAGAGTGTTTCAGAATTCGTAAGGCATCCTATGAATTCTGAAACAGTTCTTACCGATATTGGATTGAGCAAATTTTTTTCAAGTACCCATAAAAATTATTTTGAGAATGACTTACTATTTGAATCATCTTTGTAGAACTCATAATGTATCCCGTAAAAATGAAAAAAAAATCATCAATTTATTGTCCGGTATCAGGCCCTATCTTCTCCAAGAAAAGGGTTAAAGTCATAGTTAAAATAATAAACTATTGAATAAAGGGTGAACGGTGCCTCGTGGGATGAGGCGACGAACTGTAGCAAAGTTACCCAATCTTTAGAATAACGAGCGAACAACCCAGTCTGATGCAGCTCCACTTTTTTGGTTGGTTTTGCTCATTACTTTAGTTTTAAAGGTAGAGTAGCAATCCTGATGTGGATGCTCTAAGCCAAATGCATAAGTAATCGGACACTCCACATGTTCTTCTCATTCTTAATTGTCCCTTAACACTCCTAGTACTTCGGAATATTGAGTGGTCACAATTATTAATTGTTGTTACTTGTTATACAATAAGTTTAGAACCACAAATAAAGACACAAACACTTACCTACTGACGCAGCGGAATTAACAAGAAATATTAGTTGCGTACTAATCGAACGAATGATGTCCACGAGAGAAAGAGACAAAGTCTGAATATTATTGATAAAAAAATTGCATAAACATTATGTTACAACTCTTATATAGGCCCGAAACCCTAGAAATCCTAAAAATAAAGCCGGAAAATAAAAAGTCCCAAAATTTGGGGCTTTTCCTAAAATTGAAAACGGAAAAGAAAAATAAAACTTTCCCAAAAAGAACCAACTAATAAGGAATTACGGTCTAATAGTTATTAACGAATAAAAACTTTTCCAAAATAGCAAAATAACGCAATTGAAGGCAACGGATAAATTAGGCCGAAATCCACCATACATCACAACCTTAAGGTGGTGAGTATTGACCGTAGTGCAAAAATAAGTCAGCCCATCAAATTTGGGCCTATTCCGAACTCGTCAAAATTGTAACAAGTAGAGTAATTGGAAACTAAACATCATTTGGGCTTCAGAGGCTTGGCACGGTCGAACTGATCATGGAATTGGGCCTCCATGTTTGGGCCTATTCCGAGCTCGTCAGAATTTTGCCAAATCGGGTAATCGGAAACTAAACATCGTTTGGGCTTTCGAGGCTTGGCACAATCAAACTGATCATGGAATTGGATCTTTACGTGTTCTACATCACACGCACACACACTCACAATAGATGTGGAACCCACACGCAAAGGAGGTATGCGGTGCGTGTGGAGCCCACCCCTATAATGAATGTGTGTATTTATACGTGGTTGTAGTTAATTATAAAAGGGAAAAAAAGATTGAATGGTCACAAAATGGTCGTACCATTTGGTGAGGTGACAATGGACTTTATGGTGTCAGTAATCTCCTCTATGCTTGTCATCGTCTTTTTTTTCCATGAAAAAATCATGCCAATGGGCCTCCGCCAAAAATTATGCATCAGCCCGCAATGGTGTGGTCTACTCTCTCTTCCCTTTCATTTTCTCATTGGAGTTGACTAAGCCGAAGGAAAAGGAAGAAAAATTGTAAGCAAAGGTTCCAAATGTTGCACCAAATGTCGTACCGGCTTAGAATCCCGTTTACAAACTAGAGAAAAGGAAGAAAAATTGTAAGCAAAGGTTCCGAATGTCGCACCGGCTTAGAATACCGTTTACCTACTAGTAGAGGACGCGACCAGTACTAGTTTGATACCATGTGTCGTTTCAAAATTTTCGTTATAAATTTGGGTTATTTTCCCAAATTGTAAAATATGGCATTGTATACCAATGTATCTAAGAATCGTTCGGTATTCACCGGTACTGACTGGTATTATTACAGTCATGTTCTCTTCTAGTTCTACAGGCAACCAATTACAATCACAAACAAAGCCGATACTGACTGATTGATACTATTACGGTAATCTTCATTTCTACTTTTCTAGTTCTACAAATGACCAATTACAATTACACGATCCCTAAAAAAGAAACAGTATGTACAGCAAGTCCGTGAACGGTTATTATCATCGTGATACACGATTCCTAAAAAAAGAAACAGTACGTATAGCAAGTCCGTGAACGATTATCATCGCGCTGTAAAATTTAGCTAGGTTCAATCTAGCTAGGGTCACTGGGACCTCTTAAAAGGATCTACTAAATTCATCGAGTTGTTCCAAAGGACCAAAAAGGCCAGTTATTAATAGGATTTCTTGTCGACTCTCTGTGATGTATTCGTTTGGCCGAGAGCTTCCAAACACATTGGAAGCGAATTGAAGCTCGCGCTGACGAACAGCCAACCCGCAATAAATAGCGCAATAGCGTAACTTCAGGGTGGTATTTAAGAAGTTGGATTTTGGACCTGTCCCAAAAATCTTGAAGCATTTGATGGTAGTTTGCAAAAAGGTTAGACATTTAGAATGACAAAAGGGAAAAAAAGATTGAATGGTCACAAAATGGTCATACCATTTGGTGAGGTGACAATGGACTTTATGGTGTCAGTAATCTCCTCTATGTTTGTCATCGTCTGTTTTTTTTCCATGAAAAAATCATGCCAATGGGCCTTCGACAAAAATTATGCATCAGCCCGCAATGGTGTGGTCTACTCTCTCTTCCCTTTCATTTTCTCATTTGAGTTGACAAAACCGAAAGAAAAGGAAGAAAATTTGTAAGCAAAGGTTCCAATTGTCGCACCAGCTTAGAATCCCGTTTACATACTAGAGAAAAGGAAGAAAAATTGTAAGCAAAAGTTCCGAATGTCGCACCGGCTTAGAATACCGTTTACCTACTAGTAGAGGACGCGACCAGTACTGGTTTGATACCATGTGTCGTTTCAAAATTTTCGTTATAAATTAGGGTTATTTTCCCAAATTGAAAAATATGGCATTGCATACCAATGTATCTAAGAATCGTTCGGTATCCGCCGGTACTGACTGGTATTATTAGAGTCATGTTCTCTTCTAGTTCTACAAGCAACCAATTACAATCATAAACAAAGCCGATACTGACTGATTGATATTATTACGGTCATCTTCATTTCTAGTTCTACAAATGACCTATTACAATAAAATAGGGTTCGAAATGGGCCCACAAATGTAAATTGAATGGGGTATGCAAGGATGGATTCAATATTGGTCGGATATGTTATGTAGCGATTTTTAGGTCCTCCCACACCACTACACCCTATTATACAGGCACTACAAAAAAATTCGCACCCGTATCGTTTGATACCCCCTACATATCGCTTTTCATATGATTTTTTGCCTGCTTCACTCTTGCGATGTGACCACTATGGCCGCTTTAGGTACTCTGGCGCCAAAAGTAATCTATCAAAAAATTTCACATTAATCGATACACTTGATTCCCGCTACATATCATAAGATACTAGCGCTACCACCACACCACCAATTGCTATGGAGTCCGCAACTGCTATTTAAATTGTTGGTACAAACTACAAAGTGAGCTGATTCCCCCGAGAATTGACAATAACGGAAAGGGACACCACACGCCATCCTTATTAAGGTTAAAGGGAATCTCCATTTGCACAACTATTTCCTACTTATGTGAACCACATATATTGAACAGAGCCAAAGAAATATGCCTGAGGAATTATTGAACAGAGCACGTTATTGGTCTTCTTGATGATGACAACAAAGTGGAACCCATGGCAATGATATATAAGTAAGCATTTGTTTCGTGATACACGATCTCTAAAAAAGAAACAGTAGGTACAACAAGTCCGTGAACGATTATAATCGTGATACACGATTCCTAAAAAAGAAACAGTAGGTACAGCAAGTTCATAAACGATTATCATCGCGCTATAAAAATTAGATAGGTTCGATCTAGCTAGAGTCACTTGGACCTCCTAAAAGGATCTACTAAATTCATCGAGTTGTTCCAAAAGACCAAAAGGGCCAGTTATTAATAGGATTTCTTGTCAACTCTTTGTGATGTATTCGTTTGGCTGACGGCTGCCAAATACATTGGAAGCTAAGCCCGCGCTGACGAACAACCAACCCGCAATGAATTGGGCGATGGCATAACTTCAGGGTAGTAATTAAGAAGTTGGATTTTGGGCCTGTCCGAAAAATCTTGAAGCATTTGATGGTAGTTTGCAAAAAGGTTAGACATTTAGAATGATAAAATAACGTGGAGATTTGATTTTCACACTCTTCTTTTACTATCTCGTAATTGTTTTTTACGTTAGGTACTCCTATATAATAATGACAATGACGTCCTTCTTATGAACGCCAAATTGATACAGAACGCGTTCATAGAAGCAAAATCCTTCTCAAAATCTGCCGCGGCTCCAAAGTTTATGACATTAGTATCTACTAGTATTGTGCAAAATATTGTGTTAATTATTTCCATACCTATCTGAAGATGTGTTGTTGAAGTGAAAGGGTCTTCTGAATGAACGATATTCACAGCCAAAAACTGATTTTTCCAATGTGTTCGGTCACATCTCCCACTGAAATAGTTTTCATATTAAGCACCAAAACCATATGGATCCATGGAGGAATTTTTGGGTGGGTGGGTACCACGTCATCTGGCCGACGTGGTGCCGAGTAACACATCTAGACCGTCCAAAACAAAATCGAAATGGACGGCCCAGATACGCCGAACGGGCACCACGTGGTACCCGCTCGGCATTGAAAATCTTCTCGGATCCATGAGCCTTACCTAATGAAGGAAATAGACTGATGGTCCCAGAGTTGCCACAAAATTTGGCATCTTATTTGACCTTGAAAGTGATGGAGCAAATCTCCTTTCCGAGGCCTTGTCAGTTCAGAAGAGAAAGGACATCCTCACAAAATTAGTATCCAATAATTTGGGAGGGGTAAAATGGGCAATAAGGTGTTGAGCGACCGTGTTGGAACAATGGAACTACATGTGTTTTGGTAAACTTTACCTATCATACTTATGTTTTACGAATGCGGTTTGACAATTCACGGGTATCCGAACATTGTCACTAATGGACATTATTGACATTACTCTAAAATTGGTTTAGGTACGCGGTTGGAGAAGATCAATAAATGAAAAAATAGGAAATTTTTGGCCCGTTCCAAATTTTACATGGGGTTCCATGCAAACCATTTTTTAAAGTGCTATCCCATCTAGACCATTTTTAAAGATGCTCATCTTTTTAAGAATTCTTGGAGTGAATTTTTTTGGTGTGAATTGCTGGTGTGAATTCACTGCTTCGTCCACAACCTCGCCTTCAAAAGAGGTCGAATTACCCGAGCGTAGGGCTAGGTCATTGTCAGCATAGATACCGGAAATCCGGAATCGTTCCCACAGAGAGAATCTCGATAGCTTGTTGGGATTTGTAGATGCAAGTTTTCCAGGCGTTCAGACGGCCAACTATCGGTTGCTTTAGAAAGTGATGAAAAATACTCGAAACTTGGTTTTAACTAGATTAGACAAGCGGCATGGCAATGAAACTACTATCGCCCGCAACTTAGGCCTTCGAACCATTCTCAACGACAACTCGGTTGATTCGCACGGCTTAGGCTATCAACCGGAAGATTTAGCTTTGAATTCATTTAAAGACTAGAAGTGAAGTATGGAAAACAAGTGAGCTTTTTTTTTTTGTTCTTTTGGCAAACACAAGCCGAGACATCGCTCACGGAACCATATGAGCGAGCATATGATCACCGGAGATTAACATCGACTAGTTTTGTTACATAAAGGCGAACCCTTCTCATTTTCCATACCAAATTTCGAGTCGAGAGTTGAGAAAGCAAGAATAACATAAGTTACGAGATGATAATCGCTCCACGGCCAAGCCTAAACGACTACTCACGCGACATAAAAAGACTAGAAAGCTTGGCAAAATTGGAAAACATGATTAACCCATGGAATTGAAAATTAACTTGATTTATAGAAGGATCTAAACAAGAGCTACAACATTAATACTTGACAAATTTAACAAAACCAAATACTTACTAGTGTTCTTCAAGAAATTGGAAAAGAGGAAAGCTCCAAGAAGATAACAATGGAGTTCTAAAAGTTTAAAAGACTTAAAATGAAATTGTAGCTAACTAAGAGAGAGAGAAGACCCACTATTTATACAAAAAAGGGTTTCTCTCTCTTTAAAATATCTAAAAAGATGCCTAAAAAGGCAAACATTCCACTAGTGGAAAGCCAAAAAGGCAACAAAAAATCAGATCGGGAGCTACCCGTATCGATACTATTTAATCAAAGTATCGATACCACATAGCTATCCTCAAAAATGCCATTTCCCACGTAGCCAACGCGTATCGATACGCTCCATCGTCGTATCGATACGGGATCCTCTGATCCCCCACGAGATCACATAGTATCGATACGCGCTTATGCCGTATCGATACGGGATGGCTTTCTCTGGCAATCCAAGCCAGCCTCCTTGACTTGGCACCCGACGGCCACTTCGTCCACCCGACGCCACTTCGTTCACCCGACGCCTCACGCCTTCACTCTTTAGTCACTTTGGCGCGGGTTCCATCGGGCACTTATGCTTGCAATCACTTGGGGGACGGCTTAGCAATCAAAACACGCCTTTTAAGGGCGTTTCGCCTGAAACACAAAACAAAATACCTTACGAGCAACAAAACAATAAAAAGACGATAATAGCAAAAGAACGCCACAAGCGAGAGATCTTTAGCACCTACGATCTTACAATCTTAGGTGCTAATCACGCCCCCCAACTTGAACGTTGCTAGGCCCCGAGCAACAAAACAGCTTATTAAAAACAAAACAAACAATGCAATCCTTCCGACAAATTTACTTAGCACATGCGCATCTCGTACCCAACAAGCTGCAGTTCCTAAAACAAATTTATTCATACTCGCAACAGACAGCTGAAAACTATGACGAAACTCTATGCATTGGGCATAATCTATCAAGCTATCAAAAACGTATCCACAGCACGCTACTAACCATATCCCACAAAAAGTGCCCGGAATTAGGCAATGGGAAGCAAAAATACCATGCCCTTTAAAGTGGAGAGCACCATCGAACAGAACTTAAAACTATAAGAAAGAAATTGAATGCCGGAAGAAAAACATGCCACATACCAAATGTACTAACTATCATGCGAAAAATCAAATTGGAATCAAGGCATACTAAAGATCAACTAAGGGCTTTATAAGCTTTTAACGACCTTGGTTAATTCAAAGAAAGGCTAACAAAATGAGGTGGTGGCCATTTACTGGCTTGGTTAAACTACCCTCGGCCACCACACTCAATTACCAAGTCAACGGCCACAAGCCGGCCCAACAAAAACTTACCAACCACTAACAGTCAAAAGTCTGAACAAACTGAACTAAAAACAAGAAAATAAACAACTACGAGGTGGGCTGTCAACCACCTTGCACCCCGACCAAGTTTAGGGCTTTTAACCTACTCCACCGATCTACTAGTCATCCAAGAACACCGGCTCATCCCCGGCAAAATCATCGCTGTCCTCGCCTGGCTCATCCGGTGGCGGCACATAAGGCTCACTAGCCTGCCCCCCACTCTGGTTTATCACCCAATCCAGCTTATGGTCAATCTTCCTTTGCCTCCTAGCATTGTCCCGAGTTTCCTTTTTAAGCTTCTTCATACACCCCATCACCGCCACCCCTTGACAAAAGAGCAACTTGTTCCAAGTATTGGTCTTCGAACCCTTGGGAGGTAGAGTGGTCAAGTATGCCCCACGTGGTGCAGCAGCAGATGGCCGAGACTGAGAGTTGCTCCTAGTAAGGATGGCCCTGTTAATGTCACCCGGAATGAGCTTTTCACGACTCGCAAACGACTTCTTTGGGACTCCCTGAGCAAAACACATTGCGGTCACCAAACAAGGAAAAGGCATTCTGGAATTCAAAGGGGCCTTCGCCTTAAAGTCAACCATCTCATGAAAAATGTACCTCGCCCAATTAATCTTAATATCCGGGTTCATAAAAGCATGAATCATTCCCCCTTCATTAATGTCCGGCTTATTCTCGGTTCCCCTAGGATTGAAGTTGTGATGCACGAATTGATTCACCAAGCGGTATTCATCCTTAAAACCCCCAGGCATATGAGGAAGACTAGCATCTCTAGGGTCCTTATACAAATCCTTAATATTGGCCTCATCGGCCACATACTCCTCCTTCTTATAGTTCACCTCCTGAGCTGACGGTTGGCGGTAACCCAAGACACTAGCAATAAACTCAGTCGTGATCTCTATGGAATACTTCTCAATCTTCGAAGTTACCTTAGCACCCACATTCCCCTCATCCTCCAACGGTGGAATCCTAATATTCTTATAGAATTCGGTAACAAGTTCCTTATTAAACCCGGGATTGGGAGCAAGGTAATAGGACAAACCTTGCTCTTGAATACGACGGACAAACGGGTTCTCAATGCCTAGGTTGTCCACGTCCACATGACGTTCGTTCTTAAACCCCCTGTTGATACCTTCTTCCCATTTCTTCTGTCTGGCAGCTCTCATCTCAGCGGCGGTCCTCTTCCTTGGCCGACTCCTCTCCGGATTTGCGATCATTTCTTCCTCCTCCTCCATCTCCCGGACAATTTCATCCGCTTGCCCGGAGGAGGAAGCCGGAGCCTTTCCCTTTCCCCTCTCTGCCAACTTCTTTGCCCTTGTCATTGAAACCTTGCAAACAGAGCAAGTCCCAAAACGTGAAACAGAGCAGAAACAGAGCAACACAAAAACAGCCCGGAATTCAGTAAAAACGGCAGCCCCCAAATGCAGTCAAATATAAAAAACAACTGAGGCAAAACCAACTCCTAACAACAGTGAAATCTCAACTCCCAATCTACGGTTTCAAACGGTTAGGAAAAAGAAAGGCTAGGGTTCAAAAACGTACAAAATGCCTCATGCAACCCGTAAATCCAACACATTGTAGATTATACATGCTGAATATCCAAGGAGAAGAAGAAATTTCGGATTACCTTGCAAATGGGGCGATTTCGGAGAGAGAGAGTGAAAACCCACTTTTCAAATCTTGATTTCGGCCCACAAATCCTTGAAAACCCTTCGGATTCCTTGAAAGCTTGAGGTTTAATGGACAAATTTGGGGTTTGGATGAAGATTTGAGGGTGAAAATGGGGATTTTGGGGTAAGGGTTTCGAAGAGCTTGGGTGGTTATGGAGTTTATGAGAGAGAGAATGACGAGGGGGAGAGAAGATGATCGGACTATGTAACTGAAAATTCCTCGATGACCAACGCGTATTGATACGCTCAATAAGCCGTATCGATACGCAACTAACTGATCGCGAACCAGACAAACGCGTATCGATACGCAGTTTTTCCGTATCGATACGGGATGCTCTTGCCCAGATTTTCTGCCCTGCCACCCGACAGCCAAGCCAATGCTCAAAACCACCACATTCACAGCCAATGCCTTGTAAAAACTGGTGCCAACCCATTCCAGGGCTCAAAACCAACTTCCAACCTATCACCGGTTTCCTATGGAAAAGAATGAGACACAACTTGGCTTTATTTTCAAGGTTGATGAGACACTCTTGTGGTTTAAATCACACAAAGATGGCCTTGTATCATTTCCTAAGTATGCCGTAGATTCCGAAATGATTTAAAGTAGATAACGAACACACTTAGGCATGACATGAGATGAATACCTAAACTAAGAAAGTAAGAAGAGAAAGAACGGGATATGGACAAAACTTGATCGAAATATGCTCAAACATTGTGAATTCCACCTTAGTCCATTCATGCAAGTTGCGAGATACAAAATTTGCGTAATGAACTCTTGCCCGAAAACACTTAATGAGCATGTGCCAAGCTATTTTAATCCACTAACTCTGTACTAACGGAAGGATTGCAACACTAAAAACAAAAAACTTTGTACAAAAGCATAAAAACATAAATAATAAAAACATAAAGAAAAATATCATAGATATTTCCCTCCCCCCCAACTTAAGATATGCTATGCCCTCATAGCACAGAGAACAACACTAAGGAAAGGGAACAAAAGATGGTACCCCCGGGGGAATGTCAACCCCTTTATACCTCGACCAAGTTGGAGGCTTTGCGTCATTGCCCACGTTCGATCCGGGGTTATGTGCTTCCAAGGCTTCACTCTTTCGGTCGGAACCACCAGCTAGTCACACAGGGCCATTGTCAATGCTTTATTGGCCTAACAACCGTGACACGTAGTCGCACCCATGCTTAGGGCTCCTGAATGCCTCAATCACGTCGACGGCAGACCCAAACCACCAAGGCTGGTGTGGTAGCGTGCTAACCCTGCAGAAGCGGTATTGTACGAAGGACCTACCAGCAGGCAAATGACATTAGAACCGCCCGGCTCGTGTTATCCGGGCAACAGGTAAACATAAATAAAAAGAAAAACGAAAAAAAGAAACACCACCCGATTTTCACGCAATCTTACGAGTCATACTTTTCTTCCCGTGTCCCACCAAGTAGACAAGACACGGGTGGCTATACTAGACCGTCGAATTTGTTACATCATGCCCGAAGTAAAATCCACCGCTTGACCTCGCCAAGCAATTAAGCCCAGCGTTCCCTATGATCAAAACAAAGTGAGACAAGACAGAGCCTAGCGCCAAAGCACGGGAATATCAAGTCGCACCCAAAGACCTAAACTGCCCCCGATAGGGACATATCTAGTGAGCATGGATCATTAACGGTGAACTACTACAAAGAAAGACTAATTAAAGCCTGATACAATGATGCATTAGGGAAATCTCATGGTTGTAAAAACCCGAAACTAAAACAAACAGACTAATATGTACAAGAACTAAACATTGCCCTTACTAACCGGAGCTGGGCACACGATCCTTATTTTAGTAGCGGCGTGCGAAGCTACAAATACCCAAGTCAATGGTGGGTACCCCCTACCCGGGGGCCGGGTCCGACAAACAATTAAGTTCAGCGGTTACGCTTTCGCTCCCCATGCAAATATAGAGTTAGAAAAACAACTCAAACAACAAGGTCAACCGGATATACCGGCGCGACCAACTCCTCCTCCACCTCGTCAACCGGAAAATTCTCTAAAAATGGCTTAAGCCTTTGTCCATTGACCTTAAAGATATTTTCATTGACCATGATTCATGACCTCGACAGCCCCGTGAGGATAAACTTTATACACAACAAAGGGGCCAATCCATCGGGAACGCAACTTGCCCGGAAAAAGATGAAGTCTCGAATTGTAAAGCAAAACTTTTTGACCAACTTCAAAATTCTTCCTTTGAATGTGCTTATCATGGAAATCCTTAACTTTAGACTTATAGATACTAGTATTATCATATGCCTCTCTACGGATTTCTTCAAGTTCATTCAATTGGAGTTTACGGTGAGCTCCGGCGTCGGGCAAACGGTAGTTTAACTATTTAATAGCCCAATACGCCTTATGCTCTAACTCCACCGGAAGGTGGCATGCCTTACCGTATACAAGGCGATAGGGCGAAGCGCCCAAAACTGTCTTGTACGCGGTATGATATGCCCACAAAGCGTCGGTCAATCTTAAGGACCAATCCTTCCGATTGGGATTTACCGTTTTCTCAAGAATACGTTTTACCTCACGATTGGCAAGCTCTGCTTGACCGTTGGATTGAGGATGATATGCGGTGGAGACCTTATGCGTGATGCCATACTTCTTCATCAAAGCGGCGAACGGCCGGTTGCAAAAGTGACTCCCTTGGTCGCTAATAATTGAACGTGGGACCCCAAACCGCGAGAAGATGTGCTCCTTAAGAAACTCGAGCACCACCTTATGATCATTGGTACGCGTGGCAATGGCCTCAACCCACCTTGACACATAATCGACTGCCAAGAGGATGTACAAATTGCCAAACGACATCGGAAATGGCCCCATAAAGTCGATTCCCCAACAGTCAAACACCTCAACAACGAGAAATTTGGCTTGGGGCATCTCATTCCGTCGGGTTACACTTCCCAATTGTTGACAACGGTCACAAGCCTTGCAAAAATTGTAGGCATCTTGATTTAGGGTTGGCCAATAGAAACCGCACTGTTGTATCTTAGCGGTTGTCTTCTTTGCAGAGAAATGCCCGCCACATGCCTCAGTATGGCAAAATTTAAGAATCCCTTGTTGGTCAGAATCCGGCACACACCGGCGGATGATTTGGTCGGGACAATATTTGAACAAGTAAGGATCGTCGTAGGAAAAGTGCTTAACTTCTGATAGGAAACGCCGATGCTCGTGAGAAGACCAATGCGTTGGAAGCAGCCCGGTAACCAAATAGTTAACAATATCTGCAAACCACGGGGCTATTGATATACCAAATAATTGCTCATCGGGGAAGCTATCGCCAATGGGCAAGTGCGAAGTACGATCCTCGAAATCCAAACGCGATAAATGATCCGCCACCACATTTTCCACCCCCTTCTTGTCCTTGATGGTGATGTCAAATTCTTGGAGAAGTAGTATCCACCGAATCAAGCGGGCCTTTGCATCCTGCTTGGTGAATAGGTACTTGAGGGCTGAGTGGTCGGTGTAAATTGTGATCGGGGCACCAACTAAGTAAGACCGAAACTTATCCAAGGCAAAAACGATGGCAAGAAGCTCCTTTTCAGTTGTGGAATAATTCATTTGGGCATCATTGAGACTTTTGCTCGCATAATATATCACCCACGGATGTTTGTCCTTCCTTTGGCCAAGAACGGCCCCGACGGCATAGTCGCTCGCATCACACATCAACTCAAATGGAAGATTCCAATCGGGCGTTTGAACAATGGGAGGCGTAGTAAGACTAGCTTTGAGCTTAACAAACGCCTGCTCGCATGCTTCCGTCCATTCAAAAGGTACGTCCTTGGAAAGGAGATGGCAAAGCGGCCTTGAAATCGCGCTAAAATCCTTGATAAAACGCCGATAGAAACCGGCATGGCCAAGGAACGAGCGAATGTCTTTAATGCACTTCGGGGTAGGGAGGTTTGAAATAAGATCAATCTTAGCTTTGTCTACCTCGATACCCTTGGCCGATACGATATGCCCGAGCACAATCCCTTGAGTGACCATAAAATGGCACTTCTCCCAATTTAGAACCAATGCCTTCTCCTCGCATCGCGTTAAGACCTTCTCCAAGTTGGCCAGACATGACTCAAACGAGTCGCCAAACACGGAGAAGTCATCCATGAAGACTTCCACGATTTTCTCGACCATATCGCTGAAAATTCCCATCATACACCGGGAAAAGGTGCCGGGAGCGTTACACAAGCCGAATG
The DNA here is from genome assembly GCA_018127125.1 of Rhododendron griersonianum. Classification (NCBI taxonomy): domain Eukaryota; kingdom Viridiplantae; phylum Streptophyta; class Magnoliopsida; order Ericales; family Ericaceae; genus Rhododendron; species Rhododendron griersonianum. Next base: position 28,437,251 of record CM030800.1, read on the forward strand.
GCATGCGTCTATAAGCAAAGGTCCCGAACGGGCATGTAAACGTTGTTTTCTCTTGGTCGGACAAGGCCACTTCGATTTGATTATAGCCCGAATATCCGTCGAGAAAGCAATAAAAAGCATGACCGGCTACTCTCTCCAAGATTTGATCGATGAAGGGAAGAGGAAAGTGATCCTTGCGCGTGCTCGCATTCAACTTGCGATAATCAATACAAACTCGCCACCCGGTAGTCACACGGGTCGGAACAAGCTCGCCTTTATCATTTTGTACGATGGTGACGCCCGCCTTCTTTGGAACTACTTGTATGGGGCTCACCCATTTAGAATCGGCAATAGGATAGATAATCCCCACGTCAAGCAACTTAAGAATCTCGGCCCGGACCACGTCTTTCATGATTGGATTGAGCCGACGTTGTGGTTGCCTTGACGGTTTCACATCTTCCTCCAAATAGATATGATGAGAGCATAGAGAAGGAGAGATGCCTTGAATATCCGCGATAGTCCACCCGATTGCCTTCGTGTGCCTCCGCAAGAGTGCTAGTAACTCATCTTCTTGAAGTTTGTCAAGAGAGGAAGAGATGACTACCGAAAATGTATTGTTCTCACCAAGGAAGGCATACTTCAAAGTGTCCGGTAGCGCTTTCAGTTCAAGAATAGGCGGCTCGATACTAGAAGGGAGTGTTTTCCGCTCAAGAGGTGGCAATTCTTCAAACTTTGGAAGCCACGGTGCAACTCCACAAATTCCCTCATCACCATCCTCGCCATTAAGCACAGAAAATAATGACTCCATTTCGTCAGATTCAAGAAAAGCGGCCTCCTCCGAAGTAAGCGCTAATTCCAACGAGTCCTTATACAAGAACTCCTCCACGTGCTTTTGCACCAACGTATCCACCAGACTTACATTTTGGCAATCCTCATCGTCACCCATTTGAGTCCCGACATTGAACATATTGACCTCCATTTTCATATTACCGAAAGACATGTTCAATAGCCCATTCCGACAATTTATGACCGCATCCGAAGTTGCTAGAAACGGCCTCCCAAGGATAACGGGCGTAGATAGCGGCGATGTAAAAGACGGACAAGTATCCAAAACCACAAAATCCACGGGATATACGAATTGATCCACTTGTACCAACACATCTTCCACCACTCCACGGGGAATTCGGACACTCCTATCCGCCAATTGAAGGGTAACCCGCGTAGGTTTCATCTCCCCCAACCCTAGCTCTTGATACACCGAAAACGGAAGCAAGTTCACACTAGCTCCCAAATCTAACAAAGCTTGCTCCACCCTTTTTCCCCCAATAGTGATAGCAATTGTAGGACATCCGAGGTCTTTGTACTTAGGTGCGAGGTTAGTTTGGATAATTTGGCTCACTTGCTCGGTAAGGAGCACCTTCTTATGCACATTGAGCTTTCGCTTTTGGGTGCACAAATCCTTCAGAAACTTGGCATATGACGGGATTTGCTTGATGGCATCCATCAACGGAATGTTAACGTTGACTTGCTTGAATACATCAAGAATGTCGGCGTTTTTGGAAGGAAGGGTTGGTTTCTTCAATCGAGAAGGGTACGGTACCGGAACGGGAGAGACTTGCGGGCTCGGAACGGGCACGGCTTCCTTTGAAACTTCCACGGGAGATTCCCCGTCTTCCTCTGGAGCTTGCTCGATACATTCCTCAGATATTGGATTTGATGGTGCCGAAGATGGTAGTACGATAGGTGTCCCTGGCGGTTCCACTTGAGCGTTGTCAACGGCTTTGCCACTCCTTAAAGTGATAATTGCTTGAGCTTGTTCGGGTGGAGGTGCCGAAGAAGTGCCAATAAGTAGTTGAGCTTGTGGATTGGCTTGAGGTTGAGTAGGGAACTTTCCCCTTTCTTGTTGGAGAAGCCCCAAAGAGGTGGTTATTTTTCCCATTTGGTTCTTCAATTCCCCCATCATTTGCGTGTTATTCTCATTGTAATTGGACTGAGCTTGTGCGAAGGATTGAAAAGTATCCTCCAAAGATCGCCTCGGTGGGGGTTGGAATTGGTTAAAGCCTTGAAATGGACCGGACGGTACAAAACCTGGCGGTCCTTGTGAAATACGTGATTGCCCTTGGCTTTGAGCAGGCCGCCATGGTTGCACTTGATTACCGGAAGGTGCTTGAGAGAGTCCTCCTTCTATTTGATTGTTCCAACGGAATCCCGACTGTTGCCTTGGGCCTTGGTTGAAGCTTTGGGGAAATGATTCAAACCGTTGATTCACCGCACTAACTTCTTCAATTGGAAGGTTTAAGTTGCCATAGTTTTGTTTGAAAGTGGCAAGAGACGGACAGTTGTCGGTCGAATGACCCGTCGTCTCACATATAGAACACATCTCCTCCACTGCTCTCACCGCCTTGACTTCCTTTACTCCTTTCAACTCCAATTTTTCCAGCTTTTCTGCCAATTGTTCCATCCGTGTTTCAATAGCTTGGTGCTCGTTAATAGAGAACTTCCCGGAGCCACCGGGACCTTGGCTAGCCATAGCTCTATCCCCGACATCCTCGTAACTCCAAGTCAAGGATTTCTTGGCCACTTCATCCAAGTAGTCCCAGCCATTATCGGGTGACTTGTTCATGAATCCCCCGGAACACATGGTGTCAAGCAATTGCCTGCTTTGTTGCGAGCATCCCAAATAGAAGTAGTGAATCAATTGATACAAAGCAAAACTATGGTGAGGGACCGCTGAAAGCAAATCCTTGAATCGATCCCAATATTGGTGGAAAGCTTCTCCCTCCCTTTGCTTAAAGGTTTGAATTTGATCCATTAGAAGCTTTGTTCGGCTAGCCGGAAAGAACTTCTTGTGAAAAATATCCTGAACCTCCGCCCATGTGTGCAACGATTGGGGCCTCAAAGAGTGAAACCAAGTCTTAGCTTTATCCTTCAAGGTAAAAGGGAAAAGTCTCAATCTTGCTTGGTTTAAATGAGCATCCACAGTGACAAATGATTGGAGGGTCTCCTCGAAAGTCCGAATATGCTGATACGGGTCCTCGCGCTCCATACCATGAAAGAATGGGATGCACCGATGATAGTCGGCTTTGAACAAGAATGTGTTCGCAACAGTGGTGGGCCGTGGAAAGACTATCGGTGACAGTTGTGTGACCCGTTCTGGATTCAAGTAGTCCTGAAGAGTCCTAACCGGCGGAACTTCATCATCTGCCATTGATCGCCTAGATGGAGAATGCTGCCTAGAAACTCTGCTTGGTGGAGAGTAAGTCCTGAGATTGATACTCCTTACACGAGGTGGAGAACTAGAACGGTGCAGGCGATGTGAGCAAGGACTACGATACACCCAAGGCCTTTGATCAACCGTGAGCATGAACACTGCCGTTGGGCAATTTAGAGCTAGTAACCACTCTGCAGTAATAGACTGGAGGGGCTATGCCGCCACCTCTCTCTCAACAAGCAGTTATGAGGGCTATGCCGCCGCCTCAAAAGATATATGCCAACAAGAAAAGAAACGAAATGAAAAGGCAAAGGATACTCAAACTAGCTTCGTTAAACCTCGAATCGAATTGGTGGCTCAGTTAGAGGTGTCCGCTAGGTCGAGTATACGATGCACAAAAAGGGAAAATAAAATGGAATACTTACAGAGGTTTGTCGAACCTCCCAATAAGCTATATAAGAAAGTCCCCGGCAACGGCGCCAAAATAGTGCTTCGTCCACAACCTCGCCTTCAAAAGAGGTCGAATTACCCCGAGTGTAGGGCTAGGTCATTGTCAGCATAGATACCGGAAATCCGGAATCGTTCCCACAGAGAGAATCTCGATAGCTTGTTGGGATTTGTAGATGCAAGTTTTCCAGGCGTTCAGACGGCCAACTATCGGTTGCTTTAGAAAGTGATGAAAAATACTCGAAACTTGGTTTTAACTAGATTAGACAAGCGGCATGGCAATGAAACTACTATCGCCCGCAACTTAGGCCTTCGAACCATTCTCAACGACAACTCGGTTGATTCGCACGGCTTAGGCTATCAACTGGAAGATTTAGCTTTGAATTCATTTAAAGACTAGAAGTGAAGTATGGAAAACAAGTGAGCTTTTTTTTTTTGTTCTTTTGGCAAACACAAGCCGAGACATCGCTCACGGAACCATATGAGCGAGCATATGATCACCGGAGATTAACATCGACTAGTTTTGTTACATAAAGGCGAACCCTTCTCATTTTCCATACCAAATTTCGAGTCGAGAGTTGAGAAAGCAAGAATAACATAAGTTACGAGATGATAATCGCTCCACGGCCAAGCCTAAACGACTACTCACGTGACATAAAAAGACTAGAAAGCTTGGCAAAATTGGAAAACATGATTAACCCATGGAATTGAAAATTAACTTGATTTATAGAAGGATCTAAACAAGAGCTACAACATTAATACTTGACAAATTTAACAAAACCAAATACTTACTAGTGTTCTTCAAGAAATTGGAAAAGAGGAAAGCTCCAAGAAGATAACAATGGAGTTCTAAAAGTTTAAAAGACTTAAAATGAAATTGTAGCTAACTAAGAGAGAGAGAAGACCCACTATTTATACAAAAAAGGGTTTCTCTCTCTTTAAAATATCTAAAAAGATGCCTAAAAAGGCAAACATTCCACTAGTGGAAAGCCAAAAAGGCAACAAAAAATCAGATCGGGAGCTACCCGTATCGATACTATTTAATCAAAGTATCGATACGGGATGGCTATCCTCTGAATGCCATTTCCCACGTAGCCAACGCGTATCGATACGCTCCATCGCCGTATCGATACGGGATCCTCTGATCCCCCACGAGATTACATAGTATCGATACGCGCTTATGCCGTATCGATACGGGATGGCTTTCTCTGGCAATCCAGGCCAGCCTCCTTGACTTGGCACCCGACGGCCACTTCGTCCACCCGACGCCACTTCGTTCACCCGACGCCTCACGCCTTCACTCTTTAGTCACTTTGGCGCGGGTTCCATCGGGCACTTATGCTTGCAATCACTTGGGGGACGGCTTAGCAATCAAAACACGCCTTTTAAGGGCGTTTCGCCTGAAACACAAAACAAAATACCTTACGAGCAACAAAACAATAAAAAGACGATAATAGCAAAAGAACGCCACAAGCGAGAGATCTTTAGCACCTACGATCTTACAATCTTAGGTGCTAATCATTCACATCTAGCTAGGGTCGCTGAGACCTCTTAAAACGATCTACTAAATTCATCGAGTTGTTCCAAAGGACCAAAAGGGCCAGTTATTAATAAGATTTCTTGTCGACTCTCTGTCATGTATTCGTTTGGATCCTAATTTTGTGAGGATGTCCTTTCTCTTCTAGACTGACAAGGCCTCAGAAAGGAGATTTGCTCCATCACTTTTAAGGTCAAATAAGATGTAGAAAATTACATAAGGTCTAGAAAATCTAGACTTAATTCCCACTAAAGATGAACTCAATTTTTATTTACCTTTAAGGACAATCTTATATAAACATTTACTCTTCATTAAATGCAACCACTGTAAAGACCCGTAATTTCTTAAAACTTATTTAAATGGTTTATGAATAACAGAAAGGATGAGATGGATTTGAAATTGGAAATTTGGGGCTAATGTGTTAAAAGGTTATATGTAAAGGGTGAGTGTGTGATGTGTGCATATATGTGTGTTAGTGTGAGAGGTAGGGAATTACTTTTCCCTTTTCCTCTCTCCCGACTCCCTCTCTCTCGGCTCACTCTCTCACTCTCACTCTCACCCATTTTCTCACCAAGACACCTTAAACCTCCACAAAACCTCCATCAATCCTTCACCCCTTCGCGTATTGCAACGCATATTACTCCGGTTTGAGCTCGGTGGAGGCGTATTTCATTCGAACCCAAATATTGGAGCTAGGGTTTGAGAAATCTTCCGAATTCGTTCTTTGATCTTGAGGTAGGGAGTTCTAACTCTCAATATATGTTTATGACTTGTTTCTTGTACCTTGATTCATGCCATTGGTTGTGGTTATTGTTGGTGTTGTTGTTGTTGATGAGAAACCCACTGAAATTTGCAGAAATTCTGCTCGAACAGTTTTGTTATCGATACCTTGACCTTTGTTATCGATACCGTCGTGTTCCAAAACCCAGAAAATCCTTTGTTATCGATACCATTTGTCATTGGTATCGATACCCTTGCGTCTGGAGTCATTTTTGACCCAGAGGTATCGATACCTTTGCCTTAGGTATCGATACCTGTTGCTTATCTCCAGCTTTTGCTGTTTTACTTCGTACTTCACCGTTTTGGTTTCCAATCACTTCTAACACCTCTAAAACACATTTAAACCTTCCCTAAGCTTGGTTGCTCGTCCCTTGATGGTCCGTAGATTGTTCTCACTCCTTAGGCACCGGTTAAGCGTAAGATTTTAGTATCCTTGTTAATGGAAGACGTATCGTAGAGTGTTTATGAGTATCATTGGTTGTTCGAATATCGTGGTGGGTATAGATAGTAGATGGGAGGGCATAACGACTTCAAGGGTAAGGTAGTCACTTGTATCTTCACAACTCGTCGAACCTCTCGATCTTCCTTGGTACACTTTTTACAGGATTCAAGTATAGGAACTAGTAGGTCGGATACCTTGGAAACTGCTTGTAAGTGGCATGTTGCGTAGGTGCGGGGGATATAATTAGAGGTATGGTGAGGACATGTGTACTTGCCTATAAGCGATACGGTTAATTGTTGACCTTGTAACGCCATGTGATTGATGGAATGATACTTGGGTTCGATTGAGTGATTTGATGTTCGTGAAATGGAAATGGAGTGAATGTGGATAACAAATGGATAGAGTATTGTAGGATTATATATAAATGGGCTTAGTACGTTGTGTGCGATGCAGATATGTTAACTAATGAAAAGGCATGAAAGTGTATAATTGTGGAGCTATATAAAGGTAGATTAAAGTTTTGTGGTACAACCGTTAGATTGATGACGAAGCTGATTATGAAATGATAGATGGTCGGTTAAGCGATGTGCGTTTCCGCTAACCAGCGAATTATGAAATGATGATGATGTTATTTAGGGAATAGACTCGGGGTGACCCTACGCTCGAGGGAATAGACCCGAGGTGACCCAAACGATTGTTATTTAGGGAATAGACTCGGGGTGATCCTATGCTCGAGGAGATAGACCCGAGGTGACCCAAGTTATTATTATTATTATCAAGGGAATAGACTCGGGGTGACCCTGCGCTCGAGGGAACTAGACCCGAGGTGACCCTAGCGATTATTGATGGAAATGCCTGATTAAAAGGAAAGAAAGACTCTGTGATGAAGGGATTGGACAAAGATGACCGTAGACACGAGAACGATTGTGGTATCGTATAAAGGATAATAAGATAAATTGGAATGACACATGAACTAGTGTGGACTGACGTAAGTTTATTGATGTATCTAGTCTGAGGAGTAACGATTAGTGGCATTCCGGTGGAGTTTAGAAACCTTAGTTCAAAGCGTATAGCTCGTTGGAAATCATTCGTACTTTGGGCATCTCTGTCTATGTTTACTCATTCTCGAGGCATGATTCACTTCATTTTCATATAGTTTGAGCATAGAACTCTCTACTGGGCATGTGTTTTGCTCAACCCTATCCTTCTTTCAGGTACACTCGGAGATAGCGACATGGAGTACTCGGCTAGCATATTTTGACATCATCCCTTTGAAAACTGATATGGAAATTACTTTGACATGTTTTGTAAAACCCTTTGGCAGTGTAATATTGACTTCAATTATGTCTATCGTTTGATCATGGGGAACTGTAAACCCTAAAACTTCATTTCTATTATGTTATTTGGATCGTCAAGCTTGACAAGAAACTTGAACTTAATTTGTAAATATGGGAATGAACCATGATTTGGGGTATTATCTGTATTATTGCGAGGTATCGTTTATCGGAAATCATTATATTTTATGTTGAAAATCGAGGGCGTGACAACCACCCCCTCCCACCTCCATTGCACAATTACTTCCAGCTGGCAACTTTTTCGGCGACCACTTCCGGCCGGTGACTTTTTCCGACGACCACCTCCGGTGACTTTTTCCGACGACTACAAATTCGCAGTGTGCTTTTCCAGTGACTTTTCACAAAATTCACACGTGCTCCGACTTGATTGATTGTTCACAGTAGGATAAAAAGGAACCTAAATTCTGGCAAACAACAACGGATCAAACTCAAAAGGTTCATATATAAAAAACTACATAGACTCGAAATGACGATGTACTTCTGCAGGAAGAGATCTTCAGCAACCGCTCGATCACCTTCCTGTCCACGTGGCTGTCATCGACGGCCAGGACATGGAGCTCCCGCGAACCCAACGACGTCGTACGATCTCGTTCCTCCACCGACTCGGGAGATTTTCACCGCACGTACTCGCCATAACCATATTTAAATCTATATAAATAGTGTTTTGGTACAACGAGGGGAAATCTGGGAAATCTACTTTTATTTAGGTAAAGGAGCACGGGCCATCGTCGGCGAAGATCCCGTTGCTGTCCGCTCCGATGTCGTACGCCTTGCCGTTGCCCTTGGAGATAGGAATCGAGGAAGCGAACGGCGAGGACTGGGCGTACGGGTCGGGACTTGGATCCGACGCGAATACGAACCGGCTGTTAACAGAGTGTTACACGGCGACCTCCTCGTATTCGGGGGTAAACTCGACGCCGTTGAACGGGGGTGGTTGATCGGCGGCAGAGCGCTGGGAGTCGAAGCCGAGAAGGAGTAGGTCTCGTCAGAGCACTGGGCGTAGGAGCAGGTCTTGTTAAAATTGAGGATGAGGGGTATTAATGGCATAAACCTGATGAATCTTCTCCACCACGATCTGATCGAACAACCGTAATCTTCCTGTCTAATTCTTTCTCTACCTCTGTCTGATAAGTCTGAAAGGTCTCCAAAGCTTCCCGTATGTATTGTGTTCAACGAATGAAATCCTTCAACTAATCAAACAACCAAGCAAGGCGGGACCCCTCCGGGGTTCTTCGCACCTGGATAGTACCAAAACCCCTGTGCCCCGGCCTTTGATCAGATAAAGCTGCCGGCCAGGCGGATCAGAAGTGGTCCTCGTCTCGCAAATCAAGGGCTGAGGAGAAAAATAGGAAGGGGGATGCTCGTCCTTACCTTAGTAGACCTCTTTTGACTAGCATCAGCGGCTTAACGGTGCTTTTTTAAATTGTGTTAGACTTGGGCATATATTGCTCCACAAAAGTGGATCGGCCCGTAAATCGCACTATATATAAGCCTTATAAGGTTTCTATTTAACATGACACCAATTTAAATGGGTCTTCGAAAGCCCAATCCATTAGTAAACGGGCTTAAGCCCAATAAGAGCATCTCGAAGGGAGATATCAAAACAAAAGTCAAACTACTCATTTGAAGAGCTATGTAAGCAAACCTGCTCCGAGAAAAGTAGCAAACTTGTTACGCTATTTTGGTGTAGTTTTCTCATTCTTTAAGTTTGAAGATTGAGAAATGACTTTTCAAAATGCGAAACTCACAAAGTCTTGTTTTTATGATTGATGAGTTGATTCATTTATTTGGCGAAGTGGGTCTCTTTAGGGTCATAAAAAACTAAAAATTTCAAGAATCCTTTGGAGCGCACTGGTTACAAATGATTGTTTAATTAACTCGCCACATGTGTCACCAAAGTTAATAGGGTATAGAAACTTGCTACCTCCCTTTTTTTTTATCGGTGAAAGTCAGTATCGATAGAAGAATTAGATTAACACATTGGTAGAGAAGTTAAACTCCTGATTTTCTTTTCCCTGGCACTTAAATTGATGTAGAGTGGGTAACGTCGACATTTCTTTGATTGCCTGGACTGTTCGTGGCCCAAAAGGCACTAGTAGTTGGTGCGACCCGATATTGATGAAAAGGCCTAAAAGTCTCCTGGTTGAAGCGAAATGGCCCAATAATCAAGGCCCATCGTTCTATATAACCATGAGTAGGGCTGTAAGTGAGCCGAGCTACTCACGAACTCGGCTTGTTCGACAAAAGCTCGGCTCGTTAAGGGAGGCTCGACTCGATTAAAGAGGCTCGTTGAGTAAATGACTAAGCTCGGCTCGTTAAGGGCTCGGCTCGTTAAGGCTCGAGCTCGCCGAAACTCGGCTCGGCTCGGCTCGTTTACACCCCTAACCATGAGGCCCAGTGGGTTTCCGCTCGATTCGACCGTCTAGACATGCGATTTGTCTAATTTACCGTATATAATTGATCTGCTTATAACTTTTAGTATGACATTTCACTTTGGTCTCCGTTTATTTTGGCAATTTTCTTTAGTCGTCTAGTTTTTGATTCTGCACTTTATTTTTGAATTTCAATTTTTGATAATTTCAGTAATTTTTTTAATTTCGGCTTGATTAACAAGTTTATTAGTTTCCTAGTTTGTCTAGGGTTTCTCTAACCCTACAGGTATCGTTTGTAAACCTCAGGGCAATTCGGTTTTTGATTAAATGAAAATTGAGTCATAGAGAGAGTATCTCTAAGTTATATCGTTTGGGATTGTCTTTGTTTCAAATCGTTTTTTTTTTCTTCATATTTTTCGCTACTTCATAAATACACACCTGATATCGTTGGACCAAAATCTTTAGGCAATTTGCTACCTCCCTTAAAGATGCTCTAAGTAAAGAACATGAATCAAAGAAAGAGGCAATCGGTGTTTGTTATTGGGTTTTTTTTATAAAAAAAAAATTCTGAGAGTTTGTTAGGTTTAACATTAAGGGCAAACCATGATTGCGATACTGTTGAATTCTAACTGGAGTATCATTTTAATATTGTTTCAATAATGCAACCTCTCCCCAAGTGACTTTACAAGTTCAACAACACAACCATGAGAATCATGTGACCATCACTCCTAAACAGAGCCTGTGAAAGTTGAAACCTTCATTACGCATGTGGGACTTAGGCGTTTGCTCCCTTTTAAGTCCTCAAGCTTGAAATCTCTCATGTGTAATAGCTCATTTGGAACCAGTACTCTATTCAGAGCTTTACTTTGACTTTGATTGGGACATCATCAAGTGGGCGCTGAAACTGGCCCCCCAAGATTAGTCGAGATCCGTGTAAGCTTGTCTGAAAACTTTGAGTTATAAAAAAAGAAAAAGAAAAAGTTGAACCTTCGTGTTTCTAGATCTAACTTTAATAGTTTTTCTGACCCCAAACCTGAAAAAAAAAAAAAAAAAAAAGGTGAAAAACTCACGAGGAACAAGCTTTGATCGCAACTTTGTGCCTACCTTTGACAACAAGCAAAGCCCCTATACCTTACATTTGCCTTCATTTTCACCCTCGCATGCTGAGGAGTTAAACAATGGTTATAACTATTAACTAATGAAGCACAATCAGTTGCATTATTATGGCATTATACTCTTGTTTCTGAATGGACCCATAATCTCAGCCTGTTTGGATATCAACTTTTTCCCTTTTTATTCACATTTTTGCATTTTGGGTGTTTGGCCTTCCCTTTCTAAATGGACCCAATTATGGCCAAGGGGACCGGGTCACGTGTCCCCCTAGGATTTTATCACCTACTCCTTTTCTTTTCTTTTTTACACCTATTCAAAATATTTCGGAAGAATTGAAAATTTTGGGTATTGGGTTTATTGTGTTGTTATGGGTTTCCAACTAAATCAATGGACCCCTTCAAGATTTGACATGCAATCTGCTATTTACTGATAATTTCTCACGATTAAAAACTCGTCAAGGTTAATTGCAAGAACAATTAGCAACATATATTTAGACTTTTGTGCTTATGTTTTGAAGCTTCTGAATACATTATACTACAAGCTATTGTGCCTAATAGAGAATATTTAAATTTTTGTGCTCAGTATTTCTTCGTTATATGTTACTGTGAATTTTTTTCATTTGTTGTGAAAAAGTGCCCCTTCTAAATGGATTCTAGCTCCGGCACTGCTCCCTCATAATGAGTTTTCTCAAAATGCATTTTTCAATTTGGGTGATAGAGACAAAATGCAAAAGTAGGGGGAGATGAGCTTTTTAACTTTTCTTATTTTTATTAACATATAAAAAACCTACATAATGTATTCTGCACATATCTTTTAAACACTACTCCTGTTGCAAAATGTGTAAAGACCCGGATTTTTGCCCTATTTTTTTCGAATAAAGAAATTATTTTTAATCAAATAGTCTATCGTAATCGATGAATTATTTAAATGTATAATTAGATTAAACTAGAACCTAGATTAATTTTTCGTGAATAAAATTAGTTTAGCAAAATTTTAATTCAACTGGTAACTATATATGCATATCTTATATCTATATTATAGATATTATAGATACTAGTAATCATCCCACAAATTATGGGATTTTGTTCCCACAATCCTAATCTCTTATCATTCCTATCTAAACCCTAATTAGAATCCTATGTGAACTAACTCTCTCACTTCCCTCCTACATTCCATCACTTCCACCTTATCATCCCACTCTCCCACCTTTCTCCACTACTCATCTGTATTAGTTTCTCACGTCCCTCCCATCTCTCCACAAAAACCAAACCAACTCCATTTTCGTCCATATCACGTACCTCTGTTCACGGCCTGTTTCTTCCTAGTTAAATTCGTTTTTAGGCTTTGTTTTCTTCATGAAACTTGTAGAGGGTGTCGAGAGCTTTGATTCCAACCCAAGAATCACCCGAAACGATCAAGTATTGATAGAGTTATCACCGTTCAAAGATTGGTAAAATTCTCGGATTTTTATTTCCAGACAGATTCAACGACTCTTCTAAACTTCCATTTTTCTCCTACTTAGAGTGGTTTTCAGGCTTAGACTTCTTCACGAAAGTTGTAGAGTGTTTCAAGATCTTCGCATTAGATACAAGAATCGTCCAAAACGGCAGAGTTTTGGTCAAGTTATTTCAATCCAAAGTAACTGCTCAAATACCAATCTTTCGTTGCCAAATGAAAACCCACCGGACTCCACCGAATCGTTTTGTCTGGATTAAAGGTAGATTAATCACTCTCCTACTCTCTCCTAAGTATAATTAGTCCCTATATGTTGAGTTTAAGGAGTTATAATGGTGGAAATCGGAATACGGATCGAAATCGTAAAATCAAAACAATACTCTGTTTTTTTCGGAAAACCCACTGTTGCATGCACGAAAGGTTGGGAAATCAGAAATGTCTGACTGTAATTTCACTTAGACCCCTGTGCTATTTTTAGTTTTCAGATCTAACCCTAGACAATGTTTATATTTATTTCTACCACTATTTGTTTATATTTTATACGTGTAAAGTAATTAATGCATACTATGTACTGATATGTTTTACTTGTGCCCTAATTGGGTTACCTATCTACTGTATTTATGATAGAATCATATCTTAAGTTGTTTCAATGCTATTTTTTTAATGATTTAGGTGTTAATCTTGTGTACAAGTACTAAACCGATGAAGACACGGCCTGCACTTCTTAAATAATTGTGGTTAACAAGTAATCTATAACTCATTTATAAGTTGGAAAATACTGGTGTTAGATTAAAATATTTGTTGTTACAGTTTAAAAATAATAATAAATATAAAAGAGAAACTAGTAACTATCAGATTTTTTTATGAAATAATAAGACCACCGTTTTCTCATAATAAGTGAATGTTATTAGTTGACTAGTTTACAAATGTAGAATTACCTTTACACTCAGCTTATCGACTAATTTACTTGTTCAACAAATCTTAAGGGCATCGGCCCGATCATAAAACTCTATGTGTTTTACTTACTTGCACAATATCAATTGTCATGCTTGGTTTATATTGAAATGTATCTTGTTTATTGATGATGCTGTTATGGATTTCTTATTGTTGTACTTGCTAGATTGGACTTAGATTCATGGGATGGTTTTGAGTAGTGAATGCGTAGACGATATTTAAGTAAAGGATAAAATGGTAAAGTTGATTGAGGATGTGGGGTGCCGGTAAAGGACTCCGGGTACAGTATTTGGGATACGGTAAAGGATTCTAAAAGCGGTACAGTACCCAGTGTATGTGGAGGACGGTAAAGGACTCCGGGTACAGTATTTGGGATACGGTAAAGGATCCTAAATGCGGTACAGTACCCAGTGTGTGTGGAGGACGGTAAAGGACTCCGGGTACAGTATTTGGGATACGGTAAAGGATCCTAAATGCGGTACAGTACCCTGTGTGTGTGAAGTACGGTAAAGGACTTCGGGTACAGTATTTTGGGAAACGGTAAAGGATCCCTGAATACGGTATAGTACCAGTGTGTAGAGTTGGGAGACGGTAAAGGATCCTGGCAATGAGATAGTGCGACCCCTAATGCTGAGTTGTCATGGTGAGCTGTTCCTTTATTATGGTTATAAGCGAATCCAGACTGAATACATAATTTAGCAATATTCGCTTAAAACCCTGGTGCATGACAAATAAAGGGAGAGTTATTCCATGGGACGATCAAAGTTGGTGGATGTGGGAGGAAAGGATCTCGCGGAGAGAATCCTTAGATTTCATGTAAGTTGATGGATAGTAAAGAAACAGATGATGTGCTATTATTCTGTACCTTCTGTGTATTATCAATTGTTATATTACTAAATGCTAATTGTAGAGTAAGGGGTTAGTAGGGTTGAGATTATCGACTGAGTTTCAAAATTCATCATAGTGCCGTTGGGCTGGCGTTTCATGCCAGGTAATCCGGAAACCGAAGAACAGAACCCTTTTCGAGATGATCAGTATCAAGGTGAAGACCTCCCAGCTGAGGAAGGGGAGTTTGTTGAGTCTTGGATGTCTTACCCTTAGAAGCTCTGTTAATTTGAAGTACTCTGTTATTTAAATTTCCAAAAGTATTATCAAATTTGTCAAATCCTATTTTATTTTTGTTCAGTTGTATGACAATTAAATAGTTTTGAATTTAGTATTTGAGATTTCCGCTGCTAAACTCTGTTTAAATAAAATTTTATTTCTTAAATCAGTTATATGAATTATTAAATCAATTAAAAATGATTTAATTAACGTGTTCGAAAATCGGGGCGTTACAACATGGTATCAGAGCATAGGTTCAACTCTCGGCCTTGGGTAGATTGGGTAGATCATTTTCTGAGAGCGTAAATCTAGATAGTTAAACGTTTATCTTATATTGCTCCACAAAAGTGGATCGGCCCGTAAATCGCCCTATATATAAAAGCCTTATAAGGTTTCTATTTAATATGACACCAATTTAAATGGGTCTTCGAAAGCCCAATCCATTAGTAAACGGGCTTAAGCCCAATAAGAGCATCTCGAAGGGAGATATCAAAACAAAAGTCAAACTACTCATTTGAAGAGCTATGTAAGCAAACCTGCTCCGAGAAAAGTAGCAAACTTGTTACGCTATTTTGGTGTAGTTTTCTCATTCTTTAAGTTTGAAGATTGAGAAATGACTTTTCAAAATGCGAAACTCACAAAGTCTTGTTTTTATGATTGATGAGTTGATTCATTTATTTGGCGAAGTGGGTCTCATTAGGGTCATAAAAAACTAAAAATTTCAAGAATCCTTTGGAGCGCACTGGTTACAAATGACTGTTTAACTCGCCACATGTGTCACCAAAGTTAATAGGGTATAGAAACTTGCTACTTCCCTTTTTTTTTTTTTTATCGGTGAAAGTCAGTATGGATAGAAGAATTAAATTAACACATTGGTAGAGAAGTTGAACTCCTGATCTTCTTTTTTCCTGGCACTTAAATCGATTCCACCGTGTAGACCTTCGATTTGTCTAATTTGCCGTATATAATTGATCTGCTTATAACTTTTAGTATGACATTCCACTTTGGTCGCCGTTTATTTTGGCAATTTTCTTTAGTCGTCTATTTTTTGATTCTGCACTTTATTTTTGAATTTCAATTTTTGATAATTTCAATAATTTTTTTTAAATTTCGGCTTGATTAGCAAGTTTATTAGTTTCCTAGTTTGTCTAGGGTTTCTCTAACCCTTCAGGTATCGTTTGTAACCTCAGGGCAATTCGATTTTTGATTAAATGAAAATTGAGTCGTAGAGAGAGTATCTCTAAACTTATATCGTTTGGGATTGTCCTTGTTTCATATCGTTTTTTTTCCCATATTTTTCGCTACCTCATAAATGCACACCTGATATCGTTGGACCAAAATCCTTAGGCAATTTGCTACCTCCCTTAAAAGATACTCTAAGTAAAGAACATGAATCAAAGAAAGAGGCAATCGGTGTTTGGTATAATGCAACCTCTCCCCAAGTGACGACTTTACAAGTTCAACAACACAACCATGAGAATCATGTGACCATCACTCCTAAACAGAGCCTGTGGAAGTTGAACCTTCATTATGCCTGTGGGACTTAGGTGTTGTGTAAGCTTGTCTGAAAACTTTGAGTTATAAAAAAAGAAAAAGAAAAAGTTGAACCTTCGTGTTTCTAGATCTAACTTTAATAGTTTTTCTGACCCCAAACCTGAAAAAAAAAAAAAAAAGGTGGAAAAACTCACGAGGAACAAGCTTTGATCACAACTTTGTGCCTACCTTTGACAACAAGCAAAGCCCCTATACTTTACATTTGCCTTCATTTTCACCCTCGCATGCTGAGGAGTTAAACAATGGTTATAACTATTAACTAATGAAGCACAATCAGTTGCATTATTATGGCATTATACTCTTGTTTCTGAATGGACCCATAATCTCAGCCTGTTTGGATATCAACTTTTTCCCTTTTTATTCACATTTTTGCATTTTGGGTGTTTGGCCTTCCCTTCCAGACCGCAATGGCCGGTCCATTTAGAACATGCACTTTTGGGTGTTCTGAATGGACCCAATTATGGCCAAGGGGACCGGGTCACGTGTCCCCCTAGGATTTTATCACCTACTCCTTTTCTTTTCTTTTTTACACCTATTCAAAAGATTTCGGAAGAATTGAAAATTTTGGGTATTGGGTTTATTGTGTTGTTATGGGTTTCCAACTAAATCAATGGACCCCTTCAAGATTTGACATGCAATCTGTTATTTACTGATAATTTCTCACGATTAAAAACTCGCCGAGGTTAATTGCAAGAACAATTAGCAACGTATATTTAGACTTTTGTGCTTATGTTTTGAAGCTTCTGAATACATTATACTACAAGCTATTGTGCCTAATAGAGAATATTTAAATTTTTGTGCTCAGTATTTCTTCGTTATATGTTACTGTGAATTTTTTTCATTTGTTGTGAAAAAGTACCCCTTCTAAACGGATTCTAGCTCCGGCACTGCTCCCTCATAATGAGTTTTCTCAAAATGCATTTTTCAATTTGGGTGATAGAGACAAAATGCAAAAGTAGGGGGAGACGAGCTTTTTAACTTTTCTTATTTTTATTAACATATAAAAAACCTACATAATGTATTCTGCACATATCTTTTAAATACTACTCCTGTTGCAAAATGCATTATGCACATATCTGTCAAACACTCTATATAGATTCAAAATATATTCTAACGATGATCCAAAAAGTAAAAAATGTTACAGTAAAAGCAAAACAAAAAAAGTTAAAAAAATATTTCTCTTTGCAATTCAAAAAGAATTTTTCAAAAAATTCCCTCTAGATTCCCCCTACTTCCAACATTTCTCTCTCTATCTCTCTCCACTTATTACCCCTACTATTTTTCAAAATCCAATCCAAACACAGCATAAGTTCTCAAACACTATCCTCCCTCCCGCTTGGGGCCCCTTTGGTCAGAAATATTTTGCTTAGGTCCTCATTAATATAGGAGTTACAGTTTTCATCCTCATATTGCCCTGAAATCACATTTAAATACTGCTCAATGAAATGTCATTGCAGATATGAAGGTATTGTGATGTGAGAATGAGCTACCCTATCCCCATGGTAGCTGGAACCATACATCTTTTCGGCCCACTCACTTCCTCTGCGTCAGCCTTCAGCTACATTGTACTTGCAATGCGCGAAACTCTGAATTTCCTTAGCATGGTAGTCCATTTGACATCTTTGGTTTTTGTTTTAATCATACATCTTTGACTGTTATTATGATCTTGATTAATGACCAATACAACTATTTAGGTTGTTTAGTTCTCTTGTCACTACAAGTACTCTAGCCCACAACAGAAAATTAGTATTAGTAGTAAATTACACTGGTGATCCATATACTTTCAACCTTGTTGCTCTTCGGTTGCTTATGTTCAGGGTGAGTTTCCGCCTAATTTTGTAAAAATTAAGAGAAAACAAAAAAAAGAACATGCGAAACACCGCCCCCCCCCCCCCAATATTAGGCCAAACTGAATACTAGGTATTATCCTTATTGTGGAATGGGACCGTCCATTGCCGAGATGGACGGCCGGACATGTAGTACGGGGGTGCACTATAGCACCCCCGGATCCCCTTATTGTGTACTGTATTTATTTCTTGTATATACATAGTACTCCTACATTTGACCAAATTATTAGGACTACTACTTCAATGAAGTAAATGACTGGCTACCTCCAAAACTTGCATTCTTTGATACTAATAATTAAAATCCAGCAAAGTGACACCGACTCCCCAACCAACACCACTCAAAATCAAATAGTACATCCCATCATTTGTTGGTCGATTAATTATTCAATAGTTCGGAAGTATTATCATGTGGTATTCCAGACCACTTTAAAACCGTTTATTTATGTGGAATCCATGTTCTTAATTGTGAATCCTACAAAAATCTGTGAATGTGAAGTGATTCGGAGTACCAGATAACGGTGCTTCCGGTATTAATAATTTCACTTTTTTGGTCCCTTGCCTTTCAAATCTCCCCACAGAAGGCAACCACCATGGAAGTATTCATGAGATGAGAGAGAAAAAAAAAAAAAAAAACATTATAGAGAGATAAAGTGGGGGCGGGATGGGTATAGTATAGCTGGCCTGGCCCCACATTCCAATTTTCTCAAAATGCTCTCCCCCACCCACCACGGGCTATACTCTTCTCTCACTCATTAGCATGTGCTATGCTTCATCACCTCCTGCTGTCTCTCTCTCTCTCTCTCTCTCTCTCTCATCAACATGAAATTTCTGTTCAAGGTGCTCTAACCCCATTCTTGTCTCTCCTCAATTTCTCCCTCACTAGTTCTGGGCATGGATCCTGAAGCCCTTCTTGACTACGCTCTGTTTCAGCTCACTCCAACCAGAACAAGGTACACTCTCTTCCTCCACTCTCTTTCTTGGTGTATATATACATATTCTTGGGTAGGGTACTGATTAATTGTGCAATTGGGTTTTTTTTTTTCAAAATGTGGAAAAGATGTGATCTTGTGGTGGTGTGTGGGGGTAAGAGCGAGAAGCTAGCTTCTGGGCTTGTGGAACCCTTTGTTTCTCACCTGAAATTCGCGAAAGATCAGATTCCAAAAGGTGGGTATTCAATTACCCTCCGACCGCCTAAGACTGACGCCTCATGGTTCACCAAAGCCACTTTCCTAAGGTATTTTGATTTTTGTCATAGTACATAAAATTCTATGTAGGATTGCTCAATTTGACATTATTGTTTGGCAATGCTCTTTTTTTTTTTGGTTCGACGGTCAGGGGTGTTCGGGCCAGGTTACGCACACCTCGACTATTCCCCTCCCCGGTCCGGTCAAAGGCAAGCTGATATTGTAGTTGGTTTGGTATTCGCTGGTTTCTCAATTTACTGCAATAGACGTTGCTTACCAAATTTATTTAGGCTATGAATAGAGATTTTGACTTTACTGTTTAGCGATGCTCTTAATCTCTGACAAGCGATGGGCGAACATGCAATGCGTGTGCTTCTGCCTAGAAACTGCTTTTTTTAGCCCTAAGAATTAGGAAACTTCGATGGAGCGGGTGGTTACATGAATCATGTGTTTACATTTTTGTCCTTACAGTTATCGAGGGTGTATGTAGAATTGAACGTAAATTTTTGTCTTTTCTGTGTCCAATTAGGGAAATGAAAAATGTGAGTCAGCTTTATTTTTTTGTCCACGCCATAATAGCTATTGTAGTTGGTGTGGTATTCGCTGATTTTCTCAATTTACTGCAATAGACATTGCTTACCCAAATTCATTTAGGCTAGGAACAATGATTTGGAGGCTGTGTTTGGATCTTGGATTTGTTGAGGTACTTATTGGTTATCGCTGGAAAGGAAAATTTAAAAACGTAATGAAATGACATAGTACGGTTTATTGCTTCGGCCTTCTATCATTTTGTAATCTCGTTCATTTGGTTATTTCCTCTACATATCCATAATCAAATACAGCTTGAAATTGCGAATGGATGCACGGTGAGAGAATTATTGGACAAATAGCTTTGTTGTTGCTACTAATGCATGATATTCCTAGTCACACTTTGTGTGTATATTATTCCAGAAGTTTTCTTGAATTCATCCTGACATTTGTAAGACTCAACATTCAATTTGCTGTCAATTAGTTCTCGAACTACATTATGAATGGGGATTAGCATTATAATGTTGGATTTTCCTAATTTTCCTCCATTTTCAAAATTACCGAAAGACTCCCAAATTTTAGTTTTCGCCTGTAGGTAATATGGATTTCTGAATGATATCTACTATTATGTAATGCATGAATTGTTATAGATCTTAAATTCTCAATCACTATAGCTGCCAAATCATCCTTATTTGTTCAATGTGCATTGATAGTATCGCTATTTAAGTCAGTTTTTCGGAATTTGCACCTATTGATATTGTTTTGGAGTCTGGACCCATAAACTTCGCGGTCAAATGATTTCCATATCCTGGTCCATTATTTTGATGAATGGTTCCAAACTCAGGTCATTCCAAAATTGTTTTTTTAGTGGGATGCAGTTTTGCTTTTGTGATTGTGTATGGAATTACAGTACGAAAGTTGAAAGTTTACTAGGGGTGCAAAGTTGATAATTGTCAAACCTGGACATGGGTTTCCTTCAAGGACCTGAAGGGGCCAAGGGGGAATGCGAGCTGACGCTGGAGTTAGGTTGATGTATTTAATTTCAAACTTGTCCATTTTCTGTGGCAGATTCGTGCGCTTTGTAAGCACTCCTGAGGTTCTTGAGAGGTTTGCACGCCTAGAAAAAGAAATTCTGCAGATCGAAAGTTCAGTTCAGCCTAATGAGTCTTTAAACAGCATAGTCGTGGGGCAAGCAGAGGAAGGTATTCAAGATATACTATTTTGTCTAAAAAGCTGAGCAATATATTTATGGTAGAGTTTCATTTATTGGATTCATGAATCCTTGTTGATCCTTCAGTGTGTTGTATTGTTGACTATAGCTTACGTGTTAGTTTCTGATTTTCTTGTCTTATGTTAAATCCTCTATTCACTATGGTTGTCAGGAAGTTTGTCTGCTGCCAACGGGACTACAAAGCAGTCTACTACCACTTCAAAGGTATCACCTCACTTGCATAGCCGAGAGACTATACATAATACATTACCTAGTTATACTTATGTTGATTTTTATCTCATTTTGTTTGAATTTCTTCTACCTGTCATTCCAGCTTAAAGGTGAAACTGATGGGAATGATGATGTTGCACAAGAACAGAACTCGAAGTACATGATAGTAACTTTAAATTTATGTACTCTGTGACAGCTATTCTTAACTTCTTCCACACTATTTTCTGGGTGTTGAGTTATTTTGTTAATATTGTTGACAAGGATTCGTCTGCAACGTCTTCTGGAGACTCGGAAAGCTCTACTTCGAAAAGAGCAAGCAATGGCTTATGCCCGTGCTCTTGCCGCTGGATTTGAATTGGACAATTTAGATGATCTCTTAGTCTTTGCTGATGCTTTTGGAGCTTCACGTTTAAGGTATGGTTCCATAGAACTTGGTAATTACTTCAAGCATCAAACTTTCAAGTTGGAGATCAAACAACAGTCCATCACTCCATTGTACTACATACCAGATGTATGAGCAGATCAATTCGATTTTTATGGACACTGTCGCATGTTAAGATTGATTTGGCTCCATAGAGTCCTAAAGCTTTTACTTCTGTACACTTCGCAATTGTACGTATTTTGCCTTGTCATGTGAACATTTTATTGCTGCACTTACATCTGTTTTTTTTGGTGCTTCGGAAAATACTGCTCTTCATCTGTACTGATACTAGATGACTGACTTCTACGAAGTTCCATCTTTTGGATAATTCAGTATCAGAAGCTAATTCATCTGCGTGAGGATCTTTATTTCTGACGCCCAGCTTTGTAACTTGTTAGTTGGTTTTGAGATAAATTTCAGGTCTTGCCTGACATGTCATTAGTATCAAAACGTATTCATTATGTATCCATTTTTTTCCTCCTTACTTTCCAAAACATTCTTTAGTATAGGGTATCCCCTTTTCTCATTTGGTAAAAGTAAATGGAAATTATTTAGTATAGCTCTGCATAAGTAAAATTGCCTTTTCGAGCTAAATCATGTATTTTCGCCAAGACAAAGGGATTGCTAGCAGGCAAATTCTTCGTCCCAGTTTGGTCAATTGGTTTTCGAGCTAAATAATTTATTATCACCCAAAACAAAGGGATTTCTGGGAGGCAAACTCTTCGTCCCAGTTTGGTTACTAACTTTGCACATTTCCAAAAAATAGAACTGTATAGTTAAGTCGGGAAAGAAACAAGAGGTTGGGACATTAAGCATGGGGATTCAGCTGGGAACTAAGTCTCATATAAATGGACCTACAACATGAGGTTAATGAAAGGAGTTCAGTTTTTTCGTTTAGTACTACCATTTTCTTCAAATATAATGAAACAAATTGCAGGCGATGTAATTTTTTATTTCTTCTCTCATTTGAATGTCAAAATCGAATTATAAAAATGTAATTATGTATCAAGTATAGTGACTATTTGAATACCACATAGGGTGATTAAAATTGGTGCAATGTTTTAGAAAGTTCGGTTACATGTAGGGAGGCATGCACTGATTTCAAGGAACTGTGCAAGAAAAAGCACTCAGATGGGCTTTGGATGGACGAATTAGCTGCTATGGAGGCATATTCCCATCCAGACCTCTCATTCTCGGGTGCATCTGGGATAATACTTGCTTGTGAAGGCACTCCCCTGGGTCAGAATAACATGCTAAATTTTCCGAACGGTAATCTTATGTCAAATGGGTCTTTGGATATTTCATCCGACTCAACAGCAAGCCAGTCGGACAGCAACAAAGGTACGTTTGTTTCGTGCTTTTTCTGCTTCATCTATACAACACGTGTTTTAACAAAATCTCAATTTGTTTTTTAAAACGCTTGATCATTACATGTTTTAACAAAATCTCACTACATTTCTTTCAAAATGTGGTGGTCAAACTAGCAAAGCTTGGTCATGTTCATGTTGCTTGAGCATTTCCCCCCCGACTTTTCTTGATGCATTTTTCATCATTGTAAGTTATTTTTCGCATTTTCGTATGTTATTCATAGTATGCCTTTCAGTCTTTTAATTTGCCTTGCCCATTTGATTTTCTCATGAATATGATGAAGATCAGGTGCCATTAGTTGGTAATTCGTAAATGTGCCAATGCAGGGATCACTATAGGCGATATGCTTCAATTTTGTTGCGCGCATTAAACAATAGATTGGAGGGACGAAACGTGCCTTGACAATCCTTAATAGTAATATGCCTATACTTAGAATCAAATTCCAGATGATATGTGTCACTGTTTTTAAGAATATTGTTTCATAACAAGGTGTCTCAAGAACCTGGAAAGGGGTCAGATTAAATAATATACGCGGCCCAATGGGGAGAGGAAAAAATAAAAAGCTTCCTAACTTACCCTCGCTTGTCACAAGAAGACATGGTTCCCAATTATAGATTCTAATATGTCTTGGCTTGATGAATATTATGAAAACAACATGTTTATGCATTCGTTAAGTGCACGGATTCACGGAATTCGCTGATGACCAAGGTTAACATGTGCAGATAATACCGTGCATGCATCAGATCAGGTACCATCAAAAGTTCAAATGCAAATGCCATGGCCAAACCAAATTCCTCAGTACATGTTCAACTTTCAGAATCCTGGTCAACAAATGGCTCCATATCCGCCCTATCCTTTCCCTCCTATGCAAAATGCACCCCCGTATTACCCAGGAAATATGCATTGGCCTCAAAATACGGATGAATCTAGACGTGGTCCCACTTCGGAACTTGATCGGCATCGGCATAAAAGGTCTTCTTCAAGGAACAAGGATAAATCTCAAAATGTAGAAGGAGCTGGATTTTCAGAAGAAGATGAACAAACTGAATCGGCTGATTCTGATACTGGGACTGATTCAGAGGCAATTGCATACAAGAAAAAGGAGAAAAAGAAGTCTTCGAAAACAGTTGTCATCCGAAATATCAACTACATTACATCGAAGAGGAGAAATGGAGAAAAGGATGGAGACTCTGATGATGATTCTTCAGTGGAGGATGGATCTTTGGTTGATGGAGATTTCCTTAAGCACAAGGTGCAGGATGTAGTTGGAACTTTTGAGAAATCCCATAACCTGACTTCAAGTAAAAAGAAAAGAGGTGGGAAGAAGAGCTCAGCCTTTGTAAATGGTTCCGCTGATCAAGAGGTTGAGCATGATCCAGTTAATAATATGTCGGCGGGAGGAAATGGAAATGGAAACTGGGATTCGTTCCAGAACCTTTTGATGAGGGAAAAAGAGGTAGAAAGTCAGAAGCCTATGGATGTTGTTGACGAACACTTCTCAGTCAAGAGCTCTGTTAATGGAGTCACGTCCAATGCAAATGCTCTTTCCATTGACTTCAACTCGGAGAAAATTCAACCACGGAAGACATTTGGAACAGATTCGTTTATTGTCAATGATAGGGATGAGGCAAATGGCAGTAGAGTTGAGTTAGAAGATTTTGGCAATGGTGAGACTCTCCGTCCAAGTACGATGAGAAGGGATATTGCGCAGGAGGCATTGTTATTTCCAAATAGAGTGGAAGAAACAAGGAGCAATATTGTAGGAACACTTCCATATAGTGGAAACGACTCGTCCATAATTAAGAACGGGAAAGGAGAAGATTGGTTCATTGTCAACCACTCCGGAGATGTCGAAAGGCAGACATCATTTGATGGCGGTATTTATAATGCTTTGTCATCTGTGGGTGATCGCTCTCAGACTGAAGCAAGTAAAAAGATTGTTCCAGTTGACGATTCTTTCATGATACAGACGCAGACATCAATGGGTGATCAATATGATGGTCGCTGGAAAACAGACCTAAGCTTGGTTTCAGGCGTAATTGTACCCAAAAACGGGACCCCTGATGCTTCGCAAAAAAAGATTGGTGTATCCCACGAGCCTGATGATCTCAGTGTGGTGTTTTCGAGGGATTCTGGATTTGAATCTGTTGGAGTTTCTTGGTCTGCTGAAATGGATTATGGAGTTGAGGCTTCATTTAAGGAACCTGTTAAAAAGCCTTTAGTTGAAACAACTGATCCGGATCCAGTTGAAGAGAAGAGTCCCACGAATGGTACGAGCGGAAATGTTAAGAGAACTAGTTCGGAAAAGCAGACAAGGGGTAAAGGTTTGCAGGGATCTCTTTCAAAGAGCAAATCTGATGTTTTGTCGAGGAGCAAGAAGCCGTTGTCTACTAGTAGGCCTATGATTCAAAAGAGCAAATTGGAGAAGGTACTAATGACCGTATATTCTTTTGATTGTTTATTTTGGTTTCTTCCTTCTTTGTGATCTTAATTAAGGGCATGTTTGAAACTTGTGGAAGAGAGAGGGAAGATAAGAAGAAGCAAGCGAGTAAAAGTTCAAGAAAATTAATTAAGATCAAGTTTAAAGGAAATGAAACTGAGAAGAAAATTAATTTTACATGTTCAAGTTTAAAGGAATAAGAGGGAGAAAATGAGGAGGAAAATTAGTTACCGCTATTTTTTCTTAGATTGTTTTTTCCTTTTCATTTCCTTAGAAGGAAATGAAAAATAAGTGAAAATAATCGTGTTCCTTTCATTTCCCTTCTTTCCTCAAGTTCCAGACGCACCCACCCTGATAAGAGTTGTTTTCTTCAGGAAGAAGAGGCTCGAAAGAAAATGGAAGAATTAGCGATTGAACGCCAGAAGAGAATTGCTGAAAGAACTGCAGCTAGTGGTTTAACTCCAGCAGTATCTAAAAAAGTCCCCACGGCATCTGCAAAGCCAAGGCCAAATGCAGCCAAAAATCTTGTTATGCCTGGACAAATCAAATTGCGTGGGTGATTACCAGTCTCACATCGTATTCTGGAGTTGAGTCGCTCTGGGGATGAGCGACTGCCAAGTTTTGGATAAACATGGCAAAAACTCACCACAAGAACCCCAAAATTACTGATTTGTTGTGGATTTTGGTGTATTCTTCAAGTTCTGGTTCATAATCTTATGTTTATACCCATATAGGGATTGTTGCCCATTTATACATGTGACGTGTCACAGTTGACATTGTAATCATATTTCGCGAACTTAGCCCCGTATAGTGTCATTTGAGTTGTATATTGAGTTCTTGTATTTGTTTCAGTTCGAAAGATGCCGTTGATATCTGGAGTTGTTATTGCTTTCGGCTTGCTGTAAACATTCTGTTTCCAAAATTCTTTGGTCTTGTATCTACTCAGTGGTGTAATAAATCTTGTTTGAACATTCAGATTTCCCGTTGTGTCGAAATAATTACTTCCATTCTGTTTGAGATGCTTTTTTGTAAAAATAAAAAAAAATCGCGCTAATCTTGGTTATCTTCTTGTGCTTGTTTCTTTGAAATGATGTTGTCCATAGGTCCTTTAGTAGATTCAAGTTCTCCAGTTATACCTCTGGCATCGCTGTTGCTGTGTGATTGGGACTAGAGGACAATAATATTCAATAGCGCTCAACCTCATCGTTCGTTTCGGCAATCAATGGTTCGGATTTTAAAAAAATTTAAACACTTTTGGACGGTAAAATTGAGCGTTGCTGAATGCTGCTGTCCCTCAAGTCCGTGTGATTGTGGCTTCCAATCTGAAAACAAATTTGTCGAAGAACAAGACAAAAGGCAAAACCAGAATGGCACACTCAATGAACACTTTCATGTGATTCATATATTAAAATAGGGTAAATTACAGTTAACCCCCTCTAACTATGCCTCAGTGACACTTAACCCCCTCTAACTATTATTTTTGGCACTTAACCCCCTCTAACTAACTGAAATTCAAACGGTCATAACTTCTTCGTCCGAAATCGAAAACATGCAAATTATATATCGATTTTGAGATCTTGAAGTCAGCTTTCTAATGACACCAAAATCACATCACGATTCAAAGCACACAGAAAGTTATGATCAAAAGAGTAAGGGCTGGTAGACAGAAAGACCGTTTTGATCATAACTTTCTGTGTGCTTTGAATCGTGATGTGATTTTGGTGTCATTAGAAAGCTGACTTCAAGACCTCGAAATCGATATATAATTTGCATGTTTTCGATTTCGAACGAAGAAATTATGACTGTTTGAAGTTATGACCGTTTGAATTTCAGTTAGTTAGAGGGGGTTAAGTGTGAAAAATAATAGTTAGAGGGGGTTAACTGTAATTTACCCTTAAAAATACCCTCCATTTTCAAGTAATTAAAGTAATAATTACACTCCAATATCCATTTTACTTCTAGAAAAAAAAAGTCACCAGAAAAAAAGGCCCTAAATACCAAGGTTATGAATCCCGTACCGTACCGTACCAACCGGTACCTACCGGTATTGTCCATATCTGGTACCCTACACCTCTAATTTCGTTTCGGCTCAAATACCGGTCGGTACCGGCTAATACCGGACGATATCGGAGATACCGGTCAGTACTGGCCAATACCAGATAGTACCGGACTACTTTTAATTTTTTTTTTTCTTCAAGTACAGGACAATACCGGTCAATACTGGACGGTACCGGGCAAATACCGGAATTTTATTTTATTTTTTTGTTTTAAAAAGTGTATATTATACTATAAATTCTTTTAGGTAGGAAAATAACACTAATAGCGATCAATCCGAAACGGTACCCGGTATCTCACCGGTACCGGTACGTACCGTACTAGTAAGAAAACCGGTACTCTAGCCGGTACGGTATTCAAAACCTTGCTAAATACCCTAGCTCGAATCCAAGCTCTTAGCCCGGAGAGGCGGGGGAGCTGTTGTCCCTTCAAGGGGCAACAGCGTGCTGTCCCGGTTGAGCGAGGCCCGCTCCAGTCTTGTTCCGATAATCGGAAACGTTCACTTCGTAAAGCTCATCGAGTAGAATATGCGTATTAAAAATCAACGGATCTCACCTTAAGGAGGAGACTTGTCGTAGAATTTTAGGAATGTAGTAAAGCAAGGACGGATGCACTCTCATTCTTTCATTGGTCTTTGCGCGGCAGCACATAACTTGTCAATAATGGGTTCCAGTGGATTTGTCCAACGTTTCGGATCCATTCTTTTGAAGATATAAATGTTATGATAAGGCACTTAATGATATCCGATTACTCTGATTTTTTGTACACATATTCTATTCGACGAGTTCTACGAAGTGAACGTTTCCGATTATCGAAATAAGACCGGAGCGGGCCCCACTCGGCTGGGACAACATACTGCTACCCCTTAAAGGGACTGCAGCTCCCCCGCCTCCTTAGCCCAGATATGTTAGGGTTGCGAATTGGGTCTGGGCTAGGGTTTTTAACATTGTACGGGCCAAACCTAACCCGATTTTTTGAGGTGGCTTGACGGGCTTGGATTGGGCCAGCCCGAGCCGATTATTTATGAGCCGGGCCTGCCCAAATTTACATACACCCCAACAATCAGTGAATGAAAAGAGAAAAGCAAATAGTTGAGAGAGATTGTGCAGCTCCAGTAATTCTCCCATGAATCATATCTAAACATCAATTGGGTTTGCTGTAATCACTCAATTTCCATTTTCAATTTCCAAATGGATTCCTTTCTTGCTATATTTCATGCGCACATAGTTTGACAACACATTGTATCTCTATTGTCTTATTTTATTTAATTGCAGCATCCACGTAGACCATTGACGGATTGACGTACCCAAATTTTGTTGTATTTTTATGTTTTCGGACAGGTAGTGTCCCTTCTTGTAATTTGTTTTCTTCTACATATGATACGTTTGAGTTCCTCAAAAAATATGTACTCTTCAATTCATTCAACTAAAAATAAAAAAGGTACTCCCTCCGTTCTTTTTTAAGTGTTCTGCTTTGTAATTCCAACTTATTAAAAATACATCATTATTTCACATCAACTTTTACCTCCACTTTCCCTCCTTACGCTCTATGGAAACATCATCATTACATTTTTACTCACTAACTTTTCAAAATAGAATCTACTTTTAGGGACAAAATGGAAAATTCACCAACTTTTACCCACTAACTTTACAAAATGGACATTTATTAAGGGACAACCCAAAATGAAATACTAGACTCTAAAAAAGGGACTGAGGGAGTAACTTATAAAACTGGGAAAATGTAGAGAATTTCGATTCAAATTCTTATAGTAGTTGTATGACTCTATGATGACATGGAATAGAAGACGTAAATACAATTCCATTGCATTTTGGATTGCACAGTCGGGTCTATTTAGTGGTCTGGGTATTGAGCTGTTCCGTTGCGCTACATCCACATGTGAGAGCTTTAGGCACAAAAGTCTCTTTTTTTTTTTTGGAACTTTTTAGGCACAAAGTCCACAAGATAATTCTTCATGACCAATGGTGTCGGTTGTGTCTATACCTTCATTGACAAAAAAATGAAGACTTAAAGAGTGGGAATGTTAAAAAATTCCTTCAAGATTGATGAAAATAATTGTCAAGAATGTTGAAATGGTTTTATTTGCGAATAAATGGTCTGACCGTTGAGGTGATAGGTTTTCAATTCCAATTTGGCTTTCTTTATTTATTTGTTGAGTGCATGTTGACTTGAGCTGGGGTTTGGATTAAGTTTATTCAAATTAAAATCTTTTGTTCGTTCTAAACTGTCCTTAGTTTTGGGTCAAACACTTTTAGGTCCCGTTCCGCTTTCGTTCTAAACTTTTTTTTTCAAAAAGAAGATAATTTCAAACTCAAATATAACAAAAATGAAAAATAATTTTTTGATTTTTTTGGTACTGTTTAAAAGATCTCAATAAGATCTATTAAACAAGATCCATATTGCTAGAAAAATTATTTGCGTAAACACATAATTTTTGAGCTTGAAATTACCTGCTTTTTTAAAAAGTTATTTTTCAAAGAAAGTGGAACACCTATTCACTTTTCTGGTATGTTGAGAGAAATCGAATAGGGAAAATAGTATGACTGAAAATTAAAAAAGCCTCTACATAAATAATAAAAAAAAGGCCAAAGCAGACAAACTTTTTAATTTATATTTTTTATTCTAAAAAATTTCACATTTGGTCTTTAGTTTTTTTTTTTTTTTTGCTTTGCTGATTTCTCCCATCTAGCAAAAAAAAATGATCAAATGTTTCGATCAAAAGAGTAAGGAAAAAATCGACAACTAAATAAGCTACTTATAGGAAAATTAAATTAAATTTTTTTTCCAAATTCACACCATGGAAGCACTGTTTTTAGACGATTGATTTTCGCACATCTCTTTTTACCATCCGCACTCTTTTTGGTTTATTCATATAAACTTTACAATGTTACTATTCACTAGTTCACACATACAGTATTACTCCCTTCGTCCATTTTTAAGTGTTAAGTTTCGTAACTTCAACTTATTAAAAAAATATCATCATTATGTCTTTCACATCAACTTTACCTCAACTTTTCCTCCTTACTCTCTATTCCTCTATCATTACACTTTTAATCACTAAACTTTTCAAAATGGAATATACTTGAGTTGAGTTTTGTTCACCCTCCCTCCCTCCTTAAAAGAGGGTGAACATGTATTACCCTCCTTCCTATTGGTTGAAATTGTGTGGTTCCCACCACAAAGTGATGTCATGCTTACTAAAAAGTGTATTGTAGGAGTAAGCATGACATCACTTGTGGTGGGATCCATATCATTTCAACCAATAAAAGGGAATATAATGTTCACCCACTTTCAATAAGTCTAGGTACACTACATTCAACCACTACACCATCCACTACATGTTTTGTAGGGCCCACTCTGAGTCCCAAAAAAATACAGAAAAATGTTCATAAATTTTAAAATAATATATTATGGGTGAACAAAATCGCACTCAATATACTTTTAGGAGCAAAATGGAAAATTTACCAACTTTTACCCACTAACTTTATAAAATGGACACTTGTTAAGGGACAACCCAAAATAAAATACTGGACTCTAAAATGGAGACGGAAGGAGTATTAATAAGACAAAAAAAAAGTGCAAAAAGAAAAAGAGAAGTTTGATATCACTACTCCTCTATTCTTAAAATAATTTAATCTTTAATTTGATATCAATAAATTTACAAAATCATGCAAGGAAGTAATTTATTTTTTGATCCAAAAACCACACGTTTTTTCGTTTAATAAATTTCAATCTCTTGAGAACGGAGGGAATAGTAATTTTGTTTACAAATTGAGACAGCCATGAAGAGTCAAGTTGGCGCCCCTAATTTCTTGTCGGGCAGCTGAAGCGAAGGTTGTGGTGGAGCCCTTGGCTCCTGTCCACTCTCACCACTTGCACAATTGGACTTCAAAATACAGAACGAAAGTATTGACTTCTATGTTCAAAGATGAAAGGGAATCACTCTCACCACGAGTGGGTAGCACGTGGTGCCGGCACATCTGGCCCGTTGCGGTTTTAGACGGGTCGGATTTGGAGAAAGAAAGTGGTGGGGGTGAGAGGAGAGAGATGTTTCAATTTGAGCCGTCCAAAAATACATTAGAAGGTCCAAATGTGCTGAGCGAGCACCACGTGGGATATACCCACCCGGCACCGAAAAATTTCTCCTTCTGGAAAGAATTTTTCAGTGCCGAAAAATTTCTCCACTTCTTGACTCAGCGTTGTAGCGGGAGAAAGAGCTAGATATCGTTCTAGTAGTAATAGATGAATGGCTTAAAAATGTTGCTAACAGACCGGCTCTTGAATTCACAAGAAAATGATAAACACCTCGCACACAAGGAAAATAGAGAACTCTGACGAACACGAGAGCGGAAAATATATATATATATATATATATATATATATATATATACACACACACTAATCTTCTAATGAGGACTACCCCATTTCTTCCCTTTCCCGATTGAATTTTGATGATCCGAGCCGCTCAATGTGTTCAGAACGTGATTTTAAGGATACCCGCGAGAAATCAGCAAAAAAAATGACCAGGAAAGGCTTGATTTGAGCAGTTTTTATTTGAACCGTTCGATAAAAAATAAATAAAAACTGCTCGGATGAAGCCCTTCCTGGTCTTTTTTTTTTTGCTGATTTCACGCGGGTACCCTTAAAATCATGTTCTGAACACATTGAGCGGCTCAGATCATCAAAATTCAATCAAAAAAGGGAGGTCCTCATTTTATTAAAATGAGGTGGTCCTCATTAGAAGGGGACTCTATATATATATATATTATGAAGAGACACTCTCAACACATAAACTTCAGAGTAAACCATTCAAATTCTGAACCATGTCCAACAATGAAGCTCCACCCTCACAGTCTGATGACAGTACTCCATCCATCAACAGTACCAGTCCTTCTAAGGCCAAGTGCTCAATAGGATCTTTGGCAGCTCTTTTCAAGGCCAAGCTCAATATCTCCAAACACAAATCCAAACCCGAATCCAAACCCGAACCTAAACGGTTTGAGCTGAGCAACCACAATGCTGCGTCTAGCAGTGCAACCGCCGCCGCCAACAACCACGACCATGGTGGAGCTCCAGTCCTCTACAAATTGATCCATCAAGACCTCAGTTCCATGGAAGAGTTCACAGCTCGTCTAAATGAGCAAATCAACCATGCCCATTACAAGCTTGAGGAGCTGAAAACAATAGGTAGTACTAGCAGCAGGACAGAACTCGACGAGCTCAGAAAGCTCAAAATGGTGGTCGCCAGGCTAAAATCCCAGATTCCTTCACGGCTTAAAATCCCTTCTTATGATTTCAACCGCAGAACATGGCCGGACATAAACAAAACCGGCGATGAAATGATTCACTTGTACTGGAGGCCAGAGTTTGGCAGCTCCAGTGAACCTGAAGACCTACAGAGAGCTTTGGATGGACTCCCGTACACGGTAAAACGCTGTTTGTTTTGTTTCTTGATTTTCCCACCAATGACTATTATAAAGAGAACGTTTTTGAGGTATTGGTGGATAGCTAACGGATTAGTGGGGTGGCATGCGAAGCGAAATAACATTGCAGGAAAGTCGGGTGAGGATATTGGCAATGAGATCTTCGATATGCTAATTGCAGAGTGCTTCATCAAGCCTGTTTTCCAAAAGCGTGGCTTGGTTCCGGACAGTTGCCGGATGAGTCATTCTGTTCATTCTGCTCTAACCATCGCGGCCAATGTTTATCTACGTACATTTTATGTTCTTGGTCGAAATAATCAAACTATTCGTCTAGATAGGTATTTACATGTGATCAATATCGGCGAGGCTATTATTGACGGCGAGCCTCAACTATTTGAGAAGATGAGAAATATCACGATTGTTTACCTGGGTAGGTGGCAGAGCTTAGCCACGCACCACATTGAGGTTGCAGATACAAAAATTCTCCATGGCCTGAAGAATTTGAGTCGGTTGGAGTTTCTTAGCCTTCGAGGAATTTCTTTGATCACGGAGCTTCCCTCATTCATTTCAGAGCTCACTCGTCTAAAGATCCTTGATCTCAAAGCCTGTCACAATCTTGAGTTAATTCCAGATGGGATCGGTTTGCTAAAACAGTTGACACACTTGGACATGTCCGAGTGTTACTTTCTAGAATACATGCCCAAGAGCCTTGCTCATCTATCACAGCTTGAAGTCCTCAAGGGATTCCTCATTCAAGATTCCAAGTACGACGAACAGTCGTGTACACTCGGCGATTTGTCTGGATTGCAAAAGCTGAGTAAACTGAATATCTACACGAGTGTGGAAGATTTTCCTACAGAAAGGGACCTTAACGATTTCCAAAAATTTGAAGCTCTACAAAAGCTTACAATATCATGGGGAGGATGCTCTTCACAAAGTGCTCATATGCAAACACAAGATGATGTAATGCAGTCACTGGCTGTAGACAACGAAGACCTTGGAATCAAAAAACACGCCAAGAGAGAAGCAGAACCAACTACAAAAGCAGACGCCTCAATGAAAAGAGTACTCAACAACCAGCTGGACAAATCCCCTGCGGCACTTCCTTCCACGCTGCAGAAACTGGACCTCCAGTGTTTCCGTGGGAAGAGCCCGCCCAGTTGGCTAAGGTCTGCCGATCTGAATCAGCTAAATAAACTCTACATCAGGGGAGGACAACTTTGTGATCTAGGCGAATTTGAGCAGTGGACAGTCAAGATATTGTACTTGAAGTACTTAAGTGAACTAGAGATGAATTGGAAAGAACTCCGGACATTATTTCCAAAACTGGTTTACTTGGTCCATGAAGAATGCCCCAAGCTCACTAACTTCCCAGAGGCAGCTGAAGTTTATTTGGAGCCTAACAGTGAACAAATGTAAGCGAGAGTGTTTGCTTAACATCGATGCTTCTTTCTGCTAGTATCCGGATTGACAAAGGTATGAAATTGACAATTTTAGAACTAAATAAATTCATAAACAAAGCCCGACTTTACACTTAACCTTACTCTTCGTATTTTGACGAACAACATGCAGCAAATACTACTGGACTTCCATTGAATGATGTCACCCTCCTATCCTAATCATGGCTTTGCCACTGCCAAGTACAATAGAGACTTTTTGATTTATCAATCATCATGGTTTCAGAACTGGTAAATCTGGCAAAAAAATTATGCTAGCACAAAGCTCTATAGAAGCTTTCCATGAAAGAGGTTATAAAAATCATTGTAGGAGAGGATGTGTTTCTAGCATTGTTTGTTTCAATGTGGCTCATGATACACATACGATGACTGTAATCCATGAGACGCCCTTTACGTGCAATTCTGTGTGTCCTAATTCTTTGATTTAGCATATTATGTTTGAAGATTGTTGGCCAGCATATGAGTTCACTAATATATGCAACTTATGAAACAATAGCCTAAAGTGTTTGACTCTCACATCCTCCCCACCCAATCACTTAAAATATGCATTCAAAACCCTTTATCATATCAATCATAAATTCAAATCAAGGACACAAGATTTGAACATGGCGTTAGCGATTATTAAAAAAAAATCTGTGACATATGAAGTGTAACAATAACACTGTTAACGCAAACTATAAAGTACAAACGGAAAGATTAGGGAGGTATGATTGATCAACCTATGTTACAAAAAAAAGAGATGTACATGGTATATAAGTAGTACAACTATATGTATTTTGGGCATCCATAACAATTTCGAAAGACAAAATAGTACCGCTAAATATTTAAGTATTACTAAAGATAACACAAGATGCATGGTGTAGTGAATTGTTATATGAAAAATTCTTAAAAGGGCAATAGATAATTTTCTCAAAAAACTCTTTGGATGGGAGGATCTTAAAAACACTTATAAATTTTTTTAAGGCGACGCTTTTCTAGTTGTTAGGTGAGAATCGTTTTGATTGTGATGATTTAATTTGTGAAGGACTTAATTTATGGAGGATTTAATTATATTGGTTGCAGAGGACTTCATTGTTTTTGAGGATTTCATTATTTAGATTTGTTTGGGCTGTTAACATGTTTGGCTAATCATGGCCGTGACATAACTATGGCTGCAGAAGATTTTTCATTTTTCATACCTTAAAGGCAAGAAACAGTTGGCCCAAGGGGGAAGAACATGTTCAGATTGTTCTGTATGGGTGCGCGACGAAATAAGAGAAGCTAGAAAGAGCAATTTTACAAAGAATGGATAGACTCGCGAACTCAGAGACGAGCACACAAGTTGGCCAAACAGGGACAAAGATGGCAGGATTTTGAAGCCAAGGGGGAGCCAAAACGGCAGGGCAATGAGTCACAGCATCCCGCACATCAGGGTCCCCGATACCATTGGATCTGACTAATCGCCGAACATATGAAGACCTGTCCAACAGAATAATCGAATAACCGATCTATTTCGTCAATCACTTTGACTCCCAATTTTTTTTTTCTTTTTTGCAAACTAGCAGTCATATTCATTCTGCATATTACTTCCTGATCAATTGTGCATTTGTGCTCAATGACTACAAAGAAACTGTTAGAAAAAGTAATTTGTAATCTTCTAGAATAATGTAGAATGAGTATTAAAATATCTAAGTTTAAAATAATTAGAAGTGTGTAGAAGTAAAAATTATACTTAGAAGTGTGTAGAAGTAATGATTACACTTAGAAGTGTGTAGAAGTAATTTGTATTTGGGCACATGGAATAGTCTAGAAGTTGTGAGAGATGACATGGGTTTTAACTAGATTATTCTAGAATTGTGTAAATGGCTCTATAAATAGAGCTAACTTGTACTCACTATGTGCATAAATCAAATAGATCACTACAATCATATTCTCTACTATCAAGTCCTCTTTGGTATAATTATAGTTGAGCAGGAGCTCTGTAGGGCTCTGCCCTACATCTCCAAAAACCATCTTTTTATTTTTATTATTTGCTTCCGCTGCCCCCAAAAATTCCAACAGAAACATGTCCAAAGGCATACAATAAAACACCAAAACATGCTAACGACAAATCTCTCTCTCTCTCTCTCACGCGTGCAAGAGGGAGAGAGAGAGGGGTACCATACACGGGTTTAATAAATCAACCGTATCATCTGAAGACAACGTACAATAAGTGGATTCATAGTCTGAGTTGGCATAGATCTCGAACCAACAGTGTTCCTTCATTTAAGGAAAGGTTTAGTCATTTAAGGAAAGGTTTAGTTAGCCGTTTGAAACAAACCAAAGTTGTCCATTAACCTCATTCCAAAAATTAACAATAACAAAAGTTACAAAACTGTCCCTATCCACATTTTCGTGTCTCTCTTCTTAAATAAGCAAAGATTTCTTCTCTCCAATTTGACTCTCTCTCTCCTTCTCATCAAAAAAAGAGGAGAAGAAGTTCCAAGGGAGGGAATTGAACGCCAGGCATTGCGCTGCACGCTTCGTGTTAAATTTTTTATCCAAAATTTTGATCGCGATCTTTGAATGTCCTTTTTCAGAGTAATATACCTGTTTTATTCTTTATTGGTGATACATTTCTTTACCCTGCAAACCTTAGGTTTCTCGTCAAACCTAAGGAAACTGATCCGGGATGGTAAATCGAGTGGTTTAACAGAAAAGTATTCTTATTATTGTCCTCTTCTTGTTCAAGACTATATAAGGTTTTTCCCCGTTGATTACCCATGGCTAACGGACCAATGCTGTTTCATAAAAAGTCACCTGGAGTTGAGGTATGACTCAGACATCAATTTCGTTCTTAAGATTTTCATGATTACCCTTTGTTGTTTTTATGTATACATCGATTATATACATACGTATACGTAGTAGATTCATAGTGGCTAGTTAGTGCCTCATTGCTAAAAGATCTACTACTTTAATTCCTGTTTCAAAAATCGATGATTTTGTCTCTAACTCTATAAAGGCGGCCACAGATCTATGCAACCCATTTTCGCGAAGATGAAAGCATCTTCACGTCGTTTATCATATTGTTTCAATCTGGAAAAATGCTATAATGATGCATGCCTATATAGACTATTCGAAAGTTTTGATGTATATTTGATGAAATTGTGTTCTTGTATATTTGATGAACTTGTGTTCTTGAAAAATTGATTGTACAACTTCAGTTTTCTGATGAATATCTGCGCCATATTCTGGCTGGAAATTCTTTCCGGTATTAAGTTTCCTTGCAATAATCCATGCATGCTTCAACGGCAAATAACTTGCCCCGCAGGGAACCTATATTCAAGGAGATATACGTCCACAATTAGTTGTGTGTTCCTATAAAAATCAGCTAGTAGCCAACAATCCTTCGTATGCATCCTCAGCAAAAAACTAACAATTCAGGTAGATCTATATATATCACTACGAGTATACGAATTGATAGACTATCGATCCCAGGTCTCTTCTGGTTTTTTTCCATTCCAATCTCATAGGAGGAATTAGGGTTCCCATTTATAGCTACAACTATGACTCATGATCAAGGATACTCGAGATTTTTTTGCTAACATGAGTTTTTTCAGTACATCCACGTTGGGATTAGTAACAAGTTCAAATTCAAAGCACATTAATATGTTGGGATGATGCTATGGTGTCCCCAGTCATTTTGGGGACACCGTAATTTTTGGCATAACTTCATCCTTATGAGCATAACTAAAACCCATTACAAGCATAACAGAACCCAAACAAAGCATAACCAAGGAATATCCAAAAAACCAACCAAGGCATAACCAAACCCAACCAATGCATAACAAACAAGTTATGCCTTGCTATGGTTCTGTTATGCTTGTAATGGGTTTTGATTATGCTCATAATGGTTTTGTTATGCCAAAAGTTACAGTGTCCCCAAAATGACCCGTGACACCGAAGGCATTCCCTAATATGTTTGTTGGTAATAAGTGGGTACTTGGTATGCATTGCATCTTTCCATAGGGTCTTGGTTTACAGAGCCTCTTGCAGCCAAGGTTTGTCAAAAAGCATTTGCCACTAATCAAGTCGAGATTCTTGTTTCTTAAAGGTTCTATGGAATATTTAGTTTTGAATTTTGGAGTTCATTCAAAATATTCATAACTTGATTTATGATAGCGAGGTCAATGTTTCGAATATTTTTATCTGTGTGCCACTCCATTATTTGCCCATGGAGAAAAAGCGGAGGCCATGCTAATTCTAGAACTTAAGAACAGCAGTGCACCACGCATAAATCAGCTAATAATTTCAACAGGGAAAGCAACTGCCAAAGACAAACAAGAAGCCCGACGTATCAAAGAATCCAAGGGAAGTTAAAGGCTTCAAGGTGCACAACTCTCACAGTGTGGCAGGCAATTTCGTTACAATGGCAGAGCTTAGGACAAAGGTCCTCACTTTTAGGGACTTAATTGACTTACCTCCGTGTGTAGGCTCCGCTTCTGCAAACGAGGTACTCTTCCAACTGTTTTCTCTCCCATTTTATTCTCAGAAACTCATTGTAGATATCAAAATCCCATTTTCATTTTCTTGCAGCTGGTGATAAACACATTGAAAGATCTGCACACTATGTACCCTGATATCGTACCAAAAAATTCAATGTCAGAAAGTGAAGGAACACCTATTCATCAGGTTAATCAAATTAGTGATACCAACAATCAGGATTAAAATTGCTAATCATATACTTTGGCTGATTAACATGACATTTCAAATAGGCACTGGTCTCGTTTTGCAATGCGTTGAAATCTGTTGGAGAAATCTGGATGAGTAAAGAAGAATGGATGGACAAACCCAAAAAAAAAGCATATGATAATATGGCAGCCAATGAACTGGAAAAACAAGGTATGTCAAGTTCTTACTCCAATCGGTGTTTGGCAGCCAAGTTCGGCCTAACTTTTCCTGTGTCTTTTTTTTTTGGGCATTTTAAAAATCTTTTCTCACTTTTCGGTCAAAATTTTGTCATAATCCAACTTGTCTCCATGAGAAGAATTAGAAAAGTAAAAAAAAATTATGGACCAAGTAGTCAAAGAGCCACTAAAATAAAAATCTACCAAAAATCCAACATGGTATCTCAAACAGGCAATTGCCTTATATATTGCTATGTATGGAAATAAATAAACCAGTGAAAAAATAACTGGTGATATATAGTAGACCTCTTTATAAATTGATGGCCATCTTTTGTCTTGAAATTGAAATAGCATTGGCGATACTTGACGACATGATAAACATGGCAAAAGAGAGGTTGTTCGATCTGATGGAAGAAGATGAACCGCTCAAAGATTACAGTCCTAGATCAAATGCATTTGGGAGGGCTTTGTCAGAGTACTCAGACGATAAAACTCCCTCTGGTTCACCTGCCACTCCGACGTCAGTCCTTGCGAACAACATCATGACTCAGTCCGGAGCACCTTATTCCTCACCTCTTCTCTTGCCTCTGAGAATCCAAGCTGTTGGGAAGTTGAACCCCATTGACGTTAAGCGCCTCTCTTTCCATATGTTCCCTTATGTAGCAGCCACAGAGCAGATGAATACGGAAGTTGAGGAACTGAAGCAGAGGAAGGAAGAAAAGATTGACAATGATGATTGCGAAATGATGGAGGACATAATACTGATGTCTAACCTGGACAAGCTGACTGGTGACAAAGGAAGAAAATGGATTAATACCCCAAGTTTGACACCAGCATCAGGACATGAGACCTTGGCAAGAGGTGCCATGGATGTGGTAATACCACCTCCATCACTCCCTAAGTTGAGACCTAATGAAGCGCCAGTGGTGATGTCTCGACCACCATCACCACCCGTGCTCCCAAAGACAGAAGAATCAGCATTACCGCCGCTCATGTCACGCGATGTTGTACTGTCACCTCCTCCTCCACCACCATTGACTATGCCTCCGCCGCCACCACCACCACCTCCATCCATACCATCACCAAACGTAACAACATTTCCTCTTCTGTCACCACCACCCCCACCACCGTCACCACCCAAACTGGCACCAAATATAACACCAGGACCTCCACCACCACCCCCCATGCCAACAGGGAATGGCGCCACACCTCCACCGCCTCCACCACCACCTGGGATGCCATCAAATGGATCAGTGCCACCGCCACCGCCACCACCTGGGACATCGTCAAATGGGCCTGTGCCACCACCACCCATGCCACCGGGAAAGGGAGCTGCTCCCCCGCCACCTCCTGGTTTGGGTGGTGCAAGATCCCTACGTCCCAAGAAAGCAGCAACTAAATTGAAGAGATCATCCCAGATGGGTAATCTTTATCGAGTTCTAAAAGGTAAGGTAGAAGGGTCTAGTCTACATGGTAAATCATCACATGGCAAAAAGAGTAAAGCTGGGGCCCCAGCTGGAGGACAACAGGGAATGGCTGATGCACTAGCAGAGATGACCAAAAGGTATGTGCGCCTTCCACAAAATCTCTAACCAAACAAACTACTATATTTGAGTGAAAGTAATTTGGAATTACGTGCGTTCATGTTTTCATATTTTTACTCTATTTCAGATCAGCATACTACCAACAAATTGAGGAGGATGTTAAAAACCATGCAAAGACAATAACGGAGGTTAAAGTTGCTATTAGTACTTTCCAAACTACAGACATGGCTGAGCTCCTCAAGTTCCATAAATACGTGGAATCTCATCTAGAGAAACTAACAGATGAATCTCAGGTCTATACCATATCAGCTTGTTCATTACCATTATAATGATCATCCATTCATCCTCATCCTCGTCATCTGAGAATCCCAGAGCTTTCTAAGAGGGTTTCAAGTTGTGTCGGACACTCATACAAGCATGTCTCATTTTTTCTTTATTTTGTTAGTATGCGAGACTTCAGAATGCAAATTCCCATAACTTGGGCAAACATAAAAACAGTCCACACTTTGGTATACATTTCCATCCATCTGGTCATTTGAGTTACGGGAATAAATGGTCTTTTTAGTATAAACTAGTGCTATGTTGCATTCTCCATTATTTATGCACAAAATAATCATATGCATGACACACAAAAATATGTAAAATATTTATTTAACGTGTCCTGAATGTGGTGTGTCCAGTTTTTGGGAATCTGTGTGATCGTGTCTTGTCATTTGTCTATGTCCATGCTACTTAGCTCACCATGATCGGTTCTGACATTATGATCACTATAAGTCGTCGCAACCGCCATGAATGTTCATGTCTTCGTATATTCATTTTTGAATTACGTTGAAAAATAAATAAATAAAATTAACATCATAAGAGATGTAAAATTATCAACATAATTTACTGTTCTGCAAAAATCATGTTGAACAAATTGCAAAGGAATTGCACTGTATGTCTATTCTTCTTTAATTTGGTGTTTGTGGAAACCATCTTCGTCGCCATTCTTAAAATTCCATCATACACGAGAATTCAATTCAAAGCATATATCAGGTCTTGTGTCAAAACACGGGAAAAAAAGAATAACGGGCGTATTTCCACACCGATAAATGAACTTCAAGTTAACAGTATGTCACAGACATAGAGCACAGACACAATGTTAGGAAAATCTTACAGCCTCGCCCATCGAAGGGAAAACTAAATGAAGAAAATAAACCACTAAAAGCAAACAATACAAATATCTAATTTTCTTCTCCAATAAAATACAACCAAAAGTCGAAACTGAAGGGTAAGAGAACCAATGTCTCAAGCGGTTGACCCGCACTTTCGTCCATACCTTTATTTGGGATGGTTGAATACTTAAGGAAAATCTCACTCCCTGCTAAATCATTTGTAGGAGATTATGAAAGTAGGCTGAACCGCATCAATTTGTGGATCATTAACGTGGAGTGATTTGTGGTAGAGTAGTTGGCATTTTATCATTACAGTGCATAGTTATGGTTCATTTCCATTAACGTCTATGCAAATGAAAAGGCTTTTACCTTGAATTTAGGTTATTCTGTATGGCAATTTTGGAATGGCAAAAGTTGACACACAGAAATTGGAAGAAACCAACTGTGGCTCTGGCTTTACATATTAGAATAGATGAAATACATTTCTTTTATGCGCAGGTGCTAGCAAGGTTTGAAGAATTTCCTGGAAAAAAGTTGGAAGCATTGAGGATGGCAGCAGCACTCTACTCCAAGTTAGATGCAATGGTCAATACTCTGACAAACTGGAAGATAGAGGCTCCTCTAAGTCAGCTCCTTGACAAGTCTGAGAGTTACGTCAATAAGGTAAACATTTGGTTCTTGATTAGACATCAATATGCTAATATGAGTCAAATTAACAGCTTAGCTTTTTTTACTTACCAAAAAAAAAAAAAAAAAACAGCCTGGTTTCCATTAACTAACAAAAGTCAATAACACATAGATCAAAGGAGATTTGGAAGCACTGGAACGAACTAAAGATGAAGAATCCAAGAAGTTCCAAAGTCACAAGATTAATTTCGATTTCGGAATTCTCACAAGGATCAAAGAATTGATAGTCGATGTTTCCTCCGGTTGTATGGAGTTGGCACTTAAGGTACTTGTGTTTAAAAGCGAATTGCTAATGTAGATATCTGATTTGAAGTCCTTACTTTCTTGGTCAAGTAGCTAAGACTTCTAAATGGAACTTATTTGCACTGACTCAGGAGAAGAGAGAAGCAAAGGCGAAGGAAAACCAAGAAAGTGGATCTAAAGCTGAAGCAAAGAAGAAAGGATCTGCAAAAATGCTTTGGAGGGCTTTCCAGTTTGCATACCGGGTCTATACATTCGCGGGAGGACACGATGACCGCGCCGACATGTTGACAAGAGAACTGGCTCAGGAAATCGAGACCGACCCTCATCA
Source organism: Rhododendron griersonianum (assembly GCA_018127125.1). Lineage (NCBI taxonomy): Eukaryota > Viridiplantae > Streptophyta > Magnoliopsida > Ericales > Ericaceae > Rhododendron > Rhododendron griersonianum. The sequence continues at coordinate 28,480,557 of CM030800.1, forward strand.
CTAGTACAATAAATATAGATTACTAAAAGATTTAACAAATACAAAAATGACATGCTCTTGATATATTTGCGTGTTGAGGCTTTTGATCACGTTGAAGTATGTCCGGGCAAGTTCCTCGGAGATGCTTCTTCTGAGACAGGATTTCCAAATACTAGGATATTTCTCGATATCACTGGCTTACTACCCTCTATATGTTGCTATGAATGTGAGAATGTCCTCTTATTTATCCTCTTATCTGCATTTCGTTTCATTTCTTCGTTTTCAAGTAGAACTGTGAGAGAAAGATCAATCTTTTACAAAGCACCTATATCCTCCAATGGAAATGGGGTAAACATGGAAAGAAATTCTTTTCCTAGTGATTATCACCCTGTGAACTTTTCTGCAAATTGGTTGCTAGGAAGCAGAAATATGGACACGGGACACAGACACGACATGACACGAACACGTCTCTAAAAGCTAGGACACGGGCACGTTAGGACATGTCTGTGCAGAAAATATTAGTACGTAGTATAACATTATCTCATTAGAGCAGTATATTAATTTCATCCAATCTGTAATGGGAACATAAGGTTCAGAGACCTCCATTGATACAATATCTCTCATTCTTGCGAAAATAGTTGTAAACCCGAACTACCAAAACACAAGCATGAAACTTGATTTACTATGACGGGTTGAAAGTCGTCTATGTAGCACCAACATTCCTAATTGCTTGCCGCATCCGTGTCGGACACTACAGGGACATGCGACATGCCGGGGATATGGGCCACGCCAAGTGGTGTGTCCAATAAATTTGATTTTTTTTTAGTAGGGGACACACCGGGGACACCCATGTCTCAACTTAAACACAAATAGAAACATAACAGGGATCATTTCACAATATTAAAAGCTTATTTTGCGGTTATGATGTTCCAAAAATAGAAGCGGAAAAGCACAAACAAATTAATTTTGACCAAACCCTCGTTTGGTTTTTGTAATATTTAAAAAGGATACTACTTGTTTTGGTTGTTTTCGGATGGAATGTTCGACTGAATAATAGCAAAAAACCCAATGTATCAACATATATTTTGACTCCCCCACCGTGTATGTGTCCTCATTTATTTAGAATTTCAGTGTCCCAAATACTGGAAAGTCATCCTCCATCAATTCTAAGTGAAGTGCCATGGCACTAGATGTATAAACACAGACCCTAGTGTCTAGAGAAATCCAACAAGCTATTCGCCACTTTGGTAAAACTTAGGCGTAAATAACCATGAGGTTGTGGATTTGAGCGCAACCACTTTTTGCATAGTTTGGACCCAATCTACGGTCTTGTTTGATTGGGGGACTAAGGGTGGGATTGGACTATTAATCCCATGTTTGTATTGTTTTTAGTCCCGGGACTATTAGTCCTCTCTGGATTAGTTATCCTCAATGCTTGGGACAAAACAATCCTAGGGGGTGTGGGACTATTAGTCCTGGGATTAAGGGGAGCTCCAGACTAGAGGTTAGATTACCAAGATGCCCATAGATGGCTTAGGAAAAAACACATTAGGGCTATTCTATGTAATTAAAAAATTAATTTTGTTATACTTTTAATTGGAAAAAAAAAATTCTACTTACCTTGACAAAAAAAATATTACGTTACAAAAAAAAAAAAAAACTTTTTCTACTGTAACATAAAAAAAAACTTTTTCTACTGATTTGTTTTGGGCCTTATGTTTTGGCTATTTTTTCTGGCTTTTCTTCTTCCAATACTTTACTGGAAGTTGTTTTCTCATCCTATATCCCATGTATCAATATCATGGTGCTAGGCTTTTCTTTTTTCTTGATGTACCCCAATCAAGTTTCTAATTTAATAAATCAAGTTTTTAATCTAATAATTTCGATATGTCACCCATACCCTTCTATAGCAAGACACAACACTTCATGAAGGAGACTCTTTTGGAAAAAAACCATCGAAAAGATTTAGTAAACTATCGAAGGCAACATAGTCACAACATAGTCAATTAAAAATCAAGTTTTTTATTAGATATAAAATTAATTGAGGTGGTTGTAAAGAATAGTCGGGATTAGAGATATTTTCTTTGAGTTCAAATAGAATCACTCATCTATAAATTGCACTAGGGGCAATATGGACAATTGACCCATTATTAATCCTTATCAAGCGTTATTCAAAACAAACGTAGGACACACGGGATTAACCTTGTCAGTTGTTCAATCCCATGCACAAACAAACATGGGATATTTAGGGACAATACTCCCAAATAGTTCCCTCACTAATAATCCATTGCCTGCAATCCCATCTAATCCAATCCCTCCTATCAAACTGGGCCTACGTACCCTCCTAGACACCGAATGGTAGGTACTAGGTACTGAAGTGGGGGCACTTTTTTATAGGGTAATGACTTCGCTAATAGTTTTGCAATTTTGAAAGGTTTCATTGTTTTCATTTTAAGAGCAATCACCACCACGAATTCTGAAAAGTCCCACGTTTTATTAATGGACACATGAATTGGCAGGAAGTGATTTTCAAAGGAACTGAACAAAAACCAAAAAGAGATAGAAAACTTCGCTCCCCAAACGAAATATATCTCGAAAAAGGAAAACCCAAAGGGAATGCATTTTCCCACAAAGAAATTAAGAAAAGCATTTGGAAAGGGAATGATTTGCACACTTCTTTTTTGATAATTGCACTCCACTACTTGTCTTTTAATAAAAAAAAATACACATAAAAGTTTTATTAAAGAACAAGAAATGGAGTTCGTTTCTCCAAAAAAGGAGCATGAAAATCACTACCCTTCGGAAATTATGATAAAACCAATATTGGCATGCAAATGACATGGATTCTTGGAATAAAAACAGCAACCCGGTACGGAGACAGAGTTACTAGAAACCAGTTACCAATAAAACTGGATGCTGAGTTTCTCACATGCATAAACCCAAACAACTGGTGTGCTGCTCTTCAATAACTCTCATAGTTTTTGACTTTATCCAATTGATTCTTCAATTAGCCCCATCAATTAGTCAATCGGTTGATCTTTCAATTGACCAAAACCCAATTTCCAGGTGTTGGGTTCAGGAAATTTTCGACAACAGATTTTAGTGGGAAAACTGGTTTAAATTTTTTTCCCCCGAGAGCGGGCATTTGAAAGAACTGTCGGTGAGAGTGAAAAAATGAAAGTGGGCTTAACATACTGCAATTTTCCAAGTTACCGAACAGACTAAGGGTCCGTTCTTTTGGACTTAACTTAAACTTAATTTAAATCTGAAAATTTTGTTATTATTTGAATTTTTTTTGCATTTATTAGTTTTGTTCCAAAATTTTTTTGGGTATTGATTCGTCTCGATGACGAGAGAAATCGAAAAAGTAAAATTTGACACTTTTACCTAAGTATTTTGAGAAATAACCATTTTTTTTGTTCTCTCGTTGAGACAAATCAATACCCCAAATTTTCCAGCTCTGAAAATAGCAATGGGTTTGGTAGATTGTTGTTCAGTTTGGGAGAAATGTGTGATTGTTAGTAGTACTTAGTTGCCATATTCAAATATATCTTGTTTGAAGGGTTCAAGGAAATTGACACAGTTCTCTTGGTGATGATTGATATTCAGTCATATTTTGAGCTGATTCTTGTGCGTATTCCTAAAAACATATTCTAAACAAGTTGAACGGTTTAGATCATCAAAATATGACTTAAAAATAGAAAGTCCGCATGTAAGCTAAATGAGGAATCCCCCATTAGAAGCTTGGTATGTGTGTGTGTATTCGGGGTAGGGCGCATTCATTCGGATAAACCAAGTTTTCTGTTATCCATTCGGTTTGGGGATTACCCAAACCCCGTTTGGTTCGTTAATGGTTCATTTATCCTTTCCCCGTTCAGATATCGGGACGGGTTCGAGTAGGCTTTTTGTTTCGGGGATCGGGTATGGATATGCCACTATCTGCCCCAATGCCATTCCTACAACAACAACAAAAAAAACACCACAATTTTGGAGGGAAAGGGGTAAGATGGTAAATTCACCTCAAATGCGAGCATCCTATGGAGGGTTGGTTCCAAAAATGCTAGTACCACACCAAAATTATACACATGTGCATGAAGCCCCACACACTGAATGCGTGGTGTATGTAACTTGGGCGTGGTTTCCGTGGGCTGATCAACCCCAATTTTGGAGGGAAAGATAATCCAAAGGTAGAATCTAACGTTTGGTATTATCAATTAAAAATTATAATTAATTTTTTATCCGATTAAAATAAGACGGGAGACTAAAGAATGAGGACGGAGGAAGTACACTTGAGCCGCCACTATGTTAATATGTCATGATAACTAATGACGGCAACATAGATGGGTAATTGAACATAGCAGTAACTTGGTTAGCTCATCAATCAAATTGATGGCAAAAGCATACTACGACCCAAAACCAACGACCCATCCAAGTGGCTGTGGGGATAAACTGCATTTCCTTGTAGGGTCCGCACGATTTCCCAAAAGTGGGGGATAAATTAGTGCTTCCCAGTTCAAAAAAAAAAAAATGGGGATGGATAGTCAATTTAGCACTAATTTATCCCCCACTTTTGGGAAATCCATCACTGGTAGCGACTATCCATCCCCGTTGGAGCACTAATTTTATGACAAGCAAACATAAGTCAAAGGAATGAATCCAGTCCACATTATTTTATATCCAGGGATAACTCCAAAAAAAAAAAAAAAGCTGAATTTGATGGTCGAAATTCTGTATATTTTCTTGGTGCGTGACCTTACTCTTGGAAAAGTCTTCAAGACCTAATTAACCTCTCTCTCATTTTCAGTACGGAAAAGTCTATTGAGTACATATACATAGGTGCATACATCACGTACATATGCGTTTTGGACCAATATCGGGTCCCAAAAAAATGATCTGAGCCACTCACTAATTTTATTCAAAATGGATTGTTTAGGGGACCTGAAAAATATCGGTAAAAATGTTTACAAAACATCTAACCTTGCTTCATAATTCAGGTTTCGTTTGTGAAGTAAAGTTTGATGTTTCGTATATGCCGGCCTTCACCGATTTCAGATAGGGTTTATTTTTTACAGGGACCCTAAACAACACATTTTGAACAAAATGATCAGCGGCTTGGATCAATTTTTTGGGACCCGAGATGGGTCAAAAATGCGTATATAAGTGATGTACGTACCTATGTATATGTACCTCTAGCAAAGCTGTTTTCAGTACCATGACAATTGTTTGGGAAAAATCTTCATGTCTTATTAAGATATCTCACATTCCTTTGGTCTGTCTATTCACTACTGTGTTTGTAGTGCCTTGTCAAGTGCTTATATTCTGTCATGGAAAAATATCCATGGCCACAAAAAGCTGTCTTTTTTTCCCACAAGCCGCCTCTCTCTAAGTCAAGTAAAATGGAACCTTGAAACTCTTTCAGAATAACAATGGAGTCCAAGAAAATACCTCATGTGATACAAGAAAAAATAAAATTTGCAAGGGACATGACTCACATGACATAGATCATTTATATTGAGCTCCGATAATGTGGTTGTGTAAGAAATCCGACCCAAAAGTACACACGGCCACGGGTAAGAAATAAATCAAAACGCATAAAGAAAGCACAGTATAAAGACTTGCAGAGTTCCCCAATTTTGTACACATCCACGATTCACAACAGCTTTTCACCAAGGTTCTGAATACCGTACCGATACCGGGTACCGTTTCGAATTTACCGCAACTACAATATATATAATAATTATATATAATTATAATTCGAAAAAATCCCCCATACCATGCAATTCATCATAAAATACCTATATTTAAGACAACAAAATTGTTTTCCATACAGCTATGAAAATATCAAGGGCTGTGATTTGTTCTGCCATAAAGAAAGACAGCTCTAAGTTGCACGAAGCGGGAGCGGGGGCGGAGGAGCGGATGATCATAGAAGTATGGAAGCGCCGTAAGAAGCATTTCGGAAAAATTATAATTTTATTTTATATAATTAAATGTCAAAAAGTAAAATATAGATTGCAAAATATACTAAAAATCATTTGGAATTGTAAACGTGCATGATTCCAGCTGTTCCCCAGTGAAAAGAAAGACAAACGATAAAGATATGGGCAGTCCCACCAAGAAAAAGACAAGTTTTATGGGTAAATGACAATAAATGACAGCTGGACTAATATTAAATGACACAAGTTCCACACACAGGATAAAAAAAACCCTTCAATAGACGTCTTCTTCCTGGCAGAGGATCCCCTGTCCCACTCCCCTGTCCGGCTCGCCTGTCCCACTCTCTCGGCCATTGATCTCGCAAATCAACGGCCGAGAAAGACTCGGACAGGCGCCTGTCCGAATGTGAGTCGGACAGGGGATCTGCTCTCCTTCTTCCTTCCTCGATCGAGAAGAGTCAGAAGACCACACGAAAAGTAAAAGAACAAAAACGCAGAGAAGACATCAACGGCGAGCACAATCGTCGGTACTGGAACACCTTCCGTCAGTCGCCGGCGATCGTTGCTGCCGGTGTCATCATTTTCAGAGGTAGCTGATCATTTTCAGATATGATTTTTGTTGGATCTTCTTCTGGGTTCTGTTTGCAAAATACCGGACGAAATCTCCAGTAAGCCCATCTCGGCCGAGATCGTCCGGATTAGCCGGTACCGACCGGTAAGGCCCGGTATTGAGAGCGGAACGGAATATGGGGTTCAAGGTACCGGATTCTGTCTAAAACGGTACGTACCGGTCGGTATGGAACGGTATTGATAACCTTGCTTTTAACTGTGTATCAAATTTAAATGAGATTTTAGTCGTATGTTGCGTATCGAATTTAACTTATGGTTTGTTTCTGTGGTCTTCCATTCTCTATCAAAGGATAACTATGAGGAGAATGACATGGTGACTAATACATTGGAATCATGGTGAAGTTATTGTCATTGACCCACAACTTTGGTTTCTTTAGCTGACTTGCTGCCTTCTATGCAACGGTGTTGACTCCCCAAATCTCCGTTATAAACAAAAAAGAATCTATCTCTTAACAAAACTAACCATCCACTGCTGCAGCAAGAAGCTCTTCCCGAAATTGGTAAAATGACTTCCACACCAGTATCAGTTTATTTTCTGATACTTTTATTTTTTTGCTTGAATCCCCTAGCCATGGCTGTAGATGAAAACTAGTTCGTGTACAATGGCTTCAAAGGAGCCCCTATTCACCTTGATGGGGTTGCAAAAATCCATTCCAATGGTCTTTTGCAGCTAACCAACAGTTCAAAGCAACAAGTCGGTCGTGCTTTCTACCAGATTCCTGTAAGATTTTATACATCTTCGTCCACGTTAACCCAAGTTATTTCATTTTCCACCCATTTTGTTATTGCCATTGTTCCTGTGATAACAAATCTGAGTGGTCATGGAATGGCCTTCTCCATCTCACCATCTATGGATTTCAACAAAGCTGTAGGAAGCCAGTATTTTGGGCTCCTCAATTCTTCTGACAATGGGCTCCCTTCTAACCATCTATTGGCAATTGAGTTCGATACCCTTGCAAATCCCGAATTCAATGATATAAATGATAACCATGTTGGAATTGATGTTAACAGCTTAGAATCAAATGTATCTGCAACCGTCACATATTACTCCAACATGGAACGGATAAATCGGAGCTTGGAACTTGCAAGCGGGAGTCCAATGTACGTTTGGATTGAGTATGATGGGTTTGAGAATGTACTCAATGTAACACTAGCACCTATTAAGAGCCCGAAACCAGATCAGTCTCTCCTGTCAACACACATCAACCTTTCTTCAATTCTGTTGGATTTCATGTATATTGGTTTCACCGCTACTACAGGAGCAGTTTCAGGGAACCACTACGTTCTTGGTTGGAGCTTCAATAAAAGTGGGAAAGCACAGGGCCTAGAAATTTCAAAGCTTCCTTCACTTCCTCATCAAAGAAAACCCGGTCAAGGAATTACAAGTCTAGGAATTACAGTTTCAGTGACAACGATATTCATTGGGCTGACTATCACAATTGCAGGGACATTTTACGTGTTGTGGAGGAAAAAGTATGAAGAAATACGTGAAGATTGGGAGAGCGAATATGGCCCTCATAGGTTTTCCTATAAGGATCTCTTCAAAGCTACCAGAGGTTTCATAGACGAAGAGCTTCTTGGAGCGGGAGGTTTCGGAAAGGTTTATAGAGGAGTACTTCAATCTTCGAAGGAACAAGTGGCAGTCAAGAAAGTCTCCCATGATTCAAAACAAGGGATGAGGGAGTTTGTGGCCGAAATCGCTAGCATGGGAAGGCTAAGACACAGGAACTTGGTGCAGCTCCTTGGCTATAGCCGGCGGAAGGGAGAGCTGCTCTTGGTCTACGATTATATGCCAAACGGAAGCCTTGACAAGTTCCTATTTAGCAATGAAAAGCCGGTCCTCAACTGGGCACAACGTTATCGTATCATCAGAGGAGTAGCATCCGCCCTTCTATATCTGCACGAAGAATGGGACCAAGTTGTTCTTCACAGAGACGTGAAGGTTAGTAATGTTCTATTGGACACTGATCTAAACGGAAGGCTAGGGGATTTTGGTCTTGCTAGATTATATGATCATGGAGCAAACCCAGAAACAACCCATGTGGTGGGGACAGTTGGGTACCTTGCACCAGAGCTTACTAGAACCGGAAAGGCAACGACAAGCACTGATGTGTTTGCTTTTGGTGCATTTATTCTCGAAGTAGCTTGTGGAAGGAGGCCCATACAGCTACAACAGTTGCCTGACAAGGTGATTTTGGTTGATTGGGTTTTCGAGAAGTGGAAGGAGGGAGCGATTCTCGAGACAAGTGATCCTAGATTGGGAGGAGATTATTTGGAGGAGGAAATGGAGTTGGTTTTGAAACTAGGCCTGCTTTGCTCAAAGCCTAATGCAGTGACAAGACCTAGCATGCGGCAAGTGATGCAATACCTTGATGGAGATGCCCTATTGCCGGAGATAATTCACGATAGCACAGGTATTGGTACAACAGGTCTTGGTAATGAAGCATATTCTGATTTTGTTATGTCATTTCCATCAACCATTCAGTCTTCTGCTCCCTCTGTAGCTCGCACAGAGTCAATACTCACTAGCGGTCGGTAAATTTGAAAGTTTCCAGTGCCTTGGATAATGCTAGTGATGCAAGTGTGTATTAATGCTTATGGGAAATAACGTATTATTATTATGCTGAGAAAGCTTTTTAGCTTCTAGCCAAAGAGTCTAGTTATTTTTGTATTTCTTTTATGAATCTTTCTATCATTTTCCTTGAGTCTGGTTGTCTTTTCTTTTCTCTACGAGTCTTCCTAGTAGTTTGGAGTCAAAGTCTTGTTTACCGTTTATTTAGAGTCTTGAAAATGTAATTGCTTTTATTCTTATTCTTGGAGGGATGCTCAAGATATCTATTGAAGGCTTTAGCCATGAATGAAAAGGAGTTTGAGTTGATTATTGAATTATTGTGCAAGTGCCTCTTGCTTGGAGTGAGTAATTCCAATACGTCCAAATTAAAAAGGAAACAGGCACAACGAAATGGGACGGAGGGAGTAGTTTGAATGTGTGAGACTAAAAAGAAGGATAGCTTCTATTGACTTTGAGGTATTTAGCTATATATCATATTTTGATATACCTGTGCACATGTCTTGACTTTGTTGCTCAAGTGCGCTCATGTAGTCTAGTCTAGATTTATTGCCTTAGCTATTAGAAGATCCTGAAGGATCACGTTCCTATCCTATCATTGTACTCTAGATTGGATTATAGAGTTCAATCTAGAGTACAATGATAGGATAGGAACATCTCCGTCAAATATGGCCTCATCTAATATTTTGATTTACCTGTGCACATGTTTTGATTAGTCTTTTCCGACGAATATGGCCTCATCTAATATTGTTTAAAACATCTCCGTCAAATTCGTTGGTCTCAATTACAGTCATTAATGGAATGATCAAAGGGATGATGCCTTTGAAAAGTGGATGAATGGGATATGGATAACAGTAAAATCAAGAAAATACAAACTTGAGATGGATATTCGAGATCTTAAACAAACGAAAGGACAATCTGTCTCTGATTTTTACTCTGAAATGTCCATTATTTTTTATTCTTCTACTACCCAGAAGCATGATGGTTTGGGCTTCGGCTTGCTTCCAACCTGGTTGGAGGACAGTGTGGTGTGACTGCTACTGTGAAACCGCTGAGACAGACACCACGGACTTCGGTTTGCGTATCTTGATCCATTTACAGTCTATATTTTTGTTTAATTTAGTTTCAGTAAATTTATTGATTTTGTTAGTTGTTTAATTTTCCCAGTGTTTCATTCGGTTCTGCATTTGATTAATAAATCAGTTTAGTGTTCATTGTTTTCATTACTATTTCGCCCACAACTTAATGATTAAAATTGATTTTTTTTTTTTGGCATATTTTATAGTCAGCGGGAGTTAGCGGGTAGTTAGATTAGCACCAGGGGAATCCAGTAGCTATCCATAGCTCTGGGTCCCAACCGCTCCCAAGGGGGCTCGAACCTCTACCTCTTGGATGGAGGAGAGGCAAGGTTGCCAACTGCACTAGGCAGTGGAACCTGTTACTGTACTTCACAAATCTCAGTTTTCACTTTACTATACCAATCAAGTCTGCAACGTCTGATCCAAGGAGTTTTACAACGAGAGGAATCGGAAAAGTATAAAAATTGTCCAAAACTTTTTTTGGTATTTTTTATTTTTTGTAACTTTTTGTTTAGATTTCGTTGTAATTTTGAGGATTAATCATTCGTCTTAATGAGAGGAATCGGAAAAGTATAAAAATATAGACCGATGTTGAAAAAAATTCACGTAAGACAACACTTTAAACAAAAAAGACAGTTGGTTGATACTTTTTTCGTCTTTTGTGATTTTTTTTTAATTTTTTAGACTCCTCTTGTCGTGATGGATGATTAGCCCAACCATATCAGACAAATCTACCAAAAATTTAGAAAAGACGAATAAAACAAACAAAGTGAAAAAAGAAAAAAGAAAAAAAAAAGTGTACAAGAATGCAACTGGATAACGCCATGAGTGGTGCATGCATTCCAAGTAGATCGTAATCACACTTAACGGGTAAGGTTTAGGTCGACATGTTACGTTGAAAAACTATTGGGTGGTCTTACGGCACTGTCACGTGGTGCCTCAATACCCTTATCAGGAATGTTGTACCGGAAAATTATTCTCAGGAAAAGTTAAGTAAAGTGAAGTAAAGGAAAAAGAAATCTATTTTCTTGTGAGTGTTCATTTGACAATTTTTTTTGACAGGAAAACTAAAGTTTAATGGTTCATTTGCCGGGAAAAGGCACTTATGAAAAAAAAATTATTTTTATTCCCATGGTTAATTTTAAATAAAAGTAACTCTACGAGCTAAATAATAGGTTATCATATTTCAAAAATTAACACATACGGAAAATGTATTTTATCTAATGCAAAGCCTTAACATGAAATGAAAAAACCGACTTGCAATTCCCTATTCAATTTGCTATATTTTGAATGGTCATGCAAATCCCCCATTTAAATTGACATTCTCTGATAATCAACCATACAAATAAAGTTTAAAAAATAAGTAGATGATAACTAAATAAATAAATATTAAACAACCGTGCTTGATTAGTTGTCGATGCAAAAACTCACTGAAAATTAGTTAGTACAAAACAAAATTGAAGACTAATGACAAGATAAATAAATACTTCCAAAAAAAATAAACTACCAATCTTTTTCCACAACAATTATCTCAGAAAACATCATAGTAGTCGAAATTGTTATTGCTTACGTAAATCTCAAAGTGTCTTTCTAATAACCTAATTTGTATTTTTTGGTATTTGAGTCATTCACTTTTTTTCTTGCCCATCAATTATTTTGGCCCCACAATAGATAAAACTTTTCCCGTGATGCAAAATCCTATGCTTTTGGTCGGATCACTTTTGCAAGAAAGTAAATCTTGCAGGAAAACTTAAAAACATGTTTCCCACTATTTTCCTGCCAACTGAACACTACAAAAGTTATGGGAAAGTTGATTTTCCCATCCTTTCTTGTACTTTCCTGGCAACTGAACGGGGCCTAAGTGTATGAACAACCAAAAATAAAGGTGTGTTGGAAAAAGGATGTTATGACACCATGTGAGTTAAGTCTATCAAGTGCATGTAAGACCAAAATAAATTGCTGAAAATAGACATATGAACAATGATAGGGTAACCAACATATGAACAGAGACAAGGCGGCCCAATAGAGCTAGAACAATCAAAGCCACATCTAATTCAATGGCGAAGAATTTGGAAGGGGACAGCTTTGTTGTTGAGGGAGATGCTCAGAGTATTTTGAAGATGCTACAGGGAGTTCTTGTGGCCAAGTCTAATCTGGCCGTCATCCCCAACGATACAAATTACTTAGTATTATGCTAGTTTGTTTCTTTCTTCTATTTCTTTTGCTCTCATTTCTTGAAACTGTGTAATAGGGTGACGCATGATAAAGCCAAGTACACTCTATATGTGGAGCTCTCCGCAACCTGGGAGAATAATTTTCCGAACTGGGTTGGTCGAGATGCACTGTTAGACTTACCATCGTCAAATTAACAGCCTAGCTTTTTTTATTTACCAAAAAAAAAAAACAGCCTGGTTTCCATTAACTAACAAAAGTCAATAACGCATAGATCAAAGGAGATTTGGAAGCACTGGAACGAACTAAAGATGAAGAATCCAAGAAGTTCCAAAGTCACAAGATTAATTTCGATTTCGGAATTCTCACAAAGATCAAAGAATTGATAGTCGATGTTTCCTCAGGTTGTATGGAGTTGGCACTTAAGGTACTTATGTTTAAAAGCGAATTGCTAATGTAGATATCTGATTTGATGAAGTCCGTACTTTCTTGGTCAAGTAGGTAAAACTTCTAAATGGAACTTATTTGCACTGACTCAGGAGAAGAGAGAAGCAAAGGCGAAGGAAAACCAAGAAAGTGGATCTAAAGCTGAAGCAAAGAAGAAAGGATCTGCAAAAATGCTTTGGAGGGCTTTCCAGTTTGCATACCGGGTCTATACATTTGCGGGAGGACACGATGATCGCGCCGACATGTTGACAAGAGAACTGGCTCAGGAAATCGAGACCGACCCTCATCACTAGTACAATAAATATAGATTACTAAAAGATTTAACAAATACAAAAATGACATGCCCTTGATATATTTGCGTGTTGAGGCTTTTGATCACGTTGAAGCATGTCCGGGCAAGTTCCTTGGAGATGCTTCTTCTGAGACAGGATTTCCAAATACTAGGATATTTCTCGATATCACTGGCTTACTACCCTCTATATGTTGCTATGAATGTCCTCTTATTTATCCTCTTATCTACATTTCTTTTCATTTCTTCGTTTTCAAGTAGAACTTTGAGAGAAAGATCAATCTTTTACAAAGCACCTATATCCTCCAACGGAAATGGGGTAAACATGGAAAGAAATTCTTTTCCTAGTGATTATCACCCTGTGAACTTTTCTGCAAATTGGTTGCTAGGAAGCAGAAATATGGACACGGGACATAGACACAACATGACACGAACACGTCTCTAAAAGCTAGGACACGGGCACGTTAGGACATGTCTGTGCAGAAAATATTAGTACGTAGTATAACATTATCTCATTAGAGCAGTATATTAATTTCATCCAATCTGTAATGGGAACATAAGGTTCAGAGACCTCCATTGATACAATATCTCTCATTCTTACGAAAATAGTTGTAAACCCGAACTACCAAAACACAAGCATGAAACTTGATTTACTATGACGGGTTGAAAGTCGTCTATGTAGCACCAACACTCCTAATTGCTTGCCGCATCCGTGTCGGACACTACAGGGACATGCGACATGCCGGGGATATGGGCCACGCCAAGTGGTGTGTCCAATAAATTTGATTTTTTTTTAGTAGGGGACACACCGGGGACACCCATGTCTCAACTTAAACACAAATAGAAACATAACAGGGATCATTTCACAATATTAAAAGCTTATTTTGCGGTTATGATGTTCCAAAAATAGAAGCGGAAAAGCACAAACAAATTAATTTTGACCAAACCCTCGTTTGGTTTTGTAATATTTAAAAAGGATACTACTACTTGTTTTGGTTGTTTTCCTTTCGCCCAATGTATCAACATATATTTTGACTCCCCCACCGTGTATGTGTCCTCATTTATTTAGAATTTCAGTGTCCCAAATACTGGAAAGTCGTCCTCCATCAATTCTAAGTGAAGTGCCATGGCACTAGATGTATAAACACAGACCCTAGTGTCTAGAGGAATCCAACAAGCTATTCGCCACTTTGGTAAAAATTAGGCGTAAATAACCATGAGGTCATGGATTTGAGCGCAACCATTTTTTGCATACTATTTTGGACCCAATCTACGTACCCTCCTAGACACCGAATGGTAGGTACTAGGTACTGAAGTGGGGGCACTTTTTACAGGGTAATGACTTCGCCAATAGTTTTGCAATTTTGAAAGGTTTCATTGTTTTCATTTTAAGAGCAATCACCACCACGAATTCTGAAAAGTCCCACGTTTTATTAATGGACACATGAATTGGCAGGAAGTGATTTTCAAAGGAACTGAACAAAAACCAAAAAGAGATACTAGAAAACTTCGCTCCCCGAACGGAAAAGGAAAACCCAAAGGGAATGCATTTTCCCACAAAGAAATTAGGAAAAGCATTTGGAAAGGGAATGATATGCACACTTCTTTTTTGATAATTGCACTCCACTACTTGTCTTTTAATAAAAAAAATTACACATAAAAGTTTTATTAAAGAACAAGAAATGGAGTTCGTTTCTCCAAAAAAGGGAGCATGAAAATCACTACCCTTCGGAAATTATGACAAAACCAATATTGGCATGCGAATGACATGGATTCTTGGAATAAAAACAGCAACCCGGTACGGAGACAGAGTTACTAGAAACAACTTACCAGTTACCAATAAAACTGGATGCTGAGTTTCTCACATGCATAAACCCAAACAACTGGTGTGCTGCTCTTCAATAACTCTCATAGTTTTTGACTTCATCCAATTGGTTCTTCAATTAGCCCCATCAATTAGTCAATCGGTTGATCTTTCAATTGACCAAAACCCAATTTCCAGGTGTTGGGTCCAGGAAATTTTCGACAACAGATTTTAGTGGGAAAACTGGTTTAAATTTTTTTCCCCTGAGAGCGGCCATTTGAAAGAACTATCGTCTATCGGTGAGAGTGAAAAAATGAAAGTGGGCTTAACATACTGAAATTTTCCAAGTTACCGAACAGACCAAGTGGACATAATTTGTGTGCGAGTGCGGGAGTGTAAAAGCGCATTTAAAACACACCCAACTGAAATGGGTTTTTCTATTTCCAGCTCCGAAAATAGCAATGGGTTTGGTAGATTGTTGTTCAGTTTGGGAGAAATGTGTGATTGTTAGTAGTACTTAGTTGCCATATTCAAATATATCTTGTTTGAAGGGTTCAAGGAAATTGACACAGTTCTCTTGGTGATGATTGATATTCAGTCATATTTTGAGCTGATTTTTTGCACACATCCTTAAAAACATATTCTAAACAAGTTAAACGGTTTAGATCATCAAAATATGACTCAGAAATAGATAGTCCACATCTAAGCTAAATGAGGGATCCCCATTAGAAGCTTGGTGTGTGTCTTCGGGGCGGGGCGCATTTATTCGGATAAACCAAATTTCCTTTTTTTCCATTCAGTTTTGGGATTACCCCGTTATGGTTCATTTATCCTTTCCCCGTTCAGATATCGGGACGGGTTCGAGTAGGTTTTTGGTTTCGGGGATCGGGTATGGATATGCCACTATCCGCCCTAGGGGTGATACCGGTCCGGTTTCGACCGGTTTCGGCATATTTTTCGGTCGAAACCGGTTATCCGGTTTGAGATTTTTAGAAATCGGAATCGATTGAGATAATCCGGTCCGGTTTCGATTGAGTCAACCAGTTCCGGTCCGGTTTATCCGGTTTTCATTCATGGGACATATTTTGGGCCCAACACATCAAAAATTCACAATTCAACCCACAAAATATCAACCAAAAACCCATAATTCAACCCCTTTTTTTGGGCCCAACAAAAAAGGATCAATTTTGAACCCAATACATAATTAAAAAAACCCATAAAAATATAATTAAGTCCATAAAAACAGTTTATATATATATATATATGGGGTTGATTGTATATAATAAATATATATATTAGACCAATATACATATATATAACCGGTCCGGTTTCGACCGGTTTCTAAAACACATAAACCGGATCGAAATTATTCAACCAGTTTAAAAAAATACGGTCCGGTTCGGTTTTTCCGGTTTCGATCGATTTTCCGGTTTGAACTAACAACCCTAATATTCTGCCCCAATGCCATTCCTACAACAGCAACAACAACAACAAAAACAAAAACACACCACAATTTTGGAGGGAAAGGGGTAAGATGGTAAATTCACCTCAAATGTGGGCCTCCTATGGAGGATTAGTTCCAAAAATGCTAGTACCACACCAAAATTATAAACACGTGTGTGGAGCCCCACACACTGGATGCGTGGTGTGTGTGACTTTGGGCGTGGTTACCGTGGGCTGATCAACCCCAATTTTGGAGGGAAAGATAATCCGAAGGTGAGGATATTTTAGGAAAAAACTTGACTTTTGCCCATAAGTTGTAGATTTGCTTTTTTAGGGAAATTTGCCCTTAATCATAAAGAACAATTCCACATATCGATGTAACTACTGTATTATTTAATGGGGCAAGCTGATGACCCCACATATCTCTTTTTAGACTACTATTTTAAGGACGGAGGGTGGATTCTTGAAGGGAAAAAAAAAATTGTCCAAAAATTTTTTATGGTATTTTTTAATTTTTGCAACTTTTTGTTTAGATTTCATTGTAATTTTGAGGATTAATCATTCGTCTCGACGAGAGGAATCGGAAAAGTATAAAAATATAGATTGATGTTGAAAAAAATTCACGTAAGACAACACTTTAAACAAAAAAGACAGTTGTTCGATACTTTTTTCGTCTTTCGTGATTTTTTTTTTTTGACTCCTCTTGTCGTAATGGATGATTAGCCCAAAACATATCAGGCAAATCTACCAAATATTTAAAAAAGACGAATAAAACAAACAAAGTGGAAAAAAAAAAAGAAAAGAAAGTGTACAAGAATGCAACTGGATAACGCCATGAGTGGTGCATGCATTCCAAGTAGATTGTAATCACACACTTAACGGGTAAGGTTTAGGTCGACGTGTTACGTTGAAAAACTATTGGGTGGTCTTACGGCACCGTCAAGTGTATGAACGACCAAAAAAAAAGATGTGTTGGAAAAAATATGTTATGACACCACGTGGGTTAAGTCTATCAAGCGCATGTACATGTAAGACCAAAATAAATTGCTGAAAATAGACATATGAACAATGATAGGGTAACCAACATATGAACAGAGACAAGGCGGCCCAATAGAGCTAGATCAATCAAAGCCACATCTAATTCAATGGCGAAGAATTTGGATGGGGACAGCTTTGTTGTTGAGGGAGATGCTCAGAGTATTTTGAAGATGCTACAGGGAGTTCTTGTGGCCAAGTCTAATCTGGCCGTCATCACCAACGATACAAATTACTTAGTATTATGCTAGTTTGTTTCTTCTATTTCTTTTGCTCTCATTTCTTGAAACTGTAACAGGGCCGGTGACGCATGATAAAGCCAAGTACACTCTATCTGTGGAGCTCTCCGCAACCTGGGAGAATAATTTTCCGAACTGGGTTGGTCGGGATGCTCTGTTAGACTTCCCATCGTCGCAATGATCAATATTCAATATGGCGGCCAATTGAACAAAAAAAAAAAAACTGATTAACTTTAAAAGAGCAAAATTTCCAAGTTTAACCATGAAACTAACATGAGTCCATTATCGGGTTATGATTCCGATCTTGTTTATTCACTCTCCGATTTGCGACCAATTTATTCACTTTTACATTTGGAGTAATAAGTGTGGAGAGAGGAAATCTTAGATATCGTGACCAGTGATTTTGAGACTTCAAAACAAACAAGGCTAATCAAGAATCAAACTCGATCTTGGCCCCACCAACGGTGACGTTACCTGCCCCACTCCTAGGGACCAAAGTGACCACGACCCCATCGTCATCTTCGGCTCCCAAATCTTCAAGCAATTCCGAGATCCCAAGCCTCAAACGAGTCTTGGTGATGTTTTTGCCACTACTGTGTTTGTGCTTGTGCGGCACGTTCACAAAGCTTCCGGCGAACTCGCTGTTTCCAGGCCGGATCACCGTCTCGTCTTCGTCGTTAATGAAGACGTCGAACTTGACGAAGGATTCTCTGTCCACCTCTATCCCTTCGATCACTAGTATTTCCTCTTCATCGTCTTTCTCTTTCGTGGTCCTCGACTTCTTGGGCCTTGCTACCATCGCTCTCACCACTTTGTCGAGTTTTGCGGGAAATACCTGTTGGGATTTAGACCGTTAGATTTATGTACATAAAATTCAAAAACTGAACTTGATTATTAGATCCAAGCATTAATTATTGTTGTCTTTTGGCATATAGAGTTCTATGTAGGAGGAGTATATTTTTAGGTGGACAAGTATTAACTATGTAAACTGTTTGAAGCTTTAGATCCGACAATACCTGGGAAGCTGCAGCGATCTCCGCCGCCATGGCCACGCCGGACTTCTTTATATTCCTCGAAACCTTCGAGACAAGTGGCGTCGGCCGATTTTTCAGCCATGGAACACTTAAATCCTGATAAACGTACCCAAGATTTTTCGAGTCCAAACAATCCTTCACCTTCACTCTAACAAGCTGAGCATTCTCATCATAAAACAAAAATTCCGCATTCAGCCAATCCGGGTCGGTGAAATCCTTTCGTTTTCCACCCAGAGTCTTCCAAATGGACCACATCCGATCCACATTACCATGATGGGCGAAAAAAATCGGGTCCCGACCTGCCGAATAAAAATTACCCATGTCCTCAATATTGGGCTGGGACCGATCCCCACACCAAATATGGACTTGCCCATGAGGGGTGTTTTCGAGGGAACCAGCTCCCGGATCGGGGTCATCCCCGGCCCGGTAAGGGGTACCCATGAAAAGCTTAGCAGTTTTCCCAGCAGACACCACTTGTCTGTACATGATGGTTAAATTACTCGAGATTTGCTCCTTATTGGTTGTAGTCGGGTCGGTTAGATCGTAGTCCAAATCAATTAGGGTCGGGGGCTGGTGTTTGGTGTCGCGGAGCTTGTTATAGAGCGATGAATTCGGGTCGGCGTACATCGCGGGCATTTTCATGGACTCGGGCGAGTCCCAGCTCCAAAATGGCATAGCGAAACTCGGGTCATCGATAAGTTTACCCAAAATTCTCTCGAAAAAATAGAGGTAGTATCTATGGAAAGGAAAAAAGAGCCACGAGTTGTGGACTTGGAGCTCCAAATCCGGAAACCCGACTTGATCATACGCCCCGTCGCAGTAAGCGCAGTGGATGTCCGCTTGTTGCGAGAAGCTTCTCGGGTCATCATCGGGTAATTCCTTCATGAGTTGGATCGCTCTTTCGAACTTGGCCGTGTATTTGTCGGATGCCAAATGGGTTGCGGGTCGGATCCTCATGGAGTTGGGCCGCGGAGGGGGTTTGAATTCGACAATTTTCTTGCTTATCGGGGGACAGCAGTTGGTGGCTTTTGCCCCGGTGGGTAAGTCCGCCTTCCCGCATTTGGTTAAATCCGGGGCAGAAACCGGGGCGGATAAGGCTGCTGGGTCGGGTACTAGAGTGGCAGCACTATAGCCTCCTAGCCCAATTAGCACATTTCTCCTATCAAGCTTGTTTAGGAGATTCTCTGTGTTTTTGGAAGTTGGGTTTTGGTCATGGTTATTTGTGGATTGGCATGATACTTTGAAAAGGCGCTTGGTATTCTTAATAGAGGAGATTTGGAGTTGATTTTTTTTTAGAAAGGGAGAGGAGGAGAGGGTGGAGAAGGCGGCCGTGGCGGTGCCGGTGGTGGTGGTGGGTGGAAGAGAAGCCATGGCTTTGTTTTGGGTGGTTTATGAGAGTTGTGGCTATATAGTGGTAGATTATTGACTTTTCTATGCATGAGGACCACAATAGCCTCCAAAAGTTGACAAACTAGATTAAAAACGAGGGCTGCTGCAGCTATTTCACTTATAGATATTTATTCAGCCTGTGTGGTTACACAAGTTGTGTATGGGGTATTTACTTGTAGTAGCTCGTTTAAGGAAGTTCTTTAGTATATTTTAACATAAGTTTTTAGCTTTCAGTTTGACTAATTTGAAAGTTACAAATATCTTGGCTTAAAGGTGGGGAAAAGTTACAAATATCTTGGCTTAAAGGTGGGGAAACGTTCAGAGTTGTCTCCACCGCACCACGCCAGGGTTATGCTCCCGTCGTAGAGGTGTGAGTTCGATTCTCGGAGGTACGCTAACCAATTGGGAGATGAACGTTCATGTGAGTAGCTTCATGGGTGCATCCAGTAGTCTCCTTCCTAGTTGTTTGTAACTGCTTTCCGTGAGTATTGATTCCTGCGACCTACCCTCGGTGAATTAGTCTCATCCTGTTTGGACGTGGGATTACCTCCAATGTTGTAAAAACTTATAATAAAAAAAGCTCAGGAAACATGATGTATTGCAATGGAGAAAATTCTGTTTAGAATTATTCCTTAGCATATTACAGGCTGCAGGAAAGTCCTCCCGTGTTTCCACTTAGAAAAAACGGAAAAAAAACTTAGGTGTTTTTTTGCAAGTCGTTCACACTAATCAACAAATTTCAGTATTTTACCATCTCGTTCACACACAAAAATGTTGTTAGCAACTTCTTTCTACCTAGAAAAAACAGGGAAAAAAAAAAAACTTGGGCGTTTTTTTTCAAGTCATTCAAACGAATCAACAAGTTTCAGCATTTTATCATCTTGTTCACACTAACAAAAAAGTTGTTAGCAACTTCTTTCTCAATAACTTTTTCACTCACATACTCATCAACAACTTGACATTTCTAACAAACTTATTACTCACTACCGAACACAACTAACAACTTTTCAACAACAAAAATTCTCCAAGTTTTTTCTTAGTGGAAACGCCCAAGTGGAATTGTTTTTTGACAAAAGCAAGGTCTAGGTCTGGGATTTCTTGACTACTTTCCCTTTCATTATATCATCCTCATCAGGTAGTGGTTACCTAGATCTAAAACGTGTTTGCTATCAAACCAATCTGTTAACTACCATTCTCCTCCAATTTTACCTAACTAGTAAAACTACCACAAACGTTTACACACAGCACACCCACGTTTTTCTTTTCCTACGAGGTTCTGATGTGGAGTAGTATTCTCCGAAGAGACAAAAAAAAAACTCGATTAGCTTTGAAGAATCGAAGAGAAGCTAATATGCTACCGACAAACATGTACAAGACAGTGGTCCCAAAAAATTGTGCACAAACTTCTACTAAAATACTACTTGCCCAAAAATGCTCAAAAAAAAATATTGGGCCTCCACAAAAATAACATAAGGAGGGAATCTAACAATAATAATTTTCATTTCTTTGCCAAGATTGTATAGTATACATCGGCATAATAATTTTCATTTCTTTGCCAAGATTGTACTGTATACATCGGCGGGGTTAGTGGGGGAGTTAGTAGGTTAGTCCACCGAGAGTTTCAGAGGCTATCCATAACCTTAAAACCTCAAATGACCACAACAGAGAGCTCGAACCCTGTCCTCCCACAAGGGGAGGACCAGGAGATGCCAATAGTCATCACAACGTAATTAGTAGTATATGAGTATTTCACTATTTAACTAGAAGCATATGTTTGCCACCTACAAGTTAAATCGTGGCTCCGTCACTACATAACGATATATATGTTTTCGACTTTCGTCGGTGCTGGGTAGCATACTTGTTTAGACAGTGATAGAAATATTCCTTCTTTACTTGTGACAATGATCGATCTACACTATCTGTGGGCGTAATGCATGCCGGATTCAACAAAGCCATCAAAGTAGGACCAGAAGTTGGCATGCATGACAGTGATTGCCAAAGAGAAAGTCATGGCCAAATTGATAACCAACCAACATTTTGAAATGGGGATATCGCCCCTGTTTTCTTGCTCCAAATCAACTCCCTCACGTTTTAATTTGCAGTCCATGTGTTAGGTAAAACCCACTTGTGCAGATCCTAATCCTATTAAATTAGAAAAAAAAAAAACACATTAATAATTCATATAATCCCTGGAATTTATGTAGAAACATGTACTTCATTTAGAATATTGATATACACTTGCAATTTTCAGTTGACATCTTAAAGCCCATCGTCTAGGTTAATAATGTTCTTGATGCAGCATTTTGCACAACAATATACACAATCGATATGCTCATTCGGGCCATTCGGCAGTGCTCTTTTTTCTTATATTGTAACTCAGGGTATTCGGGTAAGCTTGCTGAGGGAGATGTTTATCAGCAATTAAGTAAGATGTTAACTTGGAACAACTATTAGACAGGAAGTCATGTGAATCTTAGCCCGCCTAATTAACAAATGAGTTTTGTTTGATATTTTAAAACCCTCCCTATTAGAATTATATTTTTTCAAGACCTTCCAATTAATCTATTAAACTTTAAAAACCTCTCAATTTTTTCAAATTTTTTGGTAAAAAAAAGTATTAAAATTTAAATCACCCTCATAAATTGTTTTGCGGTAGCAAAATCCTGAAAATTAAAAGTAAAGTCAAACGGCATAGAAATTTTTGTTTCCTACGGGTTTTTTTTGGTTCATGTTTCTAAGTTTTTTTAATAGTTACTCCGTATGTTTTTTTTTCCTTTCCAGTGAACTACAAAAAAAAACTGATTCCCCCACCAAATCTGCCACCATCTGATCTTCTTGGTCGGCTCCCATCTTAGCTAATCTATCCGCCACTCAGATGTATGTTAAGTACAAAATGTAAACGATGTCTTTTGTGTGTTGGGTTTGGCCAGGCCGGACTGCTAGCTGGCTTGACCAGCAACTATGGTTGGCAATATCTAATCTTTGCTGGTGAAGTTTCGATGTGATAGTTGTTTGGTATTTCCAGTCGAGAAGCCCATATTAGCATGCAAAAATTATTTGAAACTAGATAACCGAAGGAAAGCTCAACTACATGTAATATTCACCATCATATAAAGAATTAAACTCGAGCTAACATTTAGGTTTGTGTCTATTAATCGGGAAAGAACTTCTGCTTCATAATGTGAAAGGAATATACTTACTTTCAACAAGTGTTGGGCTCTTAAGCTACTTATTTCTTCGAAGAGCGGCTGACCTAATTATCTTAGACGATTTCTCACCCTTTAGACCGCTGTCTTGTCTTGAGTGCCAGTGCCAATGACCTAACAGTTAGCAGGAAAGTGTCCGATAATTTCTACACTCGGGAATAAGAAAGTTTCTAAGCACGTTATAGAGTTATTTTGGCGTTTTTTTGAATCCTATGCTGAACTAATAGTTTTAGTTTTTGAGCCTACTGTTTATAGATACTGGAAAAATAAAACATAAACTAAGTCTTTTAGTTGCATTAAACTGTAAAAGGGATATGCATTTTAGGTCTCAAATTATGACAATCTACAGGCTTAAATTGTAAACACAACGATTACAAGTAGAATTGTATTTCGCTTTAAACTGAGATGATCATCATGTTCAGAATAATATCACAAGTAGAATTCAACCTAAAAAACAATTGAGAATACAAACAGAAAACAAAGTTAACTAAACAGTAGAACTTCATCAAAAGACAAAAGGAGGTTTGCCCCAACCTCCAGGATGATAACCAAAACTAGCTCAAAGAGGAATTGGAGCATTCAGCCCAGCAATTTTCAGGTGTGGATAAGGAAGTGGACCGTATCTCTGGCATTACAAATCCACAAAAAACGGAGACCCATAAAGTTCATCATGTTTCACACATTAACAATTGAGATGAAAAAGTTTTTAAAAAAAACCTTGAAATTAATTATATTACAACTACTGACCTGCATATTGATGAGCCATGGGGGAGGAGCTCCTTCTGGCATACCAAGAGCTTCTTTTAGTTCCTGTGACAACATCCCAGGTTTCATCTCCCTTGGCTTTACCTGTATGACATGTAAAAAGATGTGGTTAAACAGTTGAAATCCGGTAGTACCATTTTGACTGCTTTTAAAAAGACTATATCTTAAAGTTGATGCAAGAAATGACGGTCTGAAGCCTATAATCTGCTTTCCAGTTCCGAAATGTGGCCCTAGTGGTTTGTTCCTCCATCTCAGCTAGGAGACATTACACAAATCCAGAACTGATGAGCAAGGTCTGGCCAGAAAGTCCATTTTCGGGTACTTTCAAATCCAGTGAAAACAATTAACGTCAGTTCCACCTAGCACTCCACATTAGCCACCCAAAAGCCAAAGCAACCCCATAAACTAAGTTATCCTAATATAGAAACTCCGTTAAGTGCAGTTGAGCAACACACCACACCAGCACACCCACAAGGTTGGGCGTCTTGGACCAACTTTCCACGTAAAAATATGGTTTGGAGTAAAGAACCAGAAGATGTCTACTGCATAGCAACTAGCATTTACTAGACCTTTTTAAGGTGTTAAATAGTCGTATGCACATGTCATGCACAAAGGCTATGTAGTTAATACCACCCTGGATTCCTCACACAGCCGCAAGATTGAACGTCTTGGATCAACTTTCCACGCAAAAATACATGTTGGAAATGGTATATTTCTACCTAATCGCAATTAGCATTCACTAGACCTTTTTAAGGTGCCAATAGTCATATGCACATGCCATGCTCAAAGGACACGTGTTATTAAAGCCACCCTGGATTCCTCACAGGTACTACCATTTGCTTTGATTATCAGACAAATCCCGATTTCAATAGTGAGGGATATCTGATATTCTCAAGGAAAGATGACATAATAACGACCAAATCAATCCTTCCTTCTATTTACTTCAGTAAATAAACATTGTTGGCTCCGATCAAAAAATAACAATAAAAATAAAATAAGCATTGTTGGATTCTTCATGTATTCCAGCCTACAAGCTTAGGTAAGGAACTTAATGAACTTGACTAATGTAGGTTTATGTTGTCATATCCGTCTCGGTGCCTACGTTCATGCTTCAGTGACTTCAGTCATATAATAGAAACCAAAGTAGAATTCACCTGGCTGCTGAGTCATCTCACGGGTCAGGCATGGTCCTGTGCCCGGCCCGGACGTAAGGCTCCCTTAGGCCATCCACAGTGGTATAATCAAAAGTCAATTATTTTTAAAGTTAACAATGTTAGTGCAAAAGATGGCTCACAATGGTATAATCAAACTTAGCAACATCCTTAGAAATAATCAAATTTTGGGCTTTGGATAACCAAAACTAGCAACCTTTTTCAATAATCAAAATTTGTGGACTCCACGCCACATAAGTTAACTAGTTCCAAATTTGTATACACGCTTGTTTCAATTGGTAGTATTTTTTTCTTTTCTTCTTCACCTACTCTATATTTTCTTCACTTCACCCACAAACTATTTCTCTTTCTTCCCCTCAAAAAATGAAGCTCATATCTCTCGATCATCTACAATTCAACCTATCATCGCCGGATTAAAGTATTTCACTTTTCTTTCCTGTTTCTATTTTTTTTTTCCCCAAAAAAAATTCATAATATGAGGGAAGAAAGTCACTGATTTTTTCCCAAAATTAAGAGAGGGAATCGATATATTTTGCCAAAAAAAACCGTAAATGGAGGAAAGTGAATGACAGGAAACAGAGGGGAGAGAGAGTGAAATTGTAGTAGACTCTTATTTTGGTTATGGGCTAGAAGTGACCATTGTGAAGCTCAATATTGTTAAGCTTAACAACCTCTTAAGTGAATAATCAAAAGCTGATGTGTCAACTTTTGGTTATCCTTTTTTGATTATACCACTGTGGATGGCCTTAGACTGGACTCCCTAAGTGGGCCTCAGGGAACGGCTGGGCCAACTGTGTGGCCTGTGTGCGTTTGGTTCAGCCCAAGCAAGCCCCAGTGAAATGGGCTTCCCGTATTGTCAAGCCCAATGGCTTGTCGGAGGCCCATTACAAATGTGTAATGAGAATTGTCTGGGATCAATACAATGATGTTGATACAAGTTTCTCAATTCTCCCCACAAGGGTGTAGCCACTACATTGATGTGTGTGTGTGTGTGCACGCGCGCTCTTATATTTATGTGTTCACAAGACAAGAACATAAGCGTGTTGTGAGCAGGATACAGAAGTTTATGAGACTAAATATCACAATCTACGTGATTTGCACCAAAATGCACACCTTGACCCATAAATGACACCGATTACCTCCTTCCATCGTGGGAGAAAAAGATACATCTAGCACAACAATGCTCGTGACCCAATCTGTGTCTGTATGAAGCCACACGCACCAACAGAGATACAATAAACAAGAAAGTAAGAGTTGATTCTCTGCAAACTAGAGCACGTTTAGCTTAACAACATTATTGATCCAGAATGGCCATTAGCATATACAACGGGCTAACTAAAGCAGATGAAAGAAACCAACATACCGAATGAACTAGTGCATTGTTTGTGAAGACTGCACAAACACAAAACAGAGTCATAGAGATAACAGTTGATCCCTGATCCTCGAGTAGTCAACCAAATTTTTCTTTATTCGATGAACCTCCAAGTCACCGAACTTTTTAACTTCCTCCACTCCCAACACCCCAGCCCTCCTTTTCTCTTGGCTATGAAAACCGAAACGGACTACACCAGGAAGGTAGCAGAACATCCATGCATCAAGTCTATGAAAACAAAGACAAACACATGCACAAGGAGGATATGAAGAGATGTCATAGCAATTGACTTTAATCTGTAAGTAAAACTGTAATTCAATCTCAGCAAATAGAACATAAACTGTAATGGAATCACAGCAAATAAAACCAGTCTGTAGAAAGGAACCTGAGTTTCAAGGAAATTCAAAAATCACAATACTCTTGAACTGTAGCCATTTCTAAAGCCAACTAACCAGAATGCTCTTGATAGGCAGTTAGCTAAAAACCTAATAAACTACTAATACTTCACTGGATTTTATAAGAACAAAGCAGAAATGAGGGGCCAACATGTAGGAAATGACAGTAGTATACTGAAGTGTTGGCTGATTAATTTTTACATCTTTCTCCTGTTAGTTTTTTTTTTCTGCCACACTTTATACATCAGCGGGGCTTGGGGAGTTAGTAAGTTGGTCCACAGGGGTTCAGAGGTTGTCCATAGCCCTGAACCCACAAACACCAACAACAGGGCTCAAACCCTGGTCTCCCACAAGGGAGGACCAGGAAATACCATTGGGCTACAAGCCCTTTGGCTCCTGTTAGTTCATGGAGTCCATACAGAAGCATATAAGCCTCCAAAATTCCAGAAACTACATGTATGAGAATTATAAACCTCTTTAGAGCCTTTTTAAGCATAATTATTCAGCCGTTAATCTGGTTCCTAGTTGACTAGTAAAGTTCCTAACAAACAACTGATTGATTCCAACACTTCAAACTAAATGGCCGAATATCTGATATTGTAGATTCAGGCTCTTGCTCATCCTTCCTTTGCTTTTATTTGTATCTTTACACTCCATATTATGAGTCTCTTTCAGTACACTGCTGCAGACCACTACAAAAGAGAATTCTCAAAGCTGAACACAACAAATGAAAATATAATAACCAAAAACAAATCACCATTCAATGTCAGGGGAGCAAAAATGAGATATTTGCTGCACCATGCTATGAGATAGATCTGTTGGTTAGTAGTTTGAATTCGAAACCCGGCATAAGCGAATATGGATGCAGAAAATAACAAAAACAAAACCTGAATCACATGGTTCACCTAAATTGAGCTATGGCCACGATCATTGCAGCAGTTTAACTATCACAAAATAGAAAACACAAGGCATCAGAGTACACCTTTCACTGCAATTCAGTTTCATCCACAAGACACGTAGCTTGATGTGCAGTAATACCAGGGTCCACACTCCATGCTAAGATCAACAAAACCAAGCTTGAACTTGTTCATGAAGTCAAATTAAAAATGCCGGATGTGGATCCATATTCAACAGGTCCATCCTTCGAGGTCTCCTGACAGCAATATAAAATTGACAGCTCTACAACTTGATTTACTCATGCAAAACAGAAAATTAAGAAATCCAATAACACTGGGGCTTGAGATGGCCAAGTTGGTCAAGGGGGTACTGGATTAAGGCTACGGTCTAAGGAGTATATGAGCGAAAACGAAAGTAAATGAAGACATTTCTTCGGTTTGCCAATGTGAATGAGCGGCTACATCTTTCTCACCAGGGGCACTAAGTACGACATGGTTGATTATAATAATCGTAGAAGTTCATGGATGACAATTTAAGATTGAAGTTTTCCAAATTACCGTCTAAAATAATAGACGCAATACACCGGGAAAAACTACCACCGCATAAGCCAAATACCAATAATAATACATAAATACACGTATATGCCGCATAAAGCTTATGCCATTAGTAAAAATATGCAGAGATGAACAATAAGACCGACCCCCCCCCCCCCCCCCCCAAGCCACTCCCCCGAATTCATCTGCGTAGATGCATTTTATGCCATGTCAATCTAAACAGTACTAAGCCAACTAATTATCTATCCAAACACAAAGGAGGGTGACTTCCAGTTTACATACTTCCATTTGCTACAAAGAAGATAAGCAAATAAGTGGATGGCTTAAAGTTTCCAATTTAATTTCAACCACTAGCACCCTCTGAATCTGGTCTCCAGTATTCTGATTACCATACTAGATCCATGTTATCAAGTATAAAAATTATAGTGGCTTCAAATTCATCCCCTTCGATGTTTCTACAAGAACCCGCATTATTATCTATGATATTATTATAGTTGATCTAGTGATTCTCATTCAAATGCACCATACAATTTGAATTAACAACTACGAACACAAGTCATCATAAGTCGCATGATCAACCAATAAAATGCATAACACGGGTCATCATAAACGAATTTCATTCAGATATATAGCTTCTGACATAATCGTCACCGAGAAAAGTTTCCTGGTAGTACATGGAAAATTACCACATTCAACTATGTCGAGATCAACTTCAACTTCCAATTTAATTTCAACGACAAGCATACACGGAATTTGGTCTCCATTATTCTGACCATCATATAGGTCAATAAACTATCATGATAGGCTGAAATTTCCAGTGGTTTCAAATTCAACCCCTGCAAAGCTACGACAATAACTCACATAACTACCAATGCACCAAACAATTTCAATCAATAACTACCACCAATAAGGCGCATGACACAAATTACCATAAATCAATTTCTTTATATATCTTCTAAAATTATCGTCAATGATAAAAATTCCTTGGCTTCAACGGTTTTAAGTAGTGATTCTAGAGAGAGAAATATCACACTTAGTCTTAGTTAGTTCAAGAGAGGGAATTCTGCCAAGGGTTTCTTCCTACTGTTTGCCTTGTTCTTTTATCCGCACAGATTCTCCAACTAGTCCATTCGCCTAATCATTCATTATTCTCATCCCCTCTCCAAAGATCCCTAGAATATTCTAACCCCAGATTTCTCACCTCCTACACGATGTTTCTACTATAACACACAATCAATTACGATACTGAATTTGATGTAGTAATTCTTGTAAAAAATGCATAACAAGAATCATCGTAAATAAATCCATTCAGATTTATATGTTCTAACATAATAGTCAACGAGACAAACCCCCTGGCATTACACGAAATCAAAACCTCAAATCACTAACCAAGAAAAACTAACAACATCAACAAATGAAGCAAAAACCTGGGATAGGGTTTGCTCCCTCTAAGGTCTCGGGTTTGAAAGTTAGCTATCAACTCCTTCGAGGCCAGCCCATGCAGAGTAATTGCTCCGGCTTTAATTGGACTCATCACAAGTGGGCGGTGGGATTGGCCCCAGAATTAGTCGATGACCCAAAAACCCGTATCTAATCTTTGCCAAAAAAAAAAAGAAAAGAGAGCCAAAAACCCGTATCTAATCTTCGCCTTCGATTCTCCTTTTCTTATTATGCCTCTTTTCCCTCACAAACTTCGTTCTCTTCTTGCTCGAGTTTTCTCGACTTTCGTTCGAAGCCTTGAGGTCTTTGTGGAGCCGAACAAGGTCGTCATACGACGCCGAAGCGCGCCTCAGGTACGAGGATAGTGCTTGGGAGGCTCCGGTATCGGCGTTGACGAAGTTCGACAGGACTTTGGATGCTTTGGATAGGGAGATTTCCCTTGTTGATGTGGTTTTGCCTGAAATAGATTTCATGGTACAATGGCAGCACCTGGTAGAAGCCTAGGAAGAGACAATACCGGTCAAGCGTGGAAGAGATTCAATGGAGATTTGATCCAGCCGGACACCGGTCGGGTTCACCGTTCACGGGGTGACGAGCGAGAGAGGGAAGACGCCGGTGGAAGCAGACAGAGTGAGCGGAGAACCAAGTGTAAAACAAAAACCCTAAATTGTGGTATTTTTTTGTTTTATAGGAATTGATTTTTCCACCCTTTTTTTTTTTAGGGTTTTTCTGTATACTGCCCAGTGGGCATTGCCTTGATATGGGGTAATTCTCTCACCTGTTCCGAAAAGTACCATCTGTCGGCCTTTAACTTTTTCTTTATTCTTTTTTCTGTCAACCTCTATGACACTAACTGTCATATTTCTGTAAATACCAATTTTAACCTTAGAACATACTAAGTATTATTTTATTTGAACTTTGAAAAGAACTTCAGCTACTTTTGGCTGCTTTTCTCTCTATTTTTTCTACTTTTTATTTTTCGGATGGTGCTTTGCACCCCGATTTTACTTCTCTTTTTTTTTTTTGGACTTGGACCCCGATTTTACTTCACAATCCATTTTTTTGAACTGGATTGTTTGTCCTACAAATTTTGGAAAAACTCTTCCTGATATTCTTTTTCTTTTTTTTTTGTGTGTGGTAGCAAAGCACTCAAAGTTTAAACCCTTGTTTCTGGCAGCATTTAATTCGAAAGCCTATATAAAGCAGTAAAAACATAATACAAGCAGAATGAAGTTCCTCTAATATTATGAGGACATCCCATGCATCTCCATTTACAAATATCATTGTTATGCTTACTGCCCATTAATCTCCACAAAACTATATATATATCATCGTTTACAAAAAAAAATTGCCCATGTTAGTGCCACGTACATTTGCAAAATCCCTCCATCAGAAACAAAATGATGTTGGTCCCAACAACTTCCATTGGTGCATTCAAGAACAAATGTCCCTGCATGAAAGAAAAAACTTAATAAAGACAGGATTCAAATTCCTTAAAAAATATATAAGAAAATCAAGCTCAAATCAAAACCAAATAATATTGAATGTTACCTAGTACTTTAGAGAAAAAACAGGATTCAAGCCAATATCACTACTTGAAATCTTCTTTTTCTTCGCTTGTGAACCGTTGACAAAATCAATATTTTCCTTCTCCGGACATGTTGTAATATAATGACCAACTTTCTTGCAAAGTCCACAAGCCTTGGTTACATTCCGTGTCTCTTTTCCACCTTTCAATCGTTTGGTTTTGGGGCGCCCTTTGGTTTTTGAAATCGGAGGACAACCAACATCATCAATCAGACTATTCGGTACAACTTCCTCTTCTACTACTCGTGATACTCCCTCACTTTGTGACCCATCGCGACACCAACGCGTTGGTAAATACAAGAATGGTATTTCATAGCAATCCTTGTGAAAGAACACACTCAAAATATGACGACAAAGAATACCCCAAAATTCAAAATGCTTGCAACTACACGAGGTTCTCTCACCATCCCAAAACACAATACAGTTTTTGCTATTTATTTCCTTGTGATGCTTTACTACAAACTCGTGACCACTTTCACCTACCAATGAATATAAAGCTGCCCTTCCAAACTCCTCCTGAAACTTTTTAAAGCAAAATGGTGTAAGAACAGCACGAGCTTGCTCTTCCAAGAACACCACGCTCTAAACTTTTTAAAGCAAAATGGTGTAAGCCACCAGATTTCTCTTCTCTGTTTTGATGTGGTTCAAAAAACCTGGTTTGGAAACTAGTGGAAAAGGGGAAAGTGAAAAGAGTAAAGTAAGGAAAAGGAAAAAGGAGGGAAAAGGAGAAAGGATTCAGGAAAAACGAGGGAAAAGGTGCCGCCTAAGAATTTGCTTGGTAGTATTGTAATTTGAAATTGAAATAGGGCTACCATTGTCTTTTTAAGCCAAACCTTTATATCATTTACACTGTCATATTTACTGTGCATTGCAGGGACAAGTGTCAAAACTGTAACTCTTTGGGACCCATATCTAGGATGCCCACTGGGCAGTATGCAGCAAAACCCTTTTTTTTATATAACCTTACTACCTTTTTTTATACTCTTTCGCATTTGAAAAAACAATATTGTAAATTCACAATAAAATGAGAGTGTAGTTATAAGAAAGTGAAAAACTAACATTGCATATAAACAATTAAACTCAAGCTAACATTTAGGGAAAACGCTTCAATAAACCCTCTTTGTTTGGGGTGTACGGTGTGCAGGGAGGGATGCAGAATTTCATGGTTGGGTGGGCAAAGATTAAAAAAAATACTCCTTCCGTCCCAATTTAATAGTCCATCGTTCTATTTTAACCGGATAAAAGACTACTTATATTTTTAAATTGGTAATGAATTTTTTATTCAATATGGATCATAGATCTCAATTTGTTCTATAATACAATGTTTTCAAAATCATACTGTATAAAACATTATAAAGTACAAGATATGATCAATTGAAAAGTGGCTTGAACTCCCAAAAATGACTGTAAAATTGGGACGAAGGGAGTAGTATTGTGTGTCATATGAAAGACAATTTTAATTTCGCTAATATAAATTGTAAAAATGCTATAAAAAAGATTATGGAAAGTATTTTCAACCAACCTATTCAATTATAAGGGTCATAAAAAACGGTAACTATGACATATACAATCTTGTGCACTTCTATCCACTTTAAAGAGCAAAAAGGGAAATATTACTGAAAATATCATCGTTTTTCAGAAAGTCAGGAGTTTGGCGAGGGTTGAATCATTAAAAATGATGTTGGCCAAGCGAACATATATGATTGTAAAAATTTTGGGACAAAAACTATTGTGACTCTAATAAAAACTTGAAACAAAGGTAGGGCGGTCGCTCGAGTTCATCCGTCTCTCGGTCTGTCCTAACGGTATGAAACATACAAATTTTTTACAACTCATAATATGAATTTTTTTGGTGCTTCAACATATGAATATGAATTTCAGTGGTTCAACGTGAGTTTTTGTGGCCTGTGTTAGAATTTCATGTTCAAAATATATAAATATATACAAATTTTTATGGTTCTGCATACGATTTGGTTTATCTTTACATTACCAAAAACTGGCAACGATCCTTTTCTCCAAATCTATATTTTAAATATTCGCTTGGATCGATCCCGAATTCATCTTCATGTTTTGACCAAAATATTTTGAATCTACCCAACACGAAGAATAAAGTTCATATTGTCAGACGTAAATAACGAAGATCTTACTTTTAGGGTCCGTTTGATTAGCGAGGTGATGGTAGAAAATGCAAGAAAGAGAAAAAAAACTACTCCATTTTTTTTTTTTGGTTCACTTAGCAAGAATATTCTAGAAAGTGGTAGAAAGTAAACTTCTCTATACAACCCTCTAAACACATGAGAGCTTGCTCTCTTTTTTTTCACAAAATGTGTAGAAAATTTTTATTTTCTCGAGAAAATCAACAACAATTATTCTAACTTCCTTCTTTATCCTCTTCCCTCTACCTTTTCTCTTCTAATTTCAACCATTTTATTCCCTCTAAATAAGGATATCGACTTATTTTCTCTACTATTTTTTTTGCAAAACTTCCATTCTGATTAAATGGATGTGAGGAAAAAATAATTTTTCTTTTTCTTTTCTTTTACTTTACTTTCTATCATTTTCACTTTCCATCTTATTTTTCTCGCTAATCAAATGAACCCTTAAGATTTTTTTCCCTACCGTATCTTCAATGTAACACATGCAAAAATATGACAACATATAACCCGCGAATATTCACTTCCAAATTTAGAAACAACCTTATCACCAAGTAATTTCTAAAAGCCCCATATATCCTTGCGGATATAAGTCCAAGCAAAGCAAATACGGTTTGATACGATTGCAACATTGAAAAGAAAAATAACTAGAAAGATTTCAAACAAATATATGAGCTCAAGGGCATTTCAAAAAGGTTGGTCGTTTCTCAAATGTCTTGTCAATTTTTTCGGGAAAAAAAAAACAAAAAAATTACCTTCTTGGCAATCGACGTTTGTTCGCTTAGATTAGATCTGAGTTGTTCGTGCCGAGATGAACGGTCGGATCGGCCGCACTGCTGCTAAGTACCCTTGCTTGGCAGCATCTTTCATTCCAAATTGGGCTGCCAGCCTTACAGAATCGCTCCAGACTTGCGCAGAAGAAATGTTCGCATCTGATTACGCCACCCTTAAACGTAACAGAATTTAGGAAATCAATTAATAAAAAAATCCTTCACAACCGTTGGCTATTTTGTCCGATCCCTACTGGGCCCATTCGTAGCGCAAAAAAGCCCTACTTTCAGAAATAAAAGTCTCTCTCTCTCAACCACGCACGAAGAAGAAACAGAGGAAATTCCTCTCTCTCTCTCTCTCTCTCTCTCTCTCTCTAACAGCTTTTGCATTGAATAACGGATAGGTATAGCGAGAGAGATTATCACGATGTCGAGATAGTTTAGAGAGAGAGAGATTATCATGATGTCGGAGGATGAGAGGTTGTTGAAGGAGGCGAGGAAACTGCCATGGGAGGATCGATTGACGCACAAGAACTGGAAAGTTAGGAACAAGGCCAACACGGACCTTGCCTCCGTCTGCGAATCCATCGCACGCCTGCGAGCGTTCGGTGAGTTAGGGTTTCTATTCTTCTCATCGAATCTTGTTACCGATGGTTTCTTATTATCGTTTCATCGGTCTATGTATATTTCCAAGAATTATGGTGTATAACTCCAAGGGGTTGGCTTGGAACATAGAGGTTTGTCCCCTCCTTGCTAGCAACCTCACCCCATGCGTAAGCACGGCTGTGAGAGGAGTTATAGGGAATATTGGAGTTATAGGGAATAGTTTAAGGTGCACGTAAGTTGGCCGGAACACCCCAGCTAAAGTTTGGTTGATGCTTTTGAGGTGACTTGAACATCATAATATTTTAAAACTAGCCACAGCATTTTGAAATATTGTGATGATTGATATCAAGTACGGTCACAAGTGGAATAGTCGCTGGACTATAGATGTTCGCATCATGTGGCATCTACCATTGAGTTTAAATAAGTAAAATTAATTATTTTTGCCCACAGGAAAATAATTAGTTCTATTAATTTGTTTGAGAAAATTTCTTCTACATTCACATGTGATGGAATTTTCATTTTGATGTTCGAAGTTCGTTAGTCTTGTTGTTGCAGAAGTAAAGTAGATTCAGTGCGTATTGCAGCCTTTGCCCACAGGGAGGTTTGAGTTTACTTTATTTCAAGTATAGATTAGCATAAAAGTTGAAGTTAAATTTAAGTTGAGTAAGATAAACATTTGAAAGTCGAGAATAAACTTTTCCTATGCCCACAGGTATGAAGAATTTGTTCTCATTGTTTAGATTATTTATCTTATTCATAAAAGTGTTACATAAAAATTCATGCGTGATGCACCTCTACCCACAGGAAGGTTAGAATTTACAAAATATTGAGAGTCATTATTTCTTGGTTATTGTAGCCATTCATGTTGTTTCTTAAAGTTGCTTCTTGTATTTCACTACCAGTTGTGAGGTTTATTGATTGCCTGAGAAGTACTCTAGTTTGGGATGCATGGATCATGATTTTGCGCTATGTGGATAGGATCAATATCCAAGTAAACATGGTATAGAAAGCTACAAATAAAGATTGTGAGGTACTTATAAAGAACCAAGAATAATATGTACATGCATGCTAATCAAGAGTAATTCATTAAGGTTAAGCTATAAATCTCTTGCCGCGGTGTTAACATCCAATTCAAAGTGATGTTTATTATGAATGGTAGAATTAGTGGGAGCTATGAAACTAGCTTAGCATGCAATATGTGTCTCAAGTTGTCGATGTTATGTGAGACCATTATTAAGTTTACTTTGGCTACAGTTTTGTTCTCTAAGATAAAGATAAAAGCCAAATAAAGAACATCGACATAAAGTACCTCATTAGGGGAGAGAAAGAGTTCATAAATACAATTCGTGACCATTGAGCATAAAGTATTGAGCTAGTTATTGCCGGCAAAGTGTTTATGTCATGTAGTGAATACATAAAGTTTTGTCACACTATAAGTGTTCTTAGAGAATAAAGACGTACATGTGCACATAAGTTATGAAGTACGTATACAGTTATCCGTTGGGATAAATAAAGCAGATCCTAAGTGACTATTAGTTAGTCATCGTCATAATTTACAGGTCATACCACATAAAGTTTTTGAGAGATTTGTCCATTGTAATACATGGAAGGAAATGCTTGCTTAAATAGCATAACTGCCATGATTCGTGCTAAGTCTTTCTACTATAGACCGTTATTTGGGCAGTTGTTGTATAGCCATATACAATACTTAGTACTGTCTTTTACCCAGCAGTTTTTTGGTTGATTTGTCATGTGAGCCAAGTGGGAGAATGTTGGAATTAATTTATGTGGCTCACATGTCATATTTGTCCTATTTATATTTTATAGTATTTATGTTCGTAACTAAAATATGGGTATTAGATTTAATTAAAGTATTGCCTAAATAATTGGTGACTATTCACGAAAAGGTGGAGTTATAGGGAATAGTTTAAGGTGCACGTAAGTTGGCCGGAACACCCTACATTACCTATAAAAAAAAGAAGAAGGAATTATGGTGTATTAGGGAATGCCCATTTGAAATAGAATCATGGTTTTGAAAATGATCATTCCCATCCATTGCCTTTCTTGTTAGTACAAAAGTGCCTCTACTTCGCTTTCCGTTTCTAGTTAGAAATCTTCAATTGAGGCATTATTTTGGCTAGATGTATTTAGCCACTTTTTGTTAATGATTCGGAACCGACACCGTCAAGAGAGAGTTCTTTAAAGAGAGGGCCCAACAGTCTCCTAAGAAGAGTCCTGGAACCGAATAAGGATTTCGTGCCCAGGTCGAAATAAGCAAAATTGCGAAAGAAAATAAAGAGGTTAATTTGTTGATACTTTATAGATCAGAGCTAGAGCAGAGACATATGATCTGCAAATTGTGAGTTGTGAAATATTGTTTGCACATGGAATAACTGACTTTATTTTATTTTATTTTTAACTTTTCTAAATCATAGCCTAGGTGATAAAAGCTCAATGGATGAATTTCTAAGGCAAGAACAAAAATGATTGGATTCTCCTTTCATAGGCATAAGGAGGAGCATCAAGACAAGCATAACTTCTAACTTTAGACAATCATATCTTACAACTTTAGACAAGCATATTTTACAACTTTAGACAAGCATAGTGGGTTCAATTAACCCTTCTGTCTGAAGCTATTGGAGTTCCTGGAAAGTTATTTGTCGATTATGTAAACGAATATATGCTTGTCTATAGTTGTTAGATATGCTTGTCTAAAGTTGTAATGTATGCTTGTCTAAGGTTAGAAGTTATGCTTGTCTTGATGCTCCTCCTTATGCCTATAAAAGGAGAATCTATTTAAGTTCAGGTGCCTATTTGACATTGAGTTCAAAGTTCAGGGGTTTTTTTGAATTTTTCCCAAAACCTCCCTCAGAATCCCCAAACGAACAAGGCCCCGGTACTAAAATCAGATCGATTCTCATCTATACAAAATTCATGCTTTGAACATGGTGATTAACAAACTTTCTACCATCGGTGATAATATTAGCTGTACATATCAGTTTCAACTCATGTTGCCCAGCTTGTCAATCTCAAATTAAATGCTGATAAAGAAAAGTTACAAGGGGCATGCTGCAAAATGCGTTTGTATATGAATGTCACCAAAATTTATACTAAACCATCACAGTGATAATTACATGAACCTAAAAAAACTAGCTAATTATGCAAATATGAATAACTCCTATTTTCGTACTGTATATAATTGGCTTACTTATACAATAGAGGACCAGACCTTGAGCCTGCAAACCTTGGCAATGGACTGGGACCTGTGCTCCTCGATGTTGATCCTTCCACAAACTTTTCTTGTTGGCTTGATCCAGAATCCAAGGGCCCAGATCGCCTAACATTCCGATGATGCTTTTGTTGCACGCTTCGTATGCTTCCACTGTCCGTCTCATGTATTTGATCACGACTATGGGTTGACGAGGGTTTGAAATAACCTGAATCTTTAAGACTAGACTGAGGAGTTGAGTTTCCAAAAGGCTGCCTGGTTACAGGAGAGGAATGTGATAGAGATGCAGCAGGTGAATGGCGTGGTGACATAGTGAGTAAAGAGAGTGTCGTGGCCGGAGAACTGGAATAGTATTGGCTGTATATTGAACGAAGGATGGCATAGGGAATGTAGACTTCCAGCGAACTTCTGGGAAGGTATGGGGAGATTTCGCACAGTTGGTCGAGGAAGATAAGCTTCTCCACCAAATGAGATCTGTGCAAAGATGGAGGATATAAACAATTAGCAGATTGTATGAAGTTTATTTTATTCTTCACGTCCGAGATCATTAGATAGGAATCAGAAGACGAAGAGAGAAACAAAGAATACCACTACTGAGGAAACAAAAAGTTTGAGAGCAAGCATTTGATCAGTTATAAATGCAGCAAAATAGGACGAGAGAATATTGAGCATCAACGATTTTACAATGAATATCTTCTCATAGCTGTCTTTTGAATGTAGTTTTCTTGGGTCGTTTAAAGTACTTATAAATTCAAGAATGAAGAAATGCACTAGGATGTTTTGAGGCAACATGACATGGACATTCTTCCAAGCTTCTGTATATTGGTTTCAAGAACAGAGCACGATTAATCACTTCATGTGTGTGTGCCCATCCTTCTATCTTTCATTCTACTTTCTCTCTGTAATTGATCAACCCCATGAATTGCAATCACCCTCTTTATCCTATTGTTCACTGCTTCTCTTTGCCTCTCTGTATACAAGTCAAACTAATTCATTTCCTTGGTGTTCCTATAAACCACAACTACCCTTGTTATTACCTCAATGTAACCACTACTACAACCATTGATGAACTGTAAATTTGTAAGAAAGTAATACTACAATTTGCAAGTGTTACATGGGGCCATGGGTGCATCCACAAGGCATAATATATATCATCAATTTGATAATGTGATAAGTCCTAAGTGCATTCAACCACTTAAGGTGATGAGTCCTAGGGGGATTTGAACTACCTAAGTGATACAGATACGCAAGTCTTATGTCTGATCTCATCTGTAAATACCAATACCCAAGTAGAGAATAAGGCATGAGTTGTATTTTTCTCCCACATCAATTACAGCACATTTTCTTTCTCTCCTAGTTCCTAGCTCTCTCTAGGGCACCATCGTAGCCCCTGGGATTTGAAACGTGGGTAGCCGCTCCACTTGCATGAACGGTTTAAAAAATTTCGTACAAGACGTGTATTGGTAGGAGCTCGTAAAGCAAATATTCTATCCTTTATATTGGTGTAATCCACAACAAGTATTTTGTATTACCCGCTTTATATGCTAACAGTGGTATCAGAGCTTTTGTTGCTTGTTTCCGCCCTATATACGCATTAACAAGTTTAAGCCCTAATTTACATATTAGCTACAGCAGCTTTGCCTGAAATTTTGTTTTTTGTTTTACATAATTTTCTTTTTGTAGATTGAATATCACTTTCACAACACAGGTAATAAATTTGTTTGGGTTGCAACAGGGATATTTGATCCCTTGTCTGGTCTGCCAAGGAATTATATGACACTAACACAATAGTTTATACTTTGTTTGGCCGTATTCCGAAATCATCCAAGGGCGAGATCGTAAATCAACAGAGAGTTAATACATGATTCGGATACTCCTTTGTTCACAAGACAAGGAGTAGAAGCATGAGTTGCGTGGGTATGGTTCATTGGGATAGATGACAAGAAACTGTGTGCTTCCGTAGAGTGCAATCGAAAAGAAAAACGCGTGTTCCCCGTGTGATCATTTGGGGAAGTCCTTCTAATTATCCACAAGCCCATGTACTACCAATTTGTTTGGTTGCTCCTTTACACGCCAAACCCGCAAGTAGAGGTCTGTTTTTTGTCATCAATTTATATTCACATACCCCTATTTTTTACAATTGATGATGTAATACTCATTCATTATTATCATTGATGACCAGCTTATTCAAAATACAAGGAGTTTTTTTTTAACACGTAAAAAAAATGTGTTCCATTTTTATTTTTTCCCATGTAGGGCATGTTAAGTTGTTAACTTCAAGTATATTGCTATCATCTTTATTATTAATTATTTCAAGTTTTTATAGCTACTCTGTTTATTATTGACCAGTTCAATTTATTTCTGCTATAACTGATGATGTGAATTATTTGAACCCGGGGTGGGTGCTGCGCAACGTGCTGCGAGGCCGCCGGCGTCGATCCAATGATCGGAGATGTCCACTGCGTAGAGCTCGTCGAGTACTGATGATGTGAATTATTTGAACCCGGGGTGGGTGCTGCGCAACGTGCTGCGAGGCCGCCGGCGCGGCCTTGCCGGCGTCAGTCCAATGATCGGAGATGTCCACTGCGTAGAGCTCGTTGAGTACTACAAGTGTACCAATAATCAACTCGATCAAATATCGTTAAGTGCCTTATCGGAATACATATACCTTGAAAAAAAAAATCCTAATGGATACGAAACACTGGATCAAAACCACTGAATCCATTCTTTTCAAGTTATATGTTTCCGATGAGGCACCACTTAACGATATTTGATCGACTTGATTTCTGGTACACTTGTAGTACTCGACGAGCTCTACGTAGTGGACGTCTCCGATCGTCGGAACGATGCCGGCATGGCCGCGCCACACGCTACGCAGCACCCACCCCGAGTTGGAATTATTTGTGCCACAAGAGCACATAATATTGTTCCCCTTCAAAATTATTTGGACCTAAGACCCACTCTCGTAGGCAGTGAGTGTGGTTTTACCCTCCAGTTGTAAGGCCAATGTATGTTATGTATGTTTTTGAATGGAGGTAATATTGGATATTATGTAGTGCTCATGCATTTGCTATTTTTCATTTATTAAGTTTCAGAAAAAAAAATTGAATACAAAAGAGATGCGACATCCTTGTTTTATTCTAATTTCGATATCATGAAGAAAGTCTTAAAAGGGATGTGTTTTCGTTAAATTTTTTTGTATGATGCACCCAAAATGCCAGGCTCCTTTGTGATTTAAATATACACTTGCTCTATATTTTATTTTGAAATTAACTAGATATATAATTCTATCTCACATCATGAGAGATAATTACTAGCACCTAAAAATATGAAATTTTCAATCTTATAATGTATATTTTATTTTG
This sequence comes from Rhododendron griersonianum, assembly GCA_018127125.1. Classification (NCBI taxonomy): domain Eukaryota; kingdom Viridiplantae; phylum Streptophyta; class Magnoliopsida; order Ericales; family Ericaceae; genus Rhododendron; species Rhododendron griersonianum. The sequence goes on from CM030800.1 coordinate 28,522,113, forward strand.
AAATTAACTAGATATATAACTCTATCTCACATCATGAGAGATGATTACTAGCACCTAAAAATATGAAATTTTCGATCTTATAATGTGGGAAAGAATTTTATGGTCTAGTAAATTTGTAAATTAAATATTAAGATATGTGCCTAAATAATTCCTTGCGCAATGAATGTAGTCAAATGGCATCCAAGAATATTATTGTTGATCCAAATAAGGGAGAGTAACTCAATGGAACCATCTATGACATCTGGCATAGGAAGGTTCAATACCTTCCCAACAAGCAAGAATTGCTTTTGATCACTTGACCAATATCATCAGCTCACCTGAGTCGGGAACCACTGCACAGCATTAGCGAGTCAGCGACACCGACAAGCCTATGACGATTGGCATATGAGGGACAAAAGCAAGGCATAAGAGGGACAAAAGTGCGTGTTTTACCTTGTTGAGTAGCATGCACGATGACCTCTTAGGGGAATTTGAGAATTTCCCAATTGCTAAATAACTGTGGGATCAATTGCTCCTAAAATATGGAGTCACATCAGCAACAAGGCTTCGTGCAATGGACGCACAGCATACCATGGCTGAGCACCTTAGGGTGATGTCAGCTATGATCAGATAAATGAAGGCTGCTGGCGATGAGCAACAGATTTTGGCTGTCATCAGATCCATCCTGATCCTTTATAGAGAGGTGAAACTAGTGCTAACGCACAATGAAGGGATCAAGACTTTTAATGACATCTCCGGCACATTGACCTAGAGGCGGAGTGCATAGATGCGCACTGTTGTGCTACACTTGTTGGTAAAGCTGGACAGCGCTAGGGGCATAGCCCGTAGCGCAAATGAAAGCAAAGAGGAGCTAGATGAGGAAGAGCTCAAAATCTAACATCAAAAAAAAGAAGAGCTCAAATGCTATAATGGTGAAGAGAAGGGTCACTTCGCTGAGGAGTGTTCTGAGCCAAAGAACGTAACCCATTACACTAGCTCTCTAAATATTTTTGTTTGCTTACACATTTTTCTGACTCTCGCCTTGGTTGGATTGTAGATACAGGAGCAACCAAACATGTAGCTAGAAATCGAGCTGGGTATGTAGATTATAATCCGATACCAGTAGGTATTCACTACGTAATAATGGGCGATGGAGCGAAAGACGAGGTTTTGGAAGTTGGAACCTACCAGCTCAAGATGCGTGTTGGGCGTAATTTACTTCTTCATGATGTGTTTCCTACATCCACTATCCGAGCCACAATCCGATGTAATCTGGTTTCAGTTTTAGCATTATTGAAGTTAGGATTTTCTTTTCAATTTGAGGGTAATAGATTGTTTATTTATCTTGGTAGAACCTTTTTTGGTCAAGGTTGTTTGCAGAATGATTTCTTTATGCTAGATCTGGAACAAAATTTTAATAATTCTATTATTTGTTGCATTATCTTCTTCTGATATTGTGTCTGATTCAGTAAAATGGCATCCGAGACTTGGCCAAATAGGCCAAGAAAGAATGGCTAGACTGGCTAGAGAAGGGCTATTGGGCTCCCTAGGCGAAGTAAGCATACATACATGTGAGCCTTGTTTAGCTGGTAAAACAAGCAGAAAGCTTTTTGGTAAGGCTTCTAGGGCTTCCCATCCGTTAGAGCTAGTCCATTCTGACATATGTGGACCAATGAATGTCAAAGCACGACGTGGCGCATCCTACTTTATAACATTCATAGATGATTTCTCACACTTTGGATGTTGTTTCACTACTCTTAAGCTTTGAATTTTCTCAAGCTCTTTGTAGCAAAGGATGAGAATCAGAAAGCGAGGAACATAAAAATTTTCGAACAGATAGGGCACGAGAATACCTGTCTGATCATTTCAAAGTATTATGTGAAGAGAAAGGGATACGCAAGCAATTGACAATTCATGGGGCTCTGCAACAAAATGGAGTTGCAGAGAGAAGGAAACAGACTCTTGTTGATATGGTTAGGTCGATGATGGCCCAAGCCAAGTTTCTGGGGTGATGCTCTTTTGACTGCAGCCTACGTCCATAACCAAGTGCCTTAAAGTCAGTTTCTTCCACACCATTTGAGTGAAGGAATGGCAATAAGCCTAATTTAGAAGGCTTACGTCCATGGCGATCTGCTGGCTATGTTCACAATACTTCCCATCAACATGATAAATTAGGCCTTAGAGCTAATAAATGTGTTTTTCTTAGATATTCTGAGCACTCTAAGGGCTATGTTTTTCATGGTGAACAACCAGATGGGGGAATTACTGAAACTGAGTCCCACGATGTCGATTTCCTAGAGGAGGATTTTTTAAGCATTGATGCGGTTAAGAAGGATCTTGGGCTCTATGAGTTAGAGGAACCACAAGGAGATTTATCTCTATCTCATAGGCAAGATGACGAAATGCAACCTCCTCCTATAGTTGTTGGAGATAGTGGGAGCGATCCTTCACCTAGTGGTTGTATACCATTGAGTGGGAGTGTACCACTAAAAGACTCTAAAGATCCACAAATCCGAAGAAGCCAACGTGGAACAGTTCCTCGTCGTCACTTCAAGATTGAAAGAGAGTCCTTTCAGTGGATGTTGACGAGCCAACTTCTTTTGAGAAGCCATCAAATCACCTACTTCAGAATGGATAGTTGCAATGCAGGAAGAGATGAGTCAATGTCTAAGAGACCGTTCTAAGAGACTACGCAGCTTGTCTCACTCTCAAGAGACTTACATAAAGAGAATTTTAGAATGGTTTCGTATGCACTTTTCCAAACCCATAAGTACTCCAATAAAAGGTTCAAATTCTTAGCACTAAGCAAAGTCCTAAAACAGAAAAAAAAAAAAAAAAAAAGAGAAGAAGAAGAAGATACAAATGGCAAATGCTACCCAAGTGCAGTGGGTAGTTTGATGTATTCTATGATGTGTACTCGACCTGACATATATTTTGCAGTTGGGATGGTTAGTCGAGCCAGGAATCAGACATGGGGGTGGCACCATTCAAGGAAAATCTAGTTACATGTTGTGCAAAAAAAATAAAAAAATATAGTGTAAAGTCATGTAATTAGATTTTGTCGTGGGCTTTTTTACAACAAAAAAAAATGGCTTGCTCCAACTCTCTCATGGTATACAAATGCAAGACATTACGATATTAATTTCTTTTATCTGAAACGACCATTCTCTAAATTGCAATTTTTACAGTATTTGTACTAAGTATTAGTTTTTTTTGCATACCCGTAAATACCTAGTCCAACCACGTTAGTCTATAAAAAAATTATGTGTTTGAATGGGGTCACGTTCCTTTCCAATTAGTGCAAAAAATTACAACACACACAAGGTGGGAGAGAGTGTTCTTGGGAAAAGGGGAAAAATAGTGTTGTGCTGGAGACTCGAACCCAACACCATGGAGATTTAGCAAAACACACAACACCAATCTACCAAAGCAAGCGTTTCTGTAAACTCGGTCGCATATTTTTAATTAAACTTTGTATCCGCAATTTTTTATTTGGTATTTTTGAAACCGGGGGTGGCACGTGCCATCCCCCCAAACACTACATAGCTCCGCCCCTGCTCATTTGGGTGCAATTAAGAGGATTTTTTGGTACTTGCGAGTGATTGCAGACCTCGCCTTATGCTACTCTCTTAGATTGGTTGGCTATAGTGACATAAATGGTCTGCCAATAGAGATAAGCGTAAGTCCATTTCTGGCTATGCTTTTATACTTGGAAGAGGAGCCATTTCATGGTTCAAGCTGCAGTGTGTTTCTTTATCCACGATGGAATCAGAATACTTGGCATGTATATAAGAGGCAATATGGTTAAGGAGATTCTTGCAAAGCTTGAGTGTAACAGGACCTTTGGGTGAGGTTGTTGTGCTTCATTGTGATAGCACAATAGCAACAGCTTATGCATGAGATCCCAAGTATTATGGCAGAACCAAGCACATTACACCTGTCATCACTTCATCCCAAGTATCATTCCACAAGGATAGGTTGTCCTAAAGAATGTCTACGAGCGACGTGGTTGCTGATCATTTGACCAAACTTATTGCTGGAGACATACCACGGACATCTTAAGGAATTGGGATTACGTAGGATTTGATATGCTTGAGTTTGATGGACACTTTTTGGTATATTATGCATTAATGAATTTGTTTCCCATAGTTAATATGCATATTGGAAATATCATTTAGTGCACATATAATGTAATTAAAATTTGCCGCCAAGCTTTTTGATCGTCACTTGACATGGGAGATCACCCCGACGTTGATGTAGCGAGAGGTTTGAGACACAAAATTATCACGTCATGTGACCTCCTTGGTTCTCAAAGAGTGAGCAAGGATATATGCTTACTGTTTATAGGTTTCCTTAGCAAGGGCTAAGATGAGATTGAACAAGTCGGAACGTGTCCACACCTCCATGAAGCCTGTATGAAGCCAAATGTGAGATTCTTGAGAAGGAACTGATAAGTGCCGAAATATTGATATTTTGGCCCTCCAAACTACACTTGTTAGTCATTTATATTTGTTACTTGATATTTATTTTGCTTTTATTTTGTTTATAGATTGATCGAGCTCATTGTCCAAAATATTGGATAAAAGGATCTAAAAAAAGTTTGGGTTCTAAGTGCAGATTGTCTCAAAGTTGCATGGTTAATCTATTATTACACAAAGTTCAAAGGGCTCTTATGCAATTAAACTGAAAGCCCTACATAAACAATTGAAACCACTGACTCAGCAGTTAGCTTTTGGGGATTTCGGAATAGGACGGATCAGTGGAATTGGATCTGAACGTGGGTTTGGTTTTAGACGTGGAACGGCGGAAAGATAATGGGGAAATCCATGGCGTTCTTCAATCCGACTTCAATGGTTTCCACTCCAATGGCCAGCTAAACCCCTGTTCTAGGGCATAACCCCTCTTCTGGGGCATAGATGAAGCTCGCACCTTGAGTAACATTATCTATGTTTTGATTTAGGTTTTATTATTCGAATCATGGTTGTATGACTTTCAAGGATTTATTTACAGTATTAATTCTTTCCATCAAAACTTTTGTATGAATTTCTAGATTTTATGCATACAACGGGTTTTAATTGCTTTGTGATAACCGGTTGGATGGATTATACTATGTAAGATGCATCGTGCCGATGAGACGATCTGTACTTGATTCGAGATGGTTTGTGCTAGTAAAACGATTCGTGCCAGGTGGAGATAGTCCATGCTGATTGGTATTCATAAATTATCTTTAGAAAGATATCACTAGGGCTTGTAATCCTACGCCTACGGTATCAGGTATTCATAAATTATTTCTTGACTTGATAGCATTTGGGACTATTTTTGCCTTGTTATGTCTTTGTGGTAGTTGCATATTCTTTTGCTTGGTGTACCAATGAATTGCATGACAAGTTTTGGGTTCCATGTGGAAGGGTTCACAGTGTTTGGTGGGTGATCACTGCTGAAAACCCTCACGAGACTTCACTCATCCTACCGGTGCCGCCCGGGGGTTTTAAAGAACTATTCATTTTAATTTGTTTTCATTAGTTGCATTTGTTTTGGTTTGCTAGGAAACTAGTAAAGTGTAAGTTGGGGGGTGTGATAGGCGCGTAAATGTTCACATAAGCACCCCCTAATTTATCCTTGTCAAGTCCATTTATATTATTACTTGGAGATTAGTAATGTGTTTCTTGTGATTGTAGGTATTTGGAGGCTTGACATATTAATGGGCTTTATTTAGTTCGATTAATCAAGTGATTGGTCCAAGCATACAATGGGATAACAAAAGTGAGAAGCACCGGATTTAAATCCTACCTAATGGAAATTGGAGAACAAAAGCTATATGACTTTGCACTTGGTCTTGACTAGTTCGGTTTTAATTTGGTGTAAGTCAGTTCGGAATAGAAAAATATAGGGTATTATTCTTGGGGAATGCTTATAAAAGGGAGAGGACTACCACGCACAAGAGGGAGATGGCAAAGCACCATCAGCCCATGGCCAACTAATTCCATTCGCTAGCGGGAAGATGAAGCATTGTGCCGAGTAACTTTGTATATATATATATAGGTTTAGGTTTTAATATTCGGATTGATTGTTTAACTAGAACTCATTTCAGTTTTATGGAGTGATTTTAATACTTCCAATCTGTTTCGTATTTATATCCGCGGTCTTCGAATACAGAGTTAAACAATGATATTCTTTGATTCTGGTTGCAGTTCTGAGATGGATTAAGCTCGTAAGACGGATCATGCCGTTAGGCGCCATTGAGACGGTCCATGTTATAAGGTAGTCCATGCCTTTTAACAACTCAATTATTTTCTTGACGATTATCGAAAGGGTTTGCAATACCTAGCGATAATTCCTTCTGATTCGAATAATTAACCTAGCCTATGCATGTCGTGGTTACGTGGTCGAGGTGGATTTGAAACCCTAGATACTTTCTCCACCAGTTTTCAGTCAATTAATTAGTTGCTTTCTTACTTTATTCGGTTTCCTAGAATCAAACCAATCAATTTTCCTTCATTCGAATTAATCTAAAAGTTAATCAAATTATAGTAACTCAACCAATCTGTCCCTCCAGATCGACACTCAGTCTTAATCACTATTCTACAAAGTAGTAGTTAACTCCAAGTTTTTATAAATTTATTTTTTGACTCGGTACGACACGGAACTTTAGTAGAACTTGTCTTAGAAACTTATGTTAGGTGCTTAAGTAGCGACTAGACCAAGATCTGTATGGCGTAAGAGTGAAACATAACCTAAGTTGGAGCTCCACCATAGCATACAAATCATACTATGTGTGCTTTGAGCCGACCGTCAAAGAGTGATAGAATAGATCCTTTGTCACTGTGTGAACCCTTGGACTATGTAAGTCCCTACGTATTTATACCCTTTGGGGCTTAGAACTATGCCATGAAGTTGAAGCTTGATGTTGCTACTTTAGCATGTTATCCAAGGATCACAAGCTATATGGTCCACCGGAGCATATCTAAGAAAGCAGTCGAGATTTGATGGATTGACATGAGTGTCTAAGGAAAGATCATTTGATATCACACTAATGATATGTGGCTCATAGCACGAGCGACTGTGTCGATGATAGGTTGTTGATACAATCATTGAGCACGAATGAATTAAGAGGTCTTGCATGCTGTGTTGTACCACATGAGGAATCAGAGGTGAGCACAATGCATTAAGAGGTCTTGCATGGCTCTATTGTACTACATGGGGGATCAGAGGTGCGAGATTTGGTGTGTTTAGATGATGGCTTAATATAACACTTTTGGTACTTTTCTCTCTTGGTCTCACTTTCCCGTATGAAGATGAGAATAGGGTTGAGGAATTCTTTGAATGAGAGATTCAATAAAACCCATTGTGTACGAGTGAGAGATGTTGTATGTGGCCCATGGGTGCGTCCTCATGGTATAGTATTTATCAATATATATCATTTATTTCATAAGGTGATTAGTCCCAAGTAGATTCAACCACTTAAGGTGATGAGTCCTAGCGGGATTTGAACTGGCTAGGGGATAGAGATAAATAAGTCTTATCTCATCTATAAATACCCATACCCAACTATAGAAATAGACATGAGTTGTATTTTTCTCCCACATCAATTATTGCATCTTTTCTCTTTCACTCCTAGTTCTCTAGGGCACCATCATAGCCCCTGGGGATTTGAAATGTGTGAAGATTAGTGGATGACTGTGGTAGCTGCTCCACTTGCGTGAAAGGTTTAAAGAAATTCGTAAAAGACATGCGATTGGTGGGAGCTCGTAAAGCAAGATTTCGATCCATTATATTTGTGTAATCCGCAACAGGTATTTTGAATTACTCGCATTATTTGCTAACAGTAAGAAGTGTTGAAATACAATTGTAACACGACAATAAATAATTAAAGGTTTTTAGTCAACATATAACAGCTGAAGTATGCTTAGATATGTTCTTCTGCACTAGACTTACTCACCAATAGATTGACGACTAAGTAGAGTACCCTATTGCTGTCAACTAAGGAGCACAGATACGGACACGATACGATACGGATATGCGAATACGTGATTTTTCCAAAAAGAAGGATACGATACGGTGGGGGATACGTTGAATATAAAAGTAAATAAAAAATATATTATATATGTAATTTTTAATTCCTAAAATTTCATTAATGATTCAAGTTTTTCATTACACAAGTTCACCATTTCACATGCCGAGAGAGATATATTTACATCTACTTATATATATACATACACACAACGAGAGAGAGAGAGACTTACAAGGTTGTCGAGAGAGATAAGAGACGAAAGAGAGGATATCGTCCGTGTGTTTCTAGTGTCGATTGGTGGGGGAAAAAGAAAAATATAGTTCTAACTGCAATTATTTTAACCCATATATTTTAAGTAATAACATATTTACCCTCGCGCGTATCCAAAACGTATCCAACACGTATCCGAGCGTATCCGAAACGTATCGGGATACCAAAAAATAATTCTAAAAGCAGGATACTTTAAAAAACGTAGCGGATACGTATCTAGAGAGCATCCGAGAGTATCGGTATCCGATACGGATACGATACGTGATACGGAGGCCAAAATAGAGTATCCGTGCTTCATAGGCTGTCAACAAAGAGGGAAATCTAGAGGTATGTAGGTGTCTGGATGGTTTGTACATTTCAAGCAAAATTATGGATGGGGAAAAAGATGAGGAAAAGGAAGAGGCAACAGTAGGTGAACAAAAATAACCAGGACACTGTACAAAGACTTATATCAGGCTACACTAACGAGGCAGGATTTCTATAAGATATGGAGCATTTTCCAGTGCATAACCGCAAAAGATATATATTATTACCTGTCTAGTTCAGTCCAATAATCCAGTATGATCCCCGCAGAGAACTTAACGAAGAGCTGCATTGCGGATTTCACGCTTGTTTCAGCTGACAAATGGTTCTGTATCTCAAGATCCAATATTTCACTAGCATGGCCATTTGGAAAAGGCTGTTTCTGCTGATGTTCCTTTTCCAATCTAACAAACTCACTTCCCGCAATCACAGCACAAATGCACCTAAATGACATAATTTTGGTACGAAAGTCAGAGAAACATTTAGCAGTCCAGTGCAGTAAGATATTCTTTTTGAATATCCCATGTATACCTGTATCCCAAAATTAGAACAAGTGGACAAGGCACTATGCACAATTAAGGTCACATAGAGCTTGGCGAACTAAAGATATGCATAAAAGTACGGCAGATAATCGGATGGTTAAGTTCCTTTGTGAAATTAATAAAAAGAAAACAACGTAAGTACTTTAGATCAGGAAAGGGAAAGTAATGAGGATCAAACTCCACTTTGGCATTGAGGTTCCCATCAGTTAGACGTGTTCCTCAATCCACTAAATATTGAAGAACAGATTAATGGTATGATTTCCAATGAAGCTAAAAGGTGGTCTAGATGTACTTCTAAAGGTCGGCAAAAGATCATCATCATTCCTGTTTTATCCCATCAGAGGGAAGGAGCATTCACCATGCCTTGATTTATATAACTAAAACATGTGTCTTAAAACTAAAAAGTACAATAACCAAGGCCACTTTATTTGACTAGTAATCCTATGGGATCAATCGAGGGGATTAACAATATCACATCCCCCAATGTATTGTATATCCCATGTTTTGTGGGAGATCAGAGCCAACAGATATTTTTTCCTAGCAGCAAAAGTGGGGTATGTGGTCCCCATGAATTTATAGTCCAATCCAACCTTGAAGATCTCACTTTGCCAGACTAGTAATCCTATGGGATTAATAGAATGGATTAACAATATCACATCACATCCCCAAATGTATTGTATATCCCATGTTTTGTGGGAGATTACAGCCAACAGATAATTCTTCCTAGCAGCAGAAGTGGGGCATGTAGTCCCCATGAATTTATAGTCCAATCCAATGCTTTAAACTGGAAAAACAAACAAGGCATTGAAGATCTCACCTTGCCAGACAGTGGATGTTGTTGTTGAAGCCTCCCGTGTCAACATTGAAAGCAGTAGTGTTCCAAATACTAGATGTCATAAAGGCAGAAAAGAAATAAGGCAATAACGTCCATGAACCATCATTTGCACCTCCAACCTCTTCCAAAATGGATCTTATCCACTCAGTATCATGGTCATTGATTACGCCAACACCGTTTGCCACCCGTCTCAGCCTCCTAATTTCTTTCTTCTCTGGTATTTCATCAGGTAAATTGTCAACAACCCCAGATAGCAAAGAGTGTATTAGAGGTGCACCTTCTTCAAGCACTGCTCCAGCAGCTTCGGCTAAAAGGCAATCAAAAGCCATGGCTTGTCCTGCCTGAACACAAAACCCTACCACTGTTTCCACATCAATAATTTGCTTCATATTTGCCTCGGCTTCTATCCTGTCACCACAATGCATGCTTCCAGCAACTGCCTCTATCACATCTCTGTTTGCGCGCAATGAGCTGTCAATACAATTTAGCAGTGCAGCTGTGCGTTCTTTCATCATTCTGTCCAACCTGTCAACTCCATAGCCACCGAACATACGAACAAAGGCTTGCAATTCTCTGACATCCGTCACTGACTCCGCAAAATAACCTCCAACATGCCCTGTGCTCTTAAAACACCTATGTAGTGGTGCAAACTGGATTCCAGCACCAGATAGGTCTTTGACAATGTTTTCAACATACCAGTTGCAAACAGCGTCAACAGCCGATCCGGTGTGCTGCTCCAAGGGTTTATCAAACAAATGCAGAGAAGAAACTGGACCAGAGAAGGCTTCTGTGAGTAAAACTTCACGGATACCCTGTGTAAGGTCCATACTAATATGTTGCTCCGCAAGATGGACTATGCTAATATGCCTACGAATCAGTGACTCCAGAACAGAAGGCCGTTGGAGATCGTTCTCAAGTTTCAGTACTGCAAGCAGTTTCCTCTTGAAGTTCCCGAGGATACATTCTCTCATGTACTGCATTGTTATAGCATGTGCTCAGAAGAAAGCAGTGTACGGATAGAAATGTTATATCCATGACCAATATGTTTCTGTGAGTGCTGCGGGAAGGTATATGAAAACTTAATTACACATGAATTGGTTATGTGCTTTCCATTTACCTACATCTAAAACCCATGATATACTCTGCAGTATAGATGGGAGCATTTGACCTAGTAAATTGTAGGACCTGTTTTCTTCTTCAGGCGCCAGTTGATTGGGATAAAAAACATAAAAGATACGCAAAAATAATTCATATGAGGATTCACTTGAGGCTATGCAAGCAATCAAAACTCTTAAAAAGAACTAGAAACATTAACTTCTGTCTACGGAGTGACTCTTCATTCATATTTATGTTACATTGACTCCTTCGTATGTATGGAGTTAGCAAATAGGACACTCTACAGTTGGTAAGGACGTTTGTCCGACATGAGTGGTTGGATATCCACTTCGCATGAATGTTGCAGTTAGTGATCTGTAGAAACATTATTGCACCTCACAAACACTGTTGTACCCCGGAAAATAAGACAAGTAAATGTTGTGTGAGATGTATATTTGATGTGTACTTGTGTCCTTAAACCAAGGAACTAGATGAACCCAACTCCCATGCTCAAATCCACGCAATATAGATTCAAACAAACTTAAGCATTGTTTAGGTCAAGAAGCGAATAAGATGGGATTATGATAGTGGCAGATCTTCCAGCAGGAGCTGAGAGTGAAAATTTGGCTGGTTTCAGAGGCATAACTTAAAATCTCAAAAAATTAATTTGCTTCTTCTTCTTTTTTTTTGTTGACAAATCTATGTTCCATTTGTTAACTTTGTCGCTTTTTTCCTCCTTTTGGGTAAATTCCACCAAGATCCATGTGGTTCCACAAATAACATTGTACTCCTTCACTTTTACTAACAATACGCAGAAACCTTCCCCCCCTTTAACAAACCATTAATGACATAATTGAGAACAATGACATTACTACATTAACAACATATTGTCCCAATGTTGCCTTAAACATGTGACAGATGAAAAATAAAGATGTTCTCGCCTTGGTACATTCTGCCACATCATCATTGGCTAAAAGAAATACTAGAACTCTACAAGTAGCACCGATCAATATCTACACCATCACTAACCAACCAAACACATAGAACATTCTCTTTTTTGAACCTCCTGAGCCCACTATTGTTATCCCTATTCTAGATAGAGATGGTGGTAACCCCCACTATAGATTAGATAGTCTAAAGAAAGCGGGTAGCGCTTTTGGCTTAGTTTTAGCCACACAGGGAGGCTATTTGGATGTGTCCCAAAGTGACATCCATTTTTTGGTAATGGGTATACTCAAGTTTGCATGATCAGTGACACAGTCAGGATTGAAGGAAACAGTTGACACATGGTTTTGCATTTTCCTGCTCCTATTTAGAAGCCGAGGCTTTTGCCTGCAACCATCATCCTAGATCCGAGACCAAAACTAGTTAGGGTGACAGTGAGTGGCACTACCAGTAATGGTTCTCCAGCATCAGAAATCCAACAGCAATGGACTGCAAGCACCACTCACAAATCCCTTATTCCCTTTTGAGTCGACTATATTCATTCATCAGCCTAGTTGTGTATAGGGTTTGACAACGTAATGAACATTTCTTTCTTTTTTAAGTGTGTGTGAGAGAGGTGAAGTTGACCACAGATGACTGGTGCTTTGGGATTGCCATGGTGGAGCCAGGTTTTTTTTTTTTTTTCACACAAAAGAGAATTTTATTAATCTCGGAAAACAAGAAACAGAGATTAAAGGGGTGGCAAGATGCCAACTAAAAACCCCAAACACCTAAGCCCGTGGAACCAGGATTTTTAAACTAGGGGTTGCGAAAAACTACAAAGATGGATGCAATAGAATATTAACCAGCTTAAAGAACGCATTAAATAGCATAAACAACTACAGAAATAATGATGCTTCAAAAATCAACGAACAAAACAAAAAATAGGAATTCTGACTCAATTTACCTTTCCATTAAAAGTATTTATGCTACAATCAGCATAAAAAACCCTAGCAACTGTTTTGTTCACAGTGCATGTGATTCACATGCGCTGAGTGATGTGATGAAGTAACTAGCTATGACCCCTTAGAGAGAAACTCCAAACAAAATCCCAAAACATGGTTTGTCAGCCTCACAGTCATGGCGTCCATGAATCTTTTTTCTGTTTATGTTTGCCTATGACATTTTCTATAATGGGTGGAGTCTGAAACTTGTAAAAATTGTAATAGGTTTGTTTCTTCCAGTTTAGATACCTTCTTCTTTTTTGACATTTTAACAAGGGCGCTAGGTTTGGGTTTGAGTTGTGGCTTGTTTGGACCTTCTTTACCAAACCAAACCGAGCCTTATGTCCCAATCACTTGGGGTCGGCTACATAAATCCTTTTCCTCCACTGAACTCTGTCAAGGGCCACTTGTTCACACAAACCCATTATACTCATATCTTTGTGCACAACAACATTTAATGTCAATTTAGGTCTACCCCTCCCTGTAGCATTGCCACCCAAAGCTATCCTATCCACTCTCTTAAATACTGCATCTCTTGGTCTACGGTAGACATGCTCAAACCACCTTAGCCTATTTTCCTTCAACTTCTCCTCTATAGGTGCTACACCTACCATCTCACGAACCGTTTCATTTCTAATCTTGTCTCGCATAGTCTTACCACACATCCACCTCAACACTCTCATTTCCGCTACACTCATCTTGCTCACCTGTTGTTTCTTAATAGGCCAACATTCTATCCTGTACAGCATCGCTGGTCTTATGGTAGTTCCATAGAATTTTCTCTTCAATTTTGTGGGTACCCTCTTGTCACATAGTACACCAGTAGCGCTCCTCCACTTGAGCCACCCCACAGTATGTTTGGACCTTCTTTATAGAAAGAAAATAGAGGTGGCAGGCTAAGGCTAGTAATTAGAAATTTTATATAAGAATAAGAGGTGGCAGGCAAATTTAGCTTGGCCATTAACACATAAGGTGGCAGGCTAGTAATTAAGGATTTTAGTTTGGCAATAAATATGAAAAAGAAGGATGGAAGTTCTTTCTCCCTTTTAAAGAAGAATGTGTTAACAGGCCAATATAGAAAACAACTATAGTTATCAAGTCTGAAATGTTTTTGACAGAGTTGAAGAGCTATGAAGCACCGACACTCCTAGAGGTCGCCGTTTCTGCATATTGGACATGGAGAAATTAAATTAACTTTTGGAGGGGGGCACGGCATGGACAAATGGGGGACACGGCGAGGGTAGAAGTGTAATATTTTTTAATTTTTTCGGGGGTAAACATGTTAGTAGTCAAATGTTTGGGTTTTAGTGTAATCAAACCTATATAAACAATCCTAAATGATAGATAATCTCTCTCTCTCTCCCTCTCTCCCCCTCCCCCTCTCCCTCTCTCTCTCTCTCTCTCTCCCCCTCCCCCTCCCCCTCCCCTCCCCTCCCCTCCCCCTCCCCCCATTTACATATATGTATGTACGGGTATCGATTCATGTGTATATCTCTGTCAATATGTGTATGAGTGTATATCTTTTATAGAGATATGTATATTATTACATATATATGTACTCATCCGAGCAGTTTTTGTTTGTTTTTTATCGAATGGTTCAAACAAAAACTGCTCGGATGAAGCCCTTCCCAATCTTTTTTTTTGTCGATTTCTTGAGGGTACCCTTCAAATTACGTTCTAAACACATTGAGCTGCTCGGATCATTGAAATTCGAACGGGACCTCCTCATTTGAAAATGACTGCATATATGTATATATATATATGTGTGTGTGTGTGTGTGTGTGTGCTGGTATAATAGCAATACATAACAATGTATATATCTAACATATCAAAAAAAAGTGCACATACCTCTGTGTATAAACTGTCACTGCATACATTTATGACATATTTATATATATGGCTATTTATTTATTTATTTTTGCCGTGTCCCCCGCTGTGTCCGTGTCCTAAGTTTTTTAGAATTCCTGTGTCCTGTATCCGTTTCCGTGTCTGTCTCCATGCTACGTAGGTGAAGCGGTAGGCAATAGAGAAGGCATCGTCAGGAAAAACAACAAAGGCATAGAGATTAGAGAGTAGGATAAAAGAGGGGTGCTACAATGAATATTCCAAGGAACTATAAAATGACTCCAACTTCACTATAATTTTAGCCACAAGTCAACAGATTTACCTCCCTGAGAACAAAGACATGGTTTAGAACACATATAGGCTCCATATCGTTTAAAACTGAGCAAAGGTTTGTCAACCTTTGCATTGCGGCCTCTAACCTGCCATTCAAACAAAACCAGATGGAATATCATTTTTCCCATCAACTCTACTAGAAAAGGAGATACAGACAAACATCCAGCATCCTATTCATAAGCCTCACATTTTTATAGAACCATTGTTTTCGGGATAGCTCTCATAGCCTGGGAAATGAAAACCAGATACGACTTTCGGTGATTTTACTGATGGGATTGAAACTCTTGAAGTCAGATTCATGAGAGTAGCTGCCTGCTCCGGAAGAAGCTGAAATAGCACATCTAATAAGTCTAATGTAATAAAACTAACATGCTATTGAGTAATGAGTGACTTTTAAGAGCGTTAGAAATAAGTATCAACCTGCATCTCCAGAGAACCAAAACCTCCTTCGGAGTCAAGAATATTGATTAATCCTTCCAGTCCTCCCATGATGGATTCAATAAGGGACTCAACATACAGGACTGCATCTCGACCAATTTTAGTAACCTGTATTGATTAAAGTTGTTGAACAATAATGTTATTCAAATCAGATAAATTCATTCAAGACATAGAAGGCTTCTGGTTGTAAAGGTGTTTTGAAAGACAACATTGAGACAAGGATGTATTCCACATCAGTACAGCCATAAAATACTTCATATAATAAGTGGGTGCTTAAACACCAATTATAACTTAGGCAAGGCATAATATTCCCCAAAGAGTATTAAACTAGCATGAGCTTAACTGTTCTGAGAAATCCCCCAATTGGGACAAGCAATTTAACCATCACTTTTGTCAGAGCTTGTTCCATGTGAATGCAATAGTACCTCCAAAACAGTTAGGCTCTGTATGGTTAAGTTTTCAGCTGTCTTCTATTCACAACATTAGACAAGATTTTTTGTTTTTTTTGTCAAAAGCAAAAACAGAACAGATATGTGTTTTAAAAACTTATTTTGAAATGAAGTGCAGGGGTCATTGGAGGGGTTGCTACGGGAAAGGGAGTCACTAGAGGAGGAGGCTGGAGTCACCCAAATTGGTGGCTGGAGGTGGAGCATTCAGTGGAGGGTCATTGGAGGTGGTCGTACGAGGTTGGACAGTTGCCAGAGTGGTTGCTGGAGGAAAGGGAGTCTCTATTTTAATTCAATGGCAAAGATCGCCGGAAGTGTAGGGTGGCAGGAGGTACAGAGGTGGTGGTCTAGGCTGGGGGTAGCAGGAAATATCAGCTAGGGGTGATGCGGGAAGGAGGAGAGAATGCACACTTGTTTTGAAAACAAGCAAACCGACATTATTTGTTCTCACAAATTTGGAAAGTTTGAAAAGTATTACCATTTGTTTGGGAACGTTTAGAGTTCCCCAACGTTCTCTCTGACATAGTACACCAGTCATTACAATATTCATCTTTCTTCTTCCAGCATGAAAGCAACTCATGGATATAAAATAAGTAAATGACCTTATTCGTCAGAGTTCTAGAACCATCAGGAAATCGATGGGATATGTAGTTTCTTTAATTCGTATGAGCAGGCAAAATTACCTAAATGAGTAGAATGATAGTTGAATACCTCTTCTGGAACAATCGCAGAAGCACATTCGGGAAAACTACTAGCAACACCAAGCCATGCACAGCAATGTTGAGGACGCCCTTCAGGTCCAAACATGGTGTTCCTGAAAACCTGTGTTTGACTAAGTTCAGATGGAACCTAGGAATTTCAAGTATAGCTGAATCTGAAAAAATGCAGTGAGCAATAGAAAAGATGGGCCTTCCAATCCAGGTGTAGAAACAGAAAGCAAGAACTCACAGTGGTAAGATGCTGGTGGTAGAAATAAAGCTTTTTCAGACTACCATGTTTTGATAGCTGAGATTCCAGTTCATCAACACATCTGTATTGCCACATAAAGCATGTGTTAAATATGTCGATTGCAAATCCATAAGCCACTACAAATCAGTTTATTGCTGGATCACAAGTACCAGAATTCAGAAACTCATACATGCAACTTGCCATTAACCATTTCCATAATAAGGCTGAAAGCGAAAGTTACCAGGTCAAGGTCAGTTTGTTCAGTAACTCATGCATGCAACTAGAATTATCTGATTGCTGTGATCAACCTGGTAAAAATTTGTTCAATATGGAAAGTTGCATAGTGTATTTAGAAACTCAAGCATGCAACAGGTATCGTCTTTTCCAAAAAAATGTAGAACTTGGAGAAGCCGTTGATTAGGACTCTCACTTATCTTGCAGGCAAAATTTTCATTTTCAGCCTCCTTCCAATATAGACTCCAATGATTGTCCTTCGGATACTTGAAAACCTTAACTTCCAAACACATCAGACTAATGAAATTTTCTCCATTCACGATGGTGCCTTATGTTGGATAACTTGATTACAACGGGTCCATTTCCTACCATCCTAAGCTTTAGGGACAACTAGTAAGCTAACACGTTACCAAAGCACAGGTCGGGAGAAATCTCGGGTTCACATCTCTCCGTTTGGATTTGTTCTCCTTCTCCATTATGCTTCTCCCCGTGGCCCTTCCCATTTTGTTTCCCTCTATTTATGAATGCTGGAATCTCCGCGTGTTGGAAAACTTCATAAACACGGTTGCGCTCATTTTAGAACTTAAGCTTTTGGGATAATGCGTAATCTAACAACTTCAACACTCTCAATAGGATACCACTGCCCATGCACTTGAAACAATGAAACTTGTCTAGGCACTCACAATCTATGTTGTCGTTGATTCAAACACGAATATCAGCTTCTGTTGCGGGTGCATGTGCATGTCCAACGACTAACACTCAATATGAAAAGGCTAGAATTGTTTCTTTTCTAGCAAATGTGAGTTTCTTTTCCTACAAATACAATAGAAGCTAAATGAGCCAAGAGTCTAAATTGGACAAGGGTTTTTAGACAAGGGTTTTGGACGTGTATCCTAGACCTGACCCTTATCATATCCGTCAAACCGGTAGTTTGGAGAAGATAGAAGAGTCCGTGCAACATTGTTGACAATAACATCATCATTCCTTTGTCAGACCAGAGAGCATATACACTACGTCTTCCTAAAATTTTGGCATCACCACTCAGCATAAGCTTTGTGGTAGATTAATGCTCAAATGTTAGCCCTTTTCTCTTACTTTTTATCGGCAACCAGATAACTTTAGCCAGAATAAAAACTAACAGAAGTTCAAAAATGGCTCGCAGTCCACTGACTGGAAGAAATAAAAGAATAAGATTGCATGGCTGTCTCTGCCATTGCCACGAATACAATGAACTTCCTACGGTTGATACATAGAATTCCATGATAAATACCATGTGATATGTGTACGAAAAAGAGTCTCCAACTTAAAAATCAGAAGCACGGGAATTGTTACATTGCACCCTTTCACAACCACACACAACCAACATTGTTTCCTTACATCTCAACCCGACTAGCTCGTATCTTTATTTTGTTGCTTTTCTAGAATTGGTGAGTCCCCTATTGACATGAGTGAGATCATAATCAACCTCAAAAATTACATTTTTGACATCCAGAATTTCTTTAATAGCAAAAGAAGACAAATACCATGAAAACGGAGTCAAACATTTACAACCGCATGTCCGTTTCCCCAAAGAATATCCATCCAAGGACAATTTTAATTTCAATGGGTAATCTTTAAAATTCCGGGGTTTTACAACACTTTCATTTGTCGCAACGACGCATTAAGCAACAACAGATTTTCTCGAGTGAATTAGGAGAAAAGAAAAGCTAAGAAGATGTTTCAACAAGAGTATATTCATAATCAGTCGGAAAATAAAATGAAAGTAAGAGAGCACCTGGACCAATTGTACGCAGCATTTCCTTCTGACAATAGGCCCTCTTTTCCAGTAGACACTGTAGCTTTCTCCAAATGTCTGATGTTTATGGAGGACCGAGCTGAAGTTACAATCATCAACATTGACAACCAATCCTTACGCAACTCCTGGTCAATATAAACATCTGTGTGGTAAAATCGAAAGGGGGAAAAAAAGCTACAAGAGCAATGCAAAAGGTGGGTGATTCAAGATCACTCTTTAAGAACAAATATGTAAAGTCACATGACTTAATTGAAAAAAACCTCAGCAACATCAGTATAAATTTATTGGATAGACAATATGCATATACTTTTGTTTTCATAGATTGTCAACATGTATTGCCCAATACAAAACATGTAGTCAAGCACTCTTATAATAAGAATGTTGCTGGTCATCTTCATGAATTAACTTCCCACGGTTATTGACGAGACAACAAATCATTCGTGTTATTCGTTCTTGAGTTTTTTGAGACATAATCACCATCACTAACAAACTGAAATTTGGAATCTAGACTTCATACCAAGATAATCACATAGTTGAGAATGAGAACCCTACTATGGTTACAGACCTAACCTTTGGCATCAGATGCGAAAAAACAGCTGCCCTAGGCGAGATGAAACAACTAAACCAAGATAATCTAGAGCAAGATACATTAGAGGTGCTAGGGTCACAAATTCAATGCCGATGAACGATCATGAAGTTATAATAGAATGAAAATTACGGAGAGGCTAGATATAGAACATGGCTGACAGAAATTTCTTACGGATAGATCGCATGTGATAGCAGAAATAGTATCACCCTGAGGTTTTGGTATGTTTTCAAGATGTTGAACAATCTGTTGGAAAAGTCTTTTCAAGGTCGCATCCAAGTCAAGAGCCACCATTCCTGGAGTTCCCAACAGAAATCTGATTCTACCGGCACAGGATGATAGATAAGATAGTGCATAGCCTCTAATTGCTGCAAGGGGTCATGAATGTTCCATAAGCCCACATCGCATTGGTATAGAAAATTAGTTTGGCAACAACTGAACAAAGCAATAATGCATGACCAGTGCCAACTGGACAATAAATTTGAAACAATCGTGCAAGGCAAATCGATGACTTGGAAAATAGAGAGTTTTATATGAGGTACAACAACAACAATGGCAGAACCCATCTAGTCCCCAATCATTAGGAGTATGGGTGGGGGAGGATTGGAGACAGACCTAACCTTTGGCAATCAGGCCCAACCCTAAGATTTCTGAGGCCCTAGGCGGGGTTTGAAAATGGGGCCTCTTGCTTTTAGTATATTACTAATTAGTTTTATCATTTGGGAAACAAGACAAGGTGTGGTAGAGTGATTGTACCTGCCAATTAGAACCTCTGGTCGCAAGTTCAATCCTCCCAGGCAGCGTTTCAAAGCTTTTTTTTTTTAAGGGTTCCAAAATTGTTGCATAAAACTTGAAGGGGGAAGGTATCGAACTCGGGATCCCACGGTTTAAACGCGCGCGTGTGACCACTGTGCTACATTAGACTTATTGTAAAATAATTCACGTACATAATATCCCATTATTTGGAGGCCTTATTATTGGGCCCAAAACTGGAGGCCCAGGCGGCGCTTGGTGGGCCTACGCCCAGGGTTGGCCCTGTTGGCAATATATGCATAAAGTGGCTGCTCTCAGAGTTTTATATGAGGTATATTGGTACATAATTTAGCGAGTTTCTGTCTTATCATAATACAAAAGCAACTTGGATTACAACATTGCGTGGCTTGTCTAAAAACCTTTTTAATTAAGACGAGACAAGAAATATACGGTCTTTTTCCAAACTACAAAAAAGCATGGAGACCACCGTTTGAGCATCACTGCAGCAGACAAATGGTACCGCAACCAGGAATACTAAGTTGCTGCTTAACATTAGTCTTCAAAGCAGGCAACAGGAAGTGTAACAAATGTCTACAGCTAAGTTCCAAAATGCCATCTTATGAGTAGCTATAATGAAATCGTATAGACTTGCCAGCAACAATAAAAACACACCAGCTGATCAGGAAATAAAAATAAATAAAAACACACCAAGCAAAGTTGTTTGCAATTGACTAAATATTGACTCTTTTCAAATATCACCTGGTATACCCTGAAACAAAAAAATGTCGATGCACATCCAATGGTTCATTTCTCATGTTTTCAGTTTCCCATTTGGATATTTATGGGATTAATCAGTTGAATTCATAAAGCAGAAATTCGCTTAAGAAACCTGAGCACTTACTGTAGGAACTTATAGGTAATATAAAACTCCTTTCTAGGCTACATAATAGTGTAAAAGGATTGTGCTCTTCTGTTACTTTTGTTTCTTGGGTCCCATTCAGAATCATTGTCAGCCCGGCTTATTATCGTACCTCCCCTACCATTGCCAACCCAACCTAAATCACATGTTCCACTTGTGTTTAGTTTGACTTTCAAACCACAGAATTTTACCATCAATTACTCTGAACTATGAGACTACGTATTCAATTACTCACGAATGTACTTCTATATCTCCGAAAAATAAAAATTCATTCCATCGTTATATTTGCTACATTACAAGGCAAAAGCACTAATATTCAAATCCACATTAAACAATGGCATAGAAATTGCAAGCATTTCCCGCCGTAACCTGGAAGAAAAACAAATTGCTCGCCAGTATAGAAGTTCATTTCCCGTGGACGGCCTACTTGAAAATTTTAAACACCGCGGATTTCACAGTTGATGAGCTAATATCACAGCTAAATATAACATGTTTCCACTATTTCAGCAAACTGGTTGACTTCAGACTCAACCTAACCTGCAATATATTTGCGCACCAGACAGCAAAGATGGTCCATTCCATCCAGTAGAAATCCAATAGTTGGATCACTTGGATCCTGCAAACAATTTAAACCCATCAAAGTCAAGTTCTTCTTCACAGGCCTTGAAACTGAGCAAACAGCTACTAAGCTGCATGAGCAATCCACAATACCAACAGAAATAAACTGAAACTTCAGAGAACTTTGGACCTACTATGTGTACTGGCACCATTCGAGCAGCTTTAGATTTTGATGATGCAATTCCCACATGTTGGAAATACCACATTACCTCACATTGAGCTAATGCCAAGGCAGAGAATACCATCTGTTGGAACATTCAACTATCAAAGACATTGCCATTTAATAACATGATTGGGTTACAACCTAAGCAAATCAACCCCATCAGAAGGATACGCACGCTCACTGATGATGCTGAGATAGTAAATTCACTACTTATCCAAGAAAACATGTGCTTCATGAAAGTCCATTTTGATGAAATGCAGAATGTAACACCGTCATAAACTAGTACAACATATGCTGATGAATCCAAATAACCACGTGAGAACCTCTGTAATTGCTAAAGCTCTTTCATGAGGTTGGGCTGAAACAAGCTAACAACAAAAGCTTTGTATGAATAAGTGGTACACTAGTCTTATAAACCACAAGCTTCACCAAAAAGTGTTTTCTAAGGAAAATGAAAGTAGAGAATTATTGACAGGGCACCAAGGCTGCTACACGTCCACCCAACAACCAACTTATCATAGTTCGCATGGTGTTACCATGTAGTGTCAAAAATTCACACCCCTAATCCCATAGCTTCCAAAACCTTCTGACTTGTGTTCGAATACAGCTGCTTTTCACCTATAACCAGAGTTGTAACCACTACCTTCACCAAACATGAGAAGTAGGATGGCCCAGTTCCAAAATATTTTGAGCTCAAATGCATTACTCTTCTTCTTGTAAGAAATTGTAGAGGATTTATCTTTAACTGAACAATACAAAGGAGCTTCAAAAGTAAAATTCACCAAAGAATAAGCTTTCAACTACCTTCTTGTTTCCTCGAAAGGTTTAAAGAGGAAACATATAGTTGAAACGTTTAAATCACAAAGCAATTTGAAGTTTGTCAAATATAATTCACCTGAATATTAGGAGCCAACAAACTCGGCTGATCCGTAAAAAAAAGCACCATTCTTCCAATCTCTTGCTTTAATAATATTCTCCTTTCCCGGTGTATGCCATCACAAGACAGTAATGCTTGATCATGTACTTCACTGCAATCGTCAAAAAGTTAATAATGTAAAGCATAAGAAGGAACAAAGGCAGATCTGCCTTGCGTAACTTAACTGAATCTGATAAAATTTTGAGAAGAATTATAAGCGCAAAAAGACGTGATAATTTTATAGTCAATAGCCAGCCTATCAAGTGTTAGCTCGAGTCCAATGTCTAATAATACATGGACAGAAATTCTTCCAGTTTAGCAAAAAAGTTCACACTTTGATATATGTTGATTGGAGCGTTACATTTACCTCGACCTTACAGTCAACTTTCGTCCCAATCTGTATAATAATGTGACAGGAGTCACAGGACATCATGCTTATTTACACTGGAGGACTCTGAACAAGTGTGCTAGGAACTCATGGTCCTTTTTATGAGAGTACTACTAAGCAAAGTGGACAATAAGACTGCGCACCAATATTATGCACAATTTTGAAATGGCAGTTGAAAACAATCTCCTCATTCCTGGAACATATGTTCATGAAAGTCTGGAGGCTTTGGTCTATGCAAGATAACAATCATGACTTACTACCTTTAAACAACTATTCGATCATGTCACATAACGGTTCTGTTATCAAGCAGGACCCCACAGTGAATTGGTAGAAAGAAAAAGAAAAAATCCTGCAAATTTTCTTCACAGATTGCTATTTTCTTTCTTGCTCCGTAAAATGTGTTGCCAAGTACATAAATTTCAAAGGTAAGTTCTGCTAATGGACTTTCTACCTTATCATTTTCTCAACCTGCTTTGCGACACTATACTCCAGATCCGCTTCTTTTTGCTTTGTACGTCCAGATTTTGCCATCTTCTTTGACTCCAGTATCCGTGGCAACACGTAAAACTGATAATCCTCATGCAATAGCATATACTGCACATAATACATAGCAATGATTTGAATATCTCACCAAAGCTTTGATTTCCCTCGTGGTGTCATTTGCCATGTCAAGGGTTTGAGCCATGGTACCCACTCTCACACCCAAAAAAATATTGATTTGGATATCTCCATAAGCACATCTAAGAGGTTGTATGCTATGAAGCACCGACACTCTAAAAGGGCGCCGTATCCACGTATTGGACACAGGGACACGGGGACACGTATTGGACACGCCACATGGCGTGTCCAATAATTTTTATTATTTTTTGATAGTGGACACGGCGAGGACACGGCTGGGGGTCAAAATGTAATATTTTTAATTTTTGGGTGGTTAACATGAAATTATTCAAAAAATTTGGAGTCAATTGTAATTATACCTTTGAAAAAAAAATTATACAATTAGTGAAATTATTCATATACAATGATGGTTCATAAAAAAAATTATGAATGATAAAATATTTTATTTATTTATTTATACACGTGGCGTGTCCCCCGCCGTGTCCGTATCCCCATTTTTTTAGAATTGCCGTGTCTCATGTCCGTGTCCGTGCTACATAGGTTGTATGATCAACAGACTCCTTAAGGATAATGTTTATGATACGTAACCAACAGAACTCACCTCATCCCTGAACAATGGAAGAACTAAATTTTCCTTCAGTACAACCTAAAACCACCACCATACACATGTTAAAAGGAAAACACCGAAAAAACTACAGCATAGACAACAGAAGGAGCACTGCAGTTTTGTTGTCAAAAAAAAAAAAACGACAAAAAGGAACAATGGAAATCTTTAACAAGGTAATTTTGTAGAAGGCATATTAAAGGGGGTACAAGCCACATACGAAAAAAACAAACAAAACCATCACCTAACTCTATTACACTCAGAGTTGTCACATCGAGATATGAATCATGCATTGTTTTTGTGTGTTCTGATTCTTGTATCCTATTGTGTCGAGTGTATTATGATTTTTAACATATTTGAAAAATAGGTAAAAATGAGTAAATTTATGATATAGACAAATGTATCAGGAAAACAAAAGGTTAAACAATGCAAACAGTAACATTGCAACGAGTAAGGTCCTTGAAATATGTTTTCTCAGTTGCTTAGTTAATAGTTAATGCATCTGAAGTAGATCAACAAAATCTGACAAGCTAATGACTTCTGAATTATCGTGTACCGAATCAAACGGTTGGCTAATATACCGAGGGGATAACAAGTCTATCGACTTCTTACCAGATATTGGGTCTAGTTTTCAAATTGCTCCTGATCCATGGATCAAAAAAAAATCCCAAATCTCCTTTTCGAGCCGGAAGGTTTCTCATTCTTGATAATTTTATACTACTTTCTCTGTGTCGCTCTTTGCACCATTTCGGTTTTAACATTTAATGTACAACATATGAGACATTCATCATCATATAATGGTAATTTGTTTCTTTCTTATTCTTCATCACATTTAATCCCTTTCTCTTTCTCCCTTCTCCACTATCTTCTTCAAGTCATTCTTCGGGGATTCATTTTCTTGATAATCACATATAATGCTACCCAAGCAGGAGCAATTGGTAGAGCTGTGGGTGTTGGGTTATTGGGATTTGGTGACAAAGAGGTTGAGTTTGGTTGGGAGTCTTCGATGATGCCACTGCCACAAACCACCACTCGCTGCTGCTACTGCTCTTCCATGAACGACTACGGCAGCCATGTTGCAAGAATGTCCATCAAGACAACTGTTAATTTGTTACCGACAGCTAGGAACTTGGATGCAGTGCTGGAAAATGGGCCCCAAATGATGCACAGTTACCGTTGAGAGAGGGCAGAGGACAGGAGATTAAAAAGAGAGTGGTTGTCAATGAAGAGGGAAACGGACATTGATCAACAGATCAGGCGGTCACTACGTAATGACATTTATCTCACGGACCTGAACGGTCCTAACAGAAGAGGAGAGATTTCTTAGCCCTACCAGGTCTACCTCTTGGAAAGCAGCGGCCTGGGGATGCCCCAGCACGTGGAACGTATGAGCTCGTCCAATTAGACGCAACCCAAACCATTTTACCAGGAGAGAGTAGATAGGAAATGAGAGAATGGGGAGCGGGAGTAAAAGGGTAAAGTTGGTATTTTAATGCATATTTTAGCTGATATCGAGATTTTCATTTGCGTCAACAGAAGGTTGAGTAAAAGAAGGGGCTAACGGTTGCCCTATTTTGTAAACCAAGGGAGTGAAGTAATACTTTAAATACTAGCGGTATAAAATTTATATTTCAGAAGTATTCAAAGGGTGTCACTGTAATATAACGAATATAATGATGACCTATAGAAAAGGCACTCTAACTTGCAAGCAATATCATTGAGGTGTGGGATCAAGTAGACGATTACAAAAGCTTAGAGTCGAACTATAGAGGCAAAAACAATTGCATACAGAAGTTGAATTGTATTGGTACAAAAGTCAATTCATGTCAGCACATGATCTTGACAAGGAAATTAAACTACAGAACGAGGAAACATATTGGAATACAACTTGGTAAAATTTGGTCCATGAATCTCATCTATTAATACAAATATGTAGATGTAAAATGTCCAAAAATTCACAACAGACCAGAAATGTTGCAGCTCTGTTTCATATCCATTTCAATATAACTCTAACTTGACATGTACAAACTCTGAAACAAAGGGAACAGAATATAAGATATGATAATATCAAGACAACCAGTATTAGCTACAAGCATAGTGAGTTTGTTATGACCATGTATTTTTTATTTTTCTTAGCCGTTCTTTCATCATGTGAGACATAACCTCCTATGTCTTATGTCCTATTTACAAAGACAACTAAAGATTCTTCAAGGCCTGCCAGACTTCAATTATATTTTGTTTTCTATCTAGGATTTTCATAGATTCTATGGTAGGTGCAACCATGCAAGTGTATGACACCTTATGAAGCCGTAACCATGTTGCTGGCAGAATACAAAGACAAATTTAGTTTGATATGTTTTTCTAACAGATTAATATCAAGGGTCATCCACTTTCATGAGGTCATATCCTCTAAGATGCCCATCTTCCTTTATTTGCATGCTTGCTTCTGCCACTGTACAGGAAATTTTAAAAGCAATCTTTCATGTCACAATAAGAGCCAAAGTATAGTAACTGCCTCAGATTACCAAAGCAATGTCGATGCTGGTGACTCTAAGAAGCTCATCTGGACAAACAAGATACCCAAACAATACCCACTCCCTATAAGAAGTAACATTTGCCAAGTCTTGCGCTCTCTGCATAAGCAAATAAAAAAATTAAGATGACAGGAGACTGCAATATGTTTAGAACTTACAACTGAACTCAAACTTTTGCTTAACACAACAATCACAGTAAACGTATTTGAAATATCATGCAGATTTCTGTAAGTCAAGGGCATCCAACATTTTCAGCATCAATCAAAACACATTTACCATTGGGTGCGCTGAATTTGTCAGTATTTCGGGGTATCGAGGATGAAAAGGACTTAGAAAACCCTCATTTCTTAGCTTCCTTGTATCTGTAGAGAGAAATATTACAGGTCCCACTGCCTCTAAAACCTGGAAAAGCATATGGGCTGTTTAGTCCAAATGAAAATTGCAAAAAGCTCGTGAATTAATACTTTTTCAGTAGAAAGTTAGAGACACAGACAATTAGAATAAGTTAGAATAGAAACATACATAAATAAGTGCATTTTATCATTCCCTGCAGACACAGACAATTTCAAGCAACCCCTCTAATGGGATTTTTTTTTTTTTTTTGGGTAACGGGAATATTTTGTCCTCAAGTAACTTTGTTACATTCATACGTAAAACGTCTTTTCTAGATACAGGACTACTTATAGGAGTTTTACCACTGAAAACTAAAGTTCTTGGGACTGAGGGCACGAGTCGTCCACCTTTATCAGAAGTATTCTGTACATGTTTAAATTATCGGTTTTCTCATAAAATGCCAAACAAAGTGAGAATACCAATAAACATTTCACACATACCCGCACACATTCACAGATTATCAGTTTAGTTAATGTGCAGTGGATATTAATCATATAATGCCAGAAGAGTCAAAGTTTCAATACACATTTCACAGTTAGCAATACACATTCCTATATTTCAAGACTCTTTTAAGGGACAACGTTGTACTTTCACACATTATCCACCACCAAAATGGCAGTCATTAGCATTTTTCATAAATTACAACTGTCATTGTGTAGCAGAAAAAGAGTACTCGGAAAGTGCCACAAACTTTACCGGCACCAAGTGAACTTCTATTAATGCTCCTACTAAAAGGATACTGAGAAAATCTGTAAAATTTGACTCCAACATTTGAGCAGACCAAGCCAATTTTAATAAAGTTGAAATTGAAGTTCCTAAGAGATCATTTCAGAAAGAAGAGAGACATATGACCTCTCCAATACGAGGGCTGACAAAATTCAAGTCTTCCTGTAATCCTTTCAATGGTGGATCATAAGAGTCAACGAACTGAACCAGCCTGTCATTCATGAAAATAGGAATATATCAGCCACAGCATGTAACAATTTCCTTAATAGCCTATGCAAAAAATGGTTATGGCTGCCGCTGTCCACAATACATGTGTCTTGTGTTTTAAGTTTGTAAAAGGCATCCAGTATTTCAATAGTAACCCAAATTCTTGAACTCCCGTTTGCTCCTTGAAATGTTTCCCTTTCTTAAAGGACTGAACTCATTGTATAATCTAGGATCGTGCTTGTCAAGGAGCAACCCAGTAGGCATATGTCATGTGGATATTTGTCTATACAATAGGACCATCAACTAATCACAAGGAGGGACAGAGGGACAGCAGGCAAGTTCTGGTATAACCCGTGATACAACGAGATCATAGTTATCTAGTACTTCTACAACGAGATCATGGTAAATCTAGAACTCTGGTAACTTTGGCATCAATTTGTTGCAAAATAACTTCCAGAGACACTTCGACCACTGAATAATGCAAATATATAAATAGGAAAAGAATGTATGCAGAGAACAGGAACCTGACGACCATATGAAAAGATTTTACCGATTAAGTCTAATACACTGCACAAGGAAGAAATATTAGAAGAAAAACTATGTCTAGTTAGGTAATTCAAGTCCTTTGATGGCACTCACAACCACCCTCAGTGTTTCTAATGTAAGAAGCACAAGAAATGGATTGACACCTTCTTATGCATCAGCTCGAGTGGAAAAATAGACCAGCCCTCTCCCACTATATATAGCACAAAACCATGTCGTGTATTTGACCGCTAAATCACTCAAAGATCCAAAAGAAGTTAAGCTTGCTGAGCATCTAGCAGGGCTAATCAAGATAACTGAGAAAGCAGCCCCTACCGGTGATAAAAATCACAATCTCGATCGTTACGCAATATGGCATGCAAAAGGTTGTACATTTGCAGCATCATTTTTCTTGGTAACTGCAATAAAGGGATCAAGAAAAGAAAAGAAAAAAAAAGAGGAACTACATGGTTAGTGGTCTTACCTTCTCCGCAAAGAGATTGACATGGACAAAGGCACAAAATATTACAGTAAAGTTGAAGCACATTCAAAAAAACATACTAGTGAATCATGCGTATATGTCTTGGACTTGGATAAACCAATTAAACTTGTCATTTAAATAGCATTGACAAAAAGGAAAACAAAGAGGAACTACATGGTTAGAGGTCTTACCTTCTCTGCAAAAAGATTGACACGGACAAAGGCACAAAATAGGTCCATAAATGCATGGAGTATAAGAGAGTTCTGATGGGGCTGCAAAATAAAGGAATATACCTAGGCATCAGAGATTACATAGAACATTATGTCATCACTCTTCGACCCAAAAACTTAGCAATGCTAGCCTTTGTTGCATGTTGATGAGTTTTAACAGCGTGACTAGCAAACATATATTAGCACGGACACTATACAAGTACCAAAAATTGGAATAAGGAGAAAAGGGGTTTAAATCACATGAAAAGCCAATAGAAAAAACACGTCATTCCTTTATACCTTAAGTTCATGTTATAATACATCCGTGCTCCAAATTTTGCATGTTAGTTTACTTACCAACAAGGTAATTACTGTACTGCTAAGATCCAATATGAGCCGCAAAGCTTGTTCCCGAAATGCCATCAAGTCAAGAAGCAGCTGAGTCAGAAGAAAGAAAGTAAATGCATGATAGATACACAGATCTCTTTTGTTATCGCAGATTGACTTGCAAAAATGCAATGGACATATTAGGGCCTACCACTTCAAGTACAAAGAATCGCAAATGACCAAACAAGGAAAAAATGCACTCTTGATAGAACAAGAGGTTCTTGATCCATAACTTCATTACTTTCTCTTTCATTTTTACAATTATAGACATCATCGACAAGGTTGTCAAATCGTGAATGGAATCGAGAATCGGATTGACCCTTTTTCGAAATCGTGAATTGAATCGAATCATGAATCGTAACGATTTGGTCCAAATTTCAAAAATACATTGGAAAATGTATCTACGCACCTACATAATAAAGATACATTGTAAAATAAAAAATTTAAGCTTAAATCTATATTAAAGTTTGTTGTTTATTATTAATTGATGATCACATGGTCTAGTAGGAAAGACATCTGTACATAATAGAAAAATAAATATTACAGTAAAATGGATATGTGCATATAGATGTTAAAGATTCATTATAAAAATGAAAGCTTAACTTTAACACATTAAAAGTTTGTAGCCTCATAGGTACGAAACTAAACTAGCATGTCCCGGTCTATGATTTAGAGGATACACAAATTAGAAAAATCAATTTGTGAGACAATGCATCCATATAGATATTATCCTCAACAATATTCATAGTTACTTGTATAATTACCATCTAGCAAATTAAAATTATAACGGCTTTGTTTGGTTGAGAGTTTAGTTTAGTTTAGTTTTGGTAGTGGGTGGAGAGAGAAATAGGGTAATGATTGAAAATAGGGGTAATGATTGGAGAGAGATAGAGAGAGATGAGAATGTAATAATTGGAGAAATAGGGTAATGATTGGAGAAAGAAATAGGGTAATGATTGGAAAACAAAACTAAAATGGGAACCAAACAAGGTGAACATTTTAAAGATGTTGAGCACATCTATTGACTCACATTATAACAAAATATGAACATTTTACCAAAATGAAAGACATAACTCATCAGTATAAGGTATCTTAATTGTAAACCTCTTTAAAATGACTATTTTAATCTTTAAGAAGAATGAGGAAAAAAGGGTTAACATGCTCCGAATCATAATAAATACCAATCTTAACAAATTTTGCATGGGAATAAGAATTTTTGTACTTAACTGTATATTAACTTATATTCTTGGTTTCCTAAAAGAAAAATTAAAGCGAATTGCAAATGTGGTTTCATATTAGTCAAACGCAACAATTGTGATACTCCTTTATTCAACTATAGATTCATATCGTTTTTGCGTGAATCGCGAATCGAATCATGAATCGTACGATTCACCACCAATAGAAACCTTGGTATTATGATACAAACCTTGATTCACCTATAGATTTGTATCGTTTTGGCGCGAATCGTGAATCAAATAGCGAACGTATCGTGAATCGTACGATTTTGACAACCATGATCATCGACCATATATTTCATAACAAAATGAGGGTGATTTGTATCGCGAGTGGTAGAATGTATTATTCCCACATTGCTTAACTAAGTCATGTAACGAGGTATTCTATATCTATAATATAAATAACAGTGATGTGTGTTAGGGTTAATTAACACCCTATTTACTTTTTCTTTATCTCTAACAACATGGTATCAGAGCGAGGCCTAAACCCTAATCTCAAACCACAACTAACATAGCAACAAACCCCGAAACTCCCCAGCCACTGTCGCCACCAAGCCACCACCTCCCAAAAAACCATGTCCCCTTTGAAAGTAACCATGAGAACACGACACCTTTGTTGTCATCAAATCACCTTATTACTACTGTAAGTCGCTCCATCTCCCGTGAAAACCTCCCACAACCATTTACCCAAACAGGCTCTTATTTTTTTTGATAAGTAAATAATTATATAGATGAAGGCATTAAGGGAATGCTGCCCGTATACAAATAGACCACGAGACAAAAAGGCCCTATACACTTCCAAGAGAAAAGAAAAGCTCAAACCAATCTAAAAATTGGTGAAGAGAAGGATCACATTCTCTCTTGTCCCAACTAAACAAACTATTCACCAAAAAACTTTTGATTCTATATAAAGGTTTTTCCACCCCATCAAAGCATCTCGAATTTCTTTCCCACCAAATGATCCACATTAGACAAAGAGGGATCAAAAAACCAAACTTGCTTCCGCCTCATTCCAACTTTTGCACCTCTCCAAGCGATTAAGAGTTCCATCACACTCCTCGACATGACCCATCGCATAGCAAACCAAGAAAGAACCATAGTCCAAAGCTCCCAAGCCACCGGGCAATGAATGAGGAGATGATCAACCGACTCCGCATCTCTTTTGCACATACAACACCAATTGACAATGATTCTCCACCTTCGGATCAAATTATCAATGGTAAGAATCTTGCTTTGAGCCGCACACCAAACAAAAAAACTCACATTTAAAGGCGCCTTCGTCTTTTAGATTGCTTTCCAAGGAAAAGAAGTACCCCTTCCAAAAAGATTCATAATAGGATTTCACCCGAAAGGAGCCATCTTTGGATAAATTCCACCGAATTTCATCCTCTCCTCCTCCTAGTCTTTGGAGACTCTACACTCTAGAAAGCAACGCCATCAAAGCCTCTTCTTTCACATCCCTTCGCAAGCGGATGTCCCAAACCGCAACTCCTTCATGAGAATGGAGATACTCGGAAACATTAACATCTGTGTCGCTAACCAAACTATAAATACTTGGGAACTTTTCCCGCAAGGTCACTTCCCCACACCACACATGCTCCCAAAACTTTACCCTTCTCCCATCACCAACCAGAAAATGGGTGTTCTTTACGAAGGCATCCCACCCATTCATAATCCCCTTCCACAACGACACCCCATAAGGCGATCTCACACCCAAGGATGACCAATCTCCCCATCTGGAACCATATTTCGCAGCAACTACTTTGCTCCACCATCGCTCCCTTTCACTCGCAAATCTCCAAAGCCATTTGCCCAACAAAGCGTGATTGAAAAACTTTAAGCGCCTCACACCCAAACCTCCCTCTCTAATGGGAGCACAAAATGTATCCCAGTCAACGAGGTGATATTTGACCTCATCCCCCGCGCCGTTCCAAAGAAAGTCTCTTTGAATCTTTTCTAACCTCCTCGCCACCGAAACTGGAATGGTAAACAATGACATAAAATAAGTGGGCAGATTTGAAAGGGATCTTTTAATCAAAGTAACTTTACCTCCTTTTGTCATATCTTGGCGTTTCCAACCCACCATTATCTTCTCAAATCTTTCTACAACTGAATCCCACGCAGACTAAGATTTGAAAGATGATCCCAAAGGCAAACCAAGATACACCGATGGGAGAGACGCCACCCTACAACCCAATATCCTCAACCGCCCCAATCGGAATCATTTCTGACTTTCCCAAATTCACCTTAAGGCCTGACACAGCCTCAAAGGACAAAAGAACGCATTGCAAAACACGAGCGTGTCATCGGCATAAAGAATATGAGAGACCATCAACCCCGCACCGTCTGCCCTCTCAACTTCAACACCCTTCAAGAATCCCCCTAGAATTGCTTTCCGAATCATCCTACTTAGCACCTCCATGACCAAAATGAAAAGGAGGGAGGAAAGGGGATCGCCTTAATGCAATCCTCTAGAAGTCTGAAAGAAACCGGCTGGAGAACTGTTCACCAAGACTAACATGCTCACAGATGAGATGCAAAATTTTATCCATTTCCTCCACCGCTCTCCAAACCCCATCCGTTGCATAATATAGATCAAAAAGTCCCAGTTAACATGATCATCATAAACAGGCTCTATTGAAATGGCCAACCCTCCTAATCCCCATCCCTGATTTGGTTACAAACCGTATCCCGTCAAGGCGCCAACGAGATAATATTTGAACACCTCACCTAAAACCCCAAAAAAATCATACAATATCTCCAAGTCATCAGGACAAGAATGCAGTTAATGTGGAGGGATATTATACCTTCTAATAGCATCTAGTGGTTTTCACTTTGAGATCACTCA
Source organism: Rhododendron griersonianum (assembly GCA_018127125.1). NCBI lineage: Eukaryota > Viridiplantae > Streptophyta > Magnoliopsida > Ericales > Ericaceae > Rhododendron > Rhododendron griersonianum. Next base: position 28,556,222 of record CM030800.1, read on the forward strand.
AGAATTCTCGCATTTGTTAGAGTTGAACTTAGGACGGATGCACCGGATTTTGGATGATGAGGTGAATGATGGGCAGGAAACCTTTCACCAACCTTCCAAGTCATCCCTTTCCACCAAAATATCCACGGCGAAGGGTCAACCCCTTCTAAAGGATACATAGATCTTTCTTCCGATGAATAGCTCAGTGATGCAGTAGGATTTAGGAGTATTGTTGTCATTTTCGTGTCTTTAGTGTGTGTAGGGTTTTGAGTCTATAAATAGGTGTCTTGTACCCTCATTAGTTAGATTTTTTATGTATTGATAAAAGAATATAGAGAGCTTTTGCTCCTTGTATCCCATTCTGGGATTTATCCCTCTTATGAAATCTATCCTTGATTTGGTCTGCATCATTTGGTATCAAAGCCTAGGCTCAAATCCTAGCCATTCATCTCGCCGGAAACCTAAATCTCGCCAGAAAATCTCGCTGGAACCCTAAAACGGCGCCAGAAAATCTCGCCAGAGTTTCCAATCCACTCGTTTTGGCCATATCTACCTTAATCCAACACCCAAACATCGATTTCGACCTTTCAAAACCGCAGATCTACCAATTTCGGAACTGGGTTTGCTGTTTTCCAACGAGAAACCCCATTTTCGGAGCTCTAGATCCCCAAATCGTGAACAACCAGACTTCGAACCCTTCAATCAACCCTGTACGAGTTTCTACTATGTGATTCGAACCCCATAAACTCTAAAATCAAACATGTTCTCCTTTGATTTTGTGAAATCGAACCTTACTACCTATTTTCGGACTTTTTGCTTGTTCGAAACCCAAATTCGAGCCTATTTGCGAACAGATCTGTTCGATTTCGCAATGAATAGAGTTCGAAAGTTGTTTTGAGCTCGACCCAACCATTTTCGATTTGGTTCAGACCATTCAAACCATATTTCGAGCATTTAGAGCACCGTGCCGCGTGATTCAAGCCCAATTCAGACCTGCGAAAATCTGGATCTGGTCTTAGCGAGCTGAGCTGAGTCGACTCAGTACGAAGTGTACCTACATGTTTTGAGTTGGAATATCACGAGTACTACCAGATTCGAACCATACTTTGGGCAGAGTCCGGGTAAGTTTGGTTGAGATTGATTCGATTAAGGTTGTTAAGCACATCTTTGCGCTAGATTTCTTGTTTTTGAGTTGGGTTGAAGGGTTGAGTTGATTGTGTAGATTAATTTGTATTAGTTTGATTATTTGGGTGTGCTAGATCTGATTTGTGACTGAGTTTGCTGAGTAAACTGGATTTGGGGCTGAGTTGACTGGGACTGGTTTTGATTTTGTTGATTTGGGTGATTAGCTTGTGAAATGGCTCATAGAGTAAGGGAAAAGAGAGGAGGTAGAGGTAGAGATGTTATGGGAAATTTTGGTGATGAAATTCATACTTATGGCAATTCAAATCACAAGAGGAATGAGATTAAAGAGTTGAGCGAACATGTTGCTACCTTGTATGACAAGGTGCGGCGTGTGCAACGTCCGACCGAAAGGAAGGACTCCATTCCATTGGAAAATCGTTATGGTGCTCCGCATTGGCGTAGAGCAAATTTGGTTAGATTTGAAAACACATCGGTGAACGATGTTGATAATGAACTTCCCAAATTTTGTGGAAGCCCACTAGAGTTCGTTGGTTGGTTGAACACCATTGAGAGTGTTTTCGAATACTGTTTTGTTACCGAAGAAAAGAAGGTGAAGTTGGCATCTACTTGCCTTAAGGGGAGAGCTTCGAATTGGTGGACACAACTCAAAGTTAGTCGACAAAGAAGAGGTAAAGAAAAGATTGGGTAATAGGGTAAGAAGAAGAAGAAACTCAACGAGGAATTCTTACCTTTCCATCAACATCCCAATGCCGATTCCTTGACTAGTGTTGGTAAGAGCAAGTCCTTAGGGGTCGTCCCAACTGAAAATCAACCTTTAATCAGCACCTTGGAGGCTAGAAATCCGTCACCTTATGGAATATTCGGATGCTTCAAGTGTGGGAAATCATCTCTTGAGTTGAAAGTTGGTGAAAAGGCTAGTGAGCATGTTCTTAATGCCCTCTTTGTTGAGAGGTAAGAGAACCATGTTGTGATGATGATTACAAGTATAAGACCATTCCAATCTTTGATGAGTATCCTAATGAAGAGTTTGGTGATGGCCTTGAAGACGTGCCCGTCTATGATGAGTATCTAGGTGAGGATATTGATGGCGATGAGAAAGAAAGACTTGAGGTTATTGTGGGTGATAATGAAGAGCAAGAAATGTCTAATCCTTCGATCATTGAGCCGTGTACGTTTTGGGAAGATAGTGAGCAAGTCTTAGCGGAGAAAATGGATGATCCTGACTTCTACTGTGTTTGGATGAGAAATTTTTTGAGAAATTTTGTAGAGGGTTATGAGTGGAGAGAGAAATGAGAGTAATGATTGGAAGTAGAGGTAATAATTGGGAGAGACAAAGAGAGAAATGAGAATAATGATTGGAGATAGGGGTGAGTAATGATTGAAAGTAGGAGTAATGAGTGTTTTTTGAGTTGAGAATTTTTTTTCAAAAAACAATCCAAACAAAGCATTCGAGATTGAAGATTTCTCTCAAAGCTTGCCGCTTGAGTCGCCTTTGGTACAAGGCACTCAACTTTATGACTATGGGAATGATTTGAAAGCTCCACTATTCGATGAAGTGTTGGTTGAACCAAAGGTTGAGCATTGGTTTGAAATGTTGCATCCCGAGTTGCCCCAATTGCAAGATGTTCAAGCTTGTGTTGTTGCGGTGCCAAAACAAGTTCTAAAGTTGCCAAAAGAGGGGAAAGAAGATTTGGGACATGTTGCTGATCCTTTGGGTTTTGTCTTCAAGCAAGCAAGTTTTGAGCATAGTGTTGTGACTTTTCAACATGCTAAGGTGGATAGTTCTTGGTGCGACTTAGTAGTGAGTATGCTGAGCTACTACGATGATATTTTGATTCACAAAAGGCATGGTACATGGATGATTTATTGGCACATAAGCATGGATGCGGTGGATTTACACGAACGGAAGCTCATATTGAAGATGGGTTATTGCATGAGGGTGACGTGGATCAAGGAAATGCAGCCACATGCCTAACTCGGCACTGCATAATAAATTCTTCTATAGTTCTATATTTTCTTTGATTTAGTTGTCTTGAGTCTTGTTGTCCAACTTGAGGACAAGTTGTTTTCTTTAGAGGGGGTGTATGATGCAGTAGGATTTAGGGGTATTGTTGTTATTTTAGTGTCTTTAGTGTGTGTAGGGTTTTGAGTCTATAAATAGGTGTCTTGTGCCTTCATTAGTTAGTTTTTTTTATGTATTGATAAAAGAATATAGAGAGCTTTAGCTCCTTGTATCCCATTTTGGGATTTATCTCTCTTATGATATCTATCCTTGATTTGATCTGCATCACTCAGAACTCGGAAGTACAATGGATGATTAGACCAGGCAGAAATGTACTATCCAAACTAGTGCAACTCTACGCAAAAAGGATGAGGAAATTCTAGAATTACAAAAACAAAAGAAAATTAAAAAAGAGGAATTACTAGATCATTTGATTGCTAAATTTCTAGTGATCATTGTGAGTCGTTAAGTCTATGAAGTGTCCATAAGGATCGTCATTACCCTTCTACTAGTATTCTGGAGAGCCTGTGATCACTTGGTTCGGAAAAGATTCTTCTCATCCTCCTGATGTATTTATGAGTTTATGGAGAAAGAAAACATTGTTGAAAAGGGCTCCCCCCATATCATGTTCCCATGGTATTTGAGCATTCTCAAAACACTTAAAGTAAAATGGAATTCGAGGAAAAGTATGGAGCACAGACACTTCGCCTTTTATGAGACCGATATACCATTTTGAGCTTCATGCATTGGTTTAGATGCGTTTTTTCCCTTGAGGGATGGGGAAGCAACAAGTTCTAACCTTAATTTTAACACAATGAAAGAAAAAGTACCTATAACAAACAAAACGATGTAAAGTAAAATTTCACCAGCATCTTACATTTGAACATGCCCATGACTGAAAACAAAGTAAAGTAACACAGTACCTGGACCCATGGTTCCAAGCTTTGGAAATGAACTTCTGCGCTGTCATTCAAAGCATCCAACGCAACCTTGTCCACCTGCATCGATGTTCCCCAACAGACTCAATGCTATTCCCATGGACAACAACAAAAAAACATTTGACAGTTACACTGTCTCATTCTTACACGTTCAAGCTGTAATTTGCTGTGGTGCTCCGGGAACTTCTTTGAGAGCAGGATACAAATCTTTGGATGGTTGGGAAACAAACCTGCCTTCCAAAATGCCTCAGAAAACACATTACCAACAGAGTCTGGATAGTCCAGAATTTGATTTAGTCTATACATTTTGGCCATAAGCCCTTCAGCAACTGCAGTAAGCTGATACAGCCACTGCATGTTCAATCCCTTGTGGGCCCCACCAGAACTCTGAACTGCCCCTTCAGACCCAGCATTCTTAGGTCTCCTAGATGTCAGTGGAGAGGTCATTTCTGGACCCAAATACTCCGTCCACCGTGCAGGTCCTTCCCATTCCCTTGACCTGGGTGATGACGACAATGCATTTTGTGCTGACAAATTTTGCCCAGACCTTGACATTTGTAATGATTAATTCACCCAATAACTCTGTAAGCAAGAATAAGATTCAGACACGTGTATTCAAGACACTAACAATTTAGCCAAGCCTTTGTCATTTGCACTAATCAGATGATTCAACCCCTTGAATCCATTAACTCACACATTCAACAGCTCAGGAAGTTCTATTAGAGCATCTTCACTCCTTACTCGAATGTTGGCCCAAATTAAGTGTAAAGAAAATCCAGAACATCTCTCCACTCCTTGACCCAAACCTGGAGAAAAGGAGTTTAAAGCTAAAAAAAGGAAAGTCGTTTAAACTCAAACTATTGAAGGCCATTTTGTGAATTTCAAATTTACCACTACACAATAAGTGAAGGTTTTACTCACAGTTCAAGTTTGAATGTGTGCTTGCACTTTTCCCATTGAAATACTTCATGTCTCAAATGAAGCTTTTACTCATACTTCCGCTAAAATATTGTACAAATTCTAGTGAAGGGGGAGCTAGCAAAAACATTTCAACGGAAGGCATGCATAACAATGTACATTCTAAGCCATCTTAGCTCATGAATTCCACATTCAATCACAAAAATTGAGAAACATCAGGGTTGTACTACATTCCACATTCAATCACAACGGAAGGCATGCATAACAATGTACATTATAAGCCGGAGCCCTCGCCTGCCCGCCACTTCTTAGGTTAGCTCTCACCACGTAGTTCTTGGTTTGCTTCTTTTGTTTTGATTTGTGTATTTATTTATTTTTTTGGCATCGAAATCCTCTGATCTAAACCTAAAATTTGGTGATGAAGGCAAAAATTACCTCGATCGAAAGGGCTTGATTGTGCGATTCCAAGTCTAATCTAACAGCACAAACAATGAGATCGTGTAGCTAAGGTGGATTGAACGGCAGTTGTGGCCCGACTCCATTTAACGCACGAGGAGACGAGCTCTCGTTTGGATGGAGTGACTTCGAGAGAAAAGAAAGGAAACTGAGGGAGAGAGCTCTCTCTCGCACGTTTGGATGGACAAGAAGGTGAGAAACGGTGGGAGAGGGTGAGAGAGCAGAACCCCTTCAAACCCCCATTTCGTTTCTCACCAACATTGGCGAGATTCCGTGAGAAAGAGAGCTTCTTCCGATCTTACCCCTTGCCGCCACTTCTCGTGTCCTTGGCGGAGGAGCCGCCGTCGTCGTCGATCGGGTCGGGTTGGTGGGGTTTGGGATTTAGGTCTTCGAGTTCGGAGTCCACTGGTGATGACTATAGTGAGATTACGGGGGACTAGATTCGGGGTTTGTGGAGTTCGATCGCCATTGTTGTAGTGGTGATTCCCGTTGATCGAGTTTAGAGAGAAGAAGGAATACAGGGCTGGGAGAAGGAAGACGACTGAGGATCTAGGGCTGGGAGGGTTATATTGGTAAAAATAACATGGCGCCCCTATATTTTATCCATTCAAATTCTTTTTTCTCACCTACGTTGCCAAATGGGGCCGTTAGAGAGAGAGAGACGAATGAGTAGTAGGAGTAGAGAGAGAGAGATGGATGAATGAGTAGTAGGAGTAGAGTAACTTCGACTCTTCGTCTCTCATTTTTCTTTCCTTTTGCTGGGGAAGACCTGAGGGGCCCGATTGGATGATGTCCATCGGGTGTATTCCGTAATTCGGGTGTATTGGATCCTTACTCCACCGTTTGGTAAGTTTTAGGACACCTGTATTCGCTTCCCTCCTTCTTCGTTAACACAGGCCAGAGGGTACTAATTTATGGCCACCCCCGGAGGTCGCCATAACTAATCCGGGGCAATACAGGTGAAATCTTGCCATTTCTACCCTCCCTAATCCCCCTCCATCTCCTCTTCGGCTTATCCTCTTCACTGTACGAAAAAGCAGAAAATACGTGGGCTTTGTGGTGCGATTTTTGGGCGATTCTGGTTCGATCCTTGGTCGATTTGAGGTTAGTACTTAAAAAGGGTCTTCATTTCGATTCACAGTCATGCGATCAGTAAATTATGAGATTTCTGGTTAGGGTTTTGATTTTGATTTCGTTTTCGATTTGTGGTTAGGGTTTCGATTTGAGTTCGATTTGTTGGCTATGGACTGGATTATGATTTCGTTTTAGTTGATTTGAGTTCGATTTGAGTGTTGTCTTCTGTTAAACCCAGAACACTACTCTATAAACCCAGAAATCGTAATAAAGTTTTAATTTGGGCCATGCATAACACGGGTTCAAAGCTGATTTTCGATTTGGGGCTTGCATGTGTGATGCTGCTGTTGTATGAACAACTCTGTCTATGTGTGTGTATTGAACTCTGTCCAGATTTACTTCCGGTTTGTGGAAGTACACTAAAAACTGCAGGTTTACATGTTATGGTAGTCGAATTCTATGTCTAAGTGATGAATTTTATGGGTCTTATTTCAATCACAAGTTGAATTAGGTAGAACTCTGGAAGAAGCTCAAGAACCCTAATCGAATCCCTTGAATTTCATATTTAGAACTTACTTTGATCCATAAATTTGATGTTTCTAGAGTAGCTCTACTGTATCTACATGCTTAAGTATGTCTTTGTGAAGTTCTGTAGTTAGTTTTGATGTGCTTTGAAGGGTTTTGAGGTTGAAAATTGAAGGAAGAACAAGATGTATTTTTCTGGAAAATCTGCAGAATTGAATCTGCCATGTTCTTGAGGAATTTTTCTCACCAACTTCCCGACCTTAATATTTTTTGATATTTTTACTGAAGATGCTTGTATGTGTCTATTTTATTGTGTAAAATTTTCAAAACCTAACTCAAAATGTGGAAGGAGATAAAATTCGTTAACCGACCTGCTGTTGTGGTATCTGCAGTGCAGACTGCATCGTCGCACTTTACGGAAACGGTCATATTTTTTAGCTCGAGCGATGAAATTGCGATCCGATTTCTGATTTTGAAACTAGACTCATAGAACATAAAAAAATGCATAAGGATTGTGTCTTAGTTACTCCTGTGCAAAGTCAGATTTTAGGTTAAAGGTTATGGAACTGCAGATTCTGTGACTATTTTCTTGAGTCTAGCTATCTAATTTCATATTCTTATCATAGGACCTTATGTTCATTTAAAATAGGCTTGTTTGACATCCTCTAATCATGTTTTGTCGCCTAATTGTCTTAGGAGGTTCGGGTGACACGTGGACACGAGGTGAGTGATTTAATACCTAAATTACATGGTTTTGAGAAGTTGAATATGTGATATGGCCTTGGTGATGGTTTCACCGGCGCTTTGTTATGACTAAGACCTTCAGGAGCAGGTCAGGGTCGTTACATTCCCAATAGTAAAAACCATATCGAAATGAGAGTCAACAAGTAACATGTTTCCTTGTAGCAGATAAGAATGGGCTGAACAAAAAACATACCTGAACGAGCTGGGGGCCTGCTAGCTTCAAGAAAGTAGCATTAGTTTAGGCTGCACATGCACGAGCCATTAGAGTTTTCTCAGTTCCAGGAGGTCCATACAAAAAGCACTCCTTTGGGTGGGCGAATCCCTAATTTCTGAAACAGTTCTTTTTGTGTCATGGGCAAAACAATAGCCTCAACTAGTTCTTGGATCTGTTGCAATTGTACATGAGTCCAAGTGAGAAGCCCATACATAGCTATCTAAGATCTAAGTAGCGTGTCTAAATAAAATCTTACCTGTTTCTCAAGCCCTCCAATGTCATTGTAGTCTTCAGTTGGTTTTTCATCAACCTCCATGGCCTTAACTCGAGAATCATAGTATCCAAGATCAAGTAACTATCTTTGTTCACCCCAACCAAATCCCCAGGCTTTAGCTTATCAGGATCGACAAGTCCAACCACAGGCAGGAATATGGTCTGCAGTCGAGACATGTTAAATGGTGCTTCAACTAGGATTTAGGTTTCCAGATAGGAGAAGACACGCACATCAACAAGCTTTACGAACAACATGTGTTAGGCAATAATTAAAAGCTATCAAGATTTAATATCATCATTAACATCCAACATAAAATAACCGGCATTCTAACATTATAAGAAGGAAAAAACACCACACTTGGTTATATGGTTAGTGGAGTTTGAATGCAGTTTTGGGCTTGGACACAGTTTGGCACTTTCAAAAATTAACTTGGGAGGTTATATGTGTGCAAAGCTTGCACTTTTATGCTTGAAAACTGCAGTTTTCTAAGCTGCAGGTTCAAAACTGTTGCTACTTTTGGCTGTGAGTGGTTGCAGCATCCGATTGGGCCCCTTTTCAGCTGTGTGTGCGCTACTGCTGCTGCTGTTAGAACAACTGTGTGTGTTTAGAAAGCTATTTTCTTGGTTTGGAAGCTGCTTTCTGCAGTTTTTCATACCCCTAATTGGGCGATGATGAAACAATTAGAAAGTAAGTAAAGGTAGTGTCTTGGCGGGGTAACTTTTGTTGCAGCCATGAGTACCCTCGTGTTTTTCGTACTACTTTTCTGAGCCCACCGGACTACCATTTTAGGGGTCAACTGTAGTCTATGGATTGGGGGCTTTGGTTGCTTGGTTAATTGGTTAGTGGAGTTTGAATACAGTTTTGGACTTGGACACAGGTTATTGTTGGCTATTTTGAGTTGAACTGTAGTTTTGGACTTGGACACAGGTGTGTGTTTGTGTTCAAGTGTGGGTGGGTGTAGCAGGTGTGTGTCCAAATTATGCTTGAAAACTGCTTTTGTTTTGCTTGAAAACTGCAGAGTTTTCAAAGCTGCAAGTGTATGTGTGTGTGTGTTCCAGTAGGTGTGTTTGTGGTTTTAGCATCCAAAAAGGTGTTTGTGTTGCTGCTGTGTCCAAACATGATACACCTTTTACAACATCTGGTGCTGCTACTGTTATGGCCGATTTTTTGTTCAAACTGACTGTCGTGTGTGCATCAGGTTTTTTGTTCAAAAAATTCAAGGTTTGAATGCATTTTGGGTTCCAAATTGTGTCCAAGATTGTGCTTGCTGTACCAATCGGACCCTTATCCAGATTTTTTTGGCTATGATGATAAATATTTAAAAAGACGCGTTGAGGACTTAGGCGAGGCAACATTAGAAGGTCAAATTGGGCACTAATGTTGCAGCCTACTAGTCCTTCAAAAAGTGGTCTTGAACTTTCAAATTATCTGAGCCAAATGTTAACAACTGTTCGACACGTATCCAAGCACGCCACCGAGTCCCACAAGAAAAAGAAGCAATGGGAGACCAAGAAGAGGATGAAGCATTGTAATTTTTTCTTAGGTTTCGTATGTTGTATTTTCTTAGCACATTTTATTCGATTCAGAATGAAGGTGTAAGTATAAGTTCGAGAATTTCGAAATGAAGATTGTATTATGTAGACCAAAATTTTGTGAATGGACACGAGTTGTTAATTTCTTGAATGTAATCGAGTTGTTAATTTTGAATTTCTTCATTGGATCATTACTATAACTCTTTTTTTAGACAAATGATTTTTATTGGGAAATTGCGTGTCCCTCATGTGTCTAACTCGTGGATTCACCTACAAAAAAAATACATGAACAATATGAAAAATCTTTACTAAACAAGAGTGTATATAGAATTGCAACGTCTCCTCCTCCTACTCGCTCCAAGCCTGGCATGCCATTCAAATGATGCAAAACACAAAAATATAAAACTAGATATTTAAATGGAGATATGTGGGATGAGATAAGAATAATGAGTGCTATTTATAATGAAATTAACCAATATTAATGAAATAAAGCAAAATATAATAACCCATTTTAAAAACGAATTTTTCATATTATTATAAAAATGGAAACATGTGGGCGGTATTTAACTAATTTAAAAACCGAATTATTTGTTTAAAAAATGATTTTTTAATATTATTATATTAGTTAACTAATTTATTATTGATTATTTGTGAAAAAATTAAATCAAAAGTTGGATTTCATATTATATGTTTAATGTAATAAATAATCAAATTAAACACTGCACAAGGGCAAATGAGTCATTTGACTGCTTTTTACATCATACACCCTTCCTTATACACCCAATTTATCCTTCATCCAAACCAAGTATTAATTTATCCCCCTTCTCTAATACATCATCCAAACTATCTACTTTTTAATACACCCTCTATAAAATGTCACATCAATGTGGGCCCTCCCTTCTTAACTAATACCCCTTACTATCTTATCCCCCTTCATAAATAATACACCAAAAACTTATACCGCATCCAATCAGCCCCGAGGTGTGTATGCTACAAGCCTACAACCCATGTTAACTTTTACGCGTGGCCTATGAATAGAACGTGGGACAGCAGCGAAAGCCTCTCTACTGTGGTTTTGGGGCCGGTTGGATGCAAATATTCAGATTTTGTTTAGAACTTGGGAAAAGTGAGAGAAAATGAATGAAGGAAAGTTTTAAAAAAATCCCTCTTTTTGATGGGAAAGAAAGAGGAGAGAAAATAATGAATTCAAATTTTGTGAATTTCCCTCCAATTTCTCCCTTATTTTCTTTTCCTCACTTTCTCTATGTTCCAAATAAAGTCTCAGAGTTTTTGAGGGTGGAGGTGTGGTAAGATTTTGATTATAGGTAGATGTCACGTTGTTCTTAGAGCATCCACAATATAATAATCAAAATCAAAATATTGCTAAAGTTAGTAATGTGTGCATTAAAAAGTACTCACATTGTAATAATCAAAGTTAGCAACCTCCTAATCAATAATCAAATTTGGGCATTTGAATAATAAGTAACAATGTGTGACTTCACATTGCTAACTTTAGCAATCCTCTAAATGAATAATCAAAAGCTGACGTGGCAAGTTTTGATTATTCACTTTTGATTATTACATTGCGAATGCTCTTATAAACTAGCATTTATGCCCGTTTGATGCACGGGATAAAAAAACCACATTGATTTATTTGGCCCCGTGTATCGAACGGGCACAACTCTATTTGATAGAACGGACAGTTTAATATTTTTTTCGATTCCGTATTCGATGCATGCTACCATTGGTCTCATTTTATACGTTAAATGACATAAATGTGTGATAGTGAAGTGATCCCGTATAATTTCTATCCCGTATTCGATGCATGCTACCATTCGATCCCGTATAGTGAAGTGATCCCGTATAGTTTCGATCCCGTTTTGATAGTGAATTGATCCCGTATTCAATGCATGTCACCATTGGTCTCATTTTTTCGATCTCGTATTCGATGCATGCAACCATTGCCTAGATTCTCAACATAAATATTCTCTTTTGTGGATCAATGTTTTTGGTTGTACAAATTTAAACCCCTGCGCTATCACAATGTTTTTTTTTTCTCACTTCATTCCTCCATGTGATCAGCAAATAAAACCAGTTTGTACTTTGTAGAAAAGAACCTGAGTTCCAAGGAAATTCAAAAATCACAATACTCTTGAACCGTAGCCATTTCAAAAAGCCAACTAACCAGAATGCTCTTAATAGGCAGTTAGCTACAAACCTAATAAACTACTACTGCATCACTGGATTTTTATAGGGAAAAATTCAAAATACCCCCCAACCTTTACACCAAAATTAATTAGACTCTTCCGTTAATCAAAATCCCCTCTTTGCTCCGTTAAATATCGTCCCAATAGAATTTTGATGATCCGAGCGGAACGTGATTTTAAGGGTACGCAAGAAATTAGCAAAAAAATGACCAGGAAGGATAGTTTTTTATTAAACTATTCAAAAAAAAATTAGATAAATCCCTTTCCGATCATTTTTTTGTTAAGTATCCTTAAAATCACGCTTTGAACACATTGAGCGGCTCGATTCATCGAAATTCAATCCGGATGTCCTGACTTGAACAAAATCCGGATCGATCTCTGCACCTCCTCTTTTCCAATCAAATTTTGATAATTGTGATTTTAAGGGTACCCGTATGAAATCAACAAAAAAATGATCGAAAATGGCATCTGACCAATTTTTTATTGAATAGTTTAATAAAAAATTGTTTGAATTCTTTTTTCTTTCGAGTACCCTTAAAATCACGTTTTGAACATATTAAACGTCTCGGATCATCGAAATTCGATTGGGACGCTATTTAACGGAGCTTTTAACGAAATCTGTTAGTCATTCGGACGGAATGGGGCATTTTGATTAACGGAAGATAATGTTGGGAGTAAAATTGAAGTTTTTAAAAGATTGAGAGTCTAATTAAATTTTGGTGTAAAGGTTTGGGGTGATTAATTTTTACATCTTTCTCCTGTTAGTTTTTTTTTTTTCCTTTTTGCCACACTCTATACATCAACGGAGTAAGGAGGGAGTTAGTAACTTAGTCCATAAGGGGTCCCACAAGGGAGGACCAGGAAATACCATTGGGCTACAAGCCCTTTGGCTCCTGTAAGTTCATGGAGTCCATACAGAAGCATATAAGCCTCCAAAATTCCAAAAACAGACATGTATTATTAGATTTATAAACCTCTTTATAGCCTTTGAAGCATAATTATTCAGCCGTCAATCTGATTCCTAGTTGACTAGTGAAGTTCCTTACAAACAACTGATTGATTCCAACACTTCAAACTAGATGGCCGAACATCTGATATTGTAGATTCAGGCTCTTGCTCATCCTTCCTTCGCTTTTCTTTGTATATTTACACTCCTTATTATGAGTCTCTTCCACTACACTGATGAGCTACCAAGATTGTATAATCTTGGTGCTCAAAATACTCTAATTTGTAACGCTCAAGTCTTTTAGATTTCGTCTTTATCCCATTTTGCACGTAAGGTTGCATTTTGATAGTTTCAAGTAATTCGTGGAATAAAGGTGCCTTTGAACGCCAAGGATTGCTCTCGGTAGCATCCAGACATCCGAGGCCATGTGGCGTTTCCCCATCAAGACCCATCGGGCGAATATTGAAGTGGCGAGGGAGCGTCGGGTCATCGTCTAGCTGTTCGGACTCAGACAGGCCAAGAATAAGTTTTCTGCCACCCTTGAACCGGTACTGGGGGTTGCCCAGTACCGGTACGTGCTGATCAGAGTTTTGGTTTGGCAGGCTTTTGAAGACCTTGTACCGGTACTGGGAGTCGGCCAGTACCGGTTCATGCTGCAGAAATTGTCCGCGAATTTGCTACTTTTTCAACTTTCCACTTTTGGGATATTTTCCATTTCTGGCTACTTTTAGGATATTTTTGGATATTTTGTGAAAGAGAAGAGGTCACCTTGTATAAGTAGGGGTTCCCTCTCTCCTCTTTATCTCTCTTGTCTTCTCCTACTTTAAGTCTTTTATTTTTTGGCTTTCCTCCATTAAAGAGTTCAAGCTTTCCTAGCTTAAAACCTCCAAGTTCACTAGTAAGTTGTATTCGTTTATTGTTTTGTCGTTTATTAACGTTGTAGCTACGGTTAAGATCGTTATTAATATCAAGTTTGTTTTCAATTCTATCAGTTAAAAGTTATGTTTCGTTTTTATATCTTAGTTTATGCTTTAGCTATGTGTGAGTAGTCGTTTGGCCAAGTCTCGAGATAATCTTTCCCAAGGACTTAGGTTGTTATTTGGTTCTCGAACCCTCGGGCTTAAAAGCATGATTTTCGGAATTGAACTATCCTAGTCATTTTGGTCTAAGCGAGGGGTGTTAACCCCTTAGTAGGTTGTTTGTCAAGCGGTCTTGGCAAGCGACGTGCTGAGGGCTCATGGCCTCCTACGTGTTAGATACATTAGCAAAAATAGTTTGGTTTAGTTCCGGTTATTCGCATCCTTAAATAAACGTAGTCTTTAAAAGCTAAATCTTCGTGAGCAAGCGGTCGTGACTCTCGCTTGAGTTATATTCGAGAACCGGTAACGGCCTTTGTCAAGGGTTAGAAGATCCCTAGACTTGCCTCTTTAGTTTATTAAGCTCATCTCTAGTCATTTTTCTTAGTATTTCCACCTTTAAAGCAAAACCAAGTTGGCCGTCTTAAAGGCCGCAAACCACCGTTTAACACCTACAATCCGATTAAGCTTCATTCGATTCTCTGTGGGAACGATCCCGATCATGCCGGTTTATTGTGCTACCAATGATCTAGCCCTACGCTTGGGGTTTTCCAACCTTATATCTGAAGGCGAGGTTGTGGCGTAAGCATACACTGCTGCAGACCACTACAAAATAGAATTCTCAAAGCTGAACACAACAAATGCAAATATAATAACCAAAAACAATTCACCATTCAACGTCACGGGAGCAAAAATAAGATGTTGAACCACTTATCTTGCATTGCCATGAGATAGATCTGTTGGTTAGTAGTTCGAATTCAAAACCTGGCATAAATGAATATGGATGCAGAAAATAACAAAAACAAAAACTGAATCACATGGTTCACCTGATGTGAGCTATATGTCCACAATCGTCGGAGCAATTTAACTATCATGAAATAGGAAACACAATGCATTGGAGTACACCTTTCACTGCAATTCAATTTTATCAGCAAGACACGTCGCTTGATGTACAGTAAATATACCAGGGTCCATACTTCGTGCTAAGATCAACAAAACCAAGCTTGAACTTGTTCATGAAGTACCTCTTTACCAGATCCTCTCTCTCTAGAAAAACTCTCTCGAGAAAAACCCCCCTCACCAGATCCAAATCCGGGGGAGGGGGGCCGCCGCCTCCTCCTCCCTCTTCCCCCCGTCGTCGTTTTCCCCCTCTCCCCTCCTCCCAGCTTTCCCATCTTTCGTTCCTCCCCGTTTCCCCCCTCTCGTTCCTCTACCTTCCGTTTTTCTGGCCGGTGGTCCGGCCCTCGTGATGGGTTTCCTGTCCTTGCTGTCCGGCGATGCTGGTTCAGGCCGGAGCTAGGAGGCAGTGAGTGGTGGTCCGGCAAGCGGCGGGCGTTTGATGTGGCAATAAGGTGAGTTTTGGGGTTAGGGTTTTGCTTTTTTTTCTTCTGTACCAGCCGTTTGGCTGGGTCTTTTACCGGCCGGTCTCCCCGGTCCGGTCTGTACTAGTCTAGGCTTTTAGATCCAGTGGGTGTTGGTGGTGGGTTAATAATTTTTTAGGTTAGGTTTTGTTGTTGGCCTGAGTTTTCAGCGGCAGTGTAGTCCTTTGCGTGCTTGGGTTGTGCCGGCGATTTCGATGCGCGATTGGGTTGTAGTTGAAGACTTCGGTGTTCGGGGATGGTGTCCGGTTCAGTGGGCAGTATACCCTTGGTGTGTTCGGCTTCAACGACTCGATCCGACAAGGAGGCGTGCAGATCTTCAGGGGCCATGGACTCCGGCAGGAGAGCTGTATTTTCTTTAGTTGGTTCTTAGTTGTTGTTTTTCCAGATTTCTGCTGTGCTTATTGTTTCCTACGGGTTTGAGCTGTGGTCCGTTAGGATTCTCTACTACCTGGACCTAGATTGGTTCCTGATCTAGGCGTTTCGTCGGCTTGCTTTTGATGGGGGTGCCTGTGTCGAAGTCTTGGTAGTTTTGGCTCTTTCTTGTAGCTTTTGTTGAAATCTGTATTGCCTCCGGGCTTTTGACGTATTCAAAAAAAAAAAAAAAAAACTTGTTCATGAAGTCAAATTAAAAATGGAGGATGTGGATCCATATGCAACAGGTCCATACTTCGAGGGCTCTTGACAGCAATATAAAATTGACAGCTCTACAACTTGATTTACTCATGCGAAACAATATATTCCATAGACTGCATTCCTATGAGCAGAAAATTAAGAAATGCAATAACATTGGGGCTTGAGATGGCTGAGTTGGCCTTGGGGTACCGGACCAAGGCTATGATCTAAAGAGTATGAGAGTAAAACGAAAGTAAATGAAGACATTTCTTCGGTTTGCCAATGTGGATGAGTGGCCACATCTTTCTCACCAGGGGCACTAGAATACGACATGGTTGATAATAATAATCGTAGAAGTTCATGGATGACGATTTAAGATCGATCGAAGTTTTCCAAATTACCGTCTAAAATAATAGACGCAATACACCGGGAAAATCTATCACCGCATAAGTCAGTATATGCTGCATAAAGCTTATGCCATTAATAAAAAGACACAAGGATGAACAATAAGCCCCAGCAACACACAAGTCATCATAAACAAATTTCATTCAGATATATAGCTTCTGACATAATTGTCACCGAGAAAAGTTTCCTGGTAGTACATGGAAAATTTACCACATTCAACTATATCAAGATCAACTTCCACTTCCAATTTAATTTCAACAACAAGCATACATGGAATTTGGTCTTGATTATTCTGATCATCAATGATAGGATGAAATTTCCAGTGGTCTCAGATTCAGCCCCTGCAAAGCTACGACAATAACTCACATAACTACCAATTACAAAATTGAATTTGATCTAGTCATTCTCAATCAAAATGCACCAAAGATTTTCAATCAATAACTACCACCAATAAAGCGCGTGACACAAATTACCATAAATCAATTTCATTCAAATATATGTCTTCTAACATAATCTGTCAAAGAGAAAATTTCCTTGGCTTCTAACGGTTTTAAGTAGTGATTCTAGAGAGAGAAATATCACACTTAGTCTTGTTAGTTCAATAGAGTGAATTCTGCCAAGGGTTCTTTCCTACTGTTTGCCTTGTTCTTTTACCAGCACAGATTCTTCAACTGGTCCTTTCACCTAATCATTCATTATTCTCATCCCTCTCCAAATATCCCTAGAGTATTCTAACCCCAGATTTCTCACCTCCTAGACGACGTTTCTACAATACAATACTAAATTTGATGTAGTCAATCTCATCAAAAATGCACAACAATAATCATCATAAATAAATTCCATTCAGATTTATATCTTATAACATACTAATAGTCAACGAGACAAATCCCCTTGCATTCCATGAAAAAATTACCACAATCGCCACAGCCCAAAAGACCTCTAATCCATTCTTTGCTCCAAATCAAAACCTCAAATCACTAACCAAGAACAACTAACAACATCAACAAATGACACAATAATCTGGGATAGGGGTACTAGGTTCAAAAGTTCTCAGGTGCTAGGTGCTATCAACTCGGCCAGTCTAGAGTAATTTCTCTGGCTTGAATTGGGCTATCGCAAGTGGGTGGTGGGATTGGCACCCAAGATTAGTCGAGGTGCGCCCAAGCTGGCCCGAACACCTGAGTTATCAAAAAAATAAAAAACAATGACCCAAAACCCCGTATCTAATCTTCGCCCTCGATTCTCCTCCTCTTCATCTCTGTTGGAAGTGTGGCTCATTATTTGGAGATGGGAACAGAGGCGTAGCTAGCGCTACATGGTTTTATGTGTAGCGCTAGCGGATTGGTTCGGGCTAGGGGTAGCGCTATAGGGGTTTCCATGTAGCGCTACCGGATTGGTTCGGGTTAGGGTTTGTATAGAGCGGGTATATAAGGCTCTCTATTGTAAAACCCTAATGTACTGAAAACTGTGATAATAAGAACAGTAGCCGCTCCCGTGGACGTACCTGGTTTTGGGGAACCACGTATATTGCTGTGTTGATTTCTTTACTGTTTATACTCATAAATCGTGTGCGTGTGTGTTTCGATCCTAACAAGTGGTATCAGAGCTTCAGGCTGTTTCAGATCGATGTCATCGAGTTCGTCTGTTACGAAGTTCGATGTTATGAAGTTCGATGGAACTTCAAATTTCGGATTGTGGCAACAGCGGGTAAAGGATCTGTTGGTGCAGCAGGGTTTATACAAGGGGCTGAAGGCGAAACCAGAGGCCATGTCAAACGACGATTGGGAAGAACTCCAGATGAAGGTGGTGAGTACGATTCGTTTGTGTCTAGCAGACAAAGTCATGTATCACGTGTTGGGTGATGAATCGCCGGCTGGGGTCTGGACTAAACTGGAAAGCAGGTATATGTCGAAGTCATTGACGAACAAACTGTTTCTGAAGCAGAAACTGTTTGGGTTGAAGATGGCCGAGGGTGCTGATCTGATTCAGCATATCAACACGTTCAATCAGGTTGTGAGCGACCTGCAACGGATTGACGTAAAGTTTGAGGAGGAAGACCAAGCGCTGATGTTACTGTGTTCACTACCGATTTCTCTCGAAACTCTCGTTACAACCTTACTCTGGGGGAAAGAAACCCTAGAACTGGAGGAAGTCACTGTAGCCCTTCTGGCGTATAATCAACGCAAGCAACAAACAGAGTCGCTGCAGGGTGAAGGTCTGGTGGTTAAGGGGTACGAGGATCGTGGCAGGAAGAAGGACAGGGGTAAATCAGTTTCGGGGCGTGGGAGGTCTCAGTCAAAGAACAGGTCCGAGGGCACGTTTGAGTTCAAGTGTTACAGGTGTCATGAACCGGGCACATGAAGAAAGACTGTCCGCAGAAAGGAAAGGGAAAAAGAAGAAAGGAAAGGCAGGAGAGAGGAAAGATGGGTCATCAAGTTCTGCGAATCTTGTAGAGCAGGAATCAGATGACGGTGACATGCTTTCGGTTTCAGCAACTTCGGATCACCTGGAAGACTCATGGATTCTGGATTCAGCATGCTCATTTCATGTGACGCCTAACAGGGAGTGGTTTGACACCCACAGGTCAGTAAATTGTGGTAATGTTCGAATGGGTAATGATGTATCATGTGAAGTCATTGGAATAGGCATAATTAAGATCAGGATGTTTGATGGTGTTGTAAGAACCTTAAGTGAAGTTAGGCATGTTCCAAATTTGAGGAAAAATTTGATTTCGTTGGGAACCTTAGACTCTAATGGCTGTGAGTATAAAACAGGAGGTGGAGTCATGAAGGTAACGAAGGGTGCTTTGGTGATTATGAAGGGTATTAAAATTGTTGGTAATATCTATCGTTTGATAGGAAATACAGTTGTAGGTGGAGTTGCTGCTGCCACCACAACCGAGGATACTGATGATACCATGCTTTGGCATATGCGGTTAGGACATATGGGAGAGCGTGGGATGTTAGAGCTGCATAAGAGGAATCTGCTGAAAGGGGTTAAATCATGTAAACTGGATTTCTGCAAGTTTTGTGTTCTGGGGAAACAGTGTAAGGTGCAGTTTAGGAATGCAACTCACAGAACAAAGGGAATTCTTGACTACGTTCATTCAGATGTTTGGGGGCCAGTGAGGGTAGCTTCGAAAGGAGGATCTCTGTATTTCTTGACCTTTATCGATGATTTTTCGAGAAAAGTTTGGGTGTACTTCATGAAGCACAAATCTGAAGTCTTTGCGAAGTTTAGAGTGTGGAAAGCTGAAGTGGAAAACCAGACAGGGAAAAAGATTAAGTGCCTCAGGACAGATAATGGGAAGGAATTCAAGAATGGGCCTTTTCTGAAATTTTGTGAGGAACATGGGATTCAACGGCACTTTACTGTTCGGAAGACACCACAGCAGAATGGGGTGGCAGAAAGGATGAACAGAACTATAGCAGAAAGGGCACGGTGTTTGAGATTGAATGCGGGACTTCCGAAGGTTTTTTGGGTAGAAGCAGTGAGTTTGGCATGCTTTGTTATAAACAGGTCACCGAGTGCTTCTTTGGAAGGGAAGGTAGCTGAGGAGATGTGGACAGAGAAAGAGGTTGACTACTCAGGGTTGAGAATCTTTGGGTGTCCGGCCTATGTTCATGTTCCCAGTGATGAGAGGTCAAAGCTTGATGCGAAGTCTATACAGTGTATCTTTCTTGGTTATGAGAAAGGGGTCAAAGGGTACAAGCTTTGGGATCTAGAGACAAAGAAGGTGGTGATCAGTAGGGATGTGGTATTTGATGAGGACTCTATGATCAAGGCACATCAGAAGGTTCAAAATTCTGAGTCAGAGGAAGTGAGCAGCAGACAGCAGGGTGTAGAGATTGAGTTGGAAAGTATTGATAGGGGTGATACTCAACCGGATGAACACCTTGATCAACAGCAGCAGCAGGAGCAGCAGCAAAGCTTGGCCGCTGGGAGAACCAAGCGCATTATCAAGCCACCAGTGAGGTATGGGTTTGAAGACTTGGTTTCTTATGCATTGACTACTACCAGTGGGGATCCATCTACTTTTCAGGATGCTATCACGAGTTCTGAAAGGGACAGATGGATGGAAGCCATGGTGGAGGAAATGGAGTCTCTGCATAAGAATAAGACTTGGGAGTTGAAAGAACTGCCCAAGAAGCCAGTGGGTTGTAAGTGGGTATACAAGCGAAAAGAAGCAGCAACAGAAAAGGAGAGGGAAAAGTTCAAGGCTCGGTTAGTGGCAAAGGGGTATTCACAGAGGAAGGGGATAGATTTTGATGAGGTCTTTTCTCCAGTGGTGAGGCATACGTCAATCAGGATTATCTTGGCATTGGTGGCTGGTTATGATCTTGAGTTAGAGCAGATGGACGTGAAAACGGCATTCCTCCATGGTGAATTGGAGGAAGTCATTTACATGGAGCAGCCTGAGGGGTTCAAGCAGCCAGAGACTGAGCATCTTGTTTGTAAGTTAAAGAAGTCACTTTATGGGCTGAAACAGTCTCCAAGACAATGGTACAAGAGGTTTGACTCTTTCATGATACGGATTGGGTACACACGCTGTGAGTATGATTGTTGCGTTTATGTTAAGAGTCTTGATGATGGTTCCTATATTTTCTTGCTTCTTTATGTGGATGATATGCTGATTGCTGCAAGAAGTATGGTTGAGGTTAACAGGTTGAAGTCTTTATTGGGTAAAGAGTTTGACATGAAGGACTTAGGAGCAGCTAGAAAGATACTTGGGATGGAAATTCGAAGAGATAGGTCAGCTGGTAAGTTGTGGTTATCTCAAAAGAATTATGTGGTGAAAGTGTTGGAGAGGTTTAGTATGGATAATGCCAAATCGGTCAGCACTCCATTGGCAAGTCATTTCAGATTATCTTCAGCTCAGTGTCCGGTGTCAGATGAATAAATTGAGGATATGTCAAGGGTTCCTTATGCGAGTGCAGTGGGTTGCTTAATGTATGCAATGGTTTGTACGAGGCCCGATTTGGCACATGCAGTTAGCACTTAGTAAGTACATGGCCAAACCAGGCAGAGAGCATTGGAAGGCAGTCAAGTGGATGTTCAGATACTTGAGAGGTACTTCGGATCGTGGGATTATGTTTGGTAGGCAACGGGATCAGATTTCAGTTGTTGGGTATGTGGATGCGGATTATGCTGGGGGTTTGGATGACAGAAGGTCTACAACTGGTTATGTGTTTACACTTGTGGGTGGGCCGATTTGTTGGAGATCCATGGTACAACCTCTGGTGGCTTTATCTACTACTGAGTCTGAGTATATGGCGGTGACTGAGGCAGCTAAGGAAGCATTGTGGTTGAAAGGGTTTGTGAAGGAGCTTGGCATAGATCAAGGTGGAGTACAGTTGCATTGTGATAGTCAGAGTGCCATTTATTTGGCAAAGCATCAGGTGTATCATGCTCGAACTAAGCATATCGACGTGAGGTTTCACAAGGTGAGAGAGTTGATTGATGCAGGTGATTTGATACTGGAAAAGGTGCATACTTCTGATAATGCAGCTGATATGTTGACAAAGACGGTTACTGTAGACAAGTTCGAGCATTGCTTGGACTTGGTTAATGTCTCCAGGTGCTAGACAAACGGAGACGCCCCTCCACGAGTTGACTGGATTGGAGTGGGGGGGTCATCTCCTGAAGGGGCGAGTGTGTATTCGCCAAGGTGGAGATTGTTGGAAGTGTGACTCATTATTTGGAGATGGGAACAGAGGCGTAGCTAGCGCTACATGGTTTTATGTGTAGCGCTAGCGGATTGGTTCGGGCTAGGGGTAGCGCTATAGGGGTTTCCATGTAGCGCTACCGGATTGGTTCGGGTTAGGGTTTGTATAGAGCGGGTATATAAGGCTCTCTATTGTAAAACCCTAATGTACTGAAAACTGTGATAATAAGAACAGTAGCCGCTCCCGTGGACGTACCTGGTTTTGGGGAACCACGTATATTGCTGTGTTGATTTCTTTACTATTTATACTCGTAAATCGTGTGCGTGTGTGTTTCGATCCTAACAATCTCCTTTATCGAACTACTCGCATCACTCTTCCTCTTCTTATTAAGCCTCTGTTGCCTCACTAACTTCGTTCTCTTCGTGCTCGAGTTTTCTCGGCTTTCGTTCAAAGCCTTGAGGTCTTTATGGAGCCGAACAAGGTCGTCATACGACGCTGAAGCGCGCCTTAGGTATGACGATAGTGCTTGGGATGCTCCGGTCTCGGCATTGACAAAGTTCGACAGGACTTTGGATGCTTTGGATAGGGAGATTTCCTTTGTTGATGTGGTTTTGCCTGAAATAGATTTCATGGTACAATGGCAGCACCTGGTAGAAGCCTAGGAAGAGACAATACCGGTCAAGCGTGGAAGAGATTCAATGGAGATTTTATCCAGTCGGACACCGGTCGGGTTCACCGTTCACGGGGTGACGAGCGAGAGAAGGAAGATGGCGATGGAAGCAGACAGAGCAAAAGTAAAAGAAAAGGTCGCTGCTATTCGCAGCCCTGTTTTTGATATCTGCCGATTGCTACCTACAAACTATCACCTTATTAAGACCGTCCACAGCGGTATAATCAAAAATCAATTATTTTTAAAGTTAATAATGTTAGTGCAAAAAATGACTCACAATAGTATAATCAAACTTAACAACATCCTTAAAAATAATCAAATTTTGGATTTTGGATTACCAAAACTAGCAACCTTTTTCAATAATCAAAATTTATGGATCCCACACCACATAAGTTAATTAGTTCCAAAATTTGTATACACGCATGTTTCAATTGGTATTTTCTTCTTTACCTACTCTATATCTTCTTCACTTCATCCACAAACTATTTTCACTTCATCTGCGAATGGATAGTGATGTATATACCAATTCCTTGCAATAGGTGGGATGGGGGAATTCGATCGCAAATATACTGTTACAAAGTGATCACCGTTAACATGTCCGAGCGCAATCAAACTTCGACTCTCAGGGGAAGGGGTGGATATCGTAGTGAGAGGAACGTAAGACATTGATGATTCGATAAGTAGATGAGCACCACCTGAAAAACGAATGCTACGAGGTGACCTATTTTCTGGCATGATCATCCACCTATCCTTTGGAGCGGGACTTCGAGAGTAGTTCAATTTATGGCGCAACTCTTTTGCCAATTCTTTTTCACCGCACGTCCCCTCGTAAAGGGAAAAATATTGTTCCAATTCCATGAGCAATATCTTTCTAATGTTTATCCACTCCTCTTCATCATGACCCAACCCAACTGTTATTGCTCGATACCCACAATTTTCATCCCCCTGACATCTTTAATTTCCTCCATGTACTTTCTAATTCTGATCGGAAACCATTTCATGTACGGGGAAGATTGCACATGACAAATGCTCCATCACAAAACACTCACTTTCTCCGTTGTGAGATGCTCCTTATAATCGTATGGAGGACCAGTGGAAGTAGGTATAGTCGATGACCCTACATAACTACCAAGTGTTGAAGTGTCACCCTGGAATACCCAAAGACAAACCAGGTAAGCACAGGATTCTCTGCAGTTTCATTCGAATATTAAAATTTTAAAATTGACACCAAATTCGGATAAAGTTTTCAAAAATGTTGACAATATTCGGATATTAGTATCCGAAAAGTTGTACATAATTTAGACATTACAGTTCGAAAAATTAGTGAAGTTTCGATACTGTGTGTTCGAATGTGTCGGGCAAAAACTGAAATTGAAAAGGGCAAATTTTCGTAGTCGTCCCTCTAGTTTTACAGTTGTCTCAATTTCGTCCATCTAGTTTTAATTGTCTCAATTTTGTCCCTGTAGTTTGTTTTATGTTCCAAATTGGTAAAATCATTAACACCGTTAATGAAACTAACAGAAAAATATGATTAAAAAATTAAGTGCTCCAATTTTCAATACGGTTGAATCGGTGCAAAGATCTTATTTTTTTGATCATTTTATCCTAGATGGTCGTAATGAATTTTTGGCTCTAAGGCCTTTCAACGAGCACCAGAAGACTCCTTATTTAGTTTCAGGGCTCTGTTAAGGTGCTCATTGAAAGGCCTTAGAGCGAAAAATCCATTATGACCATTTAAGATAAAATGATCAGAAAAATAAGATATTCGCACCAGTTTAAACGGATTTTAAAAATAAAATATGTAGGTGTATATTTCCTTCCTAAATTAGTGGGATTCTAATAATTATAGTCACCTAAAATCATGGGTTGATTAATGGATAGAAATGGGGGAATTTTCAATTTTAAAAATCTTTAATGGATATATACTAAACCATTCTCTTTCTTTAATTTCGTGAATTTTTAAATTCTTAATTTTTGTGAATTTTGGTAAATTAATCGTATTATATTATAAACTTATGTGAATATGGTTCAACCAATTTCATGGAAATTCATGATTTATTTAAAAAATATGAATACACCATTTTTATTCATGAAAACACAATGAATAAATTAATAAAAAAACATGAATAAATTAATTGAAAAACATGAATACTCCATGTTTTTAATCAACCATGAAAAAATGAATAAATTAATCGGCCATGTTTTTCATGAATACACCATGAAAAACATGAGAACACCATGCTTTATTCATAAAAAACAAAAATAGACATGAAAATCATGAAAACAGAAAAAACATAGCCCCTAATTTGAATCCAAAGATTATTTTTTACCACAACAATATTATTGTACACATAAAGAATTTACAACAAAACATGACAAATAAGTTACATATAGACACGATTACTTTGGAAGCACTGAATAGTTTCTCTTCTCTCTGTTCTATACATTTGGAAGAACTTGATACTCCATGGAGGAAGGCAACAAGCAGTTCAAATTGACGGCGACCCGAATCGGCGATGAAAAAAAGATTAAGGGTGTACAACAACGGTGGTGACAATGACTAGTTGATTGGCGACGGTGACTGGTTGATCGGTGACGTGGTGATGGGAGGGGTGAGGGACGGAGGTCGCCGGGGGATGGCGAAGGGATCCCGCTCGCCTTTTGCCGCTGCTAATTGAAATGGAATTTTCGGGTTCGGGGGTTGGGGAGGATTAATTATGCCAAAATTTTGGAATCCTAATTAGGTGTGGGATGGTTTTAATTCATTGCCCAAATTTTTTGGTTTCAAGTTAGGAATGATTATCCTAAAATTAGGCTAGAGGATCTTCAAGATTATTTTTTAGTCCCCAAAATCCATGCCTATATATATATATACACTAGTGCTAACCCGTGCTTACGGCACTACGCATCCCGGTTAGAAGAGGATGGCAGTTGTGTGATTTAGGTGAAAATCATGGGTACTTAACCGGGAGTGGGAGGATGCACTACAGCCTTTGGATCAAATGAATCTAAGCCGTTCTAACAACTTGTCCCCACACCCTTCTGTTTTATAATAGAGATAAAAGGCAATCCTGGGATTATTCAAAAGTGGGGATTAAAAACATAATTGTTCAAAAAGAGCCAAATGGAAACTTACGAGGGATGAGATTTGAGGATGGATATTTAAAAACTCCTACAAATTTTTATGGTCCAACATACAATTTGGTTTATCTTTACATTACCAAAAATGACATTCCTTTTCTCCATATTTTTATTTTAAATTTAAATATACAAATGGATCGATCCTGAATTCATCTAAATATTTTGACCAAAAATATTTTGAATGTACCCAATACGAAGAATAAAGTCCATATTGTCAGACGTAAATAACGAAGATCTTACTTTTAAAAAAAAATCCTAATGCATTTTCAATGTAACACATGAACAAATATGACGAGATATAACCCACGAGTATTCACTTCCAAATTTAGAAAACTTTATCACCAAGTACTTCCTCTATCCCTTTTTTAAAGTCTTGTATTTTATTTTGGGTTGTCCTTTAATAAATGTCTATTTTGTAAAGTTAGTAGTAAAAATTGGTACATTTTTCATTTTGCCACGAAAAGTAGATTCCATTTTTAAAAGTTAGTGAGTAAAATATCTCCATAGAAGGTAAGAAAGGAAAGTGAAGATAATAGTTGATGTAAAATATGTAATGATAATGTTTTCTTAATAAGTTAGAGTTACAAAACTGGACACTTAAAAATGGACGAAATGAGTAATTACTAAAACCCATATCCTTGGGGATATAAGTCCAAGGGGTAAAGCAAATATGGTTTGATACGATTGCAACATTGAAAGGAAAAATAGGTAAGTAAAAAGATTTCAAACAAATATACGAGCTCAGGGGCATTTCTAAAAGGTTGGTCGTTTGCCTTGTCAATTTTTTTTGGGAAAAAAAAAACAAAAAATTACCTTCTAGGCGATCGACGTTTATATGATTAGATTAGATCTAAGTCGTTTGTATTGAGATAAATAGTCGGATTGGCCGTTAGATACCGTTGCAAAACACCTTTCACTTGACACCATCTCACATTCCGCTTTTTATTAGGCCTGGCACGAGACCCCATCTAAATTGGACTGCCAGGCTTACAGAATCGTTCCAGACTTGCGCAGAAGTAATGTTCGCATCGCATCTGATTACGCCACCCTTAAACGTAACAGAATTTGGGAAATAATAATAAAAAATCCTTCATAACCGTTGGCTATCTTGTCCGATCCCTACTGGGCCCATTCGGAGCGCAAAAAAGCCCTACTTCAAGGAGAAATAAATACTCTCTCTCTCTCTCTCTCTCTCAACCACGCACGAAGAAGAAACAGAGGAAATTCCTCTCCCTCTCTCTCTCTCTATACTATCTCTCTCTAACAGCTTTTGCAGTAAGAGACGGATAGGTATAGCGAGAGAGATTATCACGATGTCGAGATAGTTTGGAGAGAGAGAGAGAGAGATTATCACGATGTCGGAGGATGAGAGGTTGTTGAAGGAGGCGAAGAAACTTCCATGGGAGGATCGATTAACGCACAAGAACTGGAAAGTGAGGAACGAGGCCAACACAGACCTCGCCTCCGTCTGCGAATCCATCGCGGATCCCAAGGACCCGTGCCTGCGAGCGTTCGGTGAGTTAGGGTTTCTTTTCTTGTCATCGAAGTTACCGATATGGTGTATAACTCTAAGGGGTTGGCCCGGTGGTCTTGGCCTTAGGGGTTTGCTCACTCCTAAGGTTTTAGGTTCAATTTTCCTTGCTAGTAACCTCACCTGAAACGGATGTGGGAGGGCGGTAGGGAATAGTTGAGGTGCGCGCAAGCTGGCCCGAGACACCCTACATTACAACAAAAAAAAGAAAGAAAGAAAAGAATTATGGTGTATGTCTATGAGGGAATGGCCATTCGAAATGGAATCATGGTTTTAAAATGATCATTCCCATCCATTGCCATTCTTGTAAGTACTAAAGTGCCTCTACGTCACTTTCCGTTTCTAGTTAGACATCATCAATTGAGGCATTATTTTGGCAAGACGTATTTAGCCACTTTTTCTTAATGATCCGGAACCGACACCGTCAACTGCAAATGGCCATACTGTAAACCGGAGCCTCCTAGCACAGCCATTGTCAACAAGTTTTCGCTTTTGGGAGGGTGGACTAAATTTTCGCCCTCTGTAGGAGTTGAACTAGAACTAGAGACTTGTGCTTGTTATGCACTTACCCATTTTTGCCATTAGTGGGAGTCGAACTGGAGACTTGTGATTGTAATGCACATACCCTCTGCCCTTCTTGCCACTTGAGCTATCCGTTTGAGTTGTAGTTAGCCACTTTTACTGTAGACAAGTGTATGGTAATCATTATTGACAGAGATTTTTGGTCGTTTTTGTCCATTGAAGTTTATATTCTCCGTTGGAATAAGTTTGATAGGGTTATTTAGGGTCTCTCACTATAGAAACCAATCTTATTTGTTGGACAGGGCCGTTCTTTAAGAAGACCATTGCAGATTCAAATGCATCGGTGCAGGACAAAGCTCTTGATGCCCTAATTGCGTATTTGAAAGCCACGGATGCTGATGCTGGAAGGTTTTGAACTTTATGCTGGTAGTTGAGTACTTTCTTGCATGCCGTGGTATTCTCATGAATTTTCAAAATTTGATTTATTCTATGTGCAAAGATATGCAAAAGAAGTATGCGATGCAATTATTGGGAAATGCCTGACGGGTAGACCAAAGACAGTCGAAAAATCGCAGATGGTGTTAATGCTTTGGGTAGAGGTGGAGGCTGTGGATGCTTTCCTGGTACGTGGAAATTGAAGAACAATTTACATGTTTATGCTTTCTATTTAGTTAATTCTAACACGGCTCTTGCCTTGGCTATTACTCAAAAGCAAAAATGGATAACTACAGGAGAATAAAGTATGTAGTTAGTTGCAACTGGCGATTGACATATACTGAAACTTGTATTGGAGCTTACATTAGCTTCTTTAGTATTGCTTCTAAATTTCTAATCCCACACTATACTTCCACTTCTGTGTAGTGATGCATTATTACCTGTTTGTCCAGATAGCAACCCAATTGGGTTTCTCACGTACAAAACGAAACCTAAAACTTAGTTCAAACGGGGAGAGATTTAGCTGGCTCAGACATATGTAGCTAGCTTACAGAACATAGCACAAAAAACACATGAAAATAAAGAACGAATTTTCGGAAATTGTTAGAATTATATCAAAACCGAAGAGTCTAACCAAGCAATTACCCTACTCAATGCCAGACCAAATTGATACGCAAAACAGAAATAAAGGTGTAGGGAAGAGAGAAATCGAACACAGATTTATCGTGCTTTGATCTGCAACTCAAGGCCTACTTCCACACCTCACGTGTCCTCTTTATGATTCACAATACTATCTCGAATAGGAGTTACAAATCATCTAGCTTCGCGGATGCTAGACAACATTTTGCAATGAGTGATTCTCCTAATCCACTATCTCAACTACCTAAGAATCCAATGCTAGTTAGTGGTTTTTTCTTCCACCAAGATCAATCAGAAAAATACATATTGGTATCAGAAACAAGGGGTGTTCAATTATTCCTTTTTACAACAGAGGTTATAGTATCAACACTTTGACTAACTTTATATAGCAAGATAAAGCTTGAATGAGGGGAACAAAAACTTAACTGATGTTCAAATTGATACATGTGCAGAAATTGGATGGGAGCTCTTCTTTTCCTTTTGTTCTTGGGAAAAAATGATTGTTGGATGTTAGATTTTCTAGCTGTTGGAGATGATTCAACCCACAATCCTCTTCTTTCCTCTTGCTTTGACTTCATAGCCATAAATCTTCAGTCCACAATAATATCAGTTCTTGTTTCTTACCACAATCTCGACTATTGGAGATAGTGAATGATGCAAAAAATCTTGTATCTCAATCAATCCTCCATAAGATTCTTTAATGATCTTATTTCCTTTTCATTAAAGCCTGACTTTCATGGTCTTTGTGTTAGTTACTCCGAACCAAAGTAGTATCCTATGCTTGAGGGGAAATACTGATATATCTCTGATGCAGCTTTAGTATCTTAGGCCTGAGGAGAATTGCTGATACATCCTTGGGCTCAAAAAGAATGACTCATGTGTCCTTGGGGGCTTGAGAGGAATTCCTATGATGTCCTACAAACATGATCAATAATAGCATTAGTGATTAGTCCAATAATTGAAGTATTGTTCTGGTTAAGTTCACTGATTTATAAAACTTAATTATTATGAGAAAAATAAAACTCAATTAAAGGTACGTTTGTTATCACCAAAATCTAAGACCTTAGGGCTAACACTATGATTATGCTGATTTGCGGAATGACTTCTTGTTCTCCCTAATTTTGGTATACTTGGTGCTTTTCCATTAGTTTCACTGCACAAATTTGTCAACTCTGCCCCACAATAGTTCTGATGATATTTCTTGTTGTAACCATGAAATTCATGATTTTATTTTCCCCATTTCCATAAATTTCAATAGTATGCTGCTTGTTTATGTGGCTGAAATTTGATTGTATGCTCAGCTGAAGTCCAAATGATTTAACCCATCTTGTGTCTGTGTAGATAAAGTAAATTTGCTTTCACCTTCAAAAGATCTTCCATATTTAAATTTTTAATAAACAGTTGATGGATGTTGATCAATGTTGGAAGTGGACTAAAGACATTTCCTAGTTCAATAATCGTAGGCTTCTAATTTATGAATGATTTTGAATTCTACAGAAGGGAACATTGATGTTATGGCCTTATTTAGTTGTAGTCTGTAGAAGAATATAGGTCTGTGGTTTAGAATGAACCTATGTAACAGTGAAAATATTGAGGGCTAGAAGTTTCCTTGAATATGTAATTGAACAATGTTGACAAAGAATGCTAAACCTACAAGTATCTTCGTGAAAACAGTACACCTCCAGTCCAAGACAAGGAATTTAGGGGTAGAAAGCCATCCTAATGCATCCCAATTTATTTCCTTTACTTTTGTTATGGAGAGATTTGATGAGTTGTCTAGCGAGAGTGCAATTTTGTTTATTTTGACATATCCAACTCAAAACCAATTGGTAGTAAGTGAAGAGGTCCCAAGACTCCCAACATTATTATAAGTGATCACCCATTCTTTCCCCAAGCAATGTGAGATTATATTACTTGACACCCCCCTCACGTGCAGCCACATTTGAGGCCTATCACGTGTAGCCTTTTTTGGGCCTATCATTATGCAATCTTTTTGCTGGTTTGTCATCATGGGGTGTGGATTATAATTTTTTTAATATGGGGTGGAACGGGCCCTGCTTTAATACCATGTGGAAACTTTATATCCAACTCAAAACCAATTGGCAATGAGGGAGGGGTCCCAACAGTATATTAAATGATCATCTATGTAGTCAAGGTGCCCTACTTCTTGCAAATGGTTACTTACATTTGCTCTCCTTGAGTGGACCTTTACAAGGATCAGATTCATTGTAGGATGCTATGGAGAAAGCTATTAAAAACAAAGTGGCCAAAGCCGTTGTTCCTGCTATTGATGTTATGTTTCAAGCTTTAAGGTTAGAATATGCATGATCTGTGATTTAATCTTCTCTTCTTTTTTTCTTTTTTGTTTGACAAGTAAGAAGGAATCTGTTTACAAATGTTAATGGCAAGTTCTTTCTATTGTTTTGTTTCTCATTAGTGAATTTGGGGCAAAGATAGTTCCCCCCAAAAGAATTCTAAAGATGCTGCCTGAGCTCTTCGATCACCAAGACCAACATGTTCGTGCTTCATCAAAAGGTTTGACACTTGAGCTTTGTCGTTGGATTGGGAAAGAACCAGTGAAATCAATATTGTTCGAGAAAATGCGAGATACAATGGTATGTTTGTTATTTTCAAGTATTATCTATGATTGATGCCTTCTATCTATAAATGTTGTTCTTCTGGTTTTGATTTATCTTCCTTTTAATACAACAAAAGAAAAAAGAGTTGGAGGCAGAGCTTGTCAATGTCACTACGACAGCTAGACCATCTCGCAAAATAAGGTACATTTTTAGTGCTTTCACGTTGTTTTCTATTAAATAATCCCAAACGTATCATGCAAGAGTTGCTGAATATGATATATTTTCGTATTGTACTGGCTTCCTTCTTGTCATTTGTTAGAGTCATGTGGTTGGATCTGACCTTTTGTCGTTTCTACCTTTGGGAATGCTTTTTGGCTATTATTCCAAGGACTACTTTTATTCTTTGTTGGGCCGTTGTTTGTTGCAATAGTTGTTTTCTTGTATTGCCTCTTTTATCATTTATGGTCCTTCAAAACTGGTATGTTTGTTCATTTTTCCTCATAAGTTCAGCTAAACTTCATCTATTAGGCCCTTTCCAGTATCTTGTCTCTAATATATGTACTTTCTGAATATTGTCTTCATAGCACATGGAGTGGATCCATACTAAGATTGAGTCTTACAAAGTTATTGCTCCTGTTGGAGTATTCCCTTTTCAGGGTCTAGGCTGTGGTACCATTTTTTTTAAGCTGTTGGCTTAGAATAGAACTTCATCAGAACACCTTTTTCTTTGGACATTATTTCATTGAAGCTTTCTTCTCCTATTCCTTGGAGTACAAAATTTGTTTTCGTCCCATCTCTGGAGAACAAGGGCATGTATTAAGTTAATGCTTTATCTAAAGAGAATATAAGACATGGGTTTTGGGAGCAGTCATTAAGTATGTTCTTTACTGCTCGGAACATGCCTTGTGAGTACATAACCCAAGGTATTTATGCTTGATGTATTTCATGTATTCATAACCACCTAATTTTTTATCAATCTCATTTTGAGTTGGTTTAAAACTCAAGTGAGGTGATTTGTAGTAGATTTGACCACAGTTGAAATTTTTTGTAGATCATTTATTCATGTAATAGCACACGGAATGCATATCTCGAATTACCAAATTAGTTTTTTACTAGGTTAAATATACGGACATCTGTACGAAGTGCTTTTGAATTAATTTTATAGTTTTTTTATTGTTTCACCGCAGATCAGAGCAGGACAAGGAGCCAAAGCAGGAAATGGTCTCTGAAGTTGTAGGCTTTGGTCCTTCTAATGAATCTGTTTTAGATGGTATGAATTATGTATTTCTATAAGTAAAAACTGTTGCAATGAATGCTTGGACCTAATGTACATGTTGGTTGTCAGCTCCTCACGGAATTGATGAGTATGAACTTGTTGATCCTGTTGATATATTGAAGCCTTTGGAGAAGACAAGATTTTGGGATGGAGTGGTCAGTGCTTTCTACCTTGTTTTCTTGTTGTTAACTGACATTAAACTCTTCATCTTTTGCTCTTTACTATTGTCATTATAATCTCTGATTATTATCAACGGATGCTTTTGAGAGTGTTTATTGGTAGCTTTGTGAGTTTTGCTTGGTTTTCTTAACACGTATGTGTTTTAGAAAGCTGCCAAGTGGTCGGAGCGAAAGGAGGCTGTGGCCGAGCTAACCAAACTCACTTCTACAAAAAGGATAGCTCCTGGTGATTTCACAGAAATCTGTCGGACTCTTAAGAAGGTAATTATTTCACATTGCTTTAGTCACCTTTTTGTTTTGTCAATTTATCACGGCATGTGTTGGACCATTATAAACAAGCCTGACCAAGTCCTTTCTTTGTGATATATTTGCTTCCCTAGTTTCATTTGTAAAGTGTTAAAGCATCCAACTAAAAACCAATTTGCAATGAGTTGGAGAGGCCACCCAACCTCATATACTAGTTTTGGAGGTTAAAAGTAATCAATGTGGGGCAAGCTCTAACACTACCCTGCATGTGCAAAACTTGACCCACGCGTGGATAGGTAAACACAAAAAGAATTTTGTCCAAAATCCTCCAAAAACCTAACTTATCAAAACAAAAACAAAAAAAACCCCTCCAAAAGCATAGCCTAAAACCTTGATTAAGCATCCAACCCAA
This sequence comes from Rhododendron griersonianum, assembly GCA_018127125.1. Classification (NCBI taxonomy): domain Eukaryota; kingdom Viridiplantae; phylum Streptophyta; class Magnoliopsida; order Ericales; family Ericaceae; genus Rhododendron; species Rhododendron griersonianum. Next base: position 28,589,948 of record CM030800.1, read on the forward strand.
AACCAATGGGCAATGAGTGAAGAGGTCACCCAGGTCTTATACTAGTTTTGGAGGTTATAATTAATGGATGCCAAGAAGCTCTAAGACAAATGTTGTTAGGTTTTTTTTTTTCTCTATTTGATTTCTTGATGTTGATTGCGAGGATATAGAATTCTTTTACTCCTACTTGTCTGTGGCAACTCTATATGTTTCGTAGATGATGACCCACCCAAATTGGTTATTTTCTTTGAAGTATTAGGCACTATCAAATTCTACATGTGAGAGAATAATTTGATTTTGGCATTTGAGATATGACATGATGGGTAATAATATATCAACCATTATTGTTGTCATCAATTATACTTTCTACAAAATATAGTTGTTTTGGACAAAAAAAAATTGTACTCGCCACAAAAATAACAATTGTCATCGTGAGGTATGGGTTTCGCTTGTGCATGAAGCAAGGTAATGAGCACATAAAATGAATCAGATTTCTAGGCCTGCCCTATCTAATGGTTTCACGGCATAGCATCCCTTGAGTTTCTCAATTTTTGGATGTGTAGGGGGCTACTATTACAATGGTAAAATGAATCAGATCAGCCACTTTGCCCATATATTGCCAAAGGTTAAGTGTGTTTCTAGTCCTCCCCCGCCCAAAACCCCATGGGGATTACATGGGTCCTGTTATAGTTGTTATTTATTGTGATGTATGGGCTTTGCAGAATGTTAACTAATTTTCACCCCACATGGAACCCATCCACTCCGTTGGATCTTTAGCTTTTGCTGCTCGGTGACCTTTGAGATTTTTCTTAGTACAAATGAATTTACTCATTGACCTTCAAGTAACATGCGTAAACTTGACAATAGGATCCCATATTTATGGAAAGTAAAGCTCCACTTTGATGTTGCGTACTGGATTATGCATCTGATGGACCAATGCTTCAGTTTACGTCTGATGTTGCAATTACCCATTGTTTTGTACCTGTTCAATATATTTTGATTTCCTAATAGCCTCTTTTTGCATGCTGCTATAGTTATCTGCAACTCATAATGTAGTCACACGCTTTCTTTGGCAGCTTAGTTTAGATGTGAACATAGCTGTTGCAGTTGAAGCTATCCAAGCAATTGGGAATCTAGCAAGGGGCCTAAGAAACCATTTCTCTGGAAATTCACGCTTGTTGTTACCCGTTTTGCTTGTAAGCATATCACTGCAGTTACCCTGTTAATTTGAATTTTTATGTCTTCTTACATTTATTTGGGACTTATGCATGCTTTATGCCAAGATTCACAACATAAACGTGTGATAGACTGATAGTGATCCTTTGTAATTTCTTTGGTTTACTTTTGCTTCTCTCTTTTGTAAGTCTATCCTCTGTTTACTTTTGCTAATCACTGGACATATATTTCGAGTTCGTGTTAATTTTTTGCCTCGCTAGTGTGGATCAATGTTTTTGGTTGTACGAATGTAACCCCACTGCTCTCTCACACTGTTTTTTTCTCACTTCATTCCTCCATGTGGTCACCCGTCACCTCACCCTTATTCATTTATACATTTATTGAGTGGTGGCCTGTCTGAAAAAGAAATGTATGCAATGCTGGAAATTTTCAGTGGGGATAGCTATGATTAGCACCTAGTTTCAGTTTTTAGAGTAAGTCTATTTTATTTATTAGTTGAGTTAATTTCTTCTGCAATAGGACAAATTGAAGGAGAAGAAGCCTACTTTGACGGAGGCACTTACTCAAACTCTCCAAACAATGCACAAGTCTGGGTGCTTGAATCTTGCGGATATTGTTGAAGGTTGGTTTCCCTGTCATTAAATTTTCAAAATTATTGCACTCATTGTTGGATGCTTCAATGATCTCTTTGGGCGCAAAAATAGTTTATGATATGTACAATTCAATTCTCTATTTTAGGAAGATGATGGTCGATTTTAGTTGTTACTTTCCTCTTCTCCCCTCAGAACTCTACGTGCTGCGATTCTGAGAACTCTATGTCCTGAAATTGTGACAGCTAGCAGTAGTTTTTTTATTCCTTTATTATTTTATAGTGTACTACTGTAAAAGATTTCTCTTAATGGCCATGTAGAGCGGTACAAAACAGAGTGCGTTAAACCAAACCCTTGCTATTTCCTCAAGATTTGCTACTTTTAATTGGAGCGTTTATGCTGCTTTTTCCCTCCTTTTCAATTAAGAGGGCATAACATTGTATCAGATAACAGTTGAAGGAAGAGGAGTACGCCCAAGACTCGAAGGAAATATGGACAGAAGAGAATCTATAACAAACCGCCCAATCAAGGCTAGCACAAAGTACCACCTACACCACAAAATTCTACGGTTCTATTGATTTAGATTGCACATTTTTTTGCCCAATTATTGACCTCTTTGGAAAACCCTAGTGATAGCTTTAAGTTCCGGAAAATTACAATTAATGAACCCTGATTCATGGATCTGGCCTACTATTGGGAAAAGATTGAGCCTAGCCTATCCCACAGAAATAAGTGAATTTCCTATTTCACTGATATTAAGCCTGGAAGGAAGAGTCCAATCAAGTCTTTAAGAGGATTTAAATATGAGAAAAAGCATAGTAACTACCAGTCTTAATATAGAATAATGCCTGCTACATAGCAAGAGAGTTATCATTGTCAAGACTTTTGAATTGGCAGTGACCTTAGTTCGAATTGAGAATAGACTTTTGTCCTGAAACTTTTGTTACCTCATCCTTCATGCTAGTAGTCTTATGGAAGCAGGAAACTCAAGACTTCAATTCGTGTATTTTCTCTTGGTAATTATGCTTAAATGCCAAGACAAGAAAACTCCAATGAACTTGTAAATTTGGGAAAGGGAGCTCTTTTGAATCTGCAAAAACAAAGGAAATGGGCAATGTGAAGCAGTTATGCCTTGCTACAATCGGGGGGATGGCACCCACTGGATTTCTTTCTTTTTTTCATTCTTTGATCTGATGAGCCTTCATGTTGGGTATGTGAGCTTTCGTGGGACTAGAAATTAATTGGAATATATGCATTTCTTGACATTATTTCATGAGTTCCAGATGGTAGGAGTAGGATTGGATGTTATTGGTGATGTTTTGGTCTTAAAATACTCATATTTGTTTGTTCCATAAGATTAAGAGATGAATTTGAACTCCACTGGCAGATATTATAGCACAAATATATGCCTTTCCTGCTCTCCCTTTAAAATAGTGCCAATGCATGCTTTGTTAGACGCATATCTTAAAAAAGCCCCAAGGGCTTATTATTTTCTCTTGTTTTTGTTTTATGATGTGATGGTTGAGCCAAATGGAGGTTCACCAAGTTTTTGCATTTGTTGCAGTTGTAAGTAAAAGGATTGTTCTGTCTCTGGATTTTGAAAATTGAACGTAGTGCATGCTACTTTTGAAATTAAGCCTAATTATGCTAAAATGTTGTTTACTGCAGAGGTCAAGGTAGCAACAAAAAATAAAGTTCCACTTGTCCGGTCATTGACTTTAAACTGGCTAACATGTTGTATTGAAGCTAGCAACAAGCCTGTTGTCCTCAAAGTGCACAAAGAATATGTTTCAATATGCATAGAGGTTAGTGAGTTACATGCTATGATATTCATGTAGACTTGAAATATGGAATGTCTTAATGTTGTTTTTGGTAACTAAGTAATTTTGACCTTGGGTTGACATTCCTTACCACGTGTGTGGTCCTACCAGATTTGGACTGGGAACAACTGTAAAACAGAGGAACAACTGTAAAACAGATTTTAGGTGTTTTAATCTATTCCCTGATAAATAATTTTCTTAGTTAGAAATCTTGAGGTATAATTATTCCACAGTGGCGCTTTGAACTATTTTGTCTTAACCTTTTGAGATTTTTTGTGCATGTACAAGCACATGTTCATTCAGTTAAAGAGTCCAAACTGGCAATCAGTGGAGGGGCACTTTCCAATAAGGGACACAAAGAGCTATGCTCTAAATATCAGATATAACTCGGTCCCTACCAAAGACCCTAACTACCAATTTGTATCCTAAGGCACATCACAACCCCCTAATTACAATTATACATCCATAAAACGAATTACGACTACAAAAATGGACTGCATCACCGCCTAGGCTCATATATTAGTTTTGGAGGTAATAATTAAACAATGTGGGACAAGCTCTACCACATTCTATGAGCATGTGAAACCCACTTTTCCCACACAATTGCAATTCTCTGACGTATGAAGTTACTCTTCTAACGGTCACTTATGCTCTTGTTACTTATGTGATGGAAAATGGCAGCACTCGATAAAAGGCTATAAAAGGCGTGGATTGGATGGTTCTAAGGCCCAAGCCTTAATTTGGCATATGTTGGATGATGTGGGCCCTACCTGGGATATTAATTAGGCATTGGCTGGAACATTAAAGGCTGTGACTTTTCATGAGCCTTGTGTCTTTTCATTTAGGGAAGTTTGACCACATATTTAATGCAGTCATCCTATCCAGCCATCTAGGGAATATGAATAGTTATTTGCATTCACACATTCATTCTACCTAGACCTATTGGGAATAGGAGTAGTTATTTGCATTCTAGTGTTTTGGAGTCTATATAAGTCCTGTAATCTCAAGAGCTTGAATTATGATTGAATGAATGAAAAATTGAGTAGCTTTCAAGCTATTAGATTGTGTGATGCAATCTCATTCTTTGGTGTGATGCTAAAGAGGCCTTAGGTGTGATGCCTTTGGTAACCTAGGTGTGAGGCCTAGATCTATCCCTCTCTAACTTTTCTCTCCTTTTTACAAAGTACTGTTCATGTCTACTATTCACAGCCCCAAAAACAGCCCCTTTCCCTCGTGTTAGATCATACTTAGCCCTATTCCAACTCTGTCCTGCATCATTATGTCCTTCTATGCCCTAATTTTCTGCCCTACTTATTTCGAATGCTAGTTATACAATAATTGAATTCATTGTAGTGCCTCAACGATGTAACTCCAGAAGTGCGGGATGCATCCTTTTCTGCCTTGGCAGCAATTGCTAAGGTAACTCTATGGAATTACCTTGCAACTCGAAATGATGTAAATCTTCAAGTACAACTTGAAAAAGACTTAAGACTTACTGCCGCAATGATTCTTGTTTATCCATTTCTTTTTCTTTTCTAGTTGGTTGGCATGAGGCCTCTCGAAAAATTGTTGGAGAAACTTGATGATGTTAGAAGGAAGAAACTTTCGGAATTGATTGGGGGTTCTGAAGATGGTCTAGTTGGTACAACATTAGGTATGAACTTTGTTGTTCTAAATTGTACAATACACGCTCAGCTAAAATGTTGTACCGTCCTTGAGATTTCTACTCTTTTTCCTCATATTTATGATGGTATGATCTTCACAGTTCAAACTTCTAGTGGAAGTGTTTCTTCTGTATTGGTGAGTTATTCTTGTCTTTAAAGTTAATTGAATGATTTATTGTACTATTTTCTCATCTGCAAATATAAAAAAAACCATACTATTTCTCATTAGATTATAACATTGGTTCACTTCTTATCGATCTATAATCTATTGCAAATTATAGCTCAGAATTACAAGTATTGAGGAGCCATATTACTGAAGTAATATTGAAGCTCATACTTTTAGGAAACTTATAAACATTATATGTTGTAGTTTAAGAGTTTAACTTTCCCTCTCTTATATTAAGTATAAGAATGGAGGACATTCCCGTTATTAAAGAAACAAGTACTTTGGAAGGACTAGAATTAAGGAGGAAGAGGGTGAGAGAGAGTGGCCCTCGAAGGCAATAAGGAAGCTCTAAGCTCTAAGACATTTACTTCAGCTGATTTGATAAGTTTTAGAAGAGCGCATTCTTAGAAGAAGGTCAACTATCCATATCTCAGTATGATATGCTTTATATTGCTGCAGATATATATTTTTACATATCTCACTATCCATATCTCAGTATGATTGTGGATGTGTTTCGAATACATGTTGATGCATGTCTCATTGCTTGTCGATAGTTGGACCGGTTTGAACATGAAAAGAGCAAAATGGTAAAAAATCTAGGGCTTGACTTCCAAGGGTCAGCTTTAAAAGGCCAATGATCAGAAACAGCGCAATATATAAGCCTCTCATCTCTTCTTTGCCATGACCAAAGGCACTTTTCGGGTTTTTCGCATCTCATCTTCGACACCAAAACCTTAAACTTCGGTGTTTTAGGAAATACTTGATTTCCAAGACTGAACAACTTTGATTTTGGCTACTTTTTTTCTGGTCAACTTCTTTTGTGCTAAAAAAAACCAATTCCTTGGCCCAACTTCAACCATGGTAAGGGGGCCAGTTGTTTTATGTTGTTGGGCCCGTCTGAAGGATGGGTGAGGCTTTCTGACCTACATCATGGGCTGGCTTCCCAAATGGGGAAGTTTGGGTTTGTGTGCGTGTTATAAGGGTTCTCTTGCCCCTCACTAGTCAGCAATTGCCTAGTTGAGTGGGTTAAGTGGAATTACCTTCTTGCCCTCCGCTCAAAAACTTCTTTTATTCTATTTTCCAGAATCGTGCCTACCTCAAATCCGTCCCTTTTTTGGTAATTTTCTTAATGTCTTGGATATAGCGTTGATTAGGAATTAACTTTTTCCTTGTATGTTTTTTAGTAGAATTAGTGTTCTATGTTGTATATTGTAAATTGTAATATAAGCCTTAGGGAAAAAATCAGTTGGTTATTTAAAAATAAGGAGTTTTCTCTATCTTTTCTCTTTTCCTATAATTCTGGTATTCTGCACATTTATATAAATTGTAGAAGAATCGTTCTTCGTTGGGACGTTGATTTTCTAGTTGTTCATATTCTACGCTGCTTCACGTGTCCTCAGCCCTCAACATCGTGGACGGACTCAGTTTGTGTTGTGCATAGAGTGGATACATGGGAGACAAATATGATGTCGGTTAGAGAGATAGAGAGAGAGTATGAACAGGTCACACGAATGGGTTTTATCCATGCAAACATATTTAGGCTGCATATTTGGTACTATCATAAGCTTTCTAGTGGATATTGGCAGTGTTTTACAACCTTTTCAGCTAAAGAAACATTTATCATATTTGGTCGCCATTTTCAAAAACAGCTCTATATAACACTTTTTTGAAAACAAAAAAACCATCATTGTCATATCTTCTTCATTATTTAGCAAAATCAGTTGCATGAAGGAGAGACACATTCATTTTTTTTTCCTTTATGAAAAAGGTTCGTCTTCAAAAAATCCTCCTGAAATGATGTTTTAGGAAATTTGTTGAAACATGTTTTCTATTACTTGTGTTTGTGTAATTCATGGAAGATTTTTTCATGATGGACCAATTCTCTTTCCTAGATTTTCGTATAGGAGAAAGAGGTAAGTTAGTGCTGTTCTAAGTGGTAGGTGTTCCAGTACACAAAGAAGGTGGGTTGGGGCTTAGGAGGTACTTTGAACGCATGCTTGTTGCTTTTGTATAGAAAGGGCTTGACATTTCACTCTAGTTGTTCCATTACTTCCGGATAATGTATACATAAGAACAGAAAACCTAAAGAAAAAGTGATACTAGACCATTATTGATGTTTGATCCACCTATTAATTTATCCTGTTAGGGAACCCAACCAAACTAAGCCTTGTTAGCGAATAATACAAAACAAGAGTCAGCCTTATTGACTCGAGCATGGGTACGAGTGCCTTTCCGTTACTGGAATTGCCATCTTTGCTGCTCTCGGCTTCTGAATTCGTATCTTTCAATAGCCAGTCTAGAAGCCCTAATGTTGTAAGGCACGTGACTGCATTCCTAAATTCTATCTCTGGTTCCTTCACTGCTTCCAACCGGAACTGCTTACACTGCACTGCTTCTTCCGATAATACTGGAAGTGGACCTATATGGTCAAGCCAAGAAAAAGGGAGTTCCCCATTTGTATCCTCTAATCTCAAGACTTTCTTTCATCTTCGATAGCCTGGAGATAGTGCATGCATTAGCCTCCGCTGACCCTGAAGTTACATAAAAGATGAAACTATTCACTCCATGCGTACGCCTTCTTCCTTTATCTGCTAATAGTTAATCAAAAAGTTATGTACGCTTTCGGGCAAAAATAAGAAATGTTTCTTTTTGTGCTTGTGCAAACAAGGGTTAATTTCCTTAATGACTTACAGGAGAGACACTAAAAGAGTACTCCCTCGTGCCCAATACCCACTGGTCACTTCACTCACTTGAGAGAAGGTTAACAAGGTCTTAGTGAGCAGAGGAGAGGCATAAGATCCCAACCAAACTAAGCCTTGTTAACGAATAATACAAAACTCTGTTTACCAACCATTACAGACATCTAACAATACTATTCTGTAGTATCAACGTCTCTTGTATCCTAGTTTTTTAGGTCTGACTCATTGTCGTACTCATATCCTTTTGTAGCCATGATAAGCTATCCCTTATCAGTGTTTGTGCTCCCTAAGTGTGAACTTCTTTCCGGACAATAATGTCCTGTATTATTGTGCGACTGCTGACACATAAATTTCAACTAAAGTTGGACATACATCATCAAGGTATCATATGGCACATAAAGAGCTTGTGGACAAGGGTATGTTGGCCAACAAGCCTACGTATCGATTGAAAAATGCAAGGTCCACAAGAGACTCGTAACTATGTTGGGCCCACAAGACATGTTGGACCCAAATATGAGATATGTTGGGCTTCCTCAAAAGAGAAGAGATTGCTGTATTCGTAGATTTTTTTTCTACGTAAAAAACCTTCTGAAAATAGAAAAAGGTACTAAGAAAGAATCTAGAGAGTATCTAAGAGAGATCTACCGAAATATAGACAGTTTTGCCTGCGTATACTTTTAGTCCTTTACTTTAGGATAAGGAAATGGTGGAACAATAAAGTAGCACATGGAGTTATAAAAGCCTGCAAATCGGTTGAACCATGTGTGGGCCCACATCTCATAGGGCGTTCAAGTCAAGCATGAGCCAACAAGGAAAATACGTTGTCTCAAATCAAATAACATATAGAGCCCACAAAATCTAGCCCACGAGCTCAATAAAAGATGTCATCAGATCAACAACGTTTGAAATTGAATGGCATGCAATGATAAGATAACGTAGTAGCCTGATCTTTGGCAAAAACTATTCAAATTCAAAAGAAGGTTGTTGGCCAAGTATCTTATCAATGGAATAAGGGGACCATCATCAAAGGAGGGGACCTTCTCCCATGAACATATTTATTATACAAAGAAAGAAAGAGAGTAAGGAGAAAGCACAAGAGAGAAGCAAAAGATACACCGAGCAAGCAAGTACACAAGTATACTTCATCTGAATGTATTATGTAAGCACGACGAACAATAGGTAAAGGGTTCCGATCCCTCCAAGTATACTTCGTCTGAATGTATTCCCTATTTTCTTGATGTAAACAAGGGCTTTAAATCCAAATATAAATAAAATAAAATTGTTCTTCTCTGTTTTGTTAAGATAAACTTGCTTTCTGTCTTCATTAATAAGAGGTTTTAGCCTTTCTGTCTTTCATCATTTAAAGCCCTTGTTTACATCAGGAAAGTAGAGAATACATTCAGACGAAGTATACTTGGAGGGATCGGAACCCTTTACCTATTGCTCGTCGTACTTACACAGTGTACTGGTCTTCGAGGTTTGGTGAAGATTGCATGTTGGGGTGTACTTGCTTGATTGGTTTATCTCTTGCTTTTCTCTTGTGCTTTCTCCTTACTCTCTACATTCATGGAAGAAGGTCCACTCCTCTAATGATGGTCCCCTTATTCCATTAATAAGATACTTGGCCAACAACCTACGTTATTTTATCATCGCACCCCATTCAATTTCAGGCTCATTCTTGACTTGTAGGCCCTATGAGATGTGGGCCCACGCATGTTCAAACCGATTTTCTGGCTTGCATAACTCCATGTGCTACTTTATCTGCAGGTCCAACATATCTCGTCTTCAGGTCCAACATGTCGTGTGGGCCTTGCTTGTTTCAATTGATATATGTAGGCTTGGTGGGCCAACATACCCATTTCCACAAGCTCTCTACGTGCCATATGATATCTTGACGATCTATGTCAAACTTTAGTTGAAATTTATCTGCCAAAAGTGGCCTAGGGCTTCATGTATTCCTGCATTTATAGATGAGGAGATCCGAATGCTCTCTTCAACTATTGGCTAATGCGGAGGCTTGGATGTCATGATAAAGCCTATGCTAGGATTGACCCGCCTAAATCAATCATTAACCCAAGTTCAGGGTATATGTTTTCTTCAGACCTTGTAATGGGATTGAACTTTTTACTGGTTCCATGGTGAAGAATTTTCTGCTGGTCTAAAGAACCTCAGCCAAGTGCTTTCCTTCTACTGTTCTAGAATAAGATCTTTTTCTCTACCTATGATAAATTGTATATCTTCACTTTCCGGGAAAAAGAAATGTAATTTTCTACCTCGGTTATGTAATAGACAAAATTTGAGACAGTCAAAATTATGTGGCACACCAGGGTGTATACTTTAGGTACAATAACCAGGGTCTCTTAGCATTTTTTCGTGATCTTTGCTTTGGTCATGACTCATCTCATGCATTTCAGATCAAATATATTTGTCATGATCATATATATTTTTTCATGGTGGTAAATTGGTGTTAGAATGCTGTATAGAGAATTGTAAATCAAAATCACTATAAACTAAATTTTTATCTCGAGTAAATGCTTACTGTGTGAGAATCAGAAGTTCTGATCTCATGGATTACACATCTGATGCTTCACCTCAACCTATATTGACATGGAACATATATGGCAATGGCTTCCGATACAATTTGCAAAAGGTGTTGTTGTAATTAGGTATAATGTATTTTTTCCCTTAAGTATTGGTAATTTGGATTGAGGATAATGATTATTGACTTTTTGAATTCAGATTCTAGTTTCCTCTGTTGTTATAGCTCTTAGCTTTTAAATGGGACCATAGGTAGTCGCAATTTGTTATAGTTCTTAGCTTTTAAATGTGTCTTATGTTAGGGCTGTGGCCCTTTTGTGCAGCTGTAAGGACTTTCTTCATATGATTTTTTTTCTTATCAATATCTTAAGCATCCTGTGTCATGCATGTTTTGAATATTCAAACTACCTTGTTGAACCGAAACATTTTCGTAGCCTGCCAGTAAAAAGGGAGGGGCTGTAAAGTCAGGTGTCAGTAAGAAAGGAGATGTGTATCAGCTGAAAACATCAAAGCTAGTTGAAACTGAAGATGCGGAGGTAAATGATTTACTATATGTTTGCAAGGGCTATCTACCGTTTTCCTGTTTCCTTATTGTTTCCCAATGACCTAAAATTGAGAGTTACACTACATTGTTTTCTTAGTGCACTTGAGGCAGAGTACCAAAATTATCCATTTGAGGTGTGTTTGGATGGGATCCACTATTCTGTTCCAGATTAGTAAGTATAATGGGGTCGTTTATTGCCTAATAATTTTGCAGGGTGCAGCTGTAGTTCCAAAGAAGGCTGTAAAACTATTTGAATCCTCATCATCATTGTCTGGTGGTGGGTTTGAAAACCTACCACGTGCTGATGTCAGTGGAAAGATTACACCTACTTTACTGAAGGGCTTTGAAAGTCCTGATCTGAAGGTCTGGTTTTTATCATATAAATCAATTAGTTGTGATACAGTCTTTTTTCTTTTGTTTTTTTCCTAGATACATTTATGAGGAGTGTTAGCTCTTATTATAATGATCCTCCTGAATAGTTTGTTTTCTTTTTCCCAGGTTCGTCTAGAATCTATTGAAGCCGTACAAAAAATATTGGAAGAGGCCAACTTACGCATCCAACCAACAGGAACTGGTAATATCATTTGCATGCAAAGGATGGTGATAGATTTGGAGGACTTTTTTTTTATACACTCGACTTAAGTTTATTGCTTGTTGTGCTGCCACTCCCAAGGGCCTATGCAAGTTAAGGCCCCCACTTAATTTTAATTGCTACCTGAACTCTAAGATAATTCTGTCATACCGTCGTAAATTTATCCTAATGCCCGCAGGGGAGCTATTATGTATTAGGTTCTTGATAGAGTTATAATTATTATTTCCACTGGCTTTTTGTCCAAATACTCTCACTTCTGTTTATCATAAGCCAAAGTACAAATATAGCTAGCTGTCAATAGAATTGAATATTTTAGTGCATCATAAACATAAGAGGTTTTCATAAGTTCACCTAAAATGGGCCAAAGGGGGGGAAAAAAAACTAGTGCAAAAGGCTGAGAAGTGAGGTGGGGGAAAAAAGTTTCACCATGATTATTAATGTGTCCTCTCTATAATAAATTTATGGATCCGGCACTAGCCACTTGTTAGATTGTATTGGCTTAACTTGTAATGAGACATGTCTCAATTGGTTAGATTGCTTTAGCTAGGGTGCTATTTGTTAGATTCTTTGTACAAAAGGGTTCTTTAGTCATTTGTATTGTAGGGTTGTATATATTCCCCTTTTTCCCTGTTAATGAAATCAGTAGAGGAATTCTCACGCTCAATTCTCTCTCTCTCTAAATTCGTTCATGGTATCAGAGCACTACGATCTAGGGCACCAGATCTTTTTCCCACCTGGACTCTCGCCGACTACCGGCGACCTCCGGCGAACTTCGGCGAACCCAGGTTGTTCTCGTTTGAGGTCTTTCTAACTCCGGTTGGACTCGTTTTGAGTGTTTTTTGGTGCCGATTGGGTATTTTTTCTGCTGCCTATTGCTTCCAAGATCTGGTATGTGCTCGTTTTTTATGTTTGTTGCTGTTGATCATCTCTGTAAGCTTCCGCTACCGCCTCTTTGCTTCTGAAAGTGACTGGGCTTGGTTATCCAAGGTCCCTTTTTCATGTGTTTCGAAGCCTGTGGTTAGTTTACTCATAACCCACTATTAAGGGGGCGTTTTATTGCCATTTTCAATCAGTTTGGTGTTACTTTTGCTGAGCTGTTTGAGTAGTAGTTCGCTGGGTTCTTTTGATTGCCCGTGAGTCGACATTTTTTGAACGTACAAGAGGATTTTTGGTCTTCATCTATAACTTGCAATATAGTCTGAAGGGTTTGCAGTTTATTGTTAGGGCAATTTCGTAGTCCCTGTTTGGGAGCTGTTTGGATTGTATTTGCCTTCCTCTGCCACTGTTGGGTACCGTTCTGCACTATACGTACGGGATTGTTTCGAGCTATTTGGCAATTGACGGTATGTCGGAGGATCACAAGAATATTCCTGTTGGTACTCTTTCTCAGGGGGAGTTACAAACTCTCAGGCGCCTACTGGCTAAGCTTGATACTCTGTCTTCCATAGCTTCTATTTCCACTACCTCCTTTGCTCACACAGGTATCCAACCTAGTGCACATACCGCCACTTCTTCTCTTCCTTGGATAATAGATTCCGGTGCTACGGATCATATGACAGGTTGCTCATCCTTCTTTGACTCCTACTCTACATGCTCTGGTAAGGACAAAGTTCGAGTAGCTGATGGATCCCTGTCTGCTATTTCAGGGAAAGGTTCCATTCACTACTCACCTACCTTACCTCTTTCTTCCGTTCTCCATGTTCCAAATTTTACTACTAACCTTATATCTGTTAGTAGTCTCACACAATCTTTGAATTGTTCGGTAACATTTTTTCCCACTCATTGTGTTTTTCAGGAACTGGGAACAGGAAAGACGATTGGTACTGGTAGAGCTCAGGATGGCCTGTATTTTTTGGAGTCTGTGCCTTGTTCATCTCTTACACCCTCACCCTTGGGTCATGCCCTTGAGGCGGATACGGGTTCAGATCTTCCTCTATTGCATCAGTGGCACCGTAGACTTGGCCACCCTTCTTTTGGTATTTTAGAGAAACTTTTTCCTACTTTAACTAAACGATGTTCTAGAAGTAGGTTCTTTTGTGAAGCCTGTGAACTTGCAAAACATAGACGTTCCTTTTATGCTCCTGTTCATCAGAGGAGTGCTTCTCCTTTTATGGTTGTCCACACTGATGTCTGGGGTCCTTCCCCCATTATCTCTATTTCTGGTTATCGCTATTTTGTTACCTTTATTGATTGTCATTCTCGTATAACTTGGGTGTATCTACTCCGAGCAAAGAATGAAGTTTTCTCATGCTTTCAGTCTTTTCATAAGATGGTGCACACACAATTTGATACCAACATCAAGATACTTCGTTGTGACAATGGGACTGAATATATGAACGGTCCCTTCAAGTCATATCTTGATGGCAATGGCATTCTTTTCCAAACTACTTGTGTGGGTACACCGCAACAAAATGGAGTTGCGGAAAGGAAGAACCGGCATCTTGCTGAGGTGGTTCGTTCTCTTATGTTTACTATGAATGTTCCTAAACATTTTTGGGGCGAGGCCATCCTTACAGCTTCTTATCTTATTAATCGAATGCCCTCCAGTGTTCTTCCATTCCGGACTCCCTTGGATTTCCTTCCTGGTAACTTTCGGGTCTCTACTCTTCCTCCTAAGGTTTTTGGTTGTGTTTGTTATGTACATGCTTCTCACCACCCCGGTGGAAAGTTAGATCCTAAAGCTCGTAAATGCATTTTCCTTGGCTACTCTCCCACTCAAAAGGGGTATCATTGCTATGACCCTCTTTCTCGAAAGAAATTTGTTTCAATGGATGTCACCTTTTGGGAACACGAACCCTTCTACCCTCTCTCGTCCCCATCTCTTCAGGGGGAGAGTTCTAGAGGGGAAGAGATGTTGACTAGAGGGGAAGAGATGTTGACACCTTGTGATTTTGATTTGTGGTACTCTCCCCCATCTGTTGGTGAGATGGAGAATGTTGTTACAGGGGAGAACATTGGTGAGGGGGAGGAGGCATCTCCCAACCTTAGTAATCTTGAAGAGGAGAGAGATGAACCTGAATCTGGAGAAAGAGTAATGCCGGATGCAAGAGAAAGATTGGACAGACCTGAGTTAAAAACTTTCACTCGCAAGAAAAAGGGCCAACCTGATGCATTACCACAGTACCAATCATCATCACCAGTTCTAGTTCCTGACGCTTCAGCTGAGTCTTCTGGTAAATCTCCTTCCTCTATATCCCTTCCTTTTGATGATCTTGATGTGCCTATTGCTCATAGAAAGCCAATTCGTACACATAAAGTGCCGGCTCGATTATGTACCCAACATTCCATTTCGCAATTTGTTTCATATTCTCGTCTGTCTCCTTCGTACTCTACCTTTCTTTCTTCTCTTTCTTCTATACCTATTCCACATTGTTGGAAGGAAGCTTTTGCAACTCCTAAGTGGAATGAAGCTATGGTAGAGGAGATGAAGGCCTTGAAGAAAAATGGCACCTGGGAGTTAGTGTCTCTTCCTCCGGGAAAGAATGCAGTGGGATGTAAATGGGTGTTCACGGTTAAGCATAAAGCTGATGGCACTGTTGAGAGGTACAAGGCAAGATTGGTTGCCAAAGGCTATACTCAGACATATGGCATTGACTATGAAGAAACCTTTGCTCCAGTGGCCAAGATGAACTCTATTCGCACCTTGTTGTCCTGTGCTGCTACTCTAAACTGGCCACTTTAACAGATTGATGTGAAGAATGCTTTTCTTCATGGTGATTTGGAAGAAGAGGTGTATATGGATATACCACCTGGTTTTTCTTCCTCTACCACTGAGGGCAAGGGGTGTAGGTTGAAGAAGGCTCTCTATGGCTTGAAACAATCACCAAGAGCGTGGTTTGACAGATTTCTCAAGGCCATGTTGAAACTTGGATACACGCAGAGTCATGCTGATCATACTATGTTCACCAAGAGGAGTGATGGTAAGATTGCCATCCTTATAGTTTATGTGGATGACATAATTATGACAGTGATGATGTGAATGAGCTTCAGATGCTTAAAGTTCTTCTTGCCAAGGAATTTGAAATTAAGGAGTTGGGGGCTATGCAATAATTTCTTGGCATGGAGGTGGCTAGATCTGTGAAAGGGATCTTCATTTCCCAAAGGAAATATATTCTTGACATCTTGGAGAAGACTGGGATGTTGGGGTGCAAGCCCGCTGACACTCCTATTGAGGTCAATCATCATCTTGGCAGCGTGGGAGAGCATGCGGATAAGGAAAGATATCAGAGACTTGTGGGTCGTCTGATATACTTATCTCACACACGTCCAGATATTTCTTATGCGGTGGGAGTTGTCAGTCAATTTATGCATGACCCTCGTTCTTCTCACCTTGATGCTGTTTATCGTATCTTGAGATACCTAAAATCCTCTCCAGGCAAAGGTATTTTGTTTTCAAACCATGGTCATTTGAGGTTGGAATCCTTCACTGATGCAGACTGGGCAGGATCTATTGATGATAGACGTTCTACCTCTGGCTATTGCACTTTCCTTGGTGGGAATTTAGTTACGTGGAGAAGCAAAAAGCAATCCGTGGTAGCGAGGTCAAGTGCAGAAGCCGAGTACAGAGCCATGGCACATGGTGTTTGTGAGCTTTTATGGCTTCAAACTTTTTTGCATGATTTGGGAATTGTTGATCACAGTCCTATGAAGCTGTACCTTGATAACAAGGCTGCTATCAATATCGCTCATAACCCTGTTCAGCATGATCGGACAAAGCATATAGAGATTGATAGACACTTTATCAAAGAGAAGCTGAGCAGTGGTGTAATATGCATGCCTTATGTGAAATCCGAGGACCAATTAGCTGATGTGTTTACTAAAGGTCTTAGTAGTAAGGTGTTTCATCGTATCCTCTCCAAGTTGGGCATGATTAATATCTATGTACCAACTTGAGGGGGAGTGTTAGATTGTATTGGCTTAACTTGTAATGAGACATGTCTCAATTGGTTAGATTGCTTTAGCTAGGGTGCTATTTGTTAGATTCTTTGTACAAAAGGGTTCTTTAGTCATTTGTATTGTAGGGTTGTATATATTCCCCTTTTTCCCTGTTAATGAAATCAGTAGAGGAATTCTCACGCTCAATTCTCTCTCTCTCTAAATTCGTTCACCACTCCATTGACTTTTGCTTTTATGTTGACTCCTAGTGGAATTATTTGGAGCTCTTAGAGGGCGCCTACATGACAGGAACAAAAATTTAGTAATTGCAACACTGTCTACTGTTGGGGCACTAGCATCTGCAATGGGACCAGCAGTTGAGAAGTCTAGCAAGGTTGTTTGCTGTAACCCCACATTTCCTTGCCACTTGTCCTTGACTGTTACTTTGACCATATTATCAAGCAGTGGTTTTTGCAGGGTATACTGGCAGATGTTTTAAAGTGCCTTGGTGACAAGCATATGAAAGAAAAAAGTTTGACTACTCTAGATTCTTGGCTTGCTGCTGTTCATATTCAAAAGATGGTTTGTGTTTCGTTTTTCCTATGTCCTTTACCTGTTGTTTTATTCTCCCCCTTCTCTGGTACTATAACAACTCTATTCACTAATAGGTGCCTTACATTGCTGCTGCTTTAACGGATATTAAGCTTGGTGCAGAAGGGCGCAAGAACCTTTTTGATTGGCTTTCAAAGCAACTTGGTGGACTAAAAGATGTTACAGACACTGTAGATCTACTGAAACCAACTGCTTCTTCTATAACGGTATCTAGTGCCAAAATTTGAATGTCTTTTTGATACTGATTTGAAGGGAATATGTGCGACTGTTTTACCACTCGATCAACTTATATATGGCTTGTGATCTTAAATGTAGGATAAATCGCCAGATGTTCGTAAAGCAGCAGAAGTATGTATTGGTCAAGTTGTTAGAGTTTGTGGGCCAGAAACAGTACGTGGAATCCAAGTTGTAGGTGTCCCTTTTTTGTTTACATTCAGTATGAATTCTGAACTTTTTATTGTCGTATATCCAGGTGACCAAGAACTTGAAAGATATTCAAGGACCTGCATTAGCTATTGTTCGTGAATGGCTGCAGCAAAATGGGGCGTTTCAAGGTATATGGTTGTGAATCTTCAGGAGGTTTTGTTATATTTGTTTCTTTGGTTTTGCAGCTCATGTTGATATACTTTGCTTGCTCCCAGAAACATTTGAATTTTCGAAGGCAATATCGTCAGAGCCAATTTCTAAAAGCAGCTCAAAGGTCAGAAAATCTGCCTCCAATGGTCCTGGTGATTGTATACCTCTGCATGGAAGCCAGGCTGTTTCTTCGGTATGCTTTTGCCTGCTTGAATTGTTTTCCATTTGAAGTATAAAAGTAGGAATACTGATTTTTCTATGATTTGGGAAGAGAGCGATTTCATCAAAGGGTTCAAGGACAGAATCAATTATGTCTGTTCAAGATATCAATATTCAGTCTCAGGCTTTGTTAACTGTTAAGGATTCGAACAAGGTACTTAATTGATTGGTAACAGACTTCAATTCCTTATTAACGTAATGTGTTTAGTGCGGCTATGATTGGAATGAGCTGTGCACAGGAGGAAAGGGAGAAATTGATTGTTCGCAGGTTTAAATTTGAAGAGCCACGGTTGGAACAGATTCATGATCTTGAGGTATGTCCTCTTGAATGTTCATAAATGGTCTTTTGCTTTGCTGCTGTTCCTCTATCAACTTGACAGATTCCTTGTCTTCTTTTTGCCACAGAATGATCTTAAGATGTATTTGAGAAAGGATTTGAGCAGGAGGCTTCTGAGCGCAGATTTCAAGAAGCAAGTTGATGGAATTGAGATGCTCCATAAGGTGTTTTTAGATATCACACTTTTGGTTCCTTGGATTTCTCTGGATATTTGAATGGGCCTTCCTTACAGCTTATGTTAACTTTCTAGGCACTGCCTTCGATGGTAAAGGAAATATTTGAAGTTCTGGATATAGTTCTCAGGTGGTGTGTTCTGCGATTCTGTGAATCTAATAAAGCGTGCCTACTGAAGGTATAGTATTTTATTAACCTTCTTGTTTGGATGATCATTCTGAAGTTTATATTCAGATTAGATTAGGTGCTATTGAATTCAGTTTTTGTGTTTACCACAAAAGGTACTTGAGTTTCTGCCCGATCTCTTTGACACATTGAGGTGTGAGGGTTGCACAATGACAGAGGCAGAAGCAGCCATTTTTCTTCCTTGCTTGATTGAGAAGGTACAACAATTCCTAACTGAATGAATTTTGCTAATGTATATATTGTGTTAGTATCAGTAGTTTTGCTAGTCTAGACCCCATAAAGTTAGCATGGGTCCGTTTGCCTTTTGGGGGGCTTTAGACTGTTCGACTTGGTTTGAAGGTCGGAATTTGGCCAAAGTTTGACCACAGCTAAGTTGTCTCCATTTTGCCTTGTTTTATGCTGATACTATTCTATCAATTATTAGGCTTCTCTTTTACTTTCTTCTTGTTCTGCAGTCTGGACACAACATTGAGAAAGCACGAGAAAAAATGAGGGGACTGATAAAGAAAATCATCCATGCATATTCAGCAACAAAAAGTCTCCCTTATATCTTGGAGGGTTTGCATTCCAGAAACCACCGAACCCGTATTGAATGTGTGGATCTTGTTGGATTCTTGTTTGATACCCATGGAGCGGAGGTACAATAGGGAATGCTATTTGATCTTTATCCTTCTTTGCTAGGGAAGGACGCTTCCTATCCTTTCTTGTCTGCAGATTGTGGGGCAGTTGAAATCCTTGCAGACTATTGCGAGCTTAACAGGAGAAAGAGATGGTGAAATTCGAAAAGCTGCATTAAATACTCTAGCTATTGGTTACAAGATCCTTGGTGAGTCATGGTCTTAGCACCTGTTTAATTTTGGTTTATTCGAATAAGAAGATTTGACTTTGGAGGTTATAAGTTCCGAGTGATTTCAATGTATTTGTTTCTAGCAGTTGTGTTGCTATTTTTAATGTAATTTTTTCTTAATCGCATCTTAGCCTTGGTAGGAACTGCCAATAGTAACAAGCAACATCTATTTAGCAGATGTCCATTTTGTAGTCTTATTCCGAGGAACCAAAATCAAACAATAGGAAGCAATATCCATTTTGCTATCTTGTTCCGAGAAACCAATAGCAGCAACTAGCAAGCAATATCCATTTCGTACTTTTTGCTCAGCAGCCTAGGTTGTCATTTTTTTTACAGGTGATGACATATGGAGGTATTTCGGGAAGCTGGCAGATGCTCAAAGGAGCATCTTAGATGATAGATTTAAGTGGAAGGTCAGTGCATAGTTGCGCTATTTCTTGTGCTTCTGTTTCTTCCATTCATCGGGCTGTGTATTGTCAGGACCGAGAGATGGACAAAAGAAAGGAGGGAGAGCCTGGGAAAGCAAGGGCTGTTTTAAAGAGTTCTGTTAGGGTAAATGGGTATGTCTCTCATCTGTTTCTTTTGCAAAAAGAGCTTGTTCCTGTGATCATATACATACATACATAATGTATGTATGGAGTTGTAAAGTTGTTGCTTCCTCTCTCTTGAAATTATTCACTGCGTGTTTGTTCTTGAAGTTTTAGTGCATAATGTTTCTCTGGATGCCAATTAAACCACTATATGAGGAGGCGTTGGCGATGCTCGTGTTGAAAGCTGGATGTTTTCATGGTTGTTGCTACTCTTCGAGATATATTTCGCCTATACTGGAAAGAGATGAAAACTAGGCCTTCTATTACTTACCTAATAATGCAAATGTTTAATACCCTTTGTCTACATCTTAATAATTACCATGGAGATAACCCCTACCAAATAAGTTTGATGAATTAGTTATTTCATGCTGCATTAAGTTATTGGGCCTAGGTAACTGTGGTAATGTTTATCGAGAAACACTTTCTCACTTTCCTGCCATATATATTCTAATGCACTTCAGAGTACATGAAGGTGGCTCTCTTTCTTCCATCAATGGGGTGTTCCTTTTGCATAGTAGTATCACCCTTTGGCAACTTGGCCAAGTATGCTTATAATTAACGTTTTGATAATATGTTAATAATGGATATCATCAGAGAAAGATGGCATCATATTGGGTCATGCCTTATCTAACCGTTCACCATGCTGTCAGCTTCCTTTAGTTAGTATCATTTTCTATTGTGAAATGTGAAGTTTGATTGACTAGTTGTAGTAGTTTCTTTTACATGCAATTTCTCTTCCATACATTCAGGAGAAGAGAGGAACAGACCTTTGCAATTCTGAAACATCCCTCATCTCTGTTTTAAGTACAAAGTCATAACATTTCTATATTTCTTTCTCTCTCTTTTTTGTCTGGTTTTTTTTTTTTTTCCTTTTGTTGCTCCCATTCAGTTGCAAGTGTGTTTCAAATACGGAAAAATTGTATTTTCATTCTTCCAGTTAACTGTAAGATGTCCTCGGAACATTATCATCAGCTTATTTGGTAGTTGAAGTGTTTGAAAAACAATGAGCTCTTTTTTATAGCTGTGTTTCTCTCTATGTTTACCACTATGTTCACATGTTCGAGCCCTGAGTCTTTTGCTAACTTATTGTGTGTTGGTTAAACAATGATCTTGCTTTCTCATTATGAAGTTATATCTTGTCAGCAAAAATATATGAGTTGCAGTTTTGTTATGAGGGCAGTTTTTAAGTTACAATTATAAAAGTTAGATTTGTTCGATCTCTGACTTTCTTCATGTCTGCTTTGTGATCTGTAGATCTGATGTAGCAAAACAACGTGGTGAAGTTCCGCGGTCTGTAGCTGGTAAAATCTTTTCAAGGTACTGCAGATTTCCTGCCTTAGGATTATTGTTCGCTGTGTGTAGAAATTTAGTAATCCTACTTTGTTGATAACCTTACGTCTATATTGAATTAGGGGGGATGGTGGACATTCTGAGAAGCACATGGAGAAACATTTTATTCACAGAACGACTGCTGTTGCAAATGGCCCCAGAGACTGGAATGAAGCCCTTGATATTATTGAATATGGCTCCCCTGAGCAGGTTTTTATATTAGCGGTGTACTCCTTTGGTGTTTTCTATTTTTCAGATGTGAGGTGTAAAATATCTTTTGCTAGACTGAGTTTACAGCCGTTACTATTTGGTTTTGGTTTTAGAGTCATATTGACATTTCCCCTCTTGTTTGGTTCCTTTTTGTCTTTGTATTGTTATCTCACTGTGATTAGATGATATGGTCACCCATGGTGATTTATTTTGTCTCTCACGTTCTTGCTTCAGGACTATTAGTTGGATTTTCACACACAATCTCTCTCTCTCTCAACCAACCTCCAGTTCTAAGTAATTTGTTTGTTGTTCTAAGTAATTTGTTTGTTGCTGCAGTCTGTTGAAGGAATGAAATTTGTATTCGTTGAGTTGGATCAGGCAACCAGCGGTCGTGAAGGCAGTGCAACGCGTAAAATTGTGGAAGGTGCTGATAGGCTTGTCTCATGCTTAGTTAATAAGGTAACACTTTTCCAAGATGCTGAATAAGCTTGTCTCATGCTTAGAAGTTAGACCTCGGCTGGGTCATATTTTGACTAGCCAAAAATCTTATTAACTTCAAATATATCTGTGGCAGCTAGCTGAGATATTTGACTCAAGTCTCACAGGAGCCTCTTCAAGGTCTTGTAAACTTGTTCTCAATGTAGTAATGCAGGTAATTTGCCGTCAACGTCTCCCTATTCTACTTGATGTTGATGGTTCATTTGATTGCAAAATGCCAATAAGAAAAAAAGAAGTTTTTGCATTGAGATCGGCTCATGTGACTTACCAAAAAAATAAATGAATGTTGTCTCATAGGAAAAATACCAATGATATGGTTCAAAGGAGTATTGTGTGTGTGTGTGTGTGTGTGTTGGGGGGGAGGTGGGAATTGGAAAGACATGGATCGTTTATTTCTTTATGTTGTTTAGCAATTAGCATTATCCTTATGGTGTACAGTAGTTGTTGTGAGTATTTGTTGAGAACTGAGAGTGGACTCTTTGGGAATTCGTGGTATGGTCATTTCTCCAAGCACTTTTGCTTCATCAGAATGCGACAATTTCTGAGGTGAAGAGTAATGATAATGCTAGCACTGGGATAAAATTTGCCACATTGCTTCTTTTTGGGGATAGGTTCTACTCCATTCAAAGTGGGCTTACCTGTACAGTTACTTTAGGATCAGTGATAGAGTTCATGAAAATTAGGATTTGATTTGTCTAATTAGGGAAAGCAAAAGTGTGACCATTTTCTTTCCGTTCTGTCCTCCATTCTTGTGCCTCTCTTTATTTATTTCAATGAGCGTTATTTTTGCTCAAAAAAAGAATGATGCAAAGAAATAAAAGGAACTTGGGACCAACAGCAATCAATAGTTGCAAGACTCGTCTTATGGTGAGTAAGTGTTAGTATTTGCTGCAGGTATTCAAAAGTAAACGGTTTTCTCATGCTGTGAAGGAGAGTACTCTTGAGAGTCTATTCACTGAGCTGCTGCTTAGGCTTTTGGATGAAAGGGTTCCCCAGATGAATGATGGCTGCCAGCTCCTGAAAGCACTGAACGTTTTGATACTGAAAATCCTTGTTAAGTTTTTTTCATAAAGCTTCTATTTTCCAATGTGCTTATCGGAGTATGTTGGGACTTTAATATTGAGTATTCTATTCCGATGCAGGAAAATGCTGAACAAACTGCGTTATTTCTTGTCCTGATTAATCTCTTACATCCTTTGGACCCCTCAAGGTGGCTATCGCCAACATCAAATGAGTCTATTGCCACTAGAAAAGAGAAGTTCTCTGATTTGGTTATCAAATGTTTGTTCAGGCTCACAAAAGTTAGTTTCTTGCTAGCCCTTTTTGGTGCTCTTTGTGTCATTATTTTGATGAAGTTTCCATGGCCATGCACAATATATTTTTCATATATATAAATTGGAGATATTTCACAGGATTGTTTCAGTAAATTGGACTTGCTACCATGTCATCTGAATCTTTCTTTCTTTACATTCTTTACTCCCCACACTCCCAAAGGAAAGGAACCATAAACACCCTTAATTAGTATCTTTTATGCATAGGTAATAATCACCCTATTTTTTTTACAGGCACCAATTTAATTGGCCAGCAACAAATACAACCACGGACACATTTCACATGATTGACATACTAAAATGAAGTTCAGCAAGTTTTCCATCGCTCTTTTTTTTTTTCCTTCCTAAAAAACAAGTTATAATTTTTCTGCCATTCTTTTGTATTTTCTGAAGGATGAAGAAGATTTCATTCTCCCATTTTTTCTTGACTGCGAATTTAACAGTTGAGAGATTAAAAATATATACCCAGTTCTTTGTGCAATAGAACTTATGTCAGCTTCCCTATGGTGCAGGTTCTTCGAAGTACTATATGTGAAGTGGACATTGATTGTGTCCTTCAAAGTATCCACTTATACTTGCAAGTTCTGGGGATGGAAGAAATCCAGAGAAGGTATCTTTTGACCTATTTAAAAAGATATCTATCGGCCTAGTTATATATATCATCAAAATAAAATGCATATCATGATATGAACTGATTGGATTTTCTTGCCTTGTGGATGCCTTTCTGTTATGATGTTCTTCTGACAGAGCTGGAGCTAGTGATAAACCATTGACTATGGTTAAAATCATTTTACAAGAGCTTGTTAAGCTTGTTGGGCCTGCAATTAAAGGCCATCTTTCTAGGGTTCCAATTGATATGGAACCTCAGCCTATTATTGTTGCCTTCATTGAATCTTAATCTTCAGGTACCATGGTTGTTTGAATGTGTAACTACCTTGTTTGATCTTTATTTCTGTATTTCATTTCTCTCATACTTATTTGCACTCATTTTGCTCTCTGCCCTCTTCTCTTTTCATGTAATCTACCAGACTTTATCTACTGCAAGAATGTTGACACCTGGCAACCAACCTGTAGAGATGCACAATTGAAGGTATATATGATGCACAATTAAATCTTTATATGCTGGTTTCGGCCTGTCCTTCCTGATTAAAAGTATTTTAACTTGTCCACAAACAAGAAGTATTGGTTTTCGAATTTTCGATAACATTTTTTGCAATGGAAAGAAACTACTGTGAAAACCATGACAGTACTGTAACATTTTGTTTTTTCTATCTCCGAAAATACAGCAAGTGATCATGAATCGAGCCAGCTTTATTCTTTTTTCGTAGTTCTTTTCAGAAGACTTCCAAAAAAAAAATTGGTTGTAGGGGAAAATTTTGCAACCACTTCCCAAAAAAATAACAAGAAGGGTGTTTTTCAAATTGTCGAAAACCGTTTTCGCAGAGGAAATGGACATAATTTAACGCTGAATGTTTTTATTGCTACTTGTTTTACACATGACAAAAAACTGAAGACAGAAAACAAAAACTATGCCAAGCACGCTCGTGCTTTCTCTCTGTTTTCATGTCTCTGTTGGTAGGACTTCAACAATGAATATGATGACAGCAGATATCAGTGCGAGAACAAACGTTATACGAGAAAAAAGAATGAAAAGCATCGAGTCTGCTGCTGCTGCTGCTGCAGGTAACCAAGATTCTAGGAGCAGCTCATTAACACAAAAAAAAAAAAAATGGAAATTTTGCCCACGGACTGATTCTCATGCATCCGACATCACTAATGCTGCAATATTGCACGTAATCCAGTACGGATTAGAACAAGCAGCTTAATTCTTCAGGGATGCAGCTAGAGGAAGGGCTCATTTCTTTTGTTTCTCCTGCCATATATAATTATGCCAATTCAATCCTGATCATGAAATGAAGATGGGACACCCGCGTGTAATTACAGAGTTGCCGGTATTATAGGGGCCGACGCAAGAAGAGGCACGTGACCACGCTGCAATTTTTGAAAACTTTGTTCATACCTCAGGATTCTCTTATTAATATGTTATCCTTCCGTACAACTATAAATGTCAAGGAGCTCACATATGTTTTCGTTTTCTCTACTTTCTTCTCTTGCAACTTGCACCTCTAGATGCTTAATATTACAGTATTGTGTGATGAGTCGACGAAGAAAGATTTCTCCCCGGGTTTAGACCCTTAATGCCATACCTTGTTGAAGGCGATTTCTCAAGAGAATCGCGCACAGTTCCCGTCTGACCAATATGTGATTGGGGTTCCCCGGGGAGCAGTTTTTGTTTGGGCCTCGGATGTACATATATTTTGTTCGATTGCGGCACTTGCGCTTGCGATTATTCCAAAATTAGGGGATTCATATATATATTTTTTTGAGACTGTCTCTTTCAGGCTTTTAGTCTTTGTTTGTTAAGTAAGCTAGGATTCATTTCTTTGTGTCACCTTGATTGGACGTATAACGAATACTAAACAATGTATTTAATTTTAGGGGACTTGCAATTTTGTACGTTTCGTTGTGATTTGCCACTCGGATTATTTGGAGATAGAGTAGTAGATTATTTAGACATCCACGATTCATATTCTATTTTATAACTATTGAGGTAGGCAGCGTGCTAGGCCCGCAGATATGTCATTCGGCCTATTTGTTTAATGAGTATTTGCTAAATCTGGTTCTAAATGGAGAAAATCTTTTTAACAGTTGTTTAATGAGTCTATCGCGAATGTCCAAAATTGTTTTGGACGTTCGGATGTAAATGAAACTTTTCTGGAGAAGAGGTAAACATGTTTGGTGTAAATTTAAGAGTTTTTTTTCTTCTTTTTATTTCCTAAATTATGCACATTTTCTCTACTTAATCCCTAAACTATCAATTTGATGATTTCATCCCTCAACTATCATACCGTTACCTATTTAGTCCAATAAATAACGGAAATTAGAAATTTGGACGGAAAATATCATGTACGGCCCTATTTGGTACCCTGTAAAGCAGATTCTTGATTATAATAGCCTTAGAGATAAAAATTAATTACAACCCTTTAGGATAAAATGATCAGAAAAATAAGACATTCACATCGGTTCAAACAGATTGAAAATTGAAGCACTTAATTTTCTTACAAGATTCATATATTAGAATCTTACGTGGCATTTTATAGAGACTAACACATACATTTTTTTTTAAAAAGACTGAGTTCTTTATATAGAATTTAGACTGTTTATATATTAAAAATATGGTTAAAAATTAAGCGCTCTAATTTTCAATCCGTGTGAACCGGTGTGAAGATCTTATTCTTCTGATCATTTTATGCTAAAAGGTTATAATTAATTTTTCTTTCTAAAGCTCTTACAATCAAATATCTGCTCTAAAGGGTCTCAAATAAAATACAGAGTATTTAATTATGATAGAGATAAAAATTAATCATAACTCTTTAGAATAATATGATCAGAAAATTAAGATCTTCGCACCATTCCAAATGGATTGAAAATTCGAACACTTAATTTTTTTAGAAGGTTTATATACTAAAAAATATGGTTACAAAATTAAGTGTTCCAATTTTCAATCTGTTGAAACCGGTGCGAAGGTCTTATTTTTCTGATCATTTTATCTTAAAGGGTCATAATTAATTTTTATCTCTAAGGCTTTCTTAATCAAGTATCTGCTCTACAAGATTCCAAACAAGCCTTACATAGCATTTTCCGTCCAAATTCCTAACTTCCATTATCTATTGGACTAAGTAGGTAACGGTATAATAGTTGAGAGGATGAAATCGTCAAATTGATAGTTTAAGGACTAAGTAAAGAAAAGATGCATAGTTTGGCGGATAAAAAGGAAAAAAAACTCTAAATTTAATCACCGGTCTTTACAAAAGTGGATCTTTCTAGAAATATATATGCTTCCCCATAGGTGAATTATATTTTGAAGTCATTGCGTAATTTGGATATATTCCATTGGGTTTCATGTTTCACGGTTTTGAATTTGCTAATACTTTTTTAATATTGTGTGAGTGTATGTTTTTGTAGTTATTATGTGAGTTAGTTAATAATTAGATTATGCAGGATATCCTTCGTGGATGCTATTCAATCAATCCAAAGTCAAAAACCCCCACCATCGACACAAATAATATGAAATACCATTTGTCGCAAACGCATGATAGGTTGTGAAAGTATTATGGTGTCATACTTTCTACATATTTGTTGCCAGGAGCGGCTCCAAGATTTTAGTTTAGCGGTGACAAAAATATAAAGAAATGTTTTATTCAAAGCTCCATATAAAATCAATATAATTATGATGGTTGAGTTTATATTGGGCCTAGTATACTTTGTTTTATTGAGCTATATTATGTACTTAGGCCGCGTCCCAGAAACGGGAATAAGTACTTATTTTTTAAGAAGGCAATTTCAAGCTCAAAAATCATGTGTTTACGTAAATAATTTTCCTAGCAATATGGATCTTGTTCAAAAAAAAAAAATTCATTTACATTATTTTTAAGTTTGAAAATATGAAATAAGCTGCTTATTTTTTAAGAAGGTTTCTGGAACGGAGCCTTACCCACAAACGCAAGTGAATTTTCATTTGCAGGGGCTATGAAAGAATCATTCAGTACTGTTGACAATATTTAGATTATGCAAGATATCCTGCATGAATATTGTTATTTCATCAATCCAAAGTCAAGACCTCACCTTCGACACAAATGATATAAACAACCCTTTGTCCTAAGCGCAAGCTAGGTTGTAAAGGGTTATGGTGTCATACTTACTACATATTTAAGAAGATTATGTTAGATGAAACTTTGAAATTTTCGTACGTAGGAGTTTGTTCTCATCAGACAATCCAAATAAAGTCACCTAATATTTATCTTTTTCTTTTTTCACGGACCTAATATTTATCTTTAGACTTTCATCTTGACTGCTGATTTTACCACTCCCTTTTTTGTTAACGCCACTCCCCTGTAAGTGTATTTTTAGTGCAAAAATACACTTGCAGAGAAGTGACGTTAACAAAAAAGGGAGTGACAAAATCATTTATCTTCATCTTTTGCAAAGAATATGCATCTCATGTGGGAGACCTGATTCAGCATTGTGTTCTGATCCACTACTATGAAGACTCATCTCATAAAGAACCAGGGAGACAGAGTGAGAAGTTTTAATTTTTTTTAAAGTCATTCATAATTGAACATAAGGCAATACTGACACCATCAAAATTGAAATGTGAAGCGTTCATGTACCCATTTCTATCGTGTTTCAAAAAAAAAAAAAAAGCGTTCATATACCTATCATTAGTGATAACTAAAAAAAAAATATTCATTTCTATGGGGCAATAGATGAACAGCTCGAATCATTGATGTGTACTCGAGATAGAACCACAAGATGGAAGGAGCTAAGATTTCTTAGCAGTCGGGTCAATGGCATTATTACACCTTAATAAAGTATCATGTACTGTACCTTTTTTCTAATATATACCTGTTGCAGTTGCGGAATCCACTATTTGGACAAAAAAAATGGAGTTATTCGATTCCGTTTTGCTAAGATTCTTATTTTTTAAGTACTTTTAGGGCTCGTTCTGCTAAAGAAAATAAGTAGCACTGATTTTTTGAATTAAATGTAATGTATTATGAGAGAATAATCTATATCGTAAAATGGAAAATAAAGTAATTAAAAGAATCATTGGAAAAGAATCAAAAGAATGATTGCGTTGAATCCTTTCCACCTACTTTCTTAAACTACATTGAAAATTGAAGGAATAGAATATATAGAGCTATTAAACTGATAAGAACACAGATCTAGAGCTAGGGCTGGCTTAGAGGATAGGTGAGAGAAGTATGCGCTTAAGGCCTAAAAAATGGCTAAAAATGAGGGTCCAAAAAATTCTAGGACCCCTATATATATATATATATATATATATATATATATATATGGCCCAAAAAATAAATTGCTCTAAGTCTCCTTTATACAAAATAGGCCCAATTAAAATTTAGGACCCACAAAATAAGCCTAACGGTAGAATACAATGATTATCAACTCTCATAGATCATAACCCATTAGGATACGTTTGGTTCGATAGAATGGAATAGACAATTGAATGAAATTGAGAAGATTAATTTTCAAAGAATGGATTTTGAGATATTGTAATGGTTGCATTTTTTTGGAATAATTATATGCTTATATGTTGTAATGGTAAATCTTTTGTAATGGTTTTTTTATAAAACTCTTTGTAGACCAACTTTTATATGAAAAAAAATAGGAAGATCTCATTCAAAAGGTTTATTTCCGGCCTTCAAAACTTATGAACCGACCCTGTAGAGCAGAGCTACCATTCTTATCAGCGAGACAACGAAGAATAAAAATACGAGTATTTCCGGCATTCTAGCTGCCGGACGGGCCAAAGGGCATCCCAATTCCCACTTGTCCTTTT
The DNA here is from genome assembly GCA_018127125.1 of Rhododendron griersonianum. Classification (NCBI taxonomy): domain Eukaryota; kingdom Viridiplantae; phylum Streptophyta; class Magnoliopsida; order Ericales; family Ericaceae; genus Rhododendron; species Rhododendron griersonianum. The sequence goes on from CM030800.1 coordinate 28,619,918, forward strand.
CCTTTCTCATTATTTACCATTTTCTTAGCTAACCTCATACTATTATATCCATTAGAGATATCCATTTGTCACTCAAAATCAATCCGGTTGGCAAATGACCCGTCACGGGTTGAATAATATGGAATCTGATTCCGGCCGCAACTTTAAGAGCCTTTTTTTTGGAGCAAACTGGGAAAACCATTAGAAAACAAAAAGTTTACAAATACTACAATTTAAAAACACAATTTCGGACACAATTATGTCCGGAATCGTTAAATGCATGTGGACCCATCTAGCTCTTTCAATGGCTCTGGACACAATCGTGTCCGAAGTTGTGTTTCTATCGTTGCTCATTACAAAAGCATTAAATAAACAATTTGAGAAGGATCTTTTTCAAAAAATAATAATAATAACCAATGAAAAGTGTATAAAAAAGAAAGAGTCTAGAAACACAACTTTCAGACACAGCTCTAAACTGTAGACATAATTGTGTCTATTGTCCCGAGTCGTAATTTGTGAATGAATCCAACGGCTTTTGAACACAACTAATGTTTGGAGCGATGTCTTAAATTTGTGATCCAGTTTTGCTGATTGAAAATGCATTGGTGTCGTATACCCGAAGCAAGAGTAAAAAATACTCCTAGTTGCTTTTGCAACAGAGACTGTTTCTCTTCTTGTTCGGGTGTTATGTTCTCTTCACTTACCCAACCCACATTTATTAGTCCGCTATCAACCTCTCTCTCTCTCTCTCTCTCTCCTTCTCTCTCTTAAAACGCTCTGTTTCCCTTTTCCTTTCACGTTTCAGGACAAGTGGCTGTGGAATTCTCTTTCCTCCACAAGTGTTTAGATTGATCTGATCAAATTGATGGCTTCAACTCTGCTCTTGGTGGTGGTTTTTGTCATTGATCTCGTTGCTTTTGCACTTGCTGTTGCTGCTGAGCACAGAAGGGCTACGGTGAGTAGTTCATTTCCATGCCTTTCTCCCTCCTCTTTCCTTTTTCTTGTGTTTTGTTGCTATTTTTGTGGAATATGTATTGTGGGTTTCCTGTATATATTTATGCTTAATTCACAGATTCTTGTCTCCGAAATAGGAACCCACTTCGCTGATTATGGGTTTTTTTGATTTCCCTGGTTTTAAATCCATGAATTATGTGTTGTTGTTCGATTCCTCAGTTTTCTGTTCTGATATAGGAATATATGTACATGAGAGCACATAACTACAGCCCCAGGATTAGTCCGGTTGGTTGGTGTGTTTGCTTCTCACACAATTGACCAGGGTTCGATTTTGGGGTCAGAAAGTAATTTCATGCGAATTCTGGTAGAGTAATTTCATGTGAATTACCTAGTACCGGAGTAGATGGCCTGACTTTGACCGGGCCGGGGGATAAGTTAAAAAAAGAGTACATTTACTATTATGCTTGATTTGTGTTGTGAGTTGCATGTCTAGGTTCTTGATTCGTAATTTCAATCCATCTATAGAATTTGCTTCTATTTGTGAAAGTAGTCTCTAGATTATTCAATAAAGTTCGATACCGAGTGTTGATTAAGAGATTTGTGAATTTCTCTGGTTTAAGTCAATGAAGTAGCTGTAATTCACATGATCCCAGTTGATTTCTTGACGTTAGCCGTGGTAAAGCACTTGATTAGAACCTCTAGCAAAATAGTCAGGTGTCGTGGAAAAATATTCTGCAGAAATTGTTGTCCTTATGGGGCTAGATAAGATGTTTAGATGTAGTAATGATCTGGGTCACATAATTCTCCGTAAGACTCTCTGCTCCTGCCCTCAATTCACGTTCTATGCTCCCACACTCAATCCTTGCTCTCACGATTTTTAAGTGTTTGGATGTTTTCGGAAGGCGCTCTCGCTCCCTTTTTCTCTCCCGGTCACGCACACGAATTATGTGACTTAGGTCATAAAATGCCAACAAAGGTGACGCCACGTTTGACAAACGGCATACAGCTGAACAAAAGATTTTTCATTTTCACATTCATAAAAAGTTATACTAATACGTAGGATGAATACCCAGCCAATAATCTTTGATCACCCACAGCCCAAGAAGCCCAACGATCAGCCCTCAATATGAACACTCAGTAGCCCAAAATCGTTGCCCTTAGCTTTAAGATGCAAAAAATAATCGAAACAAAAGCAGCAAATGTTGGGGATAACTTTTCCTAATGATTTCCCAATGGTCACATCTCACATATGAAGCATCGATAGTTTACAATTAGCAATAGCTTTGACAGATTGCTTGGTTAAGTAAACCAAAAACAGATGTCTTTGATAACCATTGATAATCTTTCAAAAGATGAGAACTCGTCGATGGGAACTGCAATATCTTATGTATTTTGTATATTTTGGTCAAACTGTTGATATTAATACAGGAGAGTTTAATTTATGCATAATTATATAATTGAACTAGTTTAGTTTTGTATGAATACCCCGCCAAAAGTTTCTGAAGCTGCCACTGGAAGCCAATGCCAGTTTTGGCTTTCCACATCTGACTACTTCTGCTGTCATAGGAGTTAACTGAAGCTTTGATCTCTTTTGATTCCCAATCCACCTGATTCTTCCTTCTTCCTTCTGGACCAGCTTCTACTAACTCCATCTCCTCTCTCTCTTTCTTCTTTTTTCTCCTTTTTATTGGTGGTGTTTTTTTTTTAATGGCTTGTGTTTCCCTTTTTTTGGTTATAAAATTGGGAAACCAGGATAAGTAGGTGCTTCCTCTATTCTCATTGGCGAAAACACGGCTCATGCATTACAGTCTTCTCTAACAGGCCTCCATCGATTCAAGTAATGACACCTGTGTTTACGGTTCAGATATTGCGACCGGCTTGGGAGTGGGGTCACTGCTGGCTCTCATGGCCAGTCAAATCATTATAATGGCAGTAAGTCGATGCATGTGTTGCGGGAAGGCTTTGAGACCTGGCAGTTCAAGGGCATGGGCAATCGCTTTGTTCATCACCTGCTGGTATGTGCTTATCTCTTGTTCATGGCTTGCCTTAATTGGGTGTTTGCTCATATAATTTTCGCTGAGATTTAGTTTGTTTTTGGATGATGGATTTCTGGAGGGGAAGTACAAGATAATGAAGCGAACAAACTAAATTAATTGTTTCATTTTCCATATGGAGATACCACTTTCTTTTCCCTTAATCCAAAGGCCCTGAAACCCAAAATTTTTGACAAAAAATGGTCACTGGTCAGATAAACATATTAAATGCTAAATGCTTCAGAAGTTTTTAAAATTGAATAACAAGTCTGCAGAAGGAGCTTTGAGTTTTATGTCTTAAGTTTCGAGTTTGAAACTTGTATTATTTTGTTATTTATTTTTAGTTGAAGCATTAATTTTTTCCTTCTCTCGAACGGAAAATGTAAATGGACCTTTTGTATGCTACACTACACGAATGCAGGCCTTGCAAACAATTACCAAGCTAATAAAGTATAGAATATTAGAGAACGTGCAGATAAAAGTACGAAAATATATTGTTGCAGTTCGTTTATTTTATCCAATTTTAGATGTTCTTTTGACCTTCTTTTTTTTTTCAAAAACCTCAATTTCCTTAAAAGATGATTTAATAAGACTATATTTATCTTTTACTTTATTCTAATAATATCCTTCTAATTTGGCTAGCAAAATATAGGGACCCTATGTCATGAGCTCACCTACTGATTCTAGAGTGCTAACATTCCGTACCACTTCTTAGTCTCTTTTGCGCTCCAATGTTTGGAAAACATTCTGTATCTTTGGATGTTTCAGGGTGACATTTATCATTGCTGAGCTTTGCTTGCTCGCTGGTTCGGTGAGGAATGCCTACCACACCAAGTACAGGACGGCTTTGTCTGCTAACTGCGAGACGTTGAGAAAGGGGGTCTTTGGTGCAGGGGCTGCATTCATTGTTTTCACTGGTATTGTCTCCGAGCTTTACTATGTTTACTACACCAAGGCAAATGACGGTTTCCAGCCAAATATCGACGCTGGCATAAGGATGGGAACCTACAAGTGAACTCTGTTGGAGGGGATAACTTGGGAAGTGTTTCTTTGTATCTGTTTCGTAGTTTTCTTTCTTTCCCACTTGTCCTCCTCGGTGATTCTGATGGTGAACTGCTACATGATACATTTGAACTAGGTTCTACTGTATTGTGGTGATGAATTGTAGATTGCTGTGTCTTTGTGAATATGTACTTGTTATCGTTTAAACGATGATAGCTAGTCCATTGGAAGTTCGCGGCCAATGATCTTTACCTTACGAAAGATTAAGTAGTCGTTGGATCCTCCCTTTGTTGACCTTAGTTCGTCACCAACACATAAAACATACATGATTGACAATTTCCAGTTCTTGGGGATTTCAGGACTCCTCAGAATATGGAAATTTGGTATTTGTGTTCGTATGTTAAGTCTCGTCTTTTTTTTCTAGTACACTTGCGAATCTGCATCACACGGAATGATTATTGGAAAATCCAGTCTGTAACAAACATAGGTGTTGTCTAAAATTTTGGCCTGAAGCCTCGAAAACGTTTGACTGTGATTGTTTGTGGCGCATTGGTCGAACTTGCATCTGGCTGAGCCAAGTGTTTCTAATAATATTCTTTCTACTTGGAGCAAAACCTGGAAAACTCTTGGCCACCTTTGTCTATCCTTTTGGGCTTTTTCTCTTCTCTCACATGGCTAAGATTAAAATGTCTCATCAAAAGATTCAACCATCATAATCTTTGAATTCCAAACAAAACAAATTTCCTTTACATATGGGTAGAATTTCAGCAGATGGATAGTGAATTGGTGTGGCTTCCGAGGAGTAGACAAGTTGCCGAACCTCGTATATTTGTTTGTTCTGTTTTCTTACCTTTCTTTTGTTTTCTCTTGTGTGTTTTCAGTGGTTTATATTGTTCCAAGATCCAGAGGATTTGGTGTGCTGGTGAGGTTAAACGCGTAGCTTAATTCTCAAGGGAATGTTTAGGCACACTCCCGATCTTACAACCATTCTTACAACACATCTAGGTGGCAATGCCACACAAGCCAATGGCCCCACTTCACCGAATACTAATAAAAACTCAGAAGATGTTATGTGCACAATTCCGGACACAATTGCGTCCGAAGCCGTTCGGTGCACATGGATTCACATGCATCGAACAGTTCTGGACCCAGTTGTGTTCGGAGTTGTGGTCGAGAGTTGTATATGTAGACATTCTAATAACTCAGCAATATACCTTTCCTTCTCTCTCTCTCTCTCACACACAACCACGCAAAACTATGCACTGTGATGAGTTATTTGGTTAAACCTGATGGGATTAAACTATTTGGAATTAGTTGAGCCTTATTAGTCCTATGTTTGTTGGCAATTCTGGAGTGGAATCATAACCCTGCCAACCAACTTTACTCCATCCGCATTTGAACCATCAATAGTGTTTTTCTACTTCCTATATCCAACCATATTGTTCTCTCTCCTATGTCCAACCAAAACCGATAGATGAAAGATTAATTTGGAGTTCTCTCTCCTAATTCCATTCTTCAAAGGCGGAGCTGTATAGGGGGCCACGACACGCTTTAGTTTCGATATAAACCCCTTATACACTGTATGTGTCTAGCAGAAATTATGCTACTGACAACCTAGTGGGCAGAAGGAAACGAGGTGGGGGCCGAACAAAGTGGGCCGGGTTGAGACCATCGAACTTGTGGATCGATGTTTGGTCGAAGGGCTTTAGACCATGGAATTGCGGGCAAACAGTTGAAGGGCTAGGCCGTGCCGAACTGGATTAGGTCGGAGCCGGTGAGGCACTTTTGATAGGTCGGTGCCACGTGGATCCCGAGTGACAAGACTTGGCCACGTGGCATTCGGTGTAATCATGGATGACGTCACTTGGAAAATGTTACCAGTATCGTAACACGTCACGAACCCAGCACTGGTTTACTTGGAGGCCAGTCGCAAACTCACTACATAAAGCGCAAAATAAACTACAAGTCGTTACTCTGACTAAAAGTCCTTAGCGTCCTTCATTCTTCTTGAATAAGGACAGACTTTGGCATCAGAGTGCCCTCCGGCTGGCATATGACCGTTCGGCACAAATGGTGGCTTCTCCTGTGTTTCTCGCTCGAGAGACAAAGAGGAGGACAAGTCCGGATACCATCCGATCAGGGAAAAGATGGAAGGACGGATCATTACACCACCCCACATACACCCTCTCCCCAATTCTTAAATCTTTTGAAAGCAAAATTTTCTTACAATGAACTTTGCTTGCATTTCAAAAAAAAAACTTTGCTTTAATCTTAAAAAGACCATTTGAAATCTCTAGGATGAAAATTTCTCACGCTTACTTTGGCTCCTTCCACAAATTCTTAGCTCTGCCCCGGCCAGCAGCCAGACATGGTCACTGACCAAACAAAGATTTCGAAAAGCAAAAAAACAAAGAATACAAGCCAAGGAATATTAATGGTCCCCAATATGCACATGTTATCTGGATGTTTAGGCAGAAAGTTGCACATGCTCAGCAATAGTACTGGTTGAGAGGACAACTAAAGGACCACTGAACTGTTAAAAGATTGCATTGGTTTAACTATATAAAGGGTTCGGATTCTCTCCGGTCCAAGTTTTGGATAGGACGAGACAGTCCAGATTTGAACTTGATGTCCTGTCCCGTTCGAATTAAGGACCGGAGACGATTCAATTCCCTATATAAACTATCTGAGAGGAACTAGACCAACCAGATCACCAAAAAATATATAAATACTAGGACTGGGAAGAGAATTATTCTGTAAACAAGTGGGCATGAATCAGTGTCAAATGACATCCAAGAAAAATCATTCAATATATCCACAAAAATACATACATCAATATCCAGAGAATCTGGCTTCTCTGTAGTCTGTTGTTGGACTGTAGAATGCCGTCCGCGTAATCCTAACCGTCCAAAAGTGTTTTTAGCGGTTCAAATTTTAGCAAAACTCTTCCCTAGAAGTTTTTAAAAATTGGATCGTTGAATGCAAAAATGAATGGCTACGATGAAACAACAGAGGCCAGACTGCAGAGAGGCCGGGTCCTATCCAGAAGAATCTGCCACCAAATCAAGTCAAGCCCAGCACAGCTGGAGCAGGACCCATGTCCCTCATTTACCTGTCAACTATAACATCCATCCCAAATTCCAAATTCCATAAAAAAAAATCTGTGGTGAATTATGAATGGTTCTAGCCCAAAACAAAAGAAGTATGTAGGAGTACTTCATAACTTCCCTCGAGAAAGAAACAAGGGAAATCAGAGATAAGAGATTCCATAGAAGTACTGAAGCTGAAACTAAAAGGGACAGCTTCACACAGTATACACATCTCACACACTGTATTAGTTACAGGCTGAAGGGGACAAGGGTATAGATGCTTTGAAATGGACACAAGAACACAAAAGGACACATACTATATCAGAGATCAACATCTAAGAAACAAGACTCAAAGTCTCAAACAAATGAGAAAACAACCCTCCAAACACGGAGTTAGCGATCCGATCCTCTATCTCCAAAACATGTCCCCGTATCTCCTTGTCGAAAGCAGTTAACCGCGATAATTACCGATGGAGCCCTTACAATCGTACAAATGTGAGAAACCTACTAATAAAAACAGGAGGACTCGTACGATCATTAGTTCCAGACCGCAGTATGTGACATCGTTACATCTCATGCACTGCCAATATTGTGACCGATACATCGATTAAAAAAAGTCACAGGAGTGCATTAAGACAAAGGAACATATTTTGGAGACGGAGAATCAAGGACCCGAATCCAGACGCTTATTCACAGGGCTGTATTGTAGAGAGGCACGGGTGATAGTCGCGTGGTACCTTTCCTTCTTCAGGGCTTAATCTGATCATTATCAATACCCCATGAAGGAATATTGAGCTCAGTGGAGACCAAGGGTTCAATATCATCCCAATTCCAGTAGTTATTATTAACCGGCATCATCTCCATCACACTGCTTGTAACCGGAACTTGCCATTGCTGCTCACAACCCACATTGCTGGTAATTGCTGTGGGAATCATGGATGCTGTTTCTTCCATGGAACCCAACCCTCCGATGAAATCAAAACCGTTTGGAGATCGAAAGGACGTGGAGATCGAAGATGGGTTGCTCTCGAAAGAGCCTAAACTTGAGAAGGCGAAGGGTAACAGGGTTTGGTTTTGAACCAAAGGCAGAGAAGAAATAGAACCCAGAAAATCGCCATTGTTGCCGCCGCTGAAGCTTTTGGCATTGAAATGGCCAGACGGAATCAAGGCCTGATACAGGATTTCAGACATTTTGTCTTGATGATGATCGGCAACTCTTGAAGAAAAAGACTGAGTGAGCTGCTGGCTTTTGTTTCCCGTGTGCGTAGTAGGAGGATTTGTAGTGGCTGTGGCGGCGGTGGAGGTGGTAGCGGTGGCGTTTGACGTCTTCTGCCGCTTGTTTTTCCGGCCACCGCCGACGGGAACGTTGCGGAGGGTGCCGCCTTTGGTCCAGTGCCTCTTGCAAGCCTTGCAAAAGTGGCGCGGCTGGGACTTGTTGTAGTTGTTGTAGTAGCAGAACTTGGTGTTTGTAGAGGCGCATCTGGGACATGCCACCGGCTCCAGCGGCTGCTGCGATGGTTGCCTCCTCGCCGGAGCAGGTTTCGTAGGCAGGTCCAGAGCACCACCACCACCACCACTAGATTGCAACAAGCTCTGACCCCAGTCAAGGCCATGATCACTAGAAACCTGTTTAGTACTCAAACCCATATCCCAAAACCACTAGTTTAGTAGTTTCTAATGTTTAGAACAAGATTCTCTCCAACAGACACAGCTGATTTGATGTTGTGGGAATCTCACAAAAGAGTTTCCAAGTGCCTAGCTATACCACCTTTGAAAATTAGATAGAATTCGCAGTAGTACTTCTTGATGAAGAAAGATTTGTAGTCTGAGGGAAAAGAAACCCTAGCCTTTGGATCTGGGTGCAAGAAGAGAGATGAATCTAAGAGAAACAAGGAGGATCAAATTCTGCTGCTTGAGGAAGACACTGTGCTGGTGTAAAGATATAAGAGTGTGGGCAGAATAAATTGCAATGAAATGGCTAGGAAGGTGAGAAGTGTGCATGTCTAAGCTAGCTATAAGATTCTCTCTCTCTCTCTAAATATCTCTCTCTCTATCTGTAAAATGAATAATTATATAGCTAGAAGAAGAAGATGTGTAACACTTGAGCCTGTATGTGGGATCTCGTTGTTGGGGTGGCAAGTGTATAAAGTTATTTGAACTTGTTTGGTTTTCTTCTCAATTTTTAGTACCATATATCTTTGTCTCTCCACACAAATGTATTTTATAGAGAGAGAGAGAGAGAGAGAGAGTTTTACTTTACTTCGCCCCTAAGGTGAATGTGCCAAAGTGACACGTGGACGTTCCTAACACCGTTGATAGTGCCTTGTGTTTTTGGGGGAGAAATTTTTTGGTGTCGGGTGGGTATATCCCACATGGTACACGCTCTGCACATCCGGGCCGTCCAATACAATTTTGGACGGCTCGGATTGAAACCCTCTCTCTCTTCTCACCCCAATACTTTCTCTCTCCTTTTTCTCTTTCCAAATCCGAGCCGTCCAAAAATGCAATAGACGGTTCGGATGCCACGTGGTACCCACCCGGCATTGAAAAATTTTCCGTTTTGGGGTGTGAGTCGTACGCGAACCACCTTTGTGTCCTATAGAGTACGAGATTAAATTCTTTACACCGCCGGTGTAAACATTTACTTCCTCCAAATCAATTATACTGCGTCACGTTACCATGTTTTATTGATTTGGACCACTATTTTGCAACGTGGCGCGATGTTATTGATTTTGAGGAAATAAATGTTTACACCGGCGGTGTGAAGAATTTATTACATGTTTATGTAGTTTTCGATATATATATATAGCTCAGGTGTCTGCGCTCAGCAAGTTTACGTAGTTTTATACGCAACAATAATGCCTAATAAATAGAATGTATGTTATGCCAAAAAATGTAGGCTAATGATTTTGCCACTCCTTTTTTGTTTTTATTAGTGTGAATTTACCAAAACACCTTACACTTTACAAAGCTAGTTTTTTCTCACTTTTCAAATGCAAAGGTATTTTAGTAAATTCACCCTAATAAAAACAAAAAGGGGAGTATTAACAAATAGAGGAGTGGCAAAATCAGCTGCCAAAATGTATTCATGTGCTCCCTCTGTCGAAATTGTTTGCTCTGTACAGATAAATGTAATTAATGCATGCATGTCTCTTAGAAAATTTGATTAGATTTCAAAAAAAAATTATTTGTTCTCTACTTTTTTGTCATTTTTGAGGGTTAATTTATGAAAATCCAACATAATATCTTTTTCTATTCAAAGAAATAATATATATATATATATACGGGGCGGTTCCGCGGACAACCAATTAAACACCTAAAAAAACACCTCATAGTTCCCGATCAAATTTTGATGATCCGAGCCGCTCAATGTGATCAGAACGTGATTTTAAAGGTACACGCAAGAAATTAGCAAAAAACAAAACCGGGAAGGGCTTGATCTGAGCAGTTTTTAACTTAGATTTAATGAACGGTTCAATTAAAAATTGCTCAAAACAAGCACTTCCCGGTCATATTTTTTGCTAATTTCTCGCCGGCACCCTTAAAATCACATTCTGCACCGTCTCTTGAACCGTCCCGATATATATATATATATATTGAAGAACATCTCACAATGAAATAATGAGCAAACATTGAAAATTTTGAATTCACGATTACGGTTTGCTATTTATGTCTAGATATATTATGAGTTCCTACATAGTTTAACGAGTGTGTATATCAAACAAATTTAAATATGAAATGTATTGTAGCATTTTTTTAAATGCCATTACACCTAAGAGGTATGATAATAGACATATAAAGTTGTTAATTAAGTTGGCAGGAATAGACGTACGCAAGTATATATATAGGCGTGTATGTATATACTACGGAGTACTATATCATGGTCCCATAGTCGCATCCTGTTTTCTGCATTGTCTGGTAGTGCATTTCTGTGTTAGCAAGAAAGAGACCTTAGAGATGATAAAAAAAAAATGAAAAAAAGAAAGAGACCTTAGAGCCCAAGGAATTAAGGGTTAGACCTTAGAGCCCAAGGAAGGGGTTAGTCTGGTTAGTTGGTGAGTTTTCTTTTCACAAAATTGATCGGAATTCAATTATGGGAGTCGCATACGTTGCAAGAAAGTATATATTTTTCTTGTGAATTTCCTAGTTTTTTCTGATGTACGTAGATGGCCTGCTTTTGACCAGATCGAAAAAAAAAATTAGTTGAGGTACACGTAAGCTGACCCGGACACCTCTCACCACACCTCTCACCTTCTGGGAGAGAGAGAGAGAGAGAGAGAGAGAGGGGGGGAGAGAAGGTGGTCGGTGAAGTGTGTGGTGGGCTATGAGTAGTACTGATGGAATATTGCAGTAAATACAGATTAGAAGATCAAAGGTGACGCGAAGTGTGAGTTGGGGGGCCAGGGAGGTTCCCACTGATGGCCAAGGGGTGAAAGAAACCAGTTGTCCATCACGTGATTCCTCGTGGCCGTGGGGGATTACATTACCACCCTTTTTCACACATTCATCCTATATATATATATATATATATATATATAGAGGATATAATAGGAAAAGAAAGCATTGAGAGACCTTTGAAGAGACCGATCGAAATTCTCCTAGTGCTGCTGCAGCTTGCAAAAACTTGATCCACCCCGAAAATCACATGTTTAATACTCCCTCCGTTCCTAAATGAGAGTTTCTCTTTGGAATTTTAACTTTTTTTGGGGGGCATGTAATCATTAGACCTACCTTTCATCATTACTCCTATATTCTACTCCCTCCGTCCCGATTTGTTTGTCTACTTTTTGACTTTTAAGTGTCCCAAAATGTTTGTCCATTTGACTTCAATTTTCCCTTTTTGCCCTTTTTTTTAATAGAATAAAGTAACTTTTGTAAAAAAGTTAAGGGTAAATGTGGAAAGTTGTATCTTTTTAGGTGTAATGATTGTGTTCCCTAAAAAAGTTGAATTTTTGAGGTTGGACTAACAAATTGGGACGGAGGGAGTACCTATTTTGCACCATTTGTATTCAAATAAAAGGGACACTTTTGAAATTTTATCAAATTTCCACTTCTATTTTTGGAAAGGGACAATCATTTTGGAACATCCCAAAATGGAATAAATGACTTTCAATTTAGAACGGAAGGAGTAAACACAAAAAAAAAAAAAAAAGAGAGAGAGAGAGAGCACTTACCTCCCCTTGATTCTAGAGGTTCGGACAATGACAGAAATCTTCCCTCAAGTTTCTAGGAATACAATGCCTTCCCCTTTCGTTAGGAGACCGATACTAAGAAGGAAGAAAATTGTTGACGTCACCAACTAAATATATATCATTACCCTTCTACCCTTATAAATGATGGTAGACATGAATGCCCTTCCAAACTCAATTTAAGTACTAATGCCCCCAACCACAACTATTTAGAAAAGAAATCAAGTTATTATATAGTATATATCTCTTATACAAGTCCGTCTCCAAAATCAAATCACATGCATGTATACATTTGGTTTAAATATGCATGCATAAACATTTTCTTCTTTCATGAAGCTTCAATGAACTTTTGGAAATTCTTTTAATTTGAAAGCCACATACGTATATATAGGCATAATACAAAGGAATCAAAGTCCATTTCCTTTTTTTTTTATGAAGCTTCAAAAGCAAAGAATTCACGACTAAGAAAAAGCAAAACATAATTTTTAGGTTAATTAACCTAGCTATGACCTATGACATACTAGTACAAGGATTCATGAAGTAGGGTTGTGTCAAGTTACTATCACTTAAATGGCCTCATTATCATATCCAGAAAGACTACTGGTACAGTAGTACGGGAACAGACAACGCGTATAGCGCGCTTTTTGGCCCGTCTCGGGTCCAAGAAAGATAATCGGAGCCGCTCATTTTGTTTAATATATTTTGTTTAAGGTTTCCATGAAAAATCAACTCCATCCGACATCAATAATGGCGTTTCCGAAACGTCCAAAATCGCTTCAGAAGTTAGGCTAAATTCTAAAGTGATTTTGGACGTCTCGTAAATGTCTTTATCGATGTCGAATAGAGATGATTTTTTATGGAGACCTTAAGCAAAATATATTGAACAAAATGAGTGGTTCCGATTATCTTTGTTAGACCCGAGACGGGCCAATATATTGTCTGTGCGCGTACTGCTATACCAGTAGCAACTCTCTTATCATACCATATACTAGTGCTTGCCCGTGCACTACGCACCTCGGTAGTGCAGTAGGCATGGGTATTTTTGTTTTTTTATGTCAACGCCAGAAGCCGAGCAATGGGTAAAAAGAACCGATGACATTTTTGTAATATATTTGTAAGAGTGTGAGTGTTTTTTTAAAAGAGTTGGAGAGCACACATCAACCCTTGGATCAAATGAATCTCAACCCTTCTTTCAACTTGTGTTTGTGTGGTTCCTACACCCTTGTGTTTTATTAGGTAGACTAGTGCTTGCCCGTGCCTATGGCACTACACATCTTTGTTGGAATTGTCCGTGCCTACGGCACTTGCTAGCTAGTGGCTCAAAACACTAAATCGCCATCGCTGAAATGAGGACAGGGTTTGACTACGGCCAACAAAAACAGAGAGAGAGAGAGTCATGAAGAAATCGTAGTCGCTGAAATGAGGACAGGGTTTGAGTGATTCAAATTTTGAAGCCGTTGAAATCGAGAAACATGTTCCACGCACCATATTAATTTTATATTAATTTCATTCTTACTATTCATCCTGTAATTCTAAACACACACCAAAAAAATGAGAGTCAAATAAATGGTGTTACAACTGGTAGAAACTTGTTGAATAAAAAACTAACTATTTTTTCACTTTTCGAAAAATCAGCCAGTATATATAGTCTATAGTCTTCGTACCAATGTTTTGATGGAAATATGTTTTGAAGAAAAGAGTATAAAAGTAAAAAAAATATTATATACTGTATGTATTGAACGCAACCAAAAATCTATTTTAGATGCAAGCCTAGTATATATCTATATCCCATGTGATGGAAAATGTGTTTTTCATGCAAGCTTAAGCTAAAGCTTATGTGGCTATAGTAATGTGTGTTTTTTCATGCAAGTTTAAGCTACGGCAATTGTCTATCCCTTTAAAAAATAAATCTATCCTTTTAACTAAAGCTAAAGCTTTAAAAACAAAGTTTGAGAAATGCAATCCAAAAAATAAATCTTATACCCGTGCAATATGGTTGTTGGAAGAATTTTTCGATTTACTCTAACTCCCAATTATAACCCAGCACTAAAAACTGGCCGAAAAAAGAAGAGAATTAACCATGGGTAGAGGACAAAGAACTGATAGCCATACCTGTGGAGAGAGAAGGCGATGGTCAAGGAGACATGAAAGAGAACTGGAAAGAAAACGTTTAGGGAGAGATAAAAAAACCGAAAAAAAATAAACGCCAAAGACTATATTGCTAAAAAATCGGCAATCAAAAATTATTGCAAAAAATCAAGCTTCCCGTAAAAATCTATCACCTAAAAATCTGCTATTATCTCCCAATAAAATTAGTCGATTTATTGTATGTATTTAAACGCATAACTTTCCAAAAATCAATACATCAAATCTTTCCAAAAATCCTCCCTCGCCTATTAATCAATTGACGTATATTGTGTTGATTTTACAAATCTGTTGAAATTACCCTTTCTACTGAGAGACGTTTCCAATATAAGCCCCAGGATTGCACGCTATTTACAAAACATGCCATTAGTTTGTATGTGAAGGGTAGAGAAATCTGGACCGTTGGATTTGTTTGTATAGGTAGATAAAATTTGTGTCAGAGAGAAATCTGAACCATTGATAGAGAATATTCTTTAGGAATATTCCCAAAGACCCTTATGTTTTATTAGATAACCCTTATGTTTTATTAGATAGATAGGCTTTGGTTTAGACTCATTCTTATCCTCTGATTTTCCTCTATGAAATCATTCCAAACGTACAGCTACTATTTGATGCTAAAAATATTCCAATCTAAACCTAATTCATGTGTCGTTTTTGGTAGACTCGGTCTTAATTAGGTCATTTATTGAGCATTAATGAATTCATTTCTTTGGGTCAAACGAGGTTCCTATATTAATAATTGTACCTCTCTAATTAATAATTATTAATATAATCCCTTTTTCGCCGTTCAAAAAAAAAATGTGGTTCCTATACTATATGATCAGGTGCATGCGCATTGCACTTAAATAGCAATTTTTGAGTTCACATTTTGAGTGGGCCACTGAGATAACCTAACTCTTTGAAAAAGCATTGCTAACATGTCTCTCATCACAGAATAACAAGGGATACCCATGAGATTAATCCTTTGTCTCGGCGGGAGGAATCACAAAAGTGTAAGATTATGAACAGAAAAAAAGAAAAGAAAAAAGAGAGATTAAATTTGACGACACTAAAGGCAATAAAAACAGTTGTCTCAAACCAATGCCGTGAGCTACACTTGGGAATAACAAGCTTTTGGGCTTAACATGAAGTTTCTACATGGTATCAACCTAGCTTGTACCTTTTTTCCTAATTACTTCCTCCGCCCCGAAAAGATAGACCATTACTAAAAAACAAGCAATTTTCAGATAAAAAAATAAAGCACTTGATTCATGCATAATTTCTAACATTTCTTGAAACCAAAGTAAATTAAGAACTACGGAGATCTTTAATTTTGTTAGACTTAATTCCACATCGCTTATCTAAGCCACCAAGTCTGGTTAATAAAATCTAGAGGCTACTCTACCTATTACCAATTGGTTTTAGGTTGAAATCCTTCAAAAAATCTAACATGGTATCAGAGCAAATCTCCTGGTCTCCTCAATTCTTACCTTCACGTGCATCCGGGTTGCACGTGAGAGGAAGTGTTAGACTTTATCCTACATCGTCTATCTAAGCCACCCAAGCCTGGTTAATAAAATCTAAAGGTTACTCTACCTATATCCAATTGATTTTAGGTTGGAACCAATATATGTTAGTAATAGGGAAATGATTTTGTCACTCCTTTTTTGTTAACGCCACTCCCCTGCAAGTATATTTTTGCACCAAAAATATACTTATAGGAGAGTGACGTTAATAAAAAAATGAGTGGCAAAATCAGCAGCTTAGTACTATGTTATGATCGCTTCAAAATTTGGAGTTTGCGTCAGCCTCGCTTTCACTTCACTTTAATGCCTCGTCGGAAGTGACGAGGCACCGGCCAAGATTGGATTTTGTGCTTGCCTGATAGTACAATATGTTACTAGTAGTTCGCCTGTCATTTCTACGAGAAATTTTTTGATACCGGGTGGGTACCACGTGGTGTCCGAGCAGTCCATTCGGACCGTCTAAAAGTGTGTTTAATGGCCTATATTGAAATCCTCTCTCTCCTCTCATCCCACCACTCTCTCTCCTTTTTCTCCTTCCAAATCCGAGCCGTCCAAAACCAAAATGGACGGCCCGGATGTGCCGAGCGGGGACTACGTGGTACCCACTCGGCACTGAAAAATAACCAAAAGAACAAGAGAGGACTAAATTTCACATATGATTTTTTCTTTGACCTTTGAATTTGGATATAACAAAGATTTCCATATGAATTCAAATCAACAAAGAAATGTAGAGTAACAATAACACAAAATTTATTACTCCAATTAAGATCACAGTATCCTATACAAAATTTAATTAAAATTCCACAAGTGTTTGATGAGATTCAATTTTTGCTACCAAAAGGGAATGGAGGGGGCGACGAGGCTAGACATGGCAACCGGTCTTTGAGCGTGATCGTATATAGAGCCTCCAATTAAACCCGCCAAACAACATCGATCAATCCAAAAAACTGAAACAAAGCTTCTTTACTACTCATATCTACCATCAGAAAACTAGAAGCAGCAAGGCACTACTAGCACCAACACTGCAGCTGGAAACCAAGACATAGGAAAGGAACCTCATTACATCCTAAACAAAGCATCAACAAGGACCTTCATTTCTAAAATGGGGGGTCGTGCGGGGTGTCACGTGCCCCCCTGAAAATTTATCACCTGTTCCTTTTTCTTTTCTTTTATTTAACACCTACTCAAAAGATTTTGGAAGAATTGGAAGTTTTGGGTATGGGGTTTACTGTTTGTTGTGTTGTCGTGGGTTTTCAACTAAATCAATGGACCCCTTTAAGGATTAAATGCTTGTTTCACCGAGGAAAATATCGAATTGCTATTTTTTGTGGCATGTTTGAATCCATCCAACCCATTTTCGAGCTTTTCTAATAAAAATTTGATTTGCATTCTCTAATCAACTCGATACATTTATTTTTGACATGCAATGTGCTATATACTGATAATTTCTCATGATTAAAAACTTATCATGGTTAATTGAAAAAAAAAATTAGCAACGAATATTTTGACTTTTGTGTCTATGTTTTGAAGCTTTTGAATACATTATGTTACAAGCTATTGTGCCTAATAGAGAATATTTGTGCTAAGTATTTCTTCGTTATATTTTACTGTGAATTTTTTTAGTTTGTTCTGAACGGAATTCCTGGCTCTGCCATTGGGCCGTTGTAGGGCTATTCCTCTGTTAAAAAAAAAAAAAATCCTTCTTGCATGAGCCTGAAAAATCTTAGAGGAATATCTTCCATTGGATACATAAGAGTCTATTCTCATATGTTTTCTTCATTTGGAATCGGAATGAAGAGATGGAGGCTCTGATCTCAAACTCCACTCTGCAAATTAATGACCCCCAACAGGGCGGCATAAGCCAACCTAGCCGCCCGCCTAGGGTCCCCAAATTTTGGTCCGACATTAATTGAAGAAATCGAACACTAAGATGTAGGGAAAATGATGGTCCAGGACGTGTTTTGATAATTAATACCCGCCAAGGACATGCTGAGAACATTTGTTAATATTAAAAATGTCTTTGACGGGTACTAATTGTCAAAACACGTCATTGACCGTCATTTTTCCTAAGATATATAATGAAACAAGATTTGGGTATAGCACCTACCTAGCCGTCCTCCTAGGGCCCCCAAATTTTGGCCCGGCATTAATTTTGGAAATTGAAGAAATCGAACACCGAGATATATAATGAAACAGGATTTGGGTATGGCACCGGAAACATTATTTTCCGTTTTTAAGATTAATATTTTAGGTATTAATCAATGTGCGCGTAAATTGGTACTCTTAATAAAACAAAAACTTGCGACCGAGTTAGTGGACCCGCGGCCGGCCCCACCCCAGCCAATTGCAATCCGAACACACGTGAATTGCAAACACAAAGCAAATTTGGTCGGTCGGTTAGTTAGGTAAAGTGGCTTTTTTTTAAGAGGTAATTTGTCCAATTTTCTTAGAGAGAGGCATGATACAGAGAATGTTTGTCGGACAACTAATTAATTAAGTACCTAGTGGCTGTTTCGAAAGATCATTTCGGAAATGGAACTGGAAAATTCATTACTAGATAATGTCCCGAAGACCATTTCGCCGCTCGCCCAATATTCTGGCTCTCGAAATCCCACTCTGGTCGAGTTGGGCGAGCCTCAAATTAATGGAAATGGAAATGGAAGGGGCAGGGGGAAATGGAAATGGAAACAGTAATGTGGGGAATGAAAACGGAAATGGGCCGGGGGTGTGGTTAAATGCTTTCGGCGGCGAGATTTTCGGTTTGTGATAAATGATTTTGGCAAGATTTTTGGGTTTGGGACTTCAGGACTTATCTTTCCATCCCAAAATTCATTACTATATATATATTATTCTAGTATATATAATAGTATGTAGAAGGGTAATACTGGGTTTATTTTAAAGTGAGGATGAAAACATAAGTATTCAAAATGGGCAGGATCAAAACATAAGTTGGGTATGGATTGAGGATGGATATTTAAGTATCCCTTTAGCTTAACAATAATTAAGTATGATTACTAATTAATTTATACCCAAAATGTGTAGAGTCCAGTCTGTCAAGCTGAGAAGTTGAGCCCATCATTCCAAATCTTATGTTATGTTATTCGCTAATCGAATTGTCTAATCAAAATTAAATTGGGATTTACTTGACTTAAGCGCGTTTCCGCCGATGTTTTGATGGCTTTTTGTTTGATTCTCCCATACTCCATAATGATAGCCTATTACAAAAAGGGCGAAAACTTGTGTTTTTTTAGAAATAAAAAATAAAAGTACTTTCGCAAATGATTGTAAATTTTGAGATTTTTATGAAAATTGATGCAAAAAGTTTAAAAATTGTATACGATATTATTGAGATCATTGAAGTGGTGCAGAAAAATTCTATAAACTATACTCAAAATATTACTGTAGTACTATCTTTTTTATCAAAAAAACATGATCCGAGCCTTAATTTGGACTAGATCCCTGATAGTTCATAATTGGATTTGTCCATTCTTCGAATTTGATCATATATTGTTTCCGGTAACAGTATTAGAATAAATTGCTAAGCAAAAAAAAAAAAAAAATTAGTTTCTACGCAAATTCAAACAATTGATTATATCCATGTACAGTATAATTCAGTTCAAAATTTGGACCGGAGAGAATCCGAACCTTTATGCTACTATTACATCAAGCAGCCATTGGTTTGGAATCATTGCCCTAATTTATTACAGGATCCATATTGGTTTATTAGTTTTCGTGATTATACTAATGGGAGAAATGATTCAAAGTGTCATTAACGCACGTGTCCCTGCATAATGGGCTGGAGGGCCCACTATCTGGACCACTGTTAAGTATTGATGCTTCCTCGAATCTAACCAATTAATTTGATTTGATGTATCAAAACAGTTGATATTGTAGAGTTTGACGAGTACTACATCCATATTAAAATTCAAATTGATCGAAAAATGAAAACTTTATGGTCGAATAGAATTTCTTAAGAAAGTAAATTTTTAAATTTAAATTAACGTTTCATTTTAACTATAATAGACTCACTAAGTCATTGATGTCTGATCGACATGATCATTTACAAAGATGTTATATTTTTCGATTAATACATTATGAACTACTCGGATTAAATTTTGGTTAGATTCAAGAGATGTGTGAGATACACTCCATTAGCATGAACAGAATTGGGTCCGTCTGGTGCGGATGCACAAAATTAAAACTGAAAGATGTATCCTCACATGACCCAAACCAAGAGGGTATAAGTGCTTTGCCCTTTATGATGTACAAAATTGGTCATTCATTCACTACTTCCTAGATTCTTGTGGTTACAAAATTGGTCTTATTTTGTTTGAGGTATACTCCAAATATTCTACGCTAGCTCTCGTTTTTAATCCATATATGCATTACACTCGCTCTCTCAAACTTTAGTAGATTGGGATGTATTTGAAAGACGCTTTTGCGCCCGCGATCCCTCTCCTGCTCACGCACATGCACGCAAACTACATGACTTAGGTATAGTACTACTAGAAAGATGATTCAGTGTTCCAGAAAGGATGTTATAGGAGCCTTAGGATGACCAGAAAAACTCCCGGAACATTGCTCTTAAAAGCACTGAATAATTTTCTTGCTATTGGGAGAGAGAGAGAGAGAGAGAGAGAGAGTAAGCATTAAGGAAGGTATAACCAGCCACGTCAAAAAGACAGTGATCGATCCACAGTCCAAACTCATGTACTACATAGAATAGACAACATATTTGGACTAGCTAGGAACACACGTTGTCTTTAATTAATTATGTAATAAAAGGATGTAAAAAAATAGTATTAATAATAGTAGCTAAAACAAGTAGCCTCCATTTGACTTATATATAAATGGTGGGCTGGTGACATGCATCTCCACTTTGTATCATTTGGAATTGACCATGTCGTGGATTCCATCTGCACAAGATGTGATCAAACTGGACCTCATTTGTTTTCTTCATTCAGCTATGTGCGTAATAACCAGGTCAATGGGGGGGGACTCGTCCCGTAAGCACCTTTGTGGTCGTATATATGGCGTCTCGTTGTGTCAAATTAAAATTCTGTTATTGTGATCTCTAAATCGTTCAGTTTGTAGAGTACACGCTAGGTAGATCATTCGGTACCAAAAAAATTTGAATTGATCGGATATGATTAGCCCATTGATCAGACGTTAGTAGGTATACAAAAATTGCCAGCGTAATTTTATAAATGTATTGTGAGATGGATGTAGATGTCAATGTCCGATTCAACTTACAAGTAGTGTTCAGCAATATTTTTTTCACTCTCATTCAACTACTCGAGGCTAGCTGCTACCATTGCCCATAGGAGCTCCTCCTCCTAACAAGCTTGTTACAAGAGACTTCATAGAGCCCGAAACGTTATTATAAGAAATGTTCCACACCACGTCACTACGCTCATGTGGCTCTTAGCCCATCTGTTTGTACTTCTTGCCTTGTAAATAGGAGGTCTGGGATTCGAGCCTATGAAGAGACATTGATTCCTCTTTGGTCGTTAACACGCTAATTTTCCACTAACCCCCCTTGCCAAAAAAAAATAATAATAGAATTTTCGATTGACCGAGAAAAAAATAATAATAATAACTTGCAAGTTTTTGCCGATATATGTTTAGAAAAAATAAACTCCCCATTTCACGTTCCAGGATAAAAGTCTTACTATAACCCCCCCATAAAAAAAAAAAAACACGAAAATTTATAGCAGTACTTGTTAGAACTTTTTTTTTTTTTTTTTTTGACAAGCTTGTTAGAACTTAAAAGCCATCAACATTCAAACTTTTACTTTTACTTTTATTGTAGAAGACATCATGAAACTTGGCGTGGATTTACCATGAAACCCACTCCCTTATCCTCTCTCTCTCTCTCTCTCTCTCCCTTGTTTCTTAGCGGTGAAGAAGTTGTTGGACAGCAACTCAATTTCAATAGTGAAACAACGTCCACTTTAGAATCTTTGATTTCTGGCATGGGGTTTCATGCAAAAGGTGAAAACGACCTTTACCGATCTGAGTAGAAAAACAAATCAAATACGTCCACTGAAACGACTATGATCAGCCTGTATAGTATCATGCATGTCACTATTCAACAATCGAGTCCAAATTCTTCAACTCACAGGTCAATCATAATCTAACTTCTTTTGAACTCCCACAAATGATGATGAAATTACAACTCCCCCACTATTATGTGAGCGTTCGCAAAAAAAATTATGACAGATTTTTAGATTCTAGCTTTTGAAAATCAATTTAAAATATTTGTCAAAAAATTTACGTAACTAATTTTGAGAACCTGAAAAAAAGGAAAAAAGAAATCTCAAAATTCCAAAGCTAGGTGTGGGTAGCTTAATTTTCTGCAACACAAATTATCAAAAAAGGAATGAAGTTTTAATAATTTCCAGCGCGAACGGGCTTGTAGCTTATGGCACTTTCTCACTTCTTCCACATGGAAGGTGAGAGTTTGATTCTCGCCAGGAGCGCGAGTGCTTAGTGTGGTGGTCGGTGCCATTTGGACTTGCCCTACCCGTTTGCATCTTAACATGCAGTACCCCTTCTCCATCCTTTTAGTAGGCTAGACATCTATCGAGTGACAAAAAAAAAAAAAACTTCTAAAGTAAAATTCAGAATCTAAAATTTATAGTAGAATCTAAAACTAAAATCTAAATTTTGTATCCACAGCTATCGCAAAAACGCCCTATATGGTATAGATTCCAATTCCATCCAATTTGGCAAAATTAAATCTGTTTCGCTCTCTCACGGAGAGGCCTCCAATCTATCTTAAACTATGACAAGTGGCACCTAATTCGTCCAAAGGTTAGGATTAAACCATTAATTAAAATATTTTCCCAGCTCTATTTCTATTTTTAACTCCCATCATCTCTGATACAACTTTGCATCTTATGCGCATTATTTTTGGAGACCGAGAAACCCTAACTTTGTAATCAATCATCATATAGTTGTATCACTTTGTTCACATTTATATCTATAGCAAATTACGGTTTTGCTAACCTCCGCCCACTAGGTACAGGATAATATGCACATAATTCTAAACAAATTCAGATATTAATGCGTATCTTACAAATATTAATACACTTTCACAAATATCAATACACATTTCTCGAATATCAATTGCTCCTTTTACCTATTATCCTACACCCATTGGGCGGAGATTAGAATAATCCATTACTAATTGTTGGGTGCCTAAAATTTTAAAAATTGGTTGCCCATAGAAGATTACTCAAGTTAAAAATAGGGCTGGAAAAACATTTCAATTAATGTTAAATCCCGACCTTTGAATGAGTTAGGTGCCATTTGTCACAATTTAACATAGATTGGAGAGGAGCCGGACTCCTTAACGGACACTTACTTCACATGTAAATCACAAGCTATATATGGCAACATACATTCCACCCTAACCGAGCAGAAACAAAGTCGAAAGCATCAAAACATAATTTTACCATTCAGAAAATCATTAACTAACGACTAGGTTAGCGCAGCTGTGTATAGTCAGGGGGTGGAATGCATAAACACAAAAAAGATGATTCTATATGATGAATGTATGCGGATCAAAAAAATATATGATGAATGTATAGATGTAGCCGATAAGGCGTAATGAATCTGGGATTATTAACAGCATTACGACTACATAACCAAGACTTCCTAAAACTTGAACTCCCTTTTCCTCGGTTTCCCCTCCTTTTCCTGCATTTTCCGTTTCTTCATCCTCGCATTCTGCATCAAATAAATGTCATGATGACAGATTTGTCCGAAAACTAGCCAACGGTAAGGAAAGGGAAGAAACAAAGTTGGACACGTACCTCAGCAACCATGTCACTGAAGTCCTCTCTCTGACTACGCAGCTTCTCCTCCTCCCTCGCTTCCTCGTACCTGTGAAACGCAAAGTAGTAAGTGATGGAGGGAAAAAACAATACTAAACACCTGTGCATAGCAGAAAAAGTTCCATTATGGCCTTACTTACAAACATGTCCATTTTACGGTTGGTTACACAATATGTGGTTCACTTGGTATGTATTGTCTATGTGATTTGTAATGTACTTCTGTGACTCTTATGTTACAACCTTTTCTGTGGTGTTAGTTATGTTCCGTTCTGGCCAGTTACGAATAGGCAACCAATCTAAGGTACTGTGCGCATAAAAATGATACTAATTATTGCGGCAAGTTACAAATGTGTGTGATCGTTGATGCAAATTATTATGGCTAGCATATACCGAGATTTAAACTAAACATAATACAAGGGCCCCACTTACTTCGCAGGCAAAACATTGTCCATGAGTTCCAACTCCTCCGGCTGCAACGTAACATCAACTCTATCTGATCTCTGACCTTTAAGCAGATCAACCTGAAAAAAGATAGACAAAACAAAGAAAAATGAGAAACGTCATTAAGCCTGTGACCGTTGAAGATCAATTACAATTCTTGTAAGAGCATATAGACTACACTTTCAGGTAAATTCATCTCTGAGGCTGCAAGAAAGTTACCAAGGCTAATAGGTTATAAACATAGTCTCACAGGAAAACAAGGTGCTGAACAACCCAAGAGTACTTTGAAGAAAATGCATTATCAGGAGTCATCCGCTTAGCTCAAAAATCCAGAATATGCATTATCTTCACCCAAAATAGTTCTAGATCCAGGTTTTCATTTACTCAAAGTTCAAATATCCATATTTCCCCATAGAAAAGAGAGAAGTTGAACCTGAAAAGAGCAAGGAAATATCATAAAATTTCTTACCCTTTTGGCCGCTGTCTTGTCTTGAGTGCCAGTGCCAATGACATAACTGTTAGCAGGAAAGTGTCAGATACTTTCTACACTCGAGAAGAAGAAAGTTTATAAACGCAAAAAATATGAATACATATGTAACCCAAATTTGCTAAGAAAAGAAGACTGCATACGTATGAGATGTTCCAAGTAAGGTTCCCAGACCAATCCTTTCTTCCTTTTCCTCGAGTACCTTTACGAAAAGGAAAAAAAAACAATAAGCATCTGGAACAATATTGCAAGACTTGAAATAGAAAAGGGCCGCTCATGTACGGTGTACTAACTTGGTAAAGAGGCTTCTCAGGCTCCTTCCTCTGCTGCTTGCGAAGGTCAATAACGTCTGGAGTCTCAACACCAGTAGGAGTGCTGAACAACAAAATGGAAATCAGCTCGTTAATCGATATAACAGTTTCTCCGTCGTACAATAACCTACTTCCTTGGGGAATTTACAAACAGGTAGAAGATTTAATCCAATTAACAAATGCTTCGTCGGGTATGATGAAGAAACAAATTCAAACAAAAATAATCTAGCAGGAGAGGTATGTTCTAGAAAACAAAGTTTCTTGTCCCTCCTGTTATACAGGTCAGTGAAAAGAAAAGAAAGGGGCAACACATAGTTCCACTGTCCACCAATATACGCTCGTAAATGAAGACAACACTTTTTGTAAAGGGAACAATGGCAAAATATAAGGAGTAAATTTACTTGTTTTTTCCCTCAATCCCTACGCTAAAGGGGCATGCCATGCCACAAAACATATTTACCCCCCAGCCCTCTCCCAACAAAAGAAAAAGAGAGGGGGGGGGGGGGAACCAATAAAGAAGTACTGTTTTTCTTCACCACAGTTGGTTTCTTCTCATTTGGAGGGGTTTGGCACGTACTGCATATGAACTTTCAAATCCTTAACCAATTGCCCAACACATTCCACAATGCATCTAGGCTGCGTTTGGATGACAGTATTGTAAAGGGACTTAAGAAGGAAAATGCATAATCACAGGGACAAAAAAAAGATAACTTAGTTTGTTTACTGCATTATCTTCTATATAACCCCAGAACCCCTCAATAAACACACAATCCAAACAAAATGCTAAGCTGACTCTGTATCACTCAGCCACATGGCCCACACCAGCAGAACATTAGAGAGCTGCCAGAATAATTACTACACCACATCAATTTCTTTTCATAACAAAAATAAAAGCGGTATACTAGCCTCATACGAAGTAGTACAACATTACAGATAAGCAATTTACAAGTACCTTGAAAGACTGTCAACAGATTGAATCCCATCCTCCAATACCTCATCCTCAATCTGTTCTTCTTCCTCCTCTTCCTCCTCTTCTTCCTCTTCCTCCAAATCACCCCAATGCTTGGTCTTATCAACTGGTTCTTCCTGAATTGATTAACCAGATACAGAATGAGATGATTAACAGTGGCAGAGCCCCTTGAGACCCCACTGAAACTTTCTAAAACTCCATTTTACTGCAGCTCCGAATCTATGAGAACCCAATCTTAGCCATTCACTCTCTCTTTCTATCATAATCCTGCTTTGCTTTGATAAGGTGCAAAAAGGTTTCAAGAGAGTTATTTTGGTGTGTTTTAAATCCTATGCTGAATTGACAATTTTTTAACATGCCGTTGATGGTTTCTGAAAAAATAGAACATAACCTAACTAAGTCTTTTTGTATTATTAACTTCGCGGCTTTATTTGAATTAGGACTTTACACGAGTGGCTTCTTTCGAGAAAGCAGCTGAAAAGACAGAAAATATTTAAAAGGGATATGCATTTGAGGTCTCAAATTATGACAATCTATAAGCTTAAAATATGTAAACACAACGTTTACAAGTAGAATTCTAATTTGCTCTATACTGAGATGATCATTATGGTCAGAAAAATAACTTCGTAAGAGCATAAGAGAATTCAACCTAAAAATGGACCAAGTGACCAACCAAAACAATTATGGTATTGGGCGGAATACGGTTGATCTATCATGGTTTACAGATCGAGATAAGTTCAAAGTAAATAGATCTCTATTTTTCAATTTTAAACTCCCCCCACTAGGCCCAATTTCCGCCTATGCCATTGATGATGGACCACATTTAAACACAATATAGCGAAAACTTTACTCATTAAATTTCATCTTTGCATGAAACAAACTCAACACTACGATTAAAGCAGGCAGCATAGAAAACCAAATACATCTCCCATTATCGATGCGGGGAAAAAAATACAAATTCCCTTATTGCAAACAGATCTCACTGGACAGCCTAAAGATGGCAGTTCAAAAATAGGAAATGCAATTTACTATTTGAACTGCATCTTTGGTTTCCGGGTGAGATTGATTTACAACTACTACTACCAAGCGCTACAAGCGCAAATGACGGTAGAAAACTGAACCCAGCACAAAAGGCAGAAATATTCACTTAGTACCTCATAGTTGGGCTGTTCTTGCTGCTGAACCCCAAATACATCTCCGTACAGCGGGCGACCATACTATTTCAGAAGAATATAAGATAAACATACATAAAGCAATTGAGAATACAATTTCAAGATAAATAAGCAATTGAGAATATAAACATATTACAATGTAAACTAAACAGTAGAACTTACTTCATCAACAGGAGGTTTGCCCCAGCTTCCAGGGTGATAACCAAAACTAGCTCCAGGAGGAATTGGAGCATTCAGCCCAGGAATTTTCAAGTGTGGATAAGATGGAGGTGGACCATATCTCTGGCATTACAAATTCAAACAAGTCCAAAAAATGGAGACCAGTAAAATTCATTATGTTTCACACATTTAACAAAATTGAGATGAAAAAGTTAAAAAAAAAAAACTCACAACTAATCATATTAGAACTACTGACCTGCATATTGATGAGCCATGGGGGAGGAGCTCCTTCTGGCATACCAAGAGCTTCTTTTAGTTCCTGTGATAGCATCCCAGGCTTCATCTCCCTTAGCTTTACCTGTATGACATGTAACAAGATGTAATTTGGTTAAACCGTTGAACTCCGGTAGTACCATATTGGCTGCTTGTAAAAAACTATATCTTAAATTTGATGCAAGAAATGACGGTTTGAATCCTATAATCTGCTTTCAAGTTCCGAAATGTGGCCCTAGTGGTTTGTTCCTCCATCTCTGATAGGTCATTACGCAAATCCAGAGCTGATGAGAAAGGTCTGGCCAGAAAGTCCATTTGCGGGTACTTCCAAATCCTTGTAAAAAACATTGACATCTGTTCCACCCAGCACTCCACATTAGCCACCCAAAAGCCAAAGAAACCCCCAAAAATAGTAAAATATTCAAGTGATCCTAATAGAGTAACTAGGTCAAGTGCAGTTAAGCACCACACCAAACTCACAAGATTGAGCGTCTTGGACCAACTTTCCACATAAAAATATGGTTGGAAAATAGAGAACCTGAAGATTTCTAGTGAATAGCCACTAGTGTTTACTAGACCTTTTTTAGGTGTTAAATAGTCGTATCCACATGTGGTGCACAAAGGCTATGTTAACGCAATTAAGCACCACACCAAACTCAAAAGATTGAGCGTCTTGGACCAACTTTCCACATAAAACCATGGTTTGGGAAATAGAGAACCCGAAGATTTCTAGTGAATAGCCACTAGCGTTTACTAGACCTTTTTGGGTGTTAAATAGTCGTATGCACATGTCATGCACAAAGGCTATGTCGTTAATACCAGACTGGATTCCTCACACACCCACAAGTTTGAGCCTTGAGCCTTCGCTGTGATGCCTTCTTCCCTTTGTTCCCTTCTGAGCCTTCGCTGTGATGCCTTCTTCCCTTTGTTCCCTTTAATTGTTGTACTATTGCTCAATGCTTAAGAAAATTATATTTTGCCAATCAAAAAAAGAAATTTTGAGCTTCTTGGACCAACTTTCCAAGCAAAAATACATTTTGGAAAGCAAGGGACTGGTCAAAGTTCTGAATACCGTACGGTCCGTACCGGATATGGTACCATTTTTGTTATTGGTATGGAACGGCACCGGTATGTTACCGGGTACCGTTTCGCTCATTACAAAATATGTAAAAATCTTTAAGATAATTTAAATACTTACAAATTAAACTATATTTTATAATCCACTCTATTTAATGTAATGTCAGTAAAAATATAAGTACTTGGCTAAATATATAAAACTATGTCAACATGTGGTGTATGTGTTGTAGAGAAGTTTAATCTCTGGAAAGCTGATAATAAGATGCACTGTAACTCTCCCTATTCCCCCTCCCACCTACCCAGCCTTGGGCTCCAATTCCAAAAAAAAATCATTGCTGTCATCTTAAAGCTTTAGAAAGGAAAAGTCATTAGTGTCTTCACTCATTAGCTGAAGAGACGTGGAAGAGAAAAGAAGGCACAGACAAACACTAGAGAACATCAAGAAGAACTGGACTCCATAGAAGATCAAGTTCCAAGAGTGATTTCAACATTTTTCTCTTTGAAGAGGATTTACAGACACTACAGGAATATGCCAAAACACCCAGAAAAGTCACTTTGGGCTATGATATTCTCCTTCTCTATGGTTTTCATGCATTTCTTCAAATTTTCTGCTTTTCTGCTGTTCAGTACCTTTTACCAGTACTTGCCGGAACCGTCCAGCACGGACAAAACTCGCTGGAAAAGTCTGGTACGGCCGGAACTCGCCAGAAAGTTGAACAGATCAAAATCAGACCTCCACCATACCGGAATCTCTGAAATGGAATGTACCTGCCGGTACGGAATGGTATTAACAACCTACAGACTGGTAGATTTCTACCAAATAGCAATTAGAATTTACTAGACCTTTCGAAGGTGCTAATAGTCATATGCACATGCCATGCGCGATTGCACGAAGGCTGTGTTATTAACACCACCCTGGATTCCTCACAAGTACTACCATTTACTTTGATCGTCAGATAAATCCCAATGTCAAAAGTGACAGATATCTCTGATATTCTCGAGGAAAGATAGGTTACAGTGAGAAAATAACAAACAAATCAATCCTTCTGTCTATTTACTTCCATAAGCTTAGATAAGGAACTTAACAAAAAAATCTATTTCATCTCAAGATTATCCAAACAATCATGCCTGCAATACCTACAGATCTTGCTCTAAATGACAAAGGTGAAAAGAAAGAGAAGGTGGCTACAAATATATGATTATTTTTTCCCCGCTGCAGGGAAACAACCTAACAATCAAACATTAGCAAATCATGTTGTTTGAATAGCAGATTACATAATAGGGAAAAAGAATAAAACCATGTCGTTTGAATAGCTTAAGAGATGAGACTATATTTACTATTTTTCTTCTATTAATTCAATGAATATTAGTACAGCAATCATACCTCAAACTCTTTCCCTTCATGATATAGATCTCCATGGGCTGTCAGCTTTGGCTTAGTTTGATATTTGAAAAAAGCGTCATGGAGAACCTGTACCACAAATGATATGCACAGGCATGTCATGACAGTGCCATAAGCTAGAAAAACTTTACCGGACTGCACTAAACCTGACCATAACAAAAATACACCATACATAGAAAGACTATAAATTGAGGTGTTATATAAACCTGATAATCAATATCCATTTTCCCCATCCTTGGCTGCATCCTCTCGCGTTGCTTCTGTTTAAGCTTCTTACTGTCCTCTTTCTCAATGTAAGCCTGCAAGAGTATATCAAATAATCATTCAGCAATAAAGCAGTTACAAATGGCAGCGATAACAAATAATTGAAGATATTATAATTCAATTTCCTGATGTTGCCTAAAAAGCAGAAGCCCAACTACAGAAACGGAAGTGGGAATAGTAACAAGAGCTGAACAATTTCTATGACTGATTACAGGAGGAAGACAAATATGCAAGTTGGGCAACTGACAATAGCATAGACGGATCATGTACTCCCACTTTCTACTTCTACCCGAAGTCATGACTGTGTGCACAGAGATGTGAATGGAAGAACTACCACCGAACAGACAACTCGGAAAGCCATTTTGTGATTCCAACAAGCAGCTAGCCAAATGCCAAATAAGATAGATGACAAAGGATGTCCGTTCTCGAGATTACTTCCATGATATTTAAAAAAATAGCGGACTTCCTTTTTGAGGTGTGGTCTATCCGAACAGCTAGAAGCAGAGGGCTAAAATGAAGGAGGGAAAAAGAATGAAATTGAAGCTTCATATTTGTCCATCCCATCCATTGTGGGTCCCACCCCAGGAGGAGAGGAACCACCTAATGTAGGTAGGTAGGCACTCGCTCAATCTAACAGTAACAGAAGCGGGGGAGAAGCGACAGCGAACTAACGAAGTGAATGAATGAAGCATTCAATAGCATCATCCCATTGCGGAGCATTGAGGAATTGAGAATTCACTTCTTGAGCAAGAAACAAAAGAAACTGAATGTTTTTAATTTGGCCGTAGTACCAAATCATGCCCCCATTGCCACAGTTGTAGATATAGGTATTTTGAGAACACATAACGATCTATGGTTAACTATGGCTCAAAGAGCGGTTTTGCTAGAATAGGTAATAATTCTATCACTGTTTTAGTAAATGAAGAGGAGAAGAGTAGTGACATAGATTCACAAGAAGCTTAGCAAACTCTAGAAATATGGAGTTGTTTGATCTTAAAGGTGATCTTCGATAGTTTTGCACAGGAGAGGTTATTTCTTGGTTTTGTCCAGTCATTTCAAAAAATATCAGCCAACTATTTGATAATGATGGAAGAGTTCTACACATAAAAAATAAAAATACTTTTTACTACAAACAAAAGAATAATAAGCCTGGAGTAGCATAAGAATTCATACCATATGCAGACTACGTGACCATCTTAAAGAGCATAACAGCTAAAGAAATATTTAGATAACGAAAGAGATGTGGCAACCAATGAGAGCATGTCCACAACAGGAACTTATACTATTATCACTGCAAATCAGTCGCATGATTGAGCCTACCTGTCGGATTTTCTCAATCCCTGTAGCAGCAATGAAATCAGGAAGTTGAAAAGGCTGTTTCTCAATTCCACGCTTTCCCTGCAACGTAATCAAAACACAATGAGGTACAAGTCTTGAAACAACCAATCTTGATCCGACATGGTCATAAGACAACCAACCAGTTCAGCTACATTTTCTGTAACTCCCAAGTGAAAACAGTCTAAATATCTGACAGACGGACAGATTATATTTCAGCTTATTATTATGCACAGGGCAAACAAATACATACTTTTACAGCATGTTAATTAGCATCCTGCCAATGAAAGATTACCGATATCAATGTTAAAGCATGTTAGTTAGCATCCTGCAAGTGAACCACCACAAGTATCTAACATGCCACAACAGTATTTCATCCTAAGACATTTCTTTCCATTTGTTTTTCAAATAGCGTGTCATATACATGTCTCACAAAAATAAAAACTTTAAAGGAGAAACCATCCAAAGGTCCCCTTTGCCAAACACATACATTTCCAGGCTCCATCATTGTCACAGCCACTCCCCTGCAAGAATCACATATGTACATATAAGAAAAATCTTATCGGTGTAATCTTCCACCACCCTCCCTCTCCCCTAATTCTCTCATTTAGTATGCCCAGCAATCAGTACCCTGCTAACTTGATGTTTACAATTAAGCTGAAATGACTAACCTGCAAAAATTTCCTTTTCTGACACCAATGTCTTGGCACTGGAACCGTATTTCGATATGATTTTAGATACACCAATAATTTAGGGTCAGCTGCAGTTGCATCCCATACCTGGAAATTTAATTCACGAAAAATAAGACCAGTGCACAACAGCTGCAATAACAACTGCAACAACTAGAAATTGATATTTGATACCGACAATCCATAAGTTTTTGTGTGCATCAGACAAAAGCCCAAAGTCCAAATTTATCATTCCTACCATCAAGTGTACAAAAAGTGAATAACATAGCAGCAGGATCTTAAAGTAAAGATCGGATATTGCTAAATGCCTAAATCCTAAGAGAACTGATAGTAAAAACCTTGTGAACCCAGCTGTGAAACAAATGGCAAACATCAATTCTAACCATTTGATTTCAACAAGCATTGTCACGGAACACATCCATGGCCTCATGGGTACTTTTCTCCTCACAACATTAAACAATGAACTCCTCAGGTACATTTGGGCACTTTTACTCTGTGAACTTAACAACAAAAAGAAATGGGAAAGATTTTCAAAATGCTGGAATAGTTTCGCGGCAACAAAAAGTGTCACCATTAAATAAGAGCTCGAGTTAGAATGCCACAGGACTAGAGAATAAGAACACAATCAAGCAACAAAAAAAGGAACTGTAGTTACCAAGACATGACTGAAGAATTGAATCTCATCAACCATCCTTACCTCAACTACATCAGGCCTTGTAGATTTCTGCTTCAGTTCAGCAATTTTCATCCGACGATTAAGCTGAAAGACCATGTACAATTCCTTCGGTCATAATTCACGAGGTAGACATCATAATTACAGCAAGACTAGTAAACTTGATTCTGATAACAAACCTCACCTTTTTCTTTTTATTCGAGACGCCTTTCTCTTTTTGTTGATTATCCTGTTCTTCCTCTTCAGAATCTGAGTCATCCTTCTTCTTTAAGGAAGCATTGGCATCAGCCTCGTCCTTTTTATCATTCTCCTGAATGATGAAGTGAGCAATCAGTAAAGTTTACATGGAAAAGTAGATATCTAAGGAAATATGTTCAGTGTTTGAGGAAAATTCCTTTCACCTCGGACCCTGCAGTTTCCTTAAAACTGAATTTCTCAAAGACCTTTCTGAACTCCTCATCAAAATTTCCATATAATTCAGCCTTTTCTGGTACATACTCAATTTCAACTTGCTCCATGGCCTATAATATCCAAAAGAAAGAAAAACACAAGACAAGATCAGCAACTTATGACTCAGATATAGAAGCAGCATTCATCCTACAAGAACTTGGCACTCCCCTTCTTTAAATCCCCACTAGCTGAGGCAAAATCAGATCTGACAAAGTTTATAGACCGAAGCAACTGAATTTACACAAATTTGTAGCCACATTACTCATGTACCCACAAAAAAGAATGTATTGTACAGTACGGTTACTACAAAAACCTGTAGAAAAAGACAATAAATATGAAAAGACGTCCATATTTTCCTCAGCACTTTCAAAGAAATAAAAACATAATGCAGCGCAGCCAATTCATGACAGCTGAATATGTAGATTGCACCTCAATGATCAATGCTGATCAGATTTAATTAAAACAGAACCCAATTGCGAAACGCCCATGGAACCCTTTATGGCGGAAGTGTTCTGGCTTTCGCTCTCTATATTGAATATAAACCAAAGCTCCATCTTACTTGCCTTGATCTGAACCTAATAGGACCCACATATATAAATAGCAATTCTAGGAGCACACCCACAAAAACCCAATTGCTAACCCATAACCATTTCATGCTGACATGTAGAACCAAAATCCGACCATATGCCTACCAACTCCATATAACCAACACAGTCAATTTATTCAATCAGTTCATTGATAATTCATGAATCATGCATACACTCTGTCTCTCTCTAATTCTATCATCCTAACACCCGAATAACTATCAATCTGCTTCTCCGGAGAAATAACAGGGTACTTTCTTTTTGAGAATTTGGGTTATCATAACTTCGCAGACTGGGAAAAAACACATGACAATCACCAACTTAAATTTCCTCATCAACAAATTACTTTTGATCATCAAACTAAGAGGAAGTAATATAAAGATAAAATCTACAAACATGAACAAACACAACATATAAAACTCTGTACTACCTATGCAAAGCAATCACACATTATTCCACATGCTCTAAAATTCGGTATTACAGGGTATAGAACACCATTACATTTTGAAGGTACTTCCAAAGTAATTTCATTTTGAAGGTACTACCACAGTAATTTTGCATAAACAACTTGTAGCCGATCATAAAATGTACTTCTCTTTCAAACTAATCACGTAAAATGCTTAGCAGCATTGACCATTTTTAAGATCTCATCCAGCCACAACTCCATACCCAGATTTGGGTTCCCTATTATATATCTTCTTCTTTTCCCGAAACCGTTGAAGTGCACATGGAAGAAAAAATTATGTGATCTCACTAATACAGTAGTTTTGGTCATTTTGGAACAAAAGTGTAATATGTCTCTCCAACTTGTGTTTCCTAAAAGCAAATTAGCAATCTCTGGTAACACTTAAACAACATTTTTCAACTCTAGTACTCGTTGTTTATTTGCTAAGCGAGTGTCTCGGCCAGCTTGTGCACACCTCAACTAATCCTGGGGCCTTGAAGTTAACGACCGGGAAAACTTGGTTTGAAACGTTTGGCCTTCTTGAGATTCGACCTTGCAAACTCTTGGGGCCAAGCCCTTTGTTTATTGTATCATGTCACTTGGCCAAACCCCTTGCAGTTTGCAACTCTAGTACTCTACTTGTGTAGTTCCCAAAGGCACCCAATAGGCCTCACTTTTTGACTTCTGTAGGGAATAAAAACAGTGCACAAAATTACAAAAACCAATCTTTGAAAAGAAGAGCAGATGATTAGCATCAGAATGTATGGAGCACGAGGAATCGAGGAATGATAAGATAGAGACTTATCGAGTGACAAAAAAACAGCTATAAGTTCAGCTTCATTTGGCAAGGAATGTTGATTTCCGGATCATACCACACCAAATCACGAAATGGCTTAACAAATTCATACTAGGATATTGCTAACAATTCATAATAACGTATCCGAGAAAATGAATAGCCCTGAAAGCGTATTGATATCTGAGAGAAAACAATTTGTCTATTTGCTTTTTATATTGCCTTGTAATTTTCCTTTTCTTGTAAGGGTAGCTTGGTCCTTTTATTCTTTGCTTGTATACAATTCAGGAGAAACACTTTGTATAGTTTTGTAGAAATCGTTCAAGGGTTTACAGACAAACCCTCTTTCCTCCAAATATGTTTGCTCCTCTTTCAATTTGTTCTTTTGATATTCACAATATCATGAAACGTGTATCGAAATTTGAACACGCTAACTCAACCCCAAGGGCGGAGGATAATATGTAAAAAGTGCATTGAAATTCGAAAAAAGTGCATTGATATCTGTGAAACTGTACTAATATCTGTGAGATATGTATTCAAATCCGAACTTGTTCTGCATTATGTGCATATTATACTACGCGGCTACGCCTATTAAGCCAAGGTTAGCAAGACCCGTATACATATTATCAACCACCTAGATTAGCGAAGATCAAAAAAAAAAAACTAGCAAGACCCTTTCATAAATCATAATAATATACCTTCTGAGGATCGGCGTTCTCCTTGCCATTGTCTTCACCGGCGGTGGTGTCGCTGTCGTCGTCTCCGTCGGCCTCCGCTTCCTTGGTAGGCTGCCGAGACGATGCTTTGTTGATCTTCTTCTGCTTCCGCCGCCGCCTCCGCCGCTCGCTCTCGCGCGACTTCTTCGCCGCGGTAGGGATTGAATCGCCGCCTTTGGCGAAAGCCGCAGCCTCTACGAGGCCGTTCGCAACTTCCACTGTCATATTCTGGTTTTTGTTATTCGTGGGATGAATTGATTGCTTTTGCAAATTCGAAGGAGGGTTTGGTATCTGCTTCGAGCGATTTTCGGCGAAGAGAAGAGTCGGCAGTTACGGTGGATTGGACTGACAGGAAGATATATATAGAGCGCAGTAGAGCACGGGTCGGGTCGGTCGGGGTTTTTTAGAACGCAGGAATCAAGTCGGGTTCGGTTGATAGCCGTATCCAAAACCGTAGTAAAGGGAGAAGGATTTTGAGAAATCGGTCGGTCTTATTTTGGCACGATTTTCCAATTGGGTCCCCGGGTGGGGGAGAGCTCAGTGCAAATTCCGAGGGCATTTCCGTCTTTTCAGCTATTTTAAGGTGGGGACAGAACACTATTTGGTGAATTTCCAAATTACTAATTTGGGTTTTCGGACTTTTCCACAATTCCGTTTGTGTCCCCAATAATGGTATGGTATTTCGTCCTTTTGAGCCCAGTATTCTTAGGTTTGTCTAGGGTCATTTTCGTCTTTTTACGTTTCCATCCCTAGCAGCTCACGTGTGCCTGTCTCCCTATCTCTCTCTGTGCAAAAGACTACAGCTCACCATGTTTTCTGTGGTCTCTGCAAAATATTAGAACTCTCTCGGACCTTTGATTATCACTTTCCCTTTCCTTTCTTTCCCTTCCTCCCTACGTGATTATCACTGGATTTTCGTTTCTTTTTTTTCCCCCCTCATTATTTCTTTTTCCAGTTGAGTTGGGCTCTGTGATTTCTAGGGTTTCCTCCCTTTATTATTTCTCTTTCCAGTTGATTTAGGCTTCCTAGGGCTTCCTGATTTCTAGGATTTCAGATCGGAAAATATGGCTTTGATGGCTTCTTTTGTGCGTAGCCACTATGTGCCGGGTTTGGATGTCGTTTTTTTACAAGATGCACAGAGACGATTAGAAATTATAGAGAATTTTAGAACGGCTGATACATGAGTTGTGGTTTATGAAGCAGATGGGGGATGTATTTAATTGGGATTCTAAAGAAGGAATGGATGGATGGCTTCATAGGATGATGGGTTCGTTTTTTTTGGTTGTTTCTGAAGATATTGATGGTTTGCATGGTTGGTGTAATTTCTTACATATCTTTTTCTCTTTTTTGGATATATTATCTGTCTGTGTGTGTGTGTATTTCTTTGTGTATCTGATATTTGCTTTATGGTTTTGTTTTGTATTTGTTTTTATTAGGTGGTGGAATTTGATCGTTTGTAAAACATATTACCTTCTGTGATTCTGCAGAATCTATGGTGAATTTTCTCTATACACGTACACATTTGTATTTAAAAAATGTAAGAAGTATTTGGGGAATTTGGATTTATGTTTTTTCCTTAAAAAAATAAGTAATATTGATGTATGTTTAGGATATCCCACTGTGCTATCGAGATGTTTTCCAGGGAAGCAATAAGGATGTGTGGGTGTTATTAAAAGATGGAATGAAAGTATGGCCAGTTCGTACAATGGTTCTTGTTTTTGGTAGGGATGGATCATATGGTTCTTTTAATTTGAAATCCTCCATCATAGGCTAATGAATGTGCATGTAAATATAATCAAAACATTTTGTGTAGCAGTATTGTTAATTGTTTCATGTCTTTTTGGTTGATAAACATTGTATGAACAATCTTAATGTAAATGTTATACTTCCATAACAGTTTTTCATGATGTTTTCATACTCTCTATTGACATAATTTTTTGCTAAATAGTTGTATTTCTTTGATACATGCATAATCTAAATTGTTGTATTCAGTTTTTTGATTTGTGAATAAATGTAACGATCTGGATTTTCGAGCCAATTTTTTGTCTAATAATAATATTATTAGGATTATTTTCTTAATACAATTACCTTTTTTCTTTTTTCCTAAAATACATAAAGGCATGTATTTTTTTTCCCCTACATGCATGTATTATTATTTTTCTTTTCCTACATGATTGCAAACTCCTTCCATCTCTCCCTCTCCTGCTCAGTCTCTACTTCCTCCATGATCTTATTTTCGTCCTCATCTCGTCCATCTCAAATCCCAAGAGTTAGAATTTCATTAAAACACTCTTATCACCCTCTTCAAAATTCTCCTATAAATACCTCATCAATACCACCCTAGGGCACACCACAATACTCCCCACACCCCACCAGTCTAGAAGAGAGAGAGAATTCGGAGAAAACCAAACTCCAATCCATGGAGTTTTAGGGAGAGAAAGAAATAGAGAGAAAAGTGGGTTTCATAGCTACGACCAACCGAAACTCAAATTGATCGTTCCAATCACTTTCCTCAACCCCAAGCATCCCCAAACATCATCCAATTCGGACCCAAGGTCCCCCGATCGCCGAACCCGAAGTCTTCTTCTCCAATATTCAAGTTTCGTTTTTGAACCAATTCGATCCGATTCAAGGTATTATAATCCCTTCCAACCACTTCTCTAAGTATATTAATTGTTTTTATGCTTAACCCAATAGCCCAAATGGTTCCATGCATCGAAACCGAAGCGAAACAACAACAAAAACCGTATTTGGACCGTACCTTGCGGTCGCAATCTTCGGGCCGCAAGGACCAGGCAATTCTACGCGGACCGCAAGGTCTGACCGGGTCAGACATTGTGGCCGGTACCCCCCACCGCGAACTCGGTCCGATTTTGTTAAAAATCGTTCGAAACCATTTTGCGAACTCCCGAACATCATTTTCGACCCCCGATCTATTTTTCCTAGACTTCTAACACATCAAAAAGATCATAACTTGTTAATGTCATATTTTTTTTTATTTTATTATCTATTTATTTGATTTCTTGTAAAAGTTTACAAACGAAAAATCCTTGCGACTTAATAAACCATTTTATTAATTCCCGGAATATTTTTTTTAGATTCTTTACATTCCAAAGACGATATGTTGTTAACCTCAATATATATTTTAATTGTTAAATAATTTATTATCCATTTATTTTATTTTGACAACTTTAAAAATCATTTTTATTTTAAAAATGATTCCGCGACCCTCCGGACCCACATTTTGGTACTTGAACTCGATATGTTGGACCTTTAGGACTCTTATTAAGGTCACGATAACTATTCTAATACTTCCCCTATCTAATTTATGTAATTAGTTTAATCAATCTAATTTCAAAAAAAATAACTAATGCGAGCCTATTATTATTATTATTTTTATTTTTTTTGATAAAAACTTTTATTAAATAAAGGTTTCTTGCTTTATTATTGTCATCTTGGCCATACGAGACTAAGGGCAACGGCTCATTCATAAAAGGTTATGTGATTTTTATGCTTATTATTTATTTCAATTATTATTCTGATTGCTTATCTATTATTTCAACATCTAATTGATATGTTTGATTGGACCCTAGAGACATGAGGTGGTATGCGAGTAGAATTCACCTAGACGATGTTAGGTAATGGATGAATTGGAAAGTTTTTGTTTTAGATTGCCTGCAAGCGTGAATTTGAGATATGATGAGATTTGTGATGAGATTTAAACTGGCAAGAGTCCAGTGATGAATTGATAGACTGGCGAGAGTCCAATGATGATTGTGATGATGGTGAAGTGGTGTATAAGATAGGCAAACCCTAGTTATGATTCAGGCATGATAAGCTTACCCCTTGTTGTAGTTATTGGGGGTGTACACTCGGTATATAACTTAGGTGTACCTGCGACAGCAAAGGGAAGTGATCTCATGGGACCGAGCATGGCTAGTAGTTTGGAGAGGAAAGATCTCGTAGATGAGATCTTAGATTTCACATAAGATAATGGATAGTAATAAACTGATTTATATGAAAAACCTTTGTTTTACTTTTTCGCATTATTATCCTGTTGCTTGCTAGTTGTAAAGTAAGAGGGGTAGTTGGGTTGGATTATTCTACTGGGTGATTTATCACTCACGGATACGTCTGTATCCTGGTAAATCGATTGCTTCGGCGATCAATTTGCCAGAGGGCGCAGGATTCAATGGAGAGGATTCTATGATGGTGCAGTTCGACACGGAAAGAATATCAGGAACAGAGATCGAGTATGCTTGGAATTCGTATCAAGCCTAGAGACAGCTCTGAAGTTAATGTATTTTGAATCAGTAGATTTCCTTGAGATTATAATAGCTAAACCTTTATTTTGGAAAATTTTATTTATTTAGCAAAATTTTCTTAAGAAATTATTTTATATTGCTTCCGAAAAGTCGGGGCGTTACAATAAATCTCAGTTTGTGAATGTAATATAGTAGGAATCTACATTGGTATTGATGTTTTCCAAAGAATCTTCAGAGTTTTTTTTGCAAAATACAAGGTAATATGCACAATTCTTTCTTGTAATATTTATTATTTTACTGCCTGATTTCAGAACGTAAATTACATAATCTTTGTACCAAATGTAATATATTTACTTGTTCTTGCAACCTTTTAACTGTCTTAGGCTTTGCTATTGTTGCTACATTTGTTGAGTTATTGTGATGCTTTGTAGAGGGATATTGTGACCTACATAAAATTTAAAAATAGACAAGCTACGTTATTGTATATATATAGACAAACAAAAGATAGCAGAGACACTAAGCATTACAAATTTTGGTTTCCTCCTTCCATTTTGTAATCAAGATCAAAAAAGGCATTGAGGTTTTTACAGAAGATATAGATATTACTTCTGGTTTTGTAATATTAACAAATGTTATATGACCATGTCAAATACTTCTTTACCACCATTGTAGGTCATACCAAATCTTAAAAAGACAATGTGCCAAAATCAATATGAACAAAGCACTTAAAGTAAAGAAAGAAATCCTACATCAAATGTCTGAAATGAATATTTTAATTTCTAGCTTCTTAATTTATACAAAGTGATATTCTTATGACCAAATCAAATAGTTCAGGGGATAATTCACCACATATACAGACAAAGAAATTAAAGTAGATAGATTTAGCATGGCAGATTGGGATTCTCTGCTACTCTACTTTTGGAATTACACTAGACTCCAGCTTGATTTCAGCCTTCAATGCTATCTGTCCATTATCATTATTCTACTGTTTATCTACATAAAACTTCATCCTTATCCCTTAGCTTTCTACCTATAAAACGAACAGCTGCTTGCTCTTTGAAAAATCACTTTTCCCCATCTTCCAATCTTTTGCTAAGGTCTCAGATAACTATATTTGCTTACTTAGAAAAAACAATTGGTTATGCTTCAGTTTCATTGCATATAGATATATTCCCGAACTAAGTTCCTTTGTAAACTGAATTCCTTATTATCTTTATTTATTTAAACCAATATTTTGTCCATTTTAAGCTTACAGGTATGTGTTAATGTTATTTTCTTGTTTTGCTACAGAAATGGTTTTGTATGATCCATTTGTGCACTGGGTGTACTATCCAACTGATCCGGATGAACCAAAAACTGGAGGTGTTTATGAACTTGTAACGACCCGCTCCATCTTTGTACAATATTGTCCGCTTTGGACGCCCAAAGCCCATAGACTTCCCAGTAGGTCACCCATCCTAGGATTACCCCAGGGTGAGCACGCTTAACTGCGAAGTTCCTATGCGCTTTGGCCCGCCCTCACGGCTTTAAAAGGCCTTGTACAAGTAGGAGGGATCTTTTCTTATAAACTATAACTTGCCCCCTTCCTGTCCGGACGGAGCCTGCTATCTGCAGTACCGCCGGCGACCGGAAAGCGGGGTGTCACAATCTACCCTCCTTAGGGATGCAACGTCCTCGTTGCACAGGGGCCCAGCAACCTTCCCCTGGTGGCCATGGTGTGGCACTTAGTTCTGTACAGCACAATGTGCTCGTACCAGATTCTAGAGGTGGCCCCCACCATGTAGACCAGGGTTGTGCTCTGATACCACCTGTAACGACCCGCTCCATCTTTGTACAATATTGTCCGCTTTGGACGCCCAAAGCCCATAGACTTCCCAGTAGGTCACCCATCCTAGGATTACCCCAGGATGAGCACGCTTAACTGCGAAGTTCGTTGACGCGGGCGTCAGGCATGTGCGAGGTCTGCAGATGCGTCTGGGATGGAGCAGCGCATTTGGAGCATAAGCAGTGCTCATGCGGCAGCAGTGACGTGCAAGCTCTAGATGAAGTGCAAGGATCTGCACAAAGCACGTCTTGTCACCGCACACTGAATTCTTGTCGGCAATCGGCTTGCAACGAGGACGTTGTTACCAGTTGCACATGAGGAGAGTAGATTGTGACACCGCTTTCCACAATGGCGGCGATGGCTGAGATGGCATGATGCGTCCGACTGCGAAGGTGTCACAATCTACCCCTCCTCCGCAGGGTTGTGCCACAACGTCCTCGTTGGCCAAAGAACCTTCCCCGGTGGCTGGTGTGTCACTTAGTTGCATGCAAAGACAATGTGCTCGTCGTACAGTGCCCTGAGTAGTTGTCTAACTACACGGGGTGTGTCCACCGATTGCCGTAACGTTTGCGCTCCATCTTGGGCGCTGACAATATTGTCATTCGGGCCTTGACGCCCAAAGCCCATGGACTTCCCAGTAGATGTCACCCATCCTAGGATTACCCTGCGGTGAAATCCTTAATCGGTAGTAGAGGTTTCCTGTCCTATCCGCTCACGCCCGCCTCGGCTTGGGTAAAAGGGCTTGTCTGTCTCTGAAGATGATCTTTTCTTATAAACTATAATTTGCCCCCCCTTCCCGTCCGGACGGAGCCTGCCATCCTGCAGTACCGCCGGCCATTGGAAAGCTGGGTGTCACAATCCTGTAACGACCCGCTCCATCTTTGTACAATATTGTCCGCTTTGGACGCCCAAAGCCCATAGACTTCCCAGTAGGTCACCCATCCTAGGATTACCCCAGGGTGAGCACGCTTAACTGTGAAGTTCCTATGCGCTTATGCGCTTTGGCCCGCCCTCACGGCTTTAAAAGGCCTTATACAAGTAGGAGGGATTTTTTCTTATAAACTATAACTTGCCCCCCCTTCCCGTCCGGACGGAGCCTGCCATCCTGCAGTACCGCCGGCCATTGGAAAGCGGGGTGTCACAGAACTAAACACAGGGAATAATTCCTCAGAGATTGTTGGAGTAGCTATCAATGAAGGAGGTGACCATCTTTACTATAGGGCACTTCCATCTTTTGTTCAAGAATATAGTGCAATACTACCACTTGGTAACATCATGAGATGGGATCTCAAGAAACATTTTGTTGCTTGGATGGAATCTATAATCTACCACTCCTTCATGCGTTGTAGTGTTGAGGGTATGTGTTTTTTGCTTTTTGAATCATATCTTAAAATATAACTTTACCAACTGTGTTTAAATTTGGTATATTTTCCAATTGATTAGGTGTTCAGAATTGTTGGTTTATGCAAGACATCTCAGCGTATAATCTAACGACTCTCACGGTATAAATAACACTAGGAAAAAAATAATTCTATTCTACTATTTATTTTTCTATATAAATATTATGCTAATATTATTGGAGGTATAGACCATTCCTATAGGTTTCCGTGATACTTTTAATGGAGATGACCAGACTATTTGGATTCTGCTTAAACATGGAAGAAAGGCATGGCTTGTGCAAGTCATCAATAATGTCTTTTGTGCTGGATGGACAAATTTCCGTAGGAGTCATGCACTACGACCTAATTTTCAACCTTGTGTTTGGTGATCCGCACCCAAGATTGTATAATCTTGGGGGCTTTTAGCTTATTATTTGCAGCGTTTCGTTCCCTTTTATTCCTTTTTATCTCATTTTGCGCGTAAGGTTTCGTTTTGATGTTTTCAGGTAAAACGTGGTAATTTCGGTGCATTTGAATGACAAGGATTCCTCTCGGAAGAATTCCAGTATTCGAGGCCACGTGGCACTGCCCCGTCAAGTCCCGTCGGGTGATTTTTGGAGAGCCAAGGAAGCGTTGGGCCGTTGCCGGGCCGTTGGATCAAGGCAAAGGAAAAATCAGTTTTCTGCCAGTCATGAACCGGTACGACCAAAACCATGTACCGGTTCATGGGTCCCAGAACTGGAAGATTGGAAGTTTTACAAAGGCCATGAACCGGTACGACCAAAACCATGTACCGGTTCATGATGTGATTTTTTCTGTCCGAACTTGGCTACTTTTTCACTTTTTGCTTTTGGGATATTTTGTTTTGTTTCTACTTT
Source organism: Rhododendron griersonianum (assembly GCA_018127125.1). NCBI lineage: Eukaryota > Viridiplantae > Streptophyta > Magnoliopsida > Ericales > Ericaceae > Rhododendron > Rhododendron griersonianum. The sequence goes on from CM030800.1 coordinate 28,664,243, forward strand.
TGGGATATTTGTAGAGAGAGAAAGACTCCTCTAAGTCTTCCCTTCCCTCTCTCTCCCTCGTAACTACACTTTGTCTCTCTCTCTCTTTAGTTCTAGTTTTTTTTTTGTCTTCCTCCATTGAAGACCAAGTTCAAGCTTTTGCCTTTCCTTTACTCTAGTAAGTTGTTAGCTTTTGTCTTTTTCTCGTGTATTAAAGTTGTAGCTACGGTTAAGGTTGTCAATAATCTTAAGTTTATTTTCGAATCCATCGGTTAAAAGTTATGTCTCGTTTTTATGCTTTGTCTTGTGCTTTAGCTATGTGTGAGTAGTCATTAGGCTAAGTCTTGGGATAATCTTTCCCGAGGACTTAAGTTGTTATTTGGTTCTCGAGCCATCGGGCTTTAAAGCATGATTTTCGGAATAGAGCTTAACTTGCATTTTCGGTCTAAACTAGGGGTGTTAACCCCTTGATAAGGAGCTTAGTCAAGCGGTCTTGGCAAGTGACTCACTGAGGCCTCGTGGCCTCCTATGTGTTCGATAAATATTAAAAACAAGTTAGTTTGCCTCCGGTAAATCACATCTTTCATTAAACGTAGTCTTTTAAAGTGAAATCCTCCGGGCGTGAGCACGCGGTCGTGACTCTCGCTTGAGTTATAATCGAGAACCGGTAACGGCCTTTGTCAAGGGTTAGAAGACCCCGAGACTTGCCTCGTTAAGTTAATCAAGCGTTTTTCTAGTTTTCATTTTAGTCATTCCGTTTAAAGCAAAACCATAGTTGGCCGCCTTTAAGGCCGAAATCCGTTACTTACAAAACCTACAATCCGAATCAAGCTATAATCGAATTCTCTGTGGGAACAATCCCGGACTTCCGGATATTATGCGTACAACGACCTAGCCCTACGCTTCGGGTATCTATCAACCTCTTATTGGAAAGCAAGGTCGGGAAGTAAGCATTTGGTTGCGAAAGAAAGTGGATTTTTAATGTTTTCATTTTGGATGAAAACCATGTTGATGTTCAGTATCCATGGTCACAACCAAATGAAACATGGGTTAATTTATTTCCTACACCTGGTATGAATCATCTGTTTCAATTTCGTTTGATTTCTACAATTCATTAATAACTTTTGACTTACCGTGGTTCAAATATTACTTTGGATATAGCTGATCTTGTTTACATATGTATTTATTGATCAAATAAATAATTGCACTCCAACTGATCTATTAGATGGTTTATTCTTACAAAGTGTAAGATAACTTTATCCACTACTTTTATCACATTAAACTTACTTCCTTTTCAAATTCAAAATTCAATTTTTCCAGTTGACATATTGAATCACATCAATAGAAACATAAAAAATGCTATTCTGCACATTGAAAACTTATTTTGTTGTTCTACACATCTGTATATTGAATTTATACAAAGGGCTATAGATATGGTTTCTCATTTAAATATTTAAAGTGACATGAATACTTTCATGTACAGTGTGTCTTCTTTACATCTTCAGTTCACTCTTCCTATTGTTGAATACAACTATGTACTAATTATAACATCCCAACATTTTCAGCGTATACTAACATAAAAACAAAAAGAACCTGCAAAAATACATAAAAATATAAAACCAACAAACATAACCAAACGTGCGTAGCACGCTGCTAAAATTCTAGTACTAGTATACTACCAACAAAAGTGCAAGCATGCCGCTTTTTTTTTTATTGGAACGGCATGTATCGGTATCGGTGTTTATCTACCGTTCTGGATTGACCATAATATACATTTTGTATATTTTTTACGTAGTTAAAAAAAACAAAAAAAACTTATTAGAGAAGTAAAAAAAAAATCCAACACACTATTATACCTTAATATTAGTCCTAATAACAAATTAAGATGATTAACATATTATAGACTCCATCTAAATGAAGCATAATTGGCATATGTAATAGAAATTGACGCGCAGACAATCTAATGTGATCAAGCTAGCTCTTCCCAATGTTCGATTAACCTGACTTTTTTTGGATGAATGATGGACGCATTTAGACTTACAAAATAAATCTCTTGGAATTGTCAAGAGAATTGTGGTGAGTCTCATTTTGCATCACATGAGAAGATATTACACACGAGCATCTTGATTCTTGAGGCTATAAGGTGTGGTATGGAATACCAAAAAACAAAACTCGATAAGAAAGTAGTAGAAATTACTTATGGTTTCGTAGTATTTTGTTGTTGTTGTTGCATATACAATTTTTCCATCCAAAATTGCAGTGTTATATATGTACTTACTAGCTTCTACAATGAATGTTTTGCTTCATTAGACATACAATATTGTAATCTCGCGTATGAAATTCGATAGATCGATCCTAAAAATATTCAATGGATTATTATTATTTTTTGGTTTGTTGGTTTCATTTTGTTGGGAAAAAAAGAAAAAGAAACAAATGTAGCAATAATTCACAAAAAAAATTGACAAAAACTAACAAATGCGAATTTTTTTTGAATAAAGACAAAATGTAACACCCCAACTTCTTAGAACGAAAAAGAATAAGGAAAAAGTAAGGGGATAATCATTTAATGGGCCGCTTACCGTTAAGATTTAGGAAGTAAATTGTTTGTGACTTATTTTCTGTATATGTGTCAATTTCTAAAACGTTATTGCCCTAGCCCTGTTAACATTGTCCCCGCAAACCGAAATAATTAATCCGGAAAGAGGCGAGATCTCATTATAGGGCAGATCGGATCAAACCCTATTAGAATATCCCTAGATTTTGTGGGATAAACTTAGATTTTGTTGGATAATGAAAGATTATGCAAGATCCTTCTAGATACATTAAATCTTGTTAGATATGATAAGATTCTAATTGGATTTTATTAGATATTACAAGATATGGTTGGATATTATTAGATATTGCAAGATATGATAAGATTCTAGTTGGATTTTATTAGATATTACAAGATATGGTTGGATATTATTAGATATTGCAAGATATGATAAGATTATAGTTGGATTTTATTAGATATTACAAGATATGTGTAGACACCCCAATCCGGACCTCGAAGGGTCTTTGATCGCCCCGATGATGAAATAAAGGAAACAAAGCCTTTGTGAGCTTGAATGAAGTATCCCTCCAGCATCCGCAGCCCAAATCAACCATCAGCCCAGAAAAAGCCCTGGATCGAACCGAAAGTACCGTGCGCAACACTTTTACACCGCACGGCGTATCGAAATTTAATACGCCGCACGCAGTCATGAGGTTAACCGCACGGCATTTTGGATAAAGTTCTGACTGGCTCAGAAAGCTGTCGGCCACGCCTATTTGAGCCACAGCTGCAATACGGCTCAGCCGAAAGCACACGCCTCCAACTTTTGAAATTCAAAATCCAAGGCTCTTGCCTATAAATACACCCCTCCACTCAAGGAAAAAGGGCCCTTGATCACCATTATACCCTTTTTCTCTCTTCTTGCTTTCACACCCACTTTCCCATTTCCAAGCCTTGAGAATGTTGTTCTTAAAAGACATTCTCTAGGCCTTTTACTCCATTTTTCTCCTCACCATTGAAGTTAGTCCCTTACTAACTTTGAGGTCCCAACCACCCAATATATCCATCTATTACACACATCCACACTTCTACTTTCTTTTCCCACCAACCGACGCCCATCCTCCTTCATCAAAGCACATTCAAGCTCCGGTTCCAAGGTAAAAACCAAGTTTCCTTGGGCTAGGCTCTATCCTGGCCCTGACGGGACCTTTCTGTTTTCAGGCTTGACCCTTTTGGTTGAGATCTGACCCAAAACCTCTTTTTCAAAACAAAACTAGGGCCCTGTACGAAGGTGTGCTAAGCCGTGCGGCTCTTTATAGAAACGCACGGCGTAGCATACCAAAACGCACGGCATTTCAAAAAGAATACTGTTTCCTTGATCAAACTGTCTGGATCGCGATCGTCCGTTGTTGGGTCTTTTCTGTATACCAAAAGCTGTCTCAGAACGAGACCATTTCTACAAGCCATGTCTTAAACCCCATAGATCTTTTCAAAATAAGCAAATGTATCAAAAATGGTTTTCCCTTCATGGTTTGAAAGAATGGTGTAGATCTGAGATGATCTGACAGCTGTGAGGCGTCTAAAGCTTTAAAAATAAAATCGTGCAATGTAATGGTACACCGTGCGAGGCTTTGCAAAATAATAAAAGTTTGGTATCAAGATCGGTACCACGCACGGCATATCGTCAAGCCGCGCGTTATAAATTGATATGCCGCCTGACGGAGGATAGTGATTCAGACAGTCCGTTTGTATATCTTTCTTGTTTATATTATCATCATGTCATCTCTATCATCTCTATACAGTAAGCACCACTAGCACGGCAATGTGTTATGATTTATCTTGTTTCCCTTTCCCTTTATGTGTTTTTGAGGTTTTCCGAGTTGTATTAATCCCCCCATCTAAAATGCTTAGTAGAGACCGGTTTTCACCGGGCGAGCGGAGTGCTTTTCAACAAAACCTTCCCCCTTCGTAACCTGGCTCCCGGATCCAAAATCTCAAACAGTTTCGCTAGATCAAAAGGCCTTTTTCTTTTCAAAACAAAACCCCTCGGTTCCTCGGATCATCCATCTCAAAAAATCCGGGTGGCGACTCTGTCCAAAATCGCACCTTCGGGCGCGGGAGCCCACAGTGGCGACTTTTATTCAAAACTTATTATTATTATTTTTTTTTTAAAAAAAAAATACATAAAGAAGTGTTGGATAATCAAGAGGGCCAAACTTGAAAGGCATTTTACTTGGGGGACTTAATGCAATTTGGAGAACTTAACTTTCTTTTACACTATGCACCGCACAAGCCGCGTTAGCGTGTTTTGGCTATCTTGTCCGGTTTACCGGTGACAAGCTCTCCCGGAATGCCTAGCAACCCTCGACTATGATGGGTCATCGTGCTGTTCGACCATTGTCTTGCAATACACTCGACATGGGGTAGTACATCTTGGCTCTAGTCCGGGGAACCCCTCTCAAACCAAAATCGGCCTTTGCACTTGTACATAACCATAGTACTTTCCCAACTAGGACAGGGACCCATGGCTAAGACTTATGTGATATATCCTGTCCATGTGTATTTCTTTATGCATACATATCATTCATGCATCATTGCATCTTCCAGGCTAGAGGATTAGGCTCCCTTAGAATTCTTTAAGACTCTTCGGTCGGTCTAGGAGACTGTAAATCCATGGAGGTTGCGATACCTCTGGTGTTTGCCGTGCCCGAACGGCTCCCTTGACATGGGATTAACCTTGGAGGTGTGCGTATTTGGATTCTGACGGTCACATTGCCCTGTCTCGGATGGTCAAGATAAGGAGATTGGCTCTGGTTCCGAAAACGATCGGAATTTACCCTGCCTGACAGCACCTACCCGGATCGTCAGAAATCTTCTATACAAATGCCCCAAGTGAAACTCAAGTCACGGTAGGTTCTAGGACCTAGAAAGCACGTAGAAGGTAGGATAGACGCTCGGGGCGGATTTTGAGTTATTCCCTTTTGCTTTGCTACAAGTTCAGAAACATTGGACACCTGCAAAAAGAAGAGGCTTTACCCAATTGGTTTCGTCCATCTCGAAGATTGGCCGCATAGATACCCTGGAAGAAACCCAACTGGTTGAGGTCCCCATAGAGCAGGAAGGCCAACCGCCATTAGCAGTTTCGCTAAGCCCAGCAATACAGGAGCCCTCGTCACTTGAAAATCTCTTACCCATGGCTGACCAAGGAAACGGGATAGAAGAGATTAGGCAAAACATGGCTACTATGGATGCTCAGTTTAGGCAATCCCTTGCTGGGATGGATGCGCAACTCAAAGCTTCGGTTGCATCCATGAAAGACAACATGAACATGATAATGGAAACCATGCAAGAGGTTTGCGACAAGCTTTTGGTTAAAACCGATGTACCCAAGGAAGAAACGCCACCCAAGGACGCGCCAGCAATCGATCCTAACATGGCCGCCCTTATGGTTAAAATCGGGAAGTTGGAAGAGTCAATGCAAGAAAACAAGCGATTAGGAAGAGGGGAGATTGACATGAACAAATTATGCCTGTTCCCCAACGCGAAGTTACCAGAAAAGTTTAAGGGTGTAGATTTCGCAAAGTTTGACGGTACCGGAGACCCAAAAGCTCACCTCCAAGGGTATGTTGGTTCACTCACCATGAGAGGAATCGAGAAGGAAGCCATGGCCCAACTATTCCATGAATCTTTGTCAGGGCCTGCTTTGCAATGGTTTCTTACCCTGGAACCCTCTAAGAAAAGGACTTGGGAAGATATTGGGACGGCTTTTGTAGCTCAATACGATTTCAATGTCGATCTAAAGATGACCACAAGGGAACTAGAAAGCACCAAGATGGGTGAGAAGGAAGGCTTCGCCGACTTTGTGAAACGTTGGAGGGCTAAGGCTACTCAGATGCAAAGCAAACCAGATTTAAAGGAACAGATAAGGATCATCACCAAGAATCTCCCAAACTCTTTTGCTCCATACATGGTCCTCTCCCAAGCAGCCCCGAATTTCGAAACTTTTTACCATCGGAATCACATCCTTCCGCGCCCCAATCTGCACTGCAATGCTGACTAATTCCGAGCTAGCACGACCAGTGGAGGGAACCAAGAAGTAAGCGGCAAGCAAGCGCATACAAAGAGCGGTCATGCGCCGAGAGTGGTAGGTTACGTCCGCTAAGTTGCCAAGAGGAGAGAACATCTCAATAAGTCGCATCACGTTGAGATGACCATTGCTAACCAGGTAACGGGCAACACCGTCATTCAAGCCAAGAGAGGCGGCAAGAACCTTGGACATGTTCTCGCGCACGGGAGGGACAATGACATCTCCAGAGCCGAAACCGCCAAGATAGGCGCGAAATTCCTCGATCGTCGGGCAAAGCTCTTGTCCACCAAAGCGGAATACATGCACCTCCGGGTCCCAAAAACTTATGGCAGCCTTCAGGAGCTCAGGGCGAAGGCGGATGTTACGAAGGTATCTCATAGAGTAGAGACCGTGCGCCCGAAAGTTGAGCCAATCAACCCCTTCCATGGAAATCAACCATGGCCGAAGCGAACCGGTGAGAGAAAGAGCCATTAGGAGGAGATGAAGATTTGAAGAAGAAGAAATATGGTCAATATGAGACCTAAGGCCTGAATTTATAGAAGGATAGAGGAGACACCTTCAACTTCCAAAAAGAGCCTTGGGTTCCAAAAGTGTAGATTTTCCAGTCTTGCGTAGGGAAAAGCTTGGTCATGCTCTAAAAGAACAAAGCAGACATGCATTGGCACGGATATGGTGTGGGACAGGTCAAACTTTAAAACCTCGTGCAATCTGCCTTGGGAAGCAGTAAATGGCAGGATGTCAGAGAAAAGGTGCCGCGCGGTGTAAAGAGGTGGCGCACGGCATACCAAAACCAGGAGAAAACCACGGCATAACACGGATACGCCGTAGAATCAGAGGAAGCCCCGCACGGCGCTTTGTAGCCCCGCACGACATATTAAGTCTGCATTTCTACAGACTTTGACAGCAGAGGTTAGAAACCATTTCAAGACACCCGCGGGCACCACCAACCCTCAGAACATGTCTTAATGGGTATTTGGGACTTCGGGGAACCACCACTTTGAGCCAACTCTCAAAATTCGGCGTAAAGGCACCAAAAGGTCAATAAAACCCATTTCCCAAGTCATGACAAGGTATCGGAGTCCGTTTCAAGCCATTTCAAGCTGGTCTTTTGGGTCCTACAGGTCATGATGACCAATGGCGACCTAATCCAAGTTTCGTTTCACGGTCAATGTCAAAATCTGAAAATGTCACCCTCCAAAATCATGGTTTTCTCGCTTTCTGGGCATATTTTCAAAAAGTTTTCAGTTTCCAATAAGAGTTTGGGCTCCGTAGTCACATGACAAGTATCCAGGGTCGTTATTGATGAACAAAAGCCCGCAACAGGGGTAGTTTCATAAAGTCTTGTACAAAGGGATCAGTTTCTTTTAAAGGTTATTCATTATATCTTCTTTGATTTCTATTCCGACGTCAATAAATCTTGGCCCCAACATACTGCTCATCATAAAACTCAAAGTTCGCTTCAGATTATGGCTCAAAGGAATAGTCGCATGCATTGGTTAATGTTTCTGTTATTCAATCTTTCCTAAAACAAACAGCAATAAGGGAAATTGAATGACGTAAACACTGAAAGAAATAAGCTTCTCTATATATAATCTCTGAAATATCCATGTGTCGAAGTACCAAAAGGTGTGCAAGCCTCAAAATCCTATCTACTGAGGGTAAACAAGCACCCTTCCAAAAGAAGCGCGCAGGCTCCAGTCAAAAAGCAAAATAAAAGGGAACTCTACTCTAGTCCTCATCCTCATCGTCGTCCTCACCCTCCTCGCTGTCCTCCCCAGAGGCCTCCTCTCCCGGAGAGCTAGCCGCCTCCTGAGTACCAGACGCCCTAGGCACTGTGCTCCCCGAGGTGTCCGAGAGGTCAACGTTCGTCGGCTCCTCAGTCTCGTCAGAGACGTCGATTGGCTCCTCCTCTGTCCCCCCAGAAAGCCGCCGCCTCTTCGACGGAGGCTCCTCCCGCGAACCTGTAGAGGAAACCTGTGGCGCTTGCATGCGCACAAACTTCCTGCGCGGCCCCCGCGAAGCCCCTCCTCCAGCCTGCAATGACATGGTATTCATCATTAGTATTATAATCATGACATGAGCAATAGGAAATAAAAGCAGAGGGTTCGAAAGCTTTACCATGGTCCCACCAGCACGAGGAAACACCTCTGGGACACGCCCCATGGCGTACTGCCTCACCAGCTGCTCTAGGCCCATCATGGCCTCGCCCATCTCTCTCACGTACTCCGGAGTCGCCTGCACAATAGGTCAATTGTTTAGAACATACAGTGATACTAACGAGTAAGTGCAAATGGGCGAAAGGATGCAAGTTATACCTGAGCAAGAAACTCCGGAGCTGCGGCCGTGGGACGTGGCCCAGACACCCCCTGGGCAGTCGTCACGTCCACGGTCCAGGAGAGTCGAGGCAAGCTGGCCCCGCCCGGACCTGCGCCGTCACCTCGACCTCCGACGCTCTCCTCGCGTCCTCTGCCTCTCCCTCCTCTCCGTCCTCGTCCGCCTCTACCACCTGCACCACCTGACGCTCGAAGCGTCGCCTCCCGAGAGTAGTGCACGCTCGCCTGGAAGAGCGGCTCCAGCTCGAGGTCCGGTCGTGTGAACCGCTCAACCTCTCCCCCTGGTGTACAGGCTCGTCTGCTGCACCAGAGCAGGAAGGAGACCAGGGACTCTAAAAGTGTCCAACCTCAGCGACTGACGTGACACCCGGTCGCCCAGGTACCACTGCCAGCCGTAGGGGGACTCAAGCAGTACTCTCCCCCTCGTCACCTCCCTGCTCCGCACCAAGAAAAGAGACTCGCAGCGGTCCCACACACGCCAGCGGACCTGCAACCAGAAATGAATGATATCAGCATGAGATTCGAATAAGAACTACCAAACAAATGGAAGCATGCGAGGTATGATCATACCCGGTCAGGACGAAGCTCGTCTAAGAATAGGCGATAGGCGTTCAGGTCGCCCTTCCCCTTCTTCACTCCCCGGAACTCCTTGGACCAACGTAGGGCCCGGGGAAGCACTGTGTCGCTAGGGCAGGAGGTCTCAGGAGGGTACATGTCCAATACCTCGTACGTCCACAGCTACAGAATCAAACATCAAGGATTAGCACAGGATATGCAGTAAGTGAGTAGGAAGACAAATAAGTGCAAGAGAAGTTTGAAATAATACCTCCCAGACCCTCCAGTAACCGCCGAGGCTCTTTCCCGCTCCTCGGGAAAGAGACCCCATGAAGGGGTAGCACGCCCCCAAAGCTGCACCGCCCCAGTCAAAGCGGGCTATCTCCCCGACGTCCCTCAAGGCCGGTAGGAGCGAAAGGTGTACCCGGTTGCGCCTGTTGGGAAACAGGGACGCACCAAGTAAGTACAACAGAAAGCACCGCGCCATCTGCTCCTCCTGCACCCTGTCGGTCGGGAGCTCCTCCGTCCAAAACCCCAACAGCTGAGCGTACGGGCTCACTCTCCGCCCTCAGCACGTACCCCGGTGTCTCCCGCTGTAGCACCGTAGTGGAGTCGTAAGGGATAGGGTCACCCCCCTCAGACCGGTGATCGCCGCAAAGTCAGCGGCGTCACCGTCGGCTTGCCAAAGAGGAAGTGGAACGTGTTCGTAGTGTCCCACCACCTCTCGGCCAGGGCAGTCAGCACGGCGATCGTTGCTCGCCCTCGTGAGCACACTCACGAACTCTCCAAAACCTGCCTGCCTCACTATCTCCCTCACAGCCTCAGGAAGTCTCTCCCAGAATGTCGGCACGTCGGCCGCACCACCGTAGCACGAGATGGTGATCGCCTGTTGCAATGGGTTGATAACATTCAGTAAACAGGCATACTATTCAATGCAAATACGGCATTCAGATAAAGAAATGAAAGTACGATACGTTGGAATCTGAAATGCAAGTGTTTAAAGTATACCTCGTCTCGGCGCAAAGAAATGTGCTGCTGTGGGTCCCTCAGGACCAGGGCCTCGTCGTACGTAGGCCGCGCCGGCCGGTAGGCGTCCAAAAGCGTAGGAACCACTACGTGCTGAAAAGGCACGTAAGACTCCGCCTCGTAAGGTCCACGCCCCTTCAGGGCCGCTGCCGCCTCCTCCACAACACTCCTCCGAGGGCCTGTCCCACCTCCGGCAGCCTCCTCCTCTGCCCCCTGTGGCTCTCCAGTGGCCCCCGCCTCAAGCTCAACCTGGAGCACCCTCTCCTGGGTCTCGAGTAAGGCCGCAGCCAGTCCAGGTACCCCCCGTAGGGTCTCAACCAAGTCCTCGAGGGACGCCTCCTCGAGGTAGTCACCTAAACCAATGGGCCGCGACGACCCTGCACCCTCGCCACTGCCTACAAACATGGCCGGCGTCTCCCTCTCCTCCACCAACTCCTCCTCAACAACGGGACCCTTCCCCAGGTCCGTCCGAGGCTCTCTCACAGGAGAGGCCTCTGTCACCACCTCCCCTCCGTTAGGCCTGTCACCACCGTGAGACTCCGTAACCTTCTCCACTGAATCAACTGCACCCTCTGTCCGGCCCGTAGCCTCGTCCTCACCCCTAGGCTCCACTGCACTCGGAGTCTCTGTCTCCTGGCCATACCCAGTCAACACTCCGCTGCCACCGTCACCGCCGTCACTACCCACCACCGCGGTAGCCGAGGCCGTAGACTCCTCGACCAATGCCGCCGGGGCCGAGACCCCCATGGTCTCCGGCCCCACCTCGGCTGCCACGTCACTCACTGGGGCCACCACGGCCGGCTCAACCTCGACCCGCGGGGGTTGATCACCCCCGGGTATATCCGTACTATCCATAAGAGAGAAACGGGAGAGAGAGAGAGAGCAGTACGAGAGAGACAGAGAGAGCAGCGAGAGACAGAGAGAGACAGCGAGAGAGAGGGATGATCGGGAGAGACCAGAGAGAGAGACCAGAGAGAGAAACAGGAGAGAGAGGAGGGAAAATTCGAACGATCGGGGCTTACTGTGTACGCCCCATATATATATATATATACATCCCCTAAACCGGTTCGTCAGGACTTTAAGTGGACCGGGTTTGAAGGTATGTGCACCGCACGGCATAATGGATCAACGCGCGCGGCATATCGTCTTAACTGGATGAAAATTCTCGAGTTCCCTCGACGCACGGCATTACCTATGCTGCGCACGGCATACTGGGTTATTTCGACAGTTCAGATTCTGAGAGCAGGCTTCTGACCATGGCATTCACATTCGATCTCGTTCACGAACAGTATAAGCAGTGAAAAAAGGCAGACAAGCGATGACAAGAAAGGGAGGTTTTTCATTCCATCCGAGAAAATCCCCGGGATTTGCATTACATTATTCAAAAAAAAAAAAAAAAGAAATCCTACTGGCCCCCTCTTAATCTTCTTCATCAATCCTACTCCTCAGTCGCTCCCTCCGCCAGATGCACCATCTCCCTCGCCGGAACGGTCATCCGAGCCATTCGGATTCCCCTCCGAATCCTCTGCAGTTCCGTCCGAATCATGCTCCGGCGCATACTCCGGGTCACGTTTGTTGTCCATCTGATCAAAAGCAAAGTCCTGAAGATTGGACACCGCGCGACGGAGAGTGCGAATCATTGATATGAGCCTCGCAATCTGATGGTTCAGTTGCTCAATCTCCTCGCGGTAAAAGCCCATCTCGGCCTCCAAAGAGATCACACGCGCTGTCAAGTCGTCTGCCGCCATGTCTCGAGAAGTAGATTATGAATCTAGGAACTTAGAAAGATTTGGGAGAAGAGTGCATAGAATGAGGCATCACCTTCCCTTTTTAAAAGAGGTTCTGACCGACGAAAAGGCACGCCTGTATTAATGGGCACCCTTAAACCAGCCAACTGATCTCGGAAATCGAAGAGGTGCATGGAAAACGATAAGCCGCGCGCCCTTATGATCATCCGCACGGCATTCTGTCTTCAGAAGAATAAATGCGTTTTCTCGAAAATTGAGTACTCTAGCCACCAAAATCATCTCGAAAACCAAAAGGCTCCAGCCGTTTTGCAGCAGAAATCCTTTGGAATGGCGTGCATGATAGGATTATTTGATCCTAGTTCCCCGGGACTCGTAAAAATTCCCCGTCCCCTGAGGATCGGTCGTACTTACGTCTGCTCGCAGTAGTCACAAGTTTCAAGTCTCAAATTAATTTCAAAAAAAAAATTCGCCTCCCGAAGGCCCGTCTCACGTCTCAAGTCTCAAGTCTCAAATCAATTTCAAAATTCGCCTCCCGAAGGCTCGTCTCAATTCAAGTCTCAAGTCTCAAATCAATTTCAAAATTCGCCTCCCGAAGGCTCGTCTCAATTCAAGTCTCAAGTCTCAAGTCTCAAGTCTCAAATCAATTTCAAAATTCGCCTCCCGAAGGCTCGTCTCAATTCAAGTCTCAAGTCTCAAGTCTCAAATCAATTTCAAAATTCACCTCCCGAAGGCTCGTCTCAATTCAAGTCTCAAGTCTCAAATCAATTTCAAAATTCACCTCCCGAAGGCTCGTCTCAATTCAAGTCTCAAGTCTCAAATCAATTTCAAAATTCGCCTCCCGAAGGCTCGTCTCAATTCAAGTCTCAAATCAGCTTCAAAAATGCGCCTCCCGAAGGCTTGTCTCAATTAAAATTTTTTCGCACTAGTTGCTACATTTTGCATCGTCCCAATTGAACTACGTTGGTCTGATCCCTACAAATGGGGTACGTAGGCAGTTCCACGAACGCGACCACCATCATCATTTACTTGCATTTTCGAGCATTTTGTTTTCTGTTTCTGTTCAAAGACTTTAGAGCAAACGGATCGGGATGCCTATTCTTTAAGCGTCACTCGTATCAAAACAATGGTATTCGAGTTACGTTAAAGAGGGACTACTGTAGACACCCCAATCCGGACCTCGAAGGGTCTTTGATCGCCCCGATGATGAAATAAAGGAAACAAAGCCTTTGTGAGCTTGAATGAAGTATCCCTCCAGCATCCGCAGCCCAAATCAACCATCAGCCCAGAAAAAGCCCTGGATCGAACCGAAAGTACCGTGCGCAACACTTTTACACCGCACGGCGTATCGAAATTTAATACGCCGCACGCAGTCATGAGGTTAACCGCACGGCATTTTGGATAAAGTTCTGACTGGCTCAGAAAGCTGTCGGCCACGCCTATTTGAGGAAAGCACACTTCTGGCCTGCCCAGAAAATGCCTCCAACTTTTGAAATTCAAAATCCAAGGCTCTTGCCTATAAATACACCCCTCCACTCAAGGAAAAAGGGCCCTTGATCACCATTATACCCTTTTTCTCTCTTCTTGCTTTCACACCCACTTTCCCATTTCCAAGCCTTGAGAATGTTGTTCTTAAAAGACATTCTCTAGGCCTTTTACTCCATTTTTTTCCTCACCATTGAAGTTAGTCCCTTACTAACTTTGAGGTCCCAACCACCCAATATATCCATCTATTACACACATCCACACTTCTACTTTCTTTTCCCACCAACCGACGCCCATCCTCCTTCATCAAAGCACATTCAAGCTCCGGTTCCAAGGTAAAAACCAAGTTTCCTTGGGCTAGGCTCTATCCTGGCCCTGAGGGGACCTTTCTGTTTTCAGGCTTGACCCTTTTGGTTGAGATCTGACCCAAAACCTCTTTTTCAAAACAAAACTAGGGCCCTGTACGAAGGTGTGCTAAGCCGTGCGGCTCTTTATAGAAACACACGGCGTAGCATACCAAAACGCACGGCATTTCAAAAAGAATACTGTTTCCTTGATCAAACTGTCTGGATCGCGATCGTCCGTTGTTGGGTCTTTTCTGTATACCAAAAGCTGTCTCAGAACGAGACCATTTCTACAAGCCATGTCTTAAACCCCATAGATCTTTTCAAAATAAGCAAATGTATCAAAAATGGTTTTCCCTTCATGGTTTGAAAGAATGGTGTAGATCTGAGATGATCTGACAGCTGTGAGGCGTCTAAAGCTTTAAAAATAAAACCGTGCAATGTAATGTTACACCGTGCGAGGCTTTGCAAAATAATAAAAGTTTGGTATCAAGATCGGTACCACGCACGGCATATCGTCAAGCCGCGCGTTATAAATTGATATGCCACCTGACGGAGGATAGTGATTCAGACAGTCCGTTTGTATATCTTTCTTGTTTATATTATCATCATGTCATCTCTATCATCTCTATACAGTAAGCACCACTAGTACGGCAATGTGTTATGATTTATCTTGTTTCCCTTTCCCTTTATGTGTTTTTGAGGTTTTCCGAGTTGTATTAATCCCCCCATTTAAAATGATTAGTAGAGACCGGTTTTCACCGGGCGAGCGGGGTGCTTTTCAACAAAACCTTCCCCCTTCGTAACCTGGCTCCCGGATCCAAAATCTCAAACAGTTTCGCTAGATCAAAAGGCCTTTTTCTTTTCAAAACAAAACCCCTCGGTTCCTCGGATCATCCATCTCAAAAAATCCGGGTGGCGACTCTGTCCAAAATCGCACCTTCGGGCGCGGGAGCCCACAATATGGTTGGATATTATTAGATATTGCAAGATATGATAAGATTCTAGTTGGATTTTATTAGATATTACAAGATATGATCGCTTTGTTCGGTTTCTAGTTTAGTTTTAGTTTTGTTTCCAATTATTACCCTATATCTTTCTCCAATCATTACCCTATATCTCCAATTATTAATTTCATTTATCTCTCTATCTCTCTCCAATCATTATCCCTCTTTCCAATCATTACCCTATTTCTCTTTCCACCCATCACCAAAACTAAACTAAACTAAACTAAAATGCCAACCAAACACAATCGATATGATTATGGTTAGATTACATATAGATTTGGAAAGATATTACAAGATATTGTTAGATTATATAAGATATCAGAAGATATTGGAAAGATATTACAAGATATTGTTAGATTATATAAGATTTGGAAGATATCACAAGATATTGTAAGATTTGGGAAGATTTGGAAAGATATGATCAAGATTTTCTAGATTTGATCTAGATTCTTCTCCCATTAGTATAAATAGGCTCCTCCCCTCCCCTCCACACATCACACCACACACACACACCACACTCAACTAAGAAGAAAGAGGAAAAGAGAGAGAGAGAGAGAGAGAGGAGGAAAGAAGAGGAAAAGAATTAGGTACGAGTCCTTCATAAGGCAAGTTGGACGGAACGAAAGGTGAGTTATGAATTATCCCTGTTACATGAATTTTTCGTAAAAGTTATATTTTTGGCTTACTAAAGTATGGTTATTTAACACTCGAATTATTTTGTAGCAAAATATACCATGGAATTATGATATTTTGAACAGATTATGGAAAAAGTATTATTGATACATCCGAACGATGTCCCTAGAATCTAAGGGACGGTAAAGATACTAGTCGGAACGGTGTTATAAGGGCGGAAAGGAAGGGGGCACAGCCGGGTGTCCAATTGAGTTGATTAATTCACTATGTATGCGTTGAGGGTCGCTCCCTCAGTACCGGCGGTAATCGTTGGATGGTATATCGTATATATGGTTTTGCTTATGATATTGGTTACAGTTTAAGCCATGAAAAACTGAAGTTATGATTTTGGTTACAGTTTAAGCCATGAAAAACTGAAGTTATGGTTTTGGGTTACAGTTCAAGCCATGAAAAATTGAATTTATGATTCCTATTCTTCTTTGATAAAAAGAATTCCATGGTAGCTCATATAACTCTGGTAATTCATAATCTCACACAAGCAGTGGCTTATGTTGTTGAAATCTTTCCTTTTTTAGGTAATCAGGATTAGAAGGGCGGGCCGAGTAGCAATGTTATTAAGTTTATGTTATGGTTGTGTAATAAATAAGAGAAGAGTGTAGCCTATGTTGATATTAGCATATATAATGAATAAATCACTCTAAGTGATTGTTGATTATTAGAGGAGACTTCCGGAAATGTTATGGTTATTTTATAGATCGCTTCCGCAATGCTAAGTTTGTTCTATTTAAAAAAAAAAAAAAAAGAAGAGGTCAAAAGAGGCCTTTGGTGAGACAGACTCGCTGGCCGGTCACGATATTCAAATCCGCTAGATTTGGGTCGTGACACAAAAAATAATACACAATGGCTTTTTTAGCCGAACAAGGCTTAAGCTCATTAAAAAAAACACAAAAAATAAAATGCGGAAAAATTGATAGCACTATGTGCACTGGTAGGATCACTATTTTAAATTTCTAATAAGAACATCTCTCTAAACCAAGGGGTTGGTGGTGGACTAGTGGTAAACGGAACTTTGGAGAAAGGGGTGTCAATAATGGCGGTATAAAGGCAATGGTTTCCCTCCAAAATCAATAGGGTTAGGAAAGGGAGAGGGGAATTGGCAAATATGCCCTTGGAGAAGGCGCACACGATGGGTACATGCCCATTTTCCGTTAGTTTTGTTAACGGAAGCCAACTGATGGATGACATTGAAACCAATTTGCAAATCAAAGGTTTTTATTTGTTGAAATTGAAACTCGAAGTACTAAATTGAACTTTCGTTAAAAGTCGAAGGGATATATAAGCAAATCACTCTACTATATTTTTAAAATAATAACATAAAACATTACTATAAATTAGAGGTGGCAATCCAAACCCATATTTCTTAACCCGCCCAAATTCGCCCACTTATAATCCAACCCAATCCGCCCATATTATGTAATGGGTTGATATGGGTTAACCCATATCAACCCATATTTATATGGGTTTAGATGGGTTGAGAGTGGGTTAAATATGGGTCAGAATTAAAAATGGCCCAACACTTCTTTCTCTCTCAGCCCACACTCTCCCCCCGTCTTTCTCTGGTACACATTTGGCGTCGAGATTAGAAGAGAGAGTAAATAAACCCAAGTGTAGAGAGAGAGAGAGATAGACAACCAGATCAAATTCAATCCTACTCCTTCATTTCAACTCCTCTCTCTCTCCTTCTCCCTCCTTTATGAACTCCCGTTTTTTTGCTAGAAAAATGTCCCAGTGATATAAGTACACCAAATTCTCTCTCTCTCTCTCTCTAAGAATCTCTCCATTCCAGTGAGATAAGTACACCAATTTTTTTTTACTTTTCTTTTTAAAGTGATTTTTTTCAAAAATATATAGGTAAAGGACAAAAAATTTTACTTTTCCATTTGCCACCTCTAAAATTCATCCACACAAATTCTCTCTCTCTCTCTCCAATCCCTTGAGCTCCTATGAGCGACAAGTATTTTACGATTTTTGATTCGCTCCAATCAGAAAAGTACGGAGTAAAAAATTTTGACTTTTACCCAAATATTTTTGAAAACATCCAAGATAAAGCCCAAAAAATCGATTGTTGAGATTTATCTTGAATATTACAAAAAATATTAGGGTAAAAGTAAAAAAAAAATTACTTTTTCGATTCTCTCGTTGAGACGAACTAATAGGAATAAAAAGTTTGTCGCAAAACAAACAAATACAAAAAATTGAGTTTTAATCATAAAATTTTACTTTTCTGAATTCCCTTATTGAGACAAATCACCCGCGGGGGGAAGGGAGAAAAAGGAAAACAAAAAACAAAACCAAAACCAAAACCAAAAAAAAAAAGAGGGGAGGAAAACGGGTCGGGTCGGGCGGGTTTGGGTTTGGCTTGACCCATATTTGACCTGACCCGTTTCAACCCGTTTACTTTTTGACCCATATTCGACCCGCCCACATTTGACCCACGACCCGTTTCAACCCGCCCGGACCCGCCCGTTTGCCACATCTACTATAAATTACAATATATAATCAATCGAAAAGTAATACGAACTCCCAAAATAAACTATTAAATTGGGACGGATGGAGTATATAGATAGAAATAGAGAAGGTTTAGATTAGACAACAGATAATATAATATAGATACTTGTTTCAAACTTTTTTCCTCTTAAGTGACCTTATTTTTCCTTTTGATTGTAGTTTTTTCCTCGTCAAAGATTTGATTAATTCAAAAATGACTAATGTAAATGACAAAACTTAGAAAAATGAACAAAATACCAAAAACGAGAGTACCTCTTCTTTTTTTTTAGTTTAAATTCTTTTCACCTAATGTGAAAACTATGAGATTTCCACCGCTCATTGCGGGTCTCACTATGCATTTTTTTCAATAATTTGAACTGTTAATCTTATAGGGTCTACAAAGTAGTATACTCCCTCAAAACATCAGGTTGATCGCACATCGATAGGCACATCAAAAATTGAATTTTTGTTTATAAAATGGACAGTTATGGATAGTTTAACTTTAAACTTATCTACTGTCGATTTTATAAACCAAATTTTAATTTTTTATATACTTATCAATGTCCAATAAAGCTGATTTTTTTGTGCAGACTTACAACTCTACAGACCGTATAAGATGAACAGTTCAGATTTCTGCTACGCACAATGGGACCCATAAATGATGATGGTAGCGGCACCTAAGGTGGATAGAATTTAGACTCCTTTTTAAACTACGTGAAACTGTCGTGGAAGAATACCCTCACTGGCAGTGCATGCATACCAGCAGGGGCAGTTACGGTAGGAAAGAACAATGAAAACGTCAATCACTCACTTAAGGTTTTTTTAGCGTATTACATTACGTTGTCCTTCTTGAATGAACGAGGTTTGGGTTTCTTTTGTCGTCTTATTTGAAATTTTTAAATCTTTGATCTATGTTTTTATGGGACTATTAGAGCATCTCCAACCTTCACCCATTTTAAGACCCCAACTCAAAATTTGGGTAAAATCATCAAAAACTCATCTCCAATCATGACCCAAACCCTTACCCATTTATGGGTTTTACCTATTTTCTTTCCCAAATTTGAGACAAACCAGACTCATACCCATTTTTCCGCGTCTCTCTCTCTCTCACACACACACACACACATACACATTGTAGATACGTATTCACACCCACACCTCATTGTATGTCCATGTCTTGAAACCTAGTCCCACTCGAGCTCTTTCGATTTGCTCCACGACGCTCTCAAGCTCAATGGTGCCGACTTCTCCCTCTACTGCAACTCATAAAAAACGACCCCAATGACTTCCACCTCATCTCTTCCAACCTGCACGTGAGACGTTCGGAGCTTCGCCGGAGCTGCGTTGGAGCTGCTGATGTGAGGATTTTCTCGTCTTATTTACATGAATGTCACTGGGTATTTAAAAATTGATAAATTTGGGTCAAAATAAGGTTTTGCCATTTGAGATGCTTCTATCCAAAATGAGTTTTTTTTCAAAATTTGACCCAAATTTAAGGAAGAGAAAGGGTAAGGACTGGAGATGCTCTTAGATACCTCTTATCAAGATGGACAGGACGCACTTATATAAAAAAAAAATACCCAAATCTAATGGTAAAAATTAAGAGAAAAAATCAATAAGACCACACTAAAAAGTTTCAAAAAGGTGCCAAAGGGAGCCGAAGTAGTTTTCCGTGTCTACGATGTCGTGGCAAACTACTAAACACAAAGGCATCAATTCCTCTCCATACTCCATCTCTCCTTGCTCATCCATACTCCCTTTGTGACTTCCACTCCCGAGCCAATGCCAAGGATCGAAACCATTCATCTCGTTGAATCCACATTTATCTACATTTGTGGAAAAAAAATCCCGATTCATCGGACATTTATAGGTGCATAAATAAATCGTATTTTGTTTCACAAAACTATGTGACTATAAACTTAAATCGTCTTCCAATGTTTGAAATAAAATGTGATTTGTTTACACGTTTATAAATGTCCGATGAATCTTCTTCTTCTTTTTCGAGCGTAGCTAACTACCAGCTTTACGAGATGAACAGTTTTGGTTCGCGGTATTAGCTCGGTAGTGGAAGCCCTGCGCGGTATGGAGAGATGGAGAACCACGTCGAGCCGCAGAGAACCATGTCCCTACGTTACTTTCTCGTGCAAATAGCATGACAAGCATTCCGACATAAACGTCGGACCCAATTGGGTTCCAATCAGGTGGGACCCCAAACACAATTTTCTCCTTCCTCCTCCTCTGACCTCCGACCTCTCTTTCAGATCTAAACTTCGGACAAACCTCTTTTCTTCCTGGGATCCATCAGGACTCTCAGGAGAGAGAAGAAGACCCATATATGTAACAACCGATTAACCTCCTTTCTCTCTCCTCTCCCCCTTGTGACCCAAGAAGAGAGAGAGAGAGAGAGAGAGAGAGAGAAGACCCATATATAATACATCGGTGTTGTTCAATTCTATCTGTGAATTTATACAAATAGGTAGGTGTAGATATAGATATAGATAGATAGATAAGGGGGAGAGATGGGTCTGGTGGAAAATGGGAAAAGTGGTCACAATAAATATGAGAGGATGGATTCTGATTATGTGGAGGGAGAAAATCTTCATCCAGCAGAAAAGACCAACAACAACAAAAGCACCAGAAAGTATGTTTTGGCATGTGCCATTTTTGCCTCTCTCAATTCTGTGCTTCTTGGATATGGTTTGTGCCTCTCTCCCCTTTTGTTCTTCTTATCTATTTTTAATCTGATCTGTTTAATTATCTGGGTTTTTTTTTTTTTTTTGAGAATTCTTAATTACCTGGTTAACACCACATCAATTTGGTTTTTGGGATGATGCAATTTGTTGCAGTGTAGATTACCCTAATTTGGGAAACTTCAACATATGGTTTCTTATATTCAGTTCAATGTCAATGCATTGTAGCCTTTACATTATAGGTAGGCGAAAACCGATATGCTTGGTAGACTTATATTTCACAATTACAAAAGAAAAATGCTGATGTTGAATTCCTAACCAAATTAGGATTAACTGAATCACTCCCTTCAACAGCTTGGATGCAAAAGATAAATGGGTAAAATAGTAATTTTGGATTAAAAAGGAAGAATCGGTGATGCGTCTCCATTTGGTGGGAGGGTTTCCATATGTGGAGAATGAAAGTTGGAGTCTCCAATTTGGAAACCTCAAATGGAGTTGGGTTGGAGTGTCATGATTCTCTAAAATGGAGTTTTGGTTCTTCAAAGTGATGTTGTGGAGATGGGCTGGAGACTCACACATGTTTTATTAGCAATGAACACTTGTTTGCGGCGAAGACATCCAAAAATTGCAACTAAAGCTTGCTATTTTGTTTAAATCCGAAGTGTCTTACGAGTGTCCCGAGACTGTGCATTTTTCAAAGTATCCACAGAATGTCCGAATGAAAAGTGTTAAGAAAAAATAGTACACTTTTGGATTGGGTGTTTGACCTTTGTCCAGAGAGTGTTGGTGTCCGACAAGTGTCTGGCGAAGTGTCCGTGCTTTGTAGGTTATGATTCATCCTTCCACCTCTCTAGCACATGCATTTGAGTCCTATAAGGCTATATAGTCCCCTTCCATCAGATCCATATCAGTCCATGGAGGCTATAGTTTCCACACAAGGGTAACTTTGCAGTGACATTAACATCTTGGAGTATTTATTCTTCAACAGGACCTCCTTAATGGGTGCGATGTCATGAAATCCTTTCCAAATAAATCACTTGATCTTACTTTCAGTAGGGAGAGCCCAACAAATATTCGCAAAGCTTCTTATGATTATCACTGATCCTTGAGTTGCCATTTCCTCCCTTAATAGCTATTATGCTTCAACTTAAGGCCAATTCACAAACAGATTTGGGAGTTTAGTCCCGATCAGGGGTGAAATGCCATCTGAGTTTTATCACAACCGTCCGACATTGGAAGTGCCATGCCCTCCATCCAACTCCAACTGATGAGATTTTTCCTATGTTCTATAATACGTTAATACTCCTCCAAATCCAAGAGGGGTTTGAAGCTTTGAGCCCAGCTTAGCATTAAGAAAATAATCTTGTGGGAAATATTTAGCCTTCCAAAGTCCAAACCATCACCATCAGATTCCATCCGTCCCCAAGTAGCTCCACGCCAGATTGAATAATGCGGTATTGAGGTCTTCACATACGAATCAGGAATTTCAAACATGATATCACATAAGAAGGGAGGGAGTTTAACACACTTTCTTTACCCGCTTTTTAGATCTTCCCATTTCAGCTAGAAAACATGCCAACACTGATAATTACCTGAATAAGCATTCCTTGTAGTACTCAAACTATCAGAGATCTCGTTCCTAGCTTCCATGGGAATGTTCTTGCTGTAGAATAGAGCTGAGTTTCAGAAGTTCACCATGTGACCATTAAGTTTTATTTAGATGAATCTAATGGGTTCAAATATCTCTTATTTCTTCCCAATTCCTGTCATAAATAAGAATACAGGTATAAACTTAAATGTGTTTCACGAATATGTTTTTATGTTATTTCGTACTGCACAAGTCGCTCTTTTAAGAGATCATTTTCCATTAGGATTTTGATTTTGGCACTCCAAAAATTGATGGAGGGGCTCCAAAATTGCACTGAGTTGATACACAAAACGACGTCGTTTTGGAGCCCCTCCATCAATTTTTGGAGTGCTAAAATCAATTTCCTTCCATTATTAGAGATTACACGTGCAACATACTTCCAAGCACTTTGGTAACACTGTTTCTTTCTTTTTGCCCTAGATGTTGGTGTTATGAGTGGAGCTATCATATTTATCCAGGAGGATTTACACATAACTGAGGTTCAAGAAGAAGTCCTTGTAGGAATTCTGAGCATAATCTCATTGTTGGGGAGTTTAGCCGGGGGTAAAACATCCGACGCCATAGGTAGAAAATGGACTATGGGATTTGCAGCCGTTGTGTTCCAAACTGGTGCCGCTATAATGGCTCTTGCTCCTTCTTTCACCATATTGATGGTAGGCCGTTTACTAGCGGGCATTGGTATAGGTTTTGGAGTCATGATTGCACCGGTATACATTGCTGAAATCTCACCTTCCATTGAAAGAGGAGCACTAACTTCCTTTCCGGAGATTTTTATAAACCTCGGAATCCTCCTTGGTTACGTCTCGAATTATGCATTTTCAGGACTTCCTGTGCATATAAACTGGCGTGTAATGCTTGGCGTTGGAATCCTCCCGTCGGTGTTCATCATTTTTGCACTGATTATCATCCCTGAATCCCCGCGGTGGTTGGTAATGCAGAACCGGATCGTGGAAGCAAAATCTGTTTTGTTAAAGACAATCGATAGTGAAAGAGAAGTGGAGGAGAGGCTAGCAGAAATTCAACAAGCAGCCGGTCATGCAAATGCCGAGAAGTACGAAGAAAGACCTGTTTGGCAGGAGTTGTTGAATCCCTCTCCCGGAGTTAAACGGATGCTTATCACTGGATGTGGAATCCAGTGTTTTCAACAGATCACGGGGATCGATGCAACTGTTTATTACAGCCCCACGATCTTCAGAGATGCTGGGATCAAGGGTAACTCGGAGCTTCTCGGTGCAACCATTGGCGTCGGATGTACGAAGACTCTGTTCATTTTGGTGGCTATTTTTCTAATAGACAGAGTTGGTAGAAAGCCATTGCTCTATGTGAGCACAATTGGGATGACTACTTGTTTGTTTGGTCTAGGACTTACTCTATCCTTTATGGGGAATGGTCCGGTTGGCGTAAAACTAGCGATTTTCTGGGTATGTGGAAATGTTGCATTCTTCTCAGTGGGCCTAGGCCCAATTTGTTGGGTTTTGACATCGGAAATCTTCCCCCTCCGCCTCAGAGCCCAAGCCTCGGCTCTTGGGGCAGTTGGGAGTAGGGTGAGTAGTGGCCTCATCGCAATGACTTTCCTTTCTGTCTCTCGTGCAATTACAGTTGGAGGAACCTTCTTTGTCTTCGCAGCGATTTCATCTCTCACCGTTGTTTTTGTTTACAATTGTGTTCCGGAAACAAAAGGAAAGTCTTTAGAGCAAATCGAAACAATGTTTCAGAGTGATGGACAGTGGCGAGGAGGTGAACTGGAGCTTGAAGATGCAGAGAACCTTGTGCAGAAGCAATGACTAAGTGGAGATCTGTGTTTGGTACCTTCAATTGGAATGGCTTGTGATTCTGAACTTGTCCACAGCAGTTGAAGTGAAAATTACGAAGTTCTTAAGCAACCTGCCAAACAATACCTAGTTCAGATTCTGTCCCGATGATGCAGGCTTCCCCATGAAAAAAAAAAACATTGATTTTAGGGTTAAAGAAACCAAAAAAACAAGGGGACAAATTATGTTTCTGTTATCCCATTACCTATTTTCTTTTTGGGTCCTATATACCCAGTAAATTGCAAAGATGCAGGTGAACTTGACAATCTGGAGCTATTTTCTTGTAAGTACTAAATCCAAGCAGTTGTTTACTTCTCATGCTTTAATAGATTTTGGCGAAACATACGTTCGTAGGAATACAAGGAAATTCATCAGTAAATTTCTCCGAAGGGATGGATATGGCGAACATGAAAAGCCGAAAGAGAAACCACATAAAGGCCACATGCTGGAAAATAACAAGATGATAAGATAAGAACATGCCCATTTTTGTCCCAATTCAACCCCAGAAAATATTCCACACACAATTCTAAACAGTGATGCTCCGTAGGTAGGAATTTCTGAGTTCAAATTACGGACACAGCATTTCAATTTACTCCTGATCTAGAGAGTATAGATAGATATCGTGTTCAGGGAATTAAAAAATTACTACTGAGAACTTGGGAATCTGGAAATGACATTCACCAGAGCAAATTGTTCAAAGCAGCCCCCTGCGCCTCTTGTAGTCGCTTACTGTAAGTGTCAATGCATGTCTCCTTCCATCGTTGACCGGGACTTGGCATCCAACCGTTGCTTCTATCCTCTGCTTTCTTGCCATGAACCCCGCTTGGACTCCTTTGGGCCCACCGAACTTCTGAAGCACCGCCAAAGAGATTGGCAGGTCGAAATCATGCAGCACATTCGACTCCGTCCCTTGATCCACCGGAGCGCGAGTGTCCACCAACTTACCAGCATCTGCTGCTGCTTCCAAGGCGGCCGCTGTGGCGGCCACACCACCTGTTGTGGTTGTAGCATCATCATCGTCATTTGTCGCCACTGCCACCTCTTCTGCAGCCTCATCTGCTCCTCCTTCGTTAGCCTTCGATACGTAGTAATTCCTTGACCTAGTCCAACGCCTCGAAAACGGGTCGTACCCTGCCTCACCCGCTTTCAAACCCATATTCGCCGATTTCAGTCCGGACGCATTTTTGAAATTCTCAACCCTATTCCTTTTGTTCATTTCCGCCAGCCTTATAGCCTTAGCATCTTTCCCTTGAACTTGCCGTGACGCCTCCAGTTCCTCCAGTCTCTCCTTGATCCTCTCAGCCTCCGCCTCGTCATTCCTACTCTTGGCCGCCTCCATCTCCCTCCTCAGGCGGTCCTTCTCCGCCGCCACGTTCATCGGCCTCCGCGTTGCAGATTTCTTCTCCTGCAACATCTGCTTCACGGTGGCAGCTGAATAGACAAACGTGTTGGTCTTTAATATTGCTTCCCTCTTTTCAACCACTTCCCGTTTGCCAAGCATCCGACCGCCACTCCGCTCCACCTCCCTAACCCACTGGTCAAACTCGTCCTTGATAGGAGGGGAGTCCGAAACCATAGCCATCTGCCACCTTGCAGCAGAACTCTCGTTACCCCAAATAACATTCAAATACTTGGATGTGGTTTTGTTCTCAAGCTTGTACTGTCGGTTAGGGTCCGAGGCGTCAACGTTGCGAACCATACAGAGCCTGTAGATTGGCCCTGTTTTAGATTTCCCAATTCCAACCCTCACAAAGCAGCCCACAATCAACTCGTCGAAAAAGGGCTCCATTAACCATTTAGCCAGTTTCGAACGTTGAATAGTTATCTCCTTTATATCCTCAAATTTTGGCAAGTCAGAATCTCGTGAGGTCTTTTCTTCGTCACTGTCAACCATCATTCCCCCATCCCCAGTCGACTCCTCGTCTTCACTATCAGACCCACTTTCGCTACGACTGGAGCTGCTTATACTTGTTGCTGCAGTGAAGTTTTTCCGCTTGATTGGCGACGATCCCCTTTTTCCCCTAGCTGTATCCCTCAGCTTCCGCTGAGCGTCAGGGTCCTGATGCTTCAGTCGCTTCGCTCGCAACTCATTCAAAGCGTCATCCTTGGCTGCTGCTCTGTCGGCTGACCTGGCAGAGGAGCGCAAACCGCGGGAGGATGTACGACGCGGACTACTGTCCAATTTCTCCTTTTTAGGTTGGGGAGTCTTGTTGTTCCGTTTTGACCTCATCTTTTCGCGCATCACTTTGTCGTCTTTCTTGGTCGCGCGTTCTGACAAGATGATCTCTCTTTCGAGTTCCGTCATCTCTGCGAGCTTTTGCCTGTCGGCTTCATCCTTATAAAGATCACTCCCGATAGAGTCGTCGTCGCCACTGTCACCATCACGATCAAAACCCACACCATCATCATCGTCGTCGTCATCACCACCTTCTTCCTGGCTGCTCCGATCATCATCATCGTCATCTCTTTCGGTAGGGTCTAGCCGCTTCTTCAAAGGGACTTGAGATCCAGAGTGTTTCCTGCTTGCATAAGCACGACCATCATCTGAGTCATCAGAATATGAATGATCTCGTTGCCTTCTAGCCGGAGGCGAATGCCGGTTCTTCCCCGTTCTTCCTGCTGCCTCCAGAAGCAGCTTTTCTAAGTCCGCCATGCCCTGATGGGTTAAGCTATCACACCCTCCTGGATTAGTCAAAGGAAAATTATCTCAGCAATTAACCAGCACTGGAAAAGAAAAGGCAAATACATAAAAGCAGCATTTTGTTTTCCAGATTTTTGGAAACCAAAAAGAAAAACACCCAGCAAGATTACGTCTCAATCACCAGTCTCTATGGAGTTACATTCAGAGCAGCAAATTTAGTAGAATGGAAAGCTTGAGACTGTGCATCTGCATATGCATGGGGGAGTACCAATTTTCAAAAACTTTTATATGGAGATGACATGCAGCTGGAAGATCTTGGAAAACAAAACTACAACTTTGCTTGATCACTGTTGATAAGTTCTGATAAGCTTTCAAAACCTTCCCATATGCAAAAAGCTAGTGCAGAAATTGCAAAGCACCATTGGCCAAGTCAAGAAAGAAGTTATACCCTATATTCTAAGAAGCACGTGTACAGATATTGGTACAACATGAGTACGTCAATATGGTTAAACCCTAAAGAATGAAGGGTACGGCTAGGGTACAACTATGAAAAATGTATTTTAATAATTTTGAGCAATAAATTACACATAATGAATAGACTCCAAATAAAGGAAATAGCTAAAAGAATTTGGGTGATTAAGAATGCAATATTGAATAACAGTTTAGCGCCAAACCTAAGATACAAAAGAGAATCTAATGCCATTACAGTAAAGAACGTATGGACTATGGACCAAAATCGTAATTCTTCATTGTCTTCAATCATGCATAGAAAAAATAAATCTTATCAACTTAGCTTCATCTCTACATTGGGTGCTGGATAAATGTTACGGATACGAGTAAGACAAGGTTTTAGAAGTATCAGTGCTTCTGGCCAAATGAGTTTAGTTTTACTTATTAGGTTGCAAATCCTATAAAGACAAAGGAGAGCCAGAGTTCATGAAAATGAAATCCTGCAAACAGAAACAGTGTCACAAATAGATCAATATTTGTCTTCGACAAGTTAAATATCTCTGTGTAACATCCAGTAGTTGAAGTTATCCACCAACTTGCTGCAAGGTCCAATTTCCAAGATATGATGGGTTTTTCTTCCAGAGGACATTGCAATGGAGCAGAAGAAAAAGTGAAAAATTCAAGAGAAGATGCATAAATGATATGCAGCAAAATCTAGAGAAAGATAGGAGTTTCATCTTTTGCATTTGGCCCCCAACTTGGCATGCCTGCAAGATCATTTACTTGTACACATGGAAAAATGAGATATGCGATCTTCAGCGACAACCAATTCTAGTTGCCGAACTGATGAACTGCACTTTCCACTTAGGAAAAAAATAGTGATAACGATCATAACACAACTCTCTCCCAGTCTCAACCTTAAGGTCCTTACCTCACCTTGTGTTATTTACTTAAGGCTATCATTGGATGGCAGAAATAGTAGAGAAGAAAATGGAGGAATCAACTTATGAAGAAACTTATTGCTACTATTAAGATTCATGTGTGTATGAAAT
Source organism: Rhododendron griersonianum (assembly GCA_018127125.1). Lineage (NCBI taxonomy): Eukaryota > Viridiplantae > Streptophyta > Magnoliopsida > Ericales > Ericaceae > Rhododendron > Rhododendron griersonianum. The sequence continues at coordinate 28,692,809 of CM030800.1, forward strand.
TCCATGTGGAATTTTAATATGAGTGGTTAGGAATTCAATATGACTCGTATTCCTCCAGAAGGTTGAGGTTATGGTGGCGAGTATGACAATCAAATTCCCATTATGTGGTATTCTAATTCCGCTATGGGAAGCTGAACACGAATCACATTTTACATCCTAGAGCTCCCAAATGAGGAAATGCGAAGAACTTGAATAAGATTATCATTCCACGTCTGCAAGTCCTGTCATCCAAATACAACCTAAATGGAATGTTTTACAACCAACAATCTGGTGATATCACCACAGGATCAATGAAATTGGTCTATAGTCCGACAAGACCTTATTTGTCTCGCAACTGCTAAAAACAAAGCGGGATTACAATCGAAATAAAGCAAAATTAGCATTTAATTGCACAAAGTTCGCCTATAAACCATTATTTTTTGGAAAACCTAACTTGACCTTATCAACTCCTTTTCACCTTATCTTCATATGTTTTTTTCCCAATCTTTTGAAAGCCCACCATAAAGTCCACTCAGACTAATACAGATCTCACATTATCCAGAAAGCAAAATGCAGAGGCACCAAATAATGACCCCAAAAATAAAGTCAAAAATTATGGTGTGGTAACACTCTACGACTGTCAAAATCCATCAAATTTTCTTGATCATAATAAAAAGAAAAACTCAAGACTCATAGCAAATTTCGAATACATAGGATGATAAACGAGACTAACCCTAATTTAAACTTGTCCTGGTGGTCAAGGCTTGGGAATTTAGGTCTCAGGGCTGAGAATCCGACCCCATTCGTTTAAGGGTTTTGGATTTTGGATTCTAATCATTATTCTATTTCTCTTCAATCATTACTCTCATTTTTCTCTCTACCTCTCTCCAATCATTATCCCTATTTTCAATCATTACTCTATTTCTCTCTACACTCATTATCTACAAATTCAAATCTAAAATCCCAAAACGAACGTGGGTTGAGATTTCTCAGGTTCTATCAACTCTCATGAGGTCAGTCCCTACGGATCTTTGCACCGGCATTAATCGGACTCCCCGCTAGTGGACGGAGGGATTGGTCCCGGGACTAGTCGAGCTGCACGTAAACTGGAATGGACACCCGAGTTAGAAAAGAAAAAAAAAACTAACCCTAATTCTCAGTCAATTGGCGTAGGCAACACGAATCTCCTTCTTTAAAAGATGCATGTCTAGTTTTTACCACAGCATCTACGTCTATTCAGAAATTCCCTCACCGAGGGCCGGCCCAGGGCAGAAAGCCTACCGAAAATATTGCCAAAAACAAGAGCCCCCAAATGTATGGCACTCCATGAATCTGCCAAAGCATTAAATTGATTCAATCCTCGCGTGTGTGAGGTGTGTTCATTTACTAGACCCCAAACGACGATTATGTTTAAGCATCTAAATTACCCACAAAACGCAGCAAACAATGAGAGAGAGAGAGAGAGAGGAGGTGGGGAGGGGGGTGTTACCTGTTCGATTTATGACTTTGACCTAAGAATGGCAACGGGGCGGACATGGAGAAACCCTAAAATTGTTAAATTGGGTATTGTTGTAAATTTATCGTACGGTTCGAATCGGTTCGGATCGAGATTGATTCAGGTACCAGGCAAACCATAACCGAAACGAACCCGAACGGATATCCCTTGGCCTCTACCATTCCTGTACCCGCTGGGAAAATATCAATTATGATTCGGAGGAAAACTTCGGTTAGAGTTCAGATACCCATTGGTTCGATGTTGATTTTTTGGCTTTTTATAATTAGTTTATATGTTTCAATAACACGGTTGTTTTTGTTTTTTTTCTACATTTTCCCTATCGCTTTTTGCTTTGTAGTTCATTTCTCATCCATCTAGTTGGATGGGGTGTTTTTCATATAGGCGGTGCTTTGTGCCATAGTGCTAGTGTTTGCCGTAAGCTTCGTTAATTGTGGAATAGGTCTTCTTACTAGTTATATATGGACCCGGGGCTCTGCTGCCCCAGCGGAGCCTTAGAGACAAAATTTAATATTGTCTCTTTAGAATAATATGATCAGAATAGTAAAAACTTCACACCCGTTCAAACGGATTAAAAATTAGACCAATTAATTTTTAACTATATTTTTTAATATATAATATATAACGTACTCAAAAAAAATTAAGTGCTCAATTTTTCACTCTCTTTAAATCAGTACAAAGCTCTTGTTATTCTTATCATAGTATTCTAAAGGGTTATAATTAATTTTTGTTTATAGGGCTCTCATAATTACATTTCTGCTCCATAGGGTCCTAAATAAGGAACATATACTTAATATGAGAGCCCTAGAGGTAAAAATGAATTACGACCCTTTAAAATAATATGATAAGAATAACAAGATCTTTCTACTGATTCAAACGGAGTGAAAATGTGAGCACTGATTTTTTGAGACCGTGTATATATTAAAAAATATGGTTAAAAAATTAATTGATCCAATTTTTAATCCGTTTGAACGAATGTGAAGATCTTACTGTTCTGATCATATTATTCTAAAGAGACATAATCAAATTTTGTCTCTAAGACTTTCATAATCACGTTTCTGCTCCATAGGATTGCAAATGAATGGTAAGGAATTTGATTTTAACCAAAACGGTGCCGTTTGGCAGAGTGGGTAGGGGCTGCTGCTCCGCTGGGGCAGCAGAGGCCCCGGGTCCGTTATATATTAGGCCCCATTTGATAAAATTGTTAACACTTGGGATTGGATTAATAGTCCTAAGGGACTCTCAAGCGGCTGTTTGGTAACCAAAAAGACCTCCGGATTGCTAGTCCATGGGATGAATAAGCCGGGGGTATTACTAATACCCTCGGCCTCGATTGATAACAGTGATAGATAGATGAGATTCATAAAGAGATGGGATTAGGATTGGGATTGATAATGAGAAGAAATTGGTAATGAGAATGGATTGATAATGAGTATGTTTGTTTGAGATGGGATTGGATTGATAGAAGAGATTGGATTGATAGAAGAGATTGGTAATGAGAAGGGATTGATAATGAGGAGATGATGGGTTGGGATTACCAATACCATCTCCAAGAGGGTATTCCTAATACCCCCTAATGGCCGGCTTGAATATCCCAATGGACTAATAGTCCGGACCATTTTTTGTTACCAAACAAAGTATTCATACTCCCATGGGATTAGTAGTCCCATCCCAACCTTCAAACCCATTATCAAACGGGGCCTCATGGAGATGGTATTGGTAATCCAATCTCCTCTTTAACAGTCCAATACCCTCATGTATACTATTAATCCAATCCAATCCTATCACATGCGAAACAAACATGATATTAATAATTCCATCATCTAATCTCATCCAAAACAAACAAGCAAGTTACCAATCCTATCTCATCACCAATCCCATCTCATTACCAATTCTAATCATAATCCTATCTCCTTATGAATTCCACCCATCTATCACCGTTATCAAACGAGGCCTAGATACACAATGTGGGTTGTAATATGTATTTATCAATGAATTTCTTGTTATTCCAAAAAAAAAAAAAACACACAAGCCAACCAAGAAATCCAAACGGTTATCATTAATAGCATATAGTTTATATGCACAGTAAAATAGGCCTCTATAGTGGTGAAGCAAAAAATGTGTAACAATGGGGCAACAATACAATACATCCGACCTTGTTTTAAAATAATAATTATCTACTCTCCTTTTAAGAATTTGGCAAACCTTGATTTTCTTTTATCGTATATCCAAGCTATACGATAAATCCGTATTTTTGAAAATCGTTTAAAGGATTTATTGAAGCTAGAGTATGGAATAAACGAGGAAAATGTGAAACTTGTTGAGTTTATTTGATTTGGGGTCGATGTGATAAGATTGTTAGTAGAGGGGTCTAAGTACAATTTATAATTGTGTTAGTATATATATGTGTGGGTGTGGGTGTAAAGGAGTAAAATACTCCTCCCACTCTCTCTCTTCTCCCTCTCTCTCACTCCATCACTCAAAAATTCCACCACAAACTCAAAACCCATGTCAACCAACCTCCAATCCATCATCTACATGCGTATTGGAACTCGTACATCGTTGGCTAGTGCTCGGTGGAGGTGTATTGCTCTCGGAGTCGATTTTGGAAGTTAGGGCTCGATATCTCATTAGGGTTCGGCTTTGATACTTGAGGTAGGGATTTCTTACACACTCTGTGGGTTTATGTGATGAATTTATGCTTGGTTCATACTTTAGATTGTTGTGTTCGTCGTTGAGTTGGATCCTAGAAATCTGCTGTAAATCTACTCGAAGGCCTTCTGTATCGATACGGCTCAAAATCCGTATCGATACAACACTCGCTGGACTGCCTCGAAGCTTTACTGTATCGATATTAATTTTGTTAGTATTGATACAATGGGCTTAGTGACAGCTTTTGCTGTTTTGTTCCGAACTCCATTGTTTTGACTCCCGACCACTTCTAACACCTCTAGAACACTTTTAAACTATCTCTAAGCTTGGTTGCATGTCATTTGGTGGCTCACTGATCGCTCTCATTCTCTAGGGACTTGTTAAGTGTAATCTTAGTATTGTTTTGAATGGAAAAACGTATTGTCAAGTGCTTATGAGTACTGTAGGTTGTATGAATATCGTGGTGGGTATAAATGGTAGATGGGGGCGATATAAAGACTTCAAGGGTAAAGTAGTAATTTATATCTTCACAATTCGTTGAGCCTCTCGACTTCCCTTGGTACACATGCTACGAATTCAAGTATAGGAACTAGCGAGTTGGGTACGTTAGAAACTGCTTATGAGTAGCACGTTGTGTAGGTGCGGGGACATACTTGGAGGTATGGTGAGGACGCGTGTATCTTCTAATTTGCGATACGATAGATTATTGGTCTTGTGATGTCATGTGATTGATTAGATGGCTTTGGATTCGATTGAATGATTTGATGTTTGTGAAATGGGAAGTGGAATGAATGTGAATATCGAATGGACACAAAGGGAATTTTCAGGGCTTTTAAATGAGTAATTGTCTGGCAGGAGCTAAATGCTCATATTATTTTATTTCAGGGCTCTTAAATGAGTAATTGCCTGGCAGGAGCTAAATGCTCATATTTTTTTATTTCAGGGCTCTTAAATGAGTAATTGCTTGGCAGGAGCTAAATGTTCATAATATATGATTTCAGGGCTCTTAAATGAGTAGTTGCATGGCAGGAGCTAAATGCTCATATTATTTGATTTCAGGGCTCTTAAATGAGTAAATGCTTGGCATGAGCTAAATGCTCATATTAATGAGGGGATTTGGTTTTGGTTAAATGATTTTGATGAAAATCCTCCGGTATTCTTGAGCGAATCAACGATTTCTGGTATTTGGGCACAAATGAACGGATTCCAGTATTCAAGCTCGATTCAACGGAGCTTTTACCCGTATTGGTTTGATTTTGTTTTTCATAAGTCGTTTTGCAATAAAAAGAGGAAAGTCTTAAAGGGAAAAAGATTTGATAATTAGTAATGCGAACTGAGATAGATTGTGGTATTCGTTCATGAAGTAAATGAAGTGATTGAGATTCTGTCGTAGGCTTGTTCGATTTGATGAGAGTTTTGTATAGCTTCTAAATGATGTGTGCGTCAATAGGCACCCCGATAAGATGTTTAGAACATTGAGGTCGATGTCCGTTTGGCTATTGTGGTAAACCTTCGTTACTCGAGTTCGCTCATTGAAACTCATTCATTTCTGGTGCATATCTCATCCCATTTACTTATAGCTTGTGTAAAGATTTTTCTACTGGGTTAGTGTAGCTCAATCTATCATTTTCAGGTACATTGCAGGTTAATGTCATGGAGTACTTAAAGTGCATGCTGACGTCGTTGTTTAAAATTATTTTCGGAAGCACTTGTTCATCTTTGTAAACTAAACTAAACTGCATTGTATCGTAATTTTCGATTGTGGAACTCTGTAAGTATCGTGGACAAGTTTGAGGATTTGGAAACAACATTGTATTTTCGGGTATTGTATGTATTATTGTGAGGAATTGTATTTCAAAAGGTTTTACTATTTACGTTGAAAATTGAGAGCGTGACAGTAATTAACTACTACTCCCTCCGTCTGGCTTTAATAGTCTCTCATTCAATTATGACTGGATAAAAAATGGGTTATATCTTTAAATTGGTAATAAATTTTATATCTAATATGGATCTTATTTGATAAATCTCAATTAGTTCTATAAGACAATATTTTTAAAATTACATAAAACATTATAAATTACAAAATATAATTGATTGAAAAATGACACGAATTCCCAAAAAAGACTAATAAATCCGAATGGAGAGAGTATCACATTATCTTAAGTAGTTGCTAAAAAAAATTTGAATTTTTTTTTTATGTTTTAAACAAATTACAATTTTAAGTCTAATTCAAAATTCGACGGACCTTAATTCTTTGTTTGTTTTCTTGTGACTATTTATGTCAATACTTCTCTAGTACAGTATCTTATACGTCGAGTAACTATTTAAGCCTTGCTCTCCTTAAGTTTAGTGAAAAACAAGTGTTTTGTCCTTACTCAAAAATTTCCTCTTTTTTGGTTTTGCGTCAATTTCTCGTGGATTATTGCAACGAGAGGAATAAAAAAACAAAAAAAAAACAATTCAAGACTATTTGAAGCTATTTCTTTTTGGTAGTGATTTTCACATTCCGTTTTTGATAAATACACTTCATTTTTCGTCATTTAAAGAAATTTCTATTTGTAAATTTTTTACGAATAGACAAGGAGTAGAGTGCATTAACCAAGAAAAGGAGCGTGACAATTATTATTATTATTATTTTTTATTAAAAAATTTGAAGACTATTTAAAGCTTATTCAGCCCAAATTACGATGCAGATACAGTGACATACTCCCCAGTACTCCTGAACCAATCCGAGCTACGATCATTTCAGCCTCAACACCTCAACCGTCTGATCAAAATCAACGGTCACGATCTGTCCATTCTATGCGCCACGTAAGCAGTCCCAACTTTCACAATTTACCCATCTACCCTCACTATCCAAATACCCAACTCTTATTGGCCAAACAATTCAAAACAAAAATCACACCAGATTTTTTCCCCAAAACGAACGCATAGATTAGTTTACAAAATCAGACGTGACCTAAAAAACAAACAATAAATCCTCTCTCTCTCTCCTCTCTCTTTCTCTCTCCTCTCTCAAGAGCTTCACGGTCCCTCTCCCGCATCAAGATTTCCGTTCAAATCTTGAACGCCAGACCTGATCTCTCCAATCCTTCAAAAACATCATCCAGTATTCCGAAAATACCCTCTCCCAAGAAATCAAAATCTTTGTCTGCACATGAGAGATTTGAATTCCCAACATGATCGTTAGAACCTACGGCCGTCGCAATCGCGGAAAGGGCGGCGGCGGAGACGACGACGACGACGTTTTCTCGGACGGCTTCGACGAGCCTATTTTGTCCCAGGAAAACCCTCAGGACGTGTTCAGCTTCGCATTCTCGTCTCAAGATTCGTCCCACTGGTCCCTGAATTCGGAGCCCTACGCCTCGAATTCGTCCCAGGAAGCCCGCGAATTGTCGATTATACCCCCGAGGAGGCACGGCAACGGCGGCGGTTACGGGGGAGGGGAAGAGGGTTGTTTTCGGAAATCGAAGAAGGCGAGGGTTAACGGGAACCACAAGGGTTTTGATTTGCTGCCCAAGAGGGTGAAGTCGGGTGCGGTGGCGGGGACGGCGACGTTGATGGAGACTCAGGAGTGTGGGGAGATGATGGAGCACGTGGACGAGGTGAATTTCGCGCTGGACGGGTTGAGAAAGGGGGCCCAGCAGATTCGGGTCCGGCGCGCGAGCTTGTTGTCGTTGTTGTCGATTTGCGGCACAGCGACGCGGCGGCGGTTGCTAAGAACTCATGGGTATGTGAGTTTGATACGATTCCGTGTAAGCGTGGTGTTTGGGTTTTGGATTTTCCACTTAGGGTTTTAATTGACTGTTGTTTGATATTTTAGAGTAGGGTTTGCTGGTCAAATGTTAACTGTTCTTTCTTTTTTTATCCAGAGGTTTGACACATAATCGTGTACGGTGCATTGATTTAAACCCAATAAGGAAATCTTGTGTAGATGAACAACAATTCATGAAATGCATCATCGGAGTGGTCCCGATTTAATATGTTTGGGTTTTCCACCTAGGGTTTTGACTATCTGTTATTTGATAGTTTAGAGTAGGGTTTCATCAATGCTAAGCGTTCTGTATTATCTTTCCCTGAGGTATGCTGTGGTGGGAGAGAATGTATATCGTTGTTCCTTTAATTGTGTTACTAGAGGTTTGATACATAGTTTAGTACGGTGCATTGATTGACCAAAAACCCTTTAAGGAAATCTTGTGAAGTTTTCATGTAAGCATGGGAATGTGAGTTGGACACAATTTCCTAGTGTTTGGATTTTGGATTTTCTTTGTAGGGTTTTTACTGTCTATTGCTTGATTGGCCCTTATTTGGATCGTCCAATTTGTAATTCACAGAAGACCCACGTTCCCATTTGATATTTTAGAATTTGGTTTGTTGGCCCTTATTTGAATGGTCTAATTTGTAATTCACCGTTAACCCACGCTTCAATTTAAATGATCTTGATATCTTGAGTTTCCGTATCTTATTTTTCTGCTATTTCATACGCTTGGTGTTTGGATTTGGATTTTCCACTTAGGTTTTTTTTTTCACTATCTACTGTTTTGTTACTTATCAAAAAATCCTATCTACTGTTTGATAGTTTAGAATAGGGTTTGTTGGCCAATGTTCTGTCTTATGTACATGGAGGCCTGGTGTACTGGGAGAGAAGTATATAATTGTTCTTTTAACTGTTTTACTAGAGGTTTGATACACTTATCTAGTATGGTGCGTGGGTTAACGAAAACCTCCACAAAGGAAATTTTTTGAAGAAGAACAACAATTCATGAAATGCATCATCGGAATGGTCCCAATATTAAAGCTTTGACATCTAATTCGAGAGATTTATCATCGACGAATGAATTAAGTTGTGTAAGAGTACAACTGGAATAGAGGGCAAATATGATGGAACTGAGGCTTCTGAATTTGAAGAAACGAAAATGTAACTGTTCAAATGTGGGTTTGTTCGTTGTTGATATTCGTTCCTGTTTATTTGTTTACCCTCATTTACTATAGGTGCAATTTATGTGCAGCAGTTGTAGTTTTTGGAGAATGAAGGAATTGTATGTTTAGGGCTTCAAAATTGTGTTCACTAGACACAAACAATTTGGTATTGGCTTTAATAACAGTGTAGATGTGGCAAGACCTTGATGAATATTTCCAAACTAGAGTCAACCGCCGGTCCACGAGTATCCAAGTAGACGGTGGTACAAAAGGGTAACAAAATGCGTCGACGTATAAGACATGTCAACATACTGTATGTATAAAATATAAGATGGAGAGAACTTCTTCAGCAGTTTGTGAGATTAACTGTTTTAGTTACTCCAAGTTATTACTTTCGGCGGAAATTAAATTTGTTGACGTGGTTAAGCTAACTTTAGATGGATAGGTACTTTGTAAGAATTTAGTTTATTTTGGTAAGGATCTGAGTAAACCCAGATTTTAGTTGATTTTGGAAAGTATATAGCACACCAAACCATGACAATGTTATTGAAGCATATGGATAGTTCTATTGCTCTTATTTCAGGTTGATATTTTCTTCTAAATGCCATCAGGGCAAGGGGTTCCAAGGTATTGAACAGTGGCATGCATAATTCTTTTTAAGATCCTACTAGTGCTTCACCATATGAGTCTCTTTGTCAAGAAATGAATCTAATTTTTTTTTTTAAAGCTTTGTTTTGAGTCACTTTGCACGTGAAAATATGTCCTCCCAGATAACCTAAACCAGATAAATTTCACTTTGCACGTGTTCTAGTCCCCAATACTGATCTGTTCATCTTATTTTCCATGCTCTTTTTTCTCTTGATTTGTCAAGACAATTTAATCATTGCTTTCTAGAAGGATGCAGTAGACGAGATGCTAATACAAAGGATTATTGTGATGGTTTAACATACAACTAGACTGTTGCCCTTGGTAACATATTTATACACATTGAACAAAATAATGGCCTATTTCATATGTCCTATTGTCAGAAATCAGAATATTTTTGCTTCGTTTGCTTGCTGCATGCCTTAGCTTCCCTTGATATTCTTTCAGGATGGCAAGAACAATAATTGATGCTGTTTTGGGACTCCCTTTCGATGACTCACCTAGCAACTTGGCTGCTGCAGCTCTCTTTTACATTTTGACTAGCGATGTAAGTTGTTGATAGTCTACTTTTGAACTGCTACCTTCTGAGAATGAAGAACAATATTAGTAATTCTCCTTGTATTTGTTACCGAGATGTGACATCTGTTTGTAAAGAGCTATTTATGCATAAGCAAAGGCCAGAAGCTCCTTTGTTCTAAATTGCATATGACATGTTTTGACGCTATCAAAGGTTCAAAACTGCACATAACTACTTTTGAATTGACAGTGCTTTGGATGAGTCCACTTCAGTTGAATCTCATTCCAACTACTGTTGTAGATTTCATGACTGTGTCTGATAAGAACCTTGTCTCTGGAAAGGTCTAGCAGAGTCTTGCATCGCCAACTTTCCAGCTTCTCATATTTTTGGATATTGGTGTACAATCGTTAATCATTATTTGGATTGCGTCTAAAACTCCCTGTTTCAGGAGGGCCTACCTTTTTAAGAAGCCTAGGGATCCTCAAAGTTACAAATACTTTCAACTCTAGGTATTGCATTTAGCTTTTCCAACATTTGGCATATCCAGGGCAAACTTCATCTGGCTTGTTCTTGAATGATGGTACGACCTCATGTTAACTAGGCTTAGGGTGTGTTTGGAAGTTGTGGAAAGAAATTGGAAAAAAGAAAATTTCCCACTTCTCTTAATTGGTTGCTGGTGGAAAGAGAGAAGAAAGAGGAAATAGTAGAGAAGAAATAGTGAATTCTCCTAACTTTCACCTTTTTCCTCTCAAACATTTTCCCTTCCTCTCTCTTCCTTTCCCCAATTTCCAATCAGACCCATAGAGTTCTGTTATTTCCCCCCTTTCCCGTTTTGATTTATCTATTCAAACAGTAGTACAATGATTTGAAAAGTGGATATCGAAAGGTTTTTTTTTGCCTCAGGGTGGGGTGGGGTGGTGTGGGTGGGGTGGTGTGGGTGGGGGTTATAGCTTTAGCCAAAGAAGATGCTCTTATTTAATTTTGTCTTTCTTCAAGCTTTGATACTGTCGTGAAGCATTTCATGTTGTTTCTAAGTACTCTTTTGCATGTAATATATCTGTTCATTAACAATTTCTGCATGAATGCATATGTACATGAGCTAATCTCCTTTTCTACTTCAGCAAAAACTCTTGAGTGTACTTTCGTGTATTTCTGTTCATCTGCTTGCCTTGATTGATCTGCATCTTTTGTTTTTACCTGGAATGGTTATCAAATTTCTGTAGGGTCAAGATGAACACCTTTTGGATTCTCCAAGTTGCATCCGTTTTTTGATCAAGTTGTTGAAACCGCTCACACATGGTGTTAGTAAAGACAAGGCATCAACTATCAGCTCCAAGCTTATAGCGTTACGTAAGAATGTTGATATCTTACAAGATACTAGTAAAGGAACAGATTCCACCTCTGCTGCAATTATGCTTAAAGTTCAGGAAGTTCTTGTAAGTTGCAAGGAAATGAAGTCAAGTGATGGAAAGGATAACGCAATGATGACTTCAAAGTTGACTCCAAAGTGGATAGCTTTGTTGACATTGGAGAAAGCTTGCTTATCTACCATTTCTCTTGAAGGTAGTCCTTCTGTGTCCTATTATCAAGTGGATCCTTGATGATTTAGTTGTCATTTATCATACTTTTGTCGTTATTGTCAGAAGAAATGATCAAATTGCTGTTAGATAAGTAGTTTTGGTCTGGTGCATATAGTGTATATTGTGAGAGAGGTTCGATTATAAGCAGGACCACCTAGCTTATTGAATATTCAGTATTCACTATTGTTTTCTTTTCTGTCAAGTGTAAGCCTTGCCTAATTCGCATAAATGTCATGTATTAGAGTAGCATTTCTCTTTTCTTTCTGTTTTTTGTTCATCCCTTGTTCTATTATTTGTTTTCTGCGATCTTCCTTTAGGTTGCCTTTGTCTGTCTCCCTTTCCATTCAGTAACTGTCATTAACTCAGGGTTAGTTCGATACTGCAGTTCAGAATGCTTTGAATAGGCATAACTATATCTGATATAATAATGCTTACTTATTTTGCTAATCCTTGTTTGACTAACCAAACTTTCTATTTTATGCAGTTCAAACAGTCCTTAATCCCTATAAATGACAGCAGTTAATTTCTACTCTAGGAATTATTTAGTCATAATTGCAATGACATCCTTGCAAGTTGATGCTCTCTTATGGTTCTTCTTGAGTTGATATGATTTTTGGTAGGTGATTATAGTTTCTAAGGTGCAGAAAGTTATGCAAAAAGCTGGTGGGATGGTGAACCTTAGCTTATCGTGCGAAAAAGTGAATAGAAAAGGAGGTTTACTCTTCTTTTAAACTGGAAAATCCTCACTGTTTTGACTGAATGAAAGTGCCTTTTATTTCTTCGTTAATCTTTGTTGCCATTCCTTGTTCTATTTCTAATAGTCTTTTGGTGTCCGTTTGATTAGCTAGATAATGGTAGAAAATGCAAGAGAAAAAAATGTACTTTTTTGGTGTTCACTTAGCAAAAATGTCCTAGAAAGTGCTGGAAGTAAATTTTCCTGTTATTTGCTTGTGCGAATCAACAACCCTCTGGCTCCCTTATTTACCCTCTTCCCTCCACCTTTTAGGTAACTTTATTCCTTCCAATTTTTTATTTTGTTCCTGCCTCCTATTTTCTTGCAAAACTTTCATCCTAATCAAATGGATGAGAGAAAAAAAATGCATGTTCTTTTTTTTTTACTTCACTTTTTATCATTTTCACTTTCCATTATATTTTTCTTGCTAATTAAACAGACCCTTGGTGTGATCTATCTTATTATTTTTTATTCATGCAGACACCTCTGGCACTGTAAGGAAGACTGGAGGCAACTTCAAGGAAAAGTTACGAGAGCTTGGAGGACTTGACGCGGTCTTTGATGTGGCCCGGAGTTGTCATGTTGTTATGGAGGTGGTAGCTTGTATGTTTTTTGGATCTTATTTCCTGTCGTACTATGTTAAAACTGAAAGAGCTTAAACAAGTTACTGGAACGGAGAGATGGTGTAAATTGGATTTACAGGCATAGGGTGTGCAATTTCTTTCTCATAATTTGTGTTGTGAATCTTGCTTCACACCATAAAGAGTACCCACGTGCATGTGATTATTGAAGGATATAAGTTGAGAATGGTGATTCAGTATTCCAATTAGCAGGTGCGTAGAGTGGTAGACAGAATCATGACAAGGGGAAAAGTTACACTCTCCAGCGAAGAAGTATTACCTTTTATTTCCACTTTGCCCGTTAAAGATTTTTTCGCCTATTTGTTCCTTGAATGAACTATTTTTCCATATAGTCCGCTCCCTATCTCCTTCCAAATTTTGATGGAAAATGCCATATGGTGGGACACATGACACCACATGGATCTGTGTTTGCAGTAAGCCTTTCTTGCAACAAAAGACCACAAGCTTGCTTTGATCATCTTTAGGGTTTTAGGAAACAGTTGCAGCTTGAATTTCCTCCTCTCACTCTCTCAAAAATCCGTGGTGAAGGGAGAAGCATGGCGCTGTTGACACTTGTGGCAGTGGGATAGGAAAGAGGTGTTTCCTAGTTCTGGGGGTACAGGGGCCACAAGCAGAGAGGCAGGGCTGGATTTGGGCTCGGGTAAGTGAAAATGGTGGGCAAGGGGGGTGGTGGGGGTAGGGAGATTTGTGGTGGTGGTGATTTGGGGTAGGGGCTTGCCAACTGGACCTGCAGTGTGGAATGGCATTGGTGGTGGTGGGATGTGGTTTGGGATGAGTGTGGTTGTTCTGAGGATCTGGTGTGGGAGGGCTGCGGTGGTGTAGTTGATGTTGGGCTCACAGAGATTCAGTTGTGTTGGTTGAAGAGTGGCATAAGTGTCGAGAGGGAGAAGAGGGGGAGGGTTGGCGGGTGTGTTTTGGTTCTCTTTGGTCTGGCGTTGCTGTATATAGGTGGTTGGGTTTGTGTGGTGGATTTGATGCCAACTTGGCTTTGTCCCTCAAAATTGGGACTAGCGCTGGTGATTGCCAATTGGGAATAATCAATAATGAAATAGTCTCGTTTCAGAATGACGTAATTATTTGTTGGGGCCAAGATAAGGAAATGTCTTACGTTAAGGGGGCGAAATGTAATATGCCATAGTAATAATTTAATTCAACTTTGACGAGACTGACCTGCTAAAATTTCACTGTGTCAGTGATAATGAATATTTAAGTTGATGAACTCCACCGAGATGGTTCTGATGTGGCTATTAAATTTGCTTGCAGTCCTGGCCGTATGTTGAACTAGTTAACTTGATATAATTGCTGAAGTGTTTCATGCTTCTTCACATTGGTGAACCCTTGTTCTTGTTTTCTATGATTTTGCATACATCCAGCAACACACATATGTGCCATCTACCATGATCTAGCTGTTTGTGTTTAATGGATTGAAATGAATACTTTGTTCTAGTCGTCCAAGTTTTTGTTTATTCCAATGTAAGCTTTTTATTAGCCTTTTTTTGGTGTGGATTTTGTGACCGTTGATTGTGCAGAGATACTTGGAGAAAAGTTCTTTCTCAAGTCAGGAGCTGGAAGAAAATGCGGTTTTAGAAAGTCTGGTGCTGCTTTTGAAATGTTTGAAGATCATGGAAAATGCCACATTCCTTAGTATGGACAATCAGGTAAACTGGTTAAACAAAAAGAGAGAAAACAACACAACTAACAGATACACACACACACATACACTCATCCATGCGTAGACAGAGAGGGAGACTAAGTTGTGAGATAGCGTGAACTGGTTGTTGACGTTTGAAATACCAGTTGTTTTACTTCGGTATTACTTTGATGCAGTGTCATTTGCTTGAAATGAAAGGGAGCTTCAACCATCAGGGTTCTCCTCGATCGTTCACAAAACTCATTATAAGTG